>OU342743.1:313230899-313830899 GCA_910589775.1 Avena eriantha
CACAAATCACACATGGATCCACCAGTATCATTGCATGGATGTTATTTTCATGAACCACACATGGATCCACCAAGTGTGATTTGCATGTCTGTTCTTTTCATAAACCACATAAGGATCCACTAGTGTCATTACATGTCTGTTCTTTTCATAAACCACACCGGGCATCATTGCATGTCTGTTCCTTTCACAAACCGCACATGGATCCACCAGTGTCATTGGATGTGTGTTCTTTTCATGAACCACGGCTAGAGTCATTGCATATTGTTCTTCTCGCAAACCACACAAGGATACACCAGTGTCATTGCATGTGTATTCTTCTCACAAACCACAGCTAGAGTCATTGCATGTTTGTTCTTCGCACAAACCACATAAGGATACACCAGTGTCATTGTATGTCTATTCTTCTCATGAACCACATCTAGAGTCATTGCATGTCTGTTCTTCTCACAAACCACATAAGGATCCACCAGTGTCATTGGATGTGTGTTCTTTTCATGAACCACACCCAGTGTCATTGGATGTGTGTTCTCCTCACAAACCACACATGGATCCACCAGTGTCATTGCATGTGTGTTTATTTCATGAACCACACATGGATCCACCCAGTGTGATTGCATGTCTGTTCTTTTCACAAACCACATATGGATCCACCAGTGTCATTGCATGTCTATTCTTTTCATGAACCACAGCTAGAGTCATTGCATGTTTGTTCCTTTCATAAATCACACATGGATCCACCAGTGTCATTAGATGTGTGTTCTTTTCATGAACCACACCCAGTGTCACTGCATGTCTGTTCTTTCCACAAACCACATATGGATCCACCAGTGTCACTGGATGTGTGTTCTTTTCATGAACCACACCTAGTGTCATTGCATGTCTGTTCTTTCCACAAACCACATATGGATCCACAAGTGTCATTGGATGTGTGTTCTTTTCATGAACCACACCCTGTGTTATTGCATGTGTGTTCTTCTCACAAACCACAAATGGATCAACCAGTGTCATTACATCTTTGTTCTTTTCATGAACCACACATGGATCCACCCAGTGTGATTGCATATCTGTTCCTCTCACAAACCACACATGGACCCAGCAGTATCATTGCATCTCTGTTCTTTTCATGAACCACACATGGATCCACCTAGTGTGATTGCATGTCTGTTCTTCTCACAAACCACATAAGGATCCACTAGTGTCATTGTATGTGTGTTCTTTTCATGAACCATACCCAGTGTCATTGCATGTGTGTTTCTTTTATAAACCACACATGGATCCACCAGTGTCATTGCACGTGTATTCTTTTCATGTACCATGGCAAGAGTCATTGCATGTTTGTTCTTCTCATAAACCACATAAGGATACACTAGTGTCATTGCATGTGTGTTATTTTCATGAACGACACCCAGTGTCATTGCATGTTTGTTCTTCTCAGGAACCACGTAAGGATACACCAGTGTCATTGCATGTGTGTTCTTTTCATGAACCACAACTAGAGTTATTGCATGTTTGTTCTTCTCACAAACCACATAAGGATCCACCAGTGTCATTGGATGTTTGTTGTTTTCGTGAACCACACCGAGTGTCATTGCATGTGTGTTCTTCTCACAAACCACACATGGATCCACCAATATCATTGGATGGATGTTCTTTTCATGAACCACACATGGAGCCACCAAGTGTGATTTACTATCTGTTCTTTTTATAAACCACATAAGGATCCACCCAGTGTGATTGCATGTCTGTTCTTCTCACAAACCACATATGGATCCACTAGTGTCATTGTATGTCTGTTCTTTTCATGAACCACATCCAGTGCCATTTCATGTCTGTTCCTTTCATAAACCACACATGGATCCACCAGTGTTATTGCATGTGTGTTCTTTTCATGAACCACAGCTAGAGTCATTGCATGTATGTTCTTCTCACAAACCACATAAGGATACACCAGTGTCATTGCATGTGTGTTCTTTTACTGAACCACAGCTAGAGTCATTGCATGTCTATTCTTCTCACAAAGCACATAAGGATCCACCAGTGTCATTGTATGTGTGTTCTTTTCATGCACCACACCCAGTGTCATTGGATGTGTGTTCTTCTCACAAACCACATAAGGATACACCAGTGTCATTGCATGTGTATTCTTCTCACAAACCACAGCTAGAGTCATTGCATGTCTGTTCTTCTCACAAACCACATAAGGATCCACCAGTGTCATTAGATGTGTGTTCTTTTTATGAACCACACCCAGTGTCATTGCATGTCTTTTCTTTCCACAAACCACATATGGATCCACCAGTGTCATTGGATTTGTGTTCTTTTCATGAACCACACCGAGTGTCAATGCATGTGTGTTCTTCTCACAAACCACACATGGATCAACAAGTTTCATTACATCTCTGTTCTTTTCATGAACCACACATGGATCCACCCAGTGTCATTGCATGTCTGTTCCTCTCAGAAACCACTCATGGATCCACCAGTATCATTGCATGTCTCTTCTTTTCATGAACCACACATGGATCCACCTAGTGTGATTGCATGTCTGTTATTCTGAGAAACCACATAAGGATCCACCAGTGTCATTGTGTGTGTGTTCTTTTCATGAACCACACACAGTGTCATTGCATGTGTGTTTCTTTCATAAACCACACATGGATCCACCAGTGTCATTGCATGTGTGTTCTTTTCATGTACCACAGCTAGACTCATTGCATGTCTGTTCTTCTCACAAACCACATAAGGATACACCAGTGTCATTGCATGTGTGTTCTTTTCATGAACTACACCCAGTGTCATTGCATGTTTGTCCTTTTCACAAACCACATAACGATACACCAGTGTCATTGCTTTTGTGTTCTTTTCATCAACCACAACTAGAGTCATTGCATGTCTGTGCTTCTCACAAACCACATAAGGATACACCAGTGTCATTGCTTGTGTCTTCTTTTCATCAACCACAACTAGAGTCATTGCATGTCTATGCTTCTCACAAACCACATAAGGATCCTCCAGTGTCATTGGATGTGTGTTGTTTTCATGAACCACACCCAGTGTCATTGCATGTGTGTTCTTCTCACAAATCACACATGGATCCACCAATATCATTGCATGGATGTTATTTTCATGAACCACACATGGATCCACCAAGTGTGATTGCATGTCTGTTCTTTTCATAAACCACATAAGGATCCACTAGTGTCATTACATGTATGTTCTTTTCATAAACCACACCCGGTATCATTGCATGTCTGTTCCTTTCACAAACCGCACATGGATCCACCAGTGTCATTGGATGTGTGTTCCTTTCATGAACCACGGCTAGAGTCATTTCATATTGTTCGTCTCGCAAACCACACAAGGATACACCAGTGTCATTGCATGTGTATTCTTCTCACAAACCACAGCTAGAGTCATTGCATATTTGTTCTTCTCACAAACCACATAAGGATACACCAGTGTCATTGTATGTCTATTCTTCTCATGAACCACATCTAGAGTCATTGCATGTCTATTCTTCTCACAAACCACATAAGGATCCACCAGTGTCATTGGATGTGTGTTCTTTTCATGAACCACACCAGTGTCATTGGATGTGTGTTCTCCTCACAAACCACAGATGGATCCACCAGTGTCATTGCATGTGTGTTTATTTCATGAACCACACATGGATCCACCCAGTGTGATTGCATGTCTGTTTTTTCACAAACCACATATGGATCCACTAGTGTCATTGCATGTCTGTTCTTTTATGAACCACAGCTAGAGTCATTGCAAGTCTGTTCCTTTCATAAATCACACATGGATCCACCAGTGTCATTAGATGTGTGTTCTTTTCATGAACGACACCCAGTGTCACTGCATGTCTGTTCTTTCCACAAACCACATATGGATCCACCAGTGTCACTTTATGTGTGTTCTTTTCATGAACCACACCTAGTGTCATTGCATGTCTGTTCTTTCCACAAACCACATATGGATCCACAAGTGTCATTGGATGTGTGTTCTTTTCATGAACCACACCCTGTGTCATTGCATGTGTGTTCTTGTCACAAACCACACATGGATCAACCAGTGTCATTACATCTGTGTTCTTTTCATGAACCACACATGGATCCACCCAGTGTGATTGCATGTCTGTTCCTCTCACAAACCACACATGGATCCAGCAGTATCATTGCATGTCTGTTCTTTTCATGAACCACACATGGATCCACCTAGTGTGATTGCATGTCTGTTCTTCTCACAAACCACATAAGGATCCATCAGTGTCATTGTATGTGTGTTCTTTTCATGAACCATACCCAGGGTCATTGCATGTGTGTTTCTTTCATAAACCACACATGGATCCACAAGTGTCATTGCACGTGTATTCTTTACATGTACCACGGCTAGAGTCATTGCATGTTTGTTCTTCTCATAAACCACATAAGGATACACCAGTGTCATTGCATGTGTGTTATTTTCATGCACGACACCCAGTGTCATTGCATGTTTGTCCTTCTCAGAAACCACGTAAGAATACACCAGTGTCATTGCATGTGTGTTCTTTTCATGAACCACAACTGGAGTCATTGCATGTCTGTTCTTCTCACAAACCACATAAGGATCCACCAGTGTCATTGGATGTTTGTTGTTTTCATGAACCACACCCAGTGTCATTGCATGTGTGTTCTTCTCACAAACCACACATGGATCCACCAATATCATTGCATGGATGTTCTTTTCATGAACCACACATGGATCCACCAAGTGTGATTTACTATCTGTTCTTGTCATAAAGCACATAAGGATCCACTAGTGTCATTACATGTCTGTTCTTTTCATAAACCACACCCGGTATCATTGCATGTATGTTACTTTCACAAACCACACATGGATCCACCAGTGTCATTGCATGTGTGTTCTTTTCATGAACCACGGCTAGAGTCATTGCATGTTTGTTCTTCTCACAAACCACACAAGGATACACCAGTGTCATTGCATGTCTATTCTTCTCATGAACCACATCTAGACTCATTGCATGTCTGTTCTTCTCACAAACCACATAAGGATCCACCAGTGTCATTGGATGTGTGTTCTTTTCATGAACCACACCCAGTGTCATTGGATGTCTGTTCTTCTCACAAACCACACATGGATCCACCAATGTCATTGCATGTGTGTTCTTTTCATGAACCACACATGGATCCACCCAGTGTGATTGCATGTCTGTTCTTTTCACAAACCACATATGGATCCACTAGTGTCATTGCATGTCTGTTCTTTTCATGAACCACAGCTGGAGTCATTGCATGTCTGTTCCTTTCATAAATCACACATGGATCCACCACTGTCATTGGATGTGTGTTCTTTTCATGAACCACACATAGTGTCATTGCATGTGTCTTCTTCTCACAAATCACACATGGATCCACCAGTACCATTGCATGTTTGTTCTTTTCATGAACCACACATGGATCCACCAAGTGTGATTGCATGTCTGTTCTTTTCATAAACCACATAAGGATCCACAAGTGTCATTGCATGTCTGTTCTTTTCATGAACCACACCCCGTGTCATTGCATGGTTGTTCCATTCATAAACCACACATGGATCCACCAGTGTCATGGCATGTGTGTTCTTTTCATGAACTACAGCTAGACTCATTGCATGTCTGCTCTTCTCACAAACCACATAAGGATACACCAGTGTCATTGCATGTCTGTTATTTTCATGAACCACAACGAGAGGCATTGCATGTCTGTTCTTCTCACAAACCACATAAGGTCCACCTGTGTCATTGGATGTGTGTTCTTTTCATGAACCACAGCCAGTGTCATTGCATGTGTGATCTTCTCGCAAACCACACATGGATCCACTAGTGTCATTGCATGTGTGTTCTTTTTTAATGAACCACACATGAATCCACCCAGTGTGAATGCATGTATGTTCTTCTCACAAACCACACATGGATCCACCAGTGTCATTGTATGTCTGTTCTTTTCATGAACCACACCTAGTGTCATTTCATGTCTGTTCCTTTCATAAACCACAGATGGATCCACCAGTGTTATTGAATGTGTGTTCTTTTCATGAACCACATCTAGAGTCATTGCATGTCTGTTCTTCTCACAAACCACATAAGGATACACCAGTGTCATTGCATGTGTGTTCTTTTCATGAACCACAGCTAGAGTCATTGCATGTCTGTTCTTCTCACAAACCACATAAGGATCCACTAGTGTCATTGGATGTGTGTTCTTTTCATGAACCACATATGGATCCTAACCTTAGGAGAGCCCTAACCTTAGCCCCCCAATGGGTGGCCGTTAGACCGAGTCTTCTAGAAGGCACGCCCTAACACAGTTGTTCTGCTTGATATTGTTACATACCGTTCGATCGGGGCGCTTGGACGATTGGGATGGTCTTTGTGAGAGCGATCCGCGAGTAGGCTATTCTGCGGCATGGTTGGCCACGCTTGCTCTGGACAAACTGGCAGCACCGGGCGCTCCCCTGTTGCGAGTGTCACGACTCACAAGTTTAGTGGGACATATTCTTGTGTCACGTCCCCATTACTTCTCTTCCTACCCGTACTTCTCTTCCTTCCCCTCGAAGAAACCTTCCCCACTTCACTCCCATCCTGTCGTAGCCGCAAGCCGACGGCGCATCCAGCTATCTCTCCGGTAGCCACCCCCCTCTCCCTCTCTCGCCATCGGTTTAACGGGAGACTTTGAGGAAACGTGTCGTTACGATAGGGACGGTGATTTCGATGTGAGTCGTCTCATCTCTATCTCTATCTTCTGTGGCCAGTTATCTATTTTTTGAGCTAGATCTACTCTATTTACTCATGCGCATATGATGTGTTAGGCCAGCCAGACGATGTATGACTCCGACTATCACGGTTTAGCGGATGAAGACAGTCCTCTACTACGTAAACATGGATATGTGCCCGCTAAATTTGTAGCGTTCGAAGGACGAAATGCAGGCAGGAGGTTTCTACGGTGTCAAGGACATCGTGCAATTATGCAAGGCGGAAGTTGCGGTGTTGTCAAATGGGTAGATCCAGAGTGGCCCAAATCGATGCAGAAAACGCTGGACAAACTATGGGAAATGACCGTTGAGTTGAAAGAATCCATATTCAGCTCACTTATTGACAGTGTTGAGATGAAGCTATGGGAACTAGTTGACACGACCAAGCTTAAGCGAGATCTCAGGAGGGTGCAAGACAAGGTTAGCAAAGTCGAGAAGGAGAGGGGCGCGGCGTTGGCCCTGAAGGATAAAGCAGAGCAAGAACCGACTCAAGCAAGGAATGACCTTCACCAGGCCAAAGTCCTGCAGGTCACAACTACGAGTATTGACAAGTGCATGAGGAAAAATACAGAGAAACAGTTGAAGTTGTACAATGAAGATGCTAAAAGGAAGGAGCAAACGAATCGATCCTTGCTCTCACAGGAAGATGCGCATCAGGCTAAGGTTAGGAAGATCAAGGAGATGTGTGATAACTAGTTCTATTTAGCTTGAGCTCCGTGCCTTTTTAAGTTGTAATAGTAGTACTTGTTGACCTAGCGGTCTGAACTAATGGTCCTGGAGTCCTGGGAGGAAAAAATTGGTCTCCCGTTAGTCTATCTTAACCCTGCATTACTTCCTTTTGTCTGATCATGGTGGTATTCTGACATTGGTGGTTTGTTTAAACGTAATCTACGTGGATTGTGCCGCATGCAAATGGCACAACCACAATTTATAAAGTGGAAGCACGTACACCCGGCTAATGGAGATCCGGGAGCTTCGCCAGATGCAGGGGATGCAGGAGCAAGGAGGCTTTGAGATAGACGGGCTCAAGCATCTGGGCCAGAAAGTGGTACCGATTTCCTCCTCATCTAGGCATTATCGGTTGCCATTATTGTTTATGTTGCCATGTCGTTGTGTGCAGCAGCTGAAATAAGTTGCTGCTTCGTGGAGTGTAGCAGCTTAAATAATTTATTTCTGTGCCACTTACATTCTGTCGTATTTGGAGACTTCCTGCCCCTCAGCAATCGTGGAACCGGTCTGCGTGTTTTCAGATAGTAGTGGCACAATCACAATTTCGGATTCAACTACTGACTCGGGCGTTTCCAAACCCTAAGTCGCGGTACATTTTACTCAGAGAACGTGGGTAGATTGGTTCGCCCAGCAAAGTTCCACACACAGAGCTCCGGAATTTAACCGAATTACATATATAGGTTCAAGTTCAACACATTACTATGCATGTTCATTGCCAGCAGCCTTCTTCCGCAGCCTGGGTACCTAGCCTTCACGTCCACTGGCTTCTTCATTTCCTGCCTTCTTCCTCTTCCTCGGTGCCAATTTTCTTAGCTTCACATACTCTGCATCGCCAGGACAATGGGCACCAGAATCGTGTCCAACATCATCTTTCCACTCGTTTTTACTTTCTTCGGGCAGCAAAATGACTGACCCAGCAGTTATGTTTCTAACCTTGCAGCGCTTCCTGTCAAAGAAACAAGATTGTTGCATAACTGCCCAATATCTACAGAGTAAATAAAACAAAAATTACAATTCAGCACAAACATGCGAACCCCAAGAGGCTTTTGCTTACCAGGAGCTAATTGGGTTCGAGCAACCACCCTGTCCAAGAATAGAAGGGCGACTCCCAGTTGCAGTAGCTTCCACATCCAGTACATCACAATTCAGCTCAAAAACATGCAAGCCGATGCATACCTTTTCATCAACCCAATTAGCTAACTGTCACACGTTAGAGGAACCATGATGCCACGTTCATCCATGAAGCTGAACTTTGCAGTCTGCTTTGGCCATAATTCATCATGATTACGCAGAGCAGCAACCATACCAGATATAGTGCAGATCTGCGCATGCGCTTCTTCCATGGTGATACAATGGTGTCCATACCACTTGCCCTTAGAGTCGTACCTGAAGAGGACAATTGTAACTAGGTAAGGGTGGTCCGCGGAGATCCCACTTGATAGAAAACTATGGACAAAATATGTTTGTCAGCATTGGGCTAACAAACAATTTTAGGTTCAGTAGCCAGCTACTAGTTATAATTAGTGCGAATAGTAAAGAGAAGGGTAGCTCACCCGCTTGTAGCCAGAACTTCTTCTTCCTTGGTAGTAGGATCTGCCATCCTTCGAGCTGCTTGGCTCGTCGGTGGTGAAGGAGGGCTAGAGCCTCGCAACGACGGCTACGACATGCAACATTGGAGCCCGGGATCAGTGACTAGACGCAGCAACTGGGCGCAGCAACTTGGCACCAGAAGTCAAATGTCTGAAGGGATCGTCCTGCCTAGAGGGTGGATTCCGACACCACCAATGCTAGGGGAAAGGTGGGAATGGATTTGTGAAATTGGTCAACGCATCCAATCCACTTAGTTCCTCGATTTGCCTAAGAGGTTGCCGCGTTGGCGCTCGCGTCACGGACAGATGACCGACATGAGGGTCCCGACCGTCTACTTCACGGGGCAGTTTCACGGAATGTTTGAATTTGGCAGGGGTGAGATGAGTTTGCCTCGAAATGGCCCCTCTCAGTAGTTGGCAACTCAACTTTACCAAACGTGGCAATTATAGGGAACTTGGGTACCGCCATGCGCTCGCCGGGAACTTTGGTACCGCAAACGAACAATCCCTTTAAAAAGGGGGCCAAGGGAATCTGCCCGTTGGGGCCAAATTCCTGACTTGGTCGGTAGTAACATAGTGGGATGGTACTACCGGACCCCGACCTGGTGATGCAAGCAAGCGGGTTGGTCAACATGGGCGGCTAGCGCGAGCTATCGGGCGATCGACGCGGGAGGCAGCGAGCGAGAGAAAGTAGGGGATCGGGGGAGGCAAGCGCCAGCGAGCGAGCAAGAGGAAATGAGAGCGGGCGAGCGCGCGTGCTAGGAAAGGCCGCGAGCTGGAGTGGGTCAGCCTGGTAGTACCGGCCTAGCCGGGCGGTATTACCGCTTGGGACGGTACTACTGGAACTAGGCCAACTTCATTACTGGGCTGAGCAGAGAGGGAGGCTACGCGATCAGTACCGCCCGGTACCTACACGCAGTACTACCGCTTGTCCCAGCAAAAACCTTTCCCCCTTTTTTTCTTTTTAAACCAAATAAATGGCAAACTCCAAATTGCAATAACTTGAGTTAGGAAACTCCGATTGAGCCAAAAACCAATTTTGCTGAACATATTGGATACCACCAAGTGAGAATGTATCAAGTATTATAATGTGAGATACATCTCTTGGTGAGGATCTGCAAAACCTCCAAGATCAAAACCGAATCAGATATAAAAGGGAGATCCATTTTTGAAGAACTAGATCTTGTAGTGAACACAAGCTCTAGAACCAAACATGGATAAGATCCAACAAACAACGAGGAAAGATGATGCTAAGAATGTAATGGTTTGAGCTCTCTCCGAAAGATATGATCGAGTTACTCACTCGAGATCCCCTCTTGATACTACGTTTATCTATCCTAAACTCGGTCTCCCAACTACCAACATGAGACCGGGAAAAGGGAAAACCTATCAAGATTATACCTTTGCCTCGAGCATGATGTAGATGATGTTGTCCTTCTCAAGATGGACACCTTTCTTGATTGCTCTTGGACGCACTCGCTTGATGAAGACTTGACATATATATGCTCCCCCATACACCATGGGGAATCCTGTTCTTTGAACTTGTTGATGTCTACGCACTTATATTCTTGTAGACATTTGTTGGGACTCCAAGTGCAGAGGTTTGTAGAACAGCAGCAAGTTTTCCCTTAAGAGGATCACCCAGGGTTTATCGAACTAAGGGAGGAAGTGGTCAAAGGTATCCCTCTCAAGCAACCCTGCAATCAAGATACAAGAAGTCTCTTGTGTCCCCAACACACCCAATACACTTGTCAGGTATATAGGTGCACTAGTTTGGCGAAGAGATAGTGAAATACAAGTGGTATAGATAATTATAAGTGGTAACGGTGATAGAAAATAGCTTGCTGGCGTGTGGTTGACGTGGGAAAAGACTAAAGGCAAACTGAAATAAAGATGGAAGCAAGAAAACATGTAACAGATCTAATTGCAAATGGTGTTTCAATGTTTAGAAACAAGGCCTAGGTAGCATAGTTTCACTAGTGAACACTCTCATATAAATATCTTCTCTTTATGATACTACTCTTAACTACTCTCCGGTTGGACACTCTAATCCATGGTAGGGCTATAACAACACACCTCAAAGTTTGCTTTCCGCATCTAGATAACCCACACTGTCACCTTGAGCACTAGATGGTTCCACAAACACCACAATTTCATAAAGACATCCAACTCCAAATATAACTCATAACAAGTATTTGTAATCTCTAGCCTAAGTGCCACCATGGTGTGCACACTATCAACTTCACACACATGGGGAGAGCAGAGATCTATTAAAGCACTTGAGTAGCAAGGTAGAACTACTTGATTATAAAGCTCATGATCACAATATGATCATGCATATATAGAAAGATGAACACATAGCTACCGGTCGTACCCTTAGCCTTGAGAGAGAACTACTCCCTCATCATCATGGGAATCAGCAACGGCGATGGAGATGGCGGTGGAGATCAATGGAGATGGTTCCGGGGGCACTTCCCCATCCCGGCAGGGTGCCAGAACAGAGACTTTCTATCCCCCAAATATCCCCTTCGGTGGCGGCGGCGCAGTGGAACTTTTTGTGGATTTCTGATTGACGCCCTAGGGTTTATGCATCGGGAGGCTTCTTATAGACGAGAGGGGAGACCAAGGGGGTGCTGGAGGGGCCCACACCCTCCTTGGCGCGACCTGGCCTAGCACGCGCCACCAGGTGGTGTGGCCAGCCCCTAGCCCCTCTCTGTCTCGTCTTCTGGCTCCGTGAGTCTTCCGGTAAAATATCTTCTTTGGCTTTTGTCCCGTCCAATTCCGAGAATAATCATTTTCTGACTTTCCTGGAACCAAAAACAGCAGAAAACAGGCAACTGGCATTGTGGCATCTTGTTAATAGGTTATTTCAAGAAATCATATGAAAAGTACTCCAAAGTGTGGACAAAACATAAGAAAGTAGATAAAACCAAGCATGGAACATCAAAAATTATAGATACATTTGCAATGTATCAACATCCCCAAGCTTAACTCATGCTCGTCCTCGAGTAGGTAAGTGATAAAAATAAAGAATAATTTTTGAGGTGACATGCACCATCATAACCTTGATCAAAGTATTTGTAAAACATTCAAAGCTAGGATCATAGTACTTCAATCATAACATGAAAGACAAAGTTCTAACAATTAGACATAGCAACTATGTTGCAACATGAAAAGGCACAAACAAAAGATTCATGAATAACAATGCTTTGCAAGACGTTTGTTTGTCTCACATAAAGAAAACATAGCATAGTGGCATTCAGCTTGTCCCTCATGGAGTAGCAAAATATAAATGCATAGGACACCTTCAAAGTTCATAAGGGTGACTAGATACAAATAGTTTAAGAACAAGCAATATCAAAGTTATGAATCAATCAACAAGTCTTGGGACAATGCACATAGAACTAAGAATGACAACTATGCTCTCTTAATTGGTGCCTAAGGATAGAAGGTGGAGACTCAATATAAAACTGGAAGAAAGGGATTCATAGAAGGAAGCAGTGATTCAAGTCTCATAAAGAGCTTCCAAAAATTATGGTACTTATTAGCTTTCAGCTCTCATTTCCCCTATCATAAGCATCTTTAAGTGATTAAGGTTAAAGTGAACAAACTATGGAGTATATGCTTGACGAAGTATAAGTTGGAAATATCATGCCCTTGAATACGAGGGCCGCTCCTCATGCTACTCAAGTTTAGTTACCCGTAAGTTCTTGTCATCGTAAGTACACATGTATCATAGAGAACCGCCAACGGTGTACCCCTTGCCCGATGATACGGAAGAACCCCCATATCAAAATGACAAGGCAAGCAGACAACGAGCATCTCAGCAATCTTCTTATTTACCATGCGAATATGGTGCCTTTTTCTCTCTTTCCTCTTTTCATAATCTTTTTTTTCTTTTTTCTCTTTTTTCTCAATCAAGGACTCTTTTTTTATAAGAAGAATGCTTCATAGACAGCTCATTATGGTTACGCTGCAGGTTTCCACCATGTCAGCATGGATTAGACCAGCGGCCCAGGCGTTTCTCTAACACATATACATAACTCCATGGACTTACAAGCCCCCCTTTTATTTCACACCGACAACATCCATAAACAAAAGAGCATGATATCAGCTAGGTACAAAGTACCCGTGCAATGTTGAAAGTGTTCCCCATGATAGCATGGTTCTGCTAATCCCCAACAAATAATTGCAAGCATATACAACATAGATGACACAATGGTTCAAGTTTATTAAGGGCAAGAAAAGTAAAGTATGCCATCAAGTTCGTGAGAGCTTTAATCACTAGTTTTCTCATAACAAGTTTAATTCGGAAGATAGATAAAAACATGAATATACTTGGAATAGAAAATGCTAATAGGTAGGTATGGTGGGCTCTTTGGAATAACTTGGTTTTAGGAGTTGGATGCATGAGCGGAACTCATACTTGGTTATGGAGGCTAGCAAAATACTGGGAGCGACAAACTAAGAGAGCAATAGTGGCCATAATCATGCAGAGCGAAAAAAACATCATTGATCAAAGCATAAAGTGATACTACAAGTTGAAAACTAAAGGATCATAAATGCTTATGGTGACTTGGGATAGTCATAACATGGTGTGAGCATGCGCCAAGTCAACACAAATAAAGCATCAAAGGAGAATACCACAATACTATGCTTTAATATGCTAAAACAACGCATGATTCTTCAAAGGCACATTAAGCAATCTCAATTGTTTATAACAATTCATGCTACAGGAAAGAATACTAAGCATAAAGCCAAAACAATATCGAGCATGGCATGACAAAGCATAGGTCACAGTAAAAAACAAGCTCTCTTTACCACTTAAGCATGAACTTTTCCTACTCTTTTCCAATCCAAACCAAACTATTTGAAAACCAATGCATGAAAGAGGGGGTCCAACCAATTTATTCAGCAAACTAAGAAAACCAAAGAAAACTAAAAACCAAAACGAAAATGAAAAATAAGACGCTCCAAGAACAACACAACTGTGCATGAAACAATAAAAATGAAGCGTTTGGAAGAAACTTGGGATTTTTATTGATGAAGAAGGGGATGCCTTGGGCATCCCCAAGCTTTGAAGCTTGTACTTCTTTTATATTTCTTGGGGTGACACGCGTGGCATCACTAATCTTGAGCTTTAGTCCATTCTTCATCTCATTACTCATTCCTTCCATACACCTGAAATTTTTCCTTTATATAAAACTTCACACAATCTTTATTAGCAACATTAGTGCACTCAAGATAATAAGTCTTTGGGTTCAGTTTCAACACCAATAAAACTTCCATTAAAACACAAGCTACTGTAGCACTTCCCTCAAAAAGCTCAATTCCCCAAAATAACTCAAAAAGGAACCAACAAGAAGCAAATGCAAATAATGGCAGAAATCTGTCAAAATAGACCAGCAGGTAAAGACGAATTTTTTCGAAGACCTTCTGTTGCTCAAATCGAAAAGTGTTGAACTAACGGAAGTTAGATAACAACCTGGGGCAGAAGCACAAAAATTCACGCCTCAAAAGGACATACAGAGATTTATACGGATTTGTATGGTGAAGCACAAAAATCTGTTTCGGGACAGCAACTTTCCCAAGCATTACTTCTCTCTCATTAGAGGTTACTCTTGGCACAAAAACCACACAAAAATGATAAAGAGATCTTATTACTGAAACAATAACTTCCAAGACTCAACTAAAACTTTTGGGTTATCTCCCAATAAGTACTTTTCTTTAATGCCTTTAAGTTAGGCATGATAGTTTGAGAAGATGCTCACATAAGAAATATGAATTGCAGTAAAAGAGAGCATCAAGAAGCAAATTGAAAGCACATTTAAGTCTAACCCACTTCCTATGCATAGGAATCTTGTAAAGAAACAAGTCATGAAAGCACAAAGCAACAAGCATAGCAAAGCAAAACAAGTGCAACTTCAAGACTTTCAACATCAAGAGGGGAAACTTAATATTGTTGAGACACATAAAACCATGTTTCCCTCTCTCATAATAACTTTCAGTAGCATCATGATCAAAATTAACAATATAACTATCACATAAAACATTCTTATCATGAGCCATATGCATAAAATAATTATTACTCTCCACATAAGCATAGTCATTCTTATTAATTGTGGTGGGAGCAAATTCAACAAAATAGCTATCATTATTATTCTCATCACCATAATCATCAAATATAGGAGGCATATTGTAGTCATAATTAATTTCCTCCTCAATAGTAGGTGGACTGAGAATATCATATTCATCATTGTAATCATCATATATTGGAGGTTTGGTATCATCATAAGCAATAGAATAGCTATCTTCCAAAGCTGGGGAACTAAAAAGATCATTTTCATAAGAATTAGCTTCCCCAAGCTTAGCCTTTTCCATAGCATTGGCAATAATGGTTTCCAAAGAACTCATACTAACAACATTGCTATTAGCATGCAAATAAAGTTCCATAGGTTTTTTAATTTTCTCTTCAAACACTTCATGTCCTAACTCAAGATAAATACTATAAAGCTCTCTATTTTTGTTGTTGTTTTCCATTAAGCCTAACTAGTAAAAATAAAAACAAGAAACAAAAGGACAAAATTGCAGAATCTAAAGGAAATAACTTCAAGCACTCACACCGGAGGATGTGAGTACCTTTTACCTTACCTCCCCGGCAATGGCGCGAGAAAAATAGCTTGATGTCTACGCACTTCTATTCTTGTAGACAGTTGTTGGGCCTCCAAGTGCAGAGGTTTGTAGAACAGCGGCAAGTTTTACCTTAAGTGGATCAACCAAGGTTTATCGAACTCAGGGAGGAAGTGGTCAAAGGTATCCCTCTCAAGCAACCCTGCAATCAAGATACAAGAAGTCTCTTGTGTCCCCAACACACCTAATACACTTGTCAGGTGTATAGGTGCACTAGTTCAGCCAAGAGATAGTGAAATACAAGTGGTATAGATAATTATAAGTGGTAACGGTGATAGAAAATAGCTTGCTGGTGTGTGGTTTACGTGGGAAAAGACTAAAGGCAAACTGAAATAAAGATGGAAGCAAGCAAACATGTAACAAATCTAATTGCAAACGGTGTTTCAATGTTTAGAAACAAGGCCTAGGGATCATACTTTCACTAGTGAACACTCTCATATAAATATCTTCTCTTTATGATACTACTCTTAACTACTCTCCGGTTGGACACTCTAATCCATGGTAGGGCTATAACAGCACACCTCAAAGTTTGCTTTCCGCATCTAGATAACCCCACACTGTCACCTTGAGCACTAGATGGTTCCAACAAACACCACAATTTCATAAAGATATCCAACTCCAAATATAACTCATAACAAGTATTTGTAATCTCTAGACTAAGTTCCACCATGGTGTGCACACTGTCAACTTCACACACATGGGGAGATTAGAGATCTATTAAAGCACTTGAGTAGCAAGGTATATCTACTTAATTATAAAGCTCATGATCACAATATGATCATGCATAGAGAGAAAGATGAACACATAGCTACCGGTAGAAGCCTTAGCCTCGAGAGAGAACTACTCCCTCATCATCATGGGAATCAGCAATAGCGATGGAGATATCGGTGGAGATCGATGGGGATGGCTCCGGGGGCACTTCCCTGTCCTGGTAAGGTGCCGGAACAGAGACTTTATGTCCCCTGAATCTCCCCTTCAGTGGCGGCGGTGCAGCGGAACTTCTCATGGATTTCTGATTGACACCCTAGGGTTTATGCATCAGGAGGCGTCTTATAGGCGAGAGGGGAGACCGAGGGGGTGTCGGAGGGGCCCACACCACTCCCTGGCGTGGCCTGGCCTGGCCCGCTCCACCAGGTGGTGTGGCCAGCCCCTGGACCCTCTCCATCTCGTCTTCTGGATCCGTGAGTCTTTCGGTAAAATATCGACTTTGGCTTTTGTCCAGTCCAATTTTGAGAATATTCATTTTCTGACTTTCCTAGAACCAAAAACAGCAGAAAACAGGCAACTTGCACTGTGGCATCTTGTTAATAGGTTAGTCCAAGAAATCATATGAAAAGTACTCCAAAGTGTGGACAACACATAAGAAAGTAGATAAAACCAAGCATGGAACATCAAAAATTCTAGATACATTTGCAATGTATAACTTGTCTTCATCAATCCTGACCACCGAGAATGGCAAGATTCAAGCATGAGATCTTCTAGAGATGGTGCATATTGATCTTGCACAACATTTCTTCTAACTCCGTACGATTTCAAAAGGCCCAGGGCCCTTGTACAATGCTTCTTCTTCTTCACTTCTTCCACCTTGAATTCAACACATGGTCCAAGCAAAGCCAATGGACAAATCCTACAAGTGCAACTCAATGCGAACATTAATCCATAAAGATTGTCATTAATTACCAAAACCACACATGGGGGCCACATGTTTTTTCAGCAGGTTTTCCATGGGCTCTAGTGAGCCTCTTGGTGCACCAAGCCCTAAATACATGTTGGCCCATGATTCCAAGATAGTGGTAATTGTCCAGGCATTGGTTCTGGTGCCAACACAAATGCCTATGTTGATGCTGGCTTCGATCCGTCCAAGAAGAGGAAGAGGTCGCTGATGGGAGAGGAGGACATCATTGCCATCACATGCATGACCGATGCCGTGAAAGCGGTGGAAACCGCCATCACCATTGCTTCCCCTCCTGATGTGCTCCCAGGCCTCTACGACGCTGTCATGGCCGCCAGAGGCTACAACCCTAAGGCTCTGATGGTGGCGCTCGTCCACCTCTTCGACAATAGGGCTATGGGCAACGTCTTTGTTTAGATGGCGGAGGACCACAGGGATCTCTAGCTTAGGACCTACCTGGCCAAGCACTACTACGTGTAGTGTTTGCTCCCTGATCATGGAGATGGTGGCGGCTGGTGCATGCATGATACAGAAGAAGTTGTTGGTTGTATATTTTGAAGTATCTAGGGACTTGATGAAAACTTATTCGAAGGCCTGTTTATTGTGAGGTGGTATATACTAACCCCTCACATTATAGAGAACTTGCGGTGGTGGGATTACACCCCTTTTGATGTGGTGGTAGGATGACACCATCGAAGTTGGTGGTAATCGGTAGGATCACACTAGCTTGTAGATGAACTACTGATGCTTTTGCCCATATGATCATGCATGCTTAAATTTCTTATGTTGATTACCTTGTGTTTGTGAATTTCATTTGCCTGCTATAGTTGTGATCCTTATGTTGCATATGTGTTATGTCTCATAGAAATACAACGGGTACATGGTGTACTACAGCAAGAATCCGGGAATCTATAAGACATGAGAGGAGTGCAGCCAACGAGTGACGGATTACCATCACAACCTCCATAGGGGATTTAAGACTCTAGAATAGGCACAAATATCCTACTCTGAGTTCTTAGCAGAGCATCCACAGTCGTCACAAGATATGAACATCAATTTCACTCCCCTCCTCCTGTAGCTCATCAAGTTCATCCAAATGAGCAGGTTCCACCTATATAAGGTGGAAGTACGATCAAAGACTTCATCATCATCGGCCTGATCATGTGGATTGTGTACTACCAGTTGTTCTGATTCATGTGATCGATCATGTGTAAGATCTAAACCCTGACGAGTATTTGGTAAGCTCACCATTTGGCATGCGAGGTAACCGCATTGGGCCGAACGCGGGTTTCCAAACATGCACCTTTGCATCAGCCAAGCCCAGTCTAGGAAACCAAACAAAGTGGCCATATGGGCTTTCCTAATGGGGAAACGAAAATACAGGCAACCAAATAAACCACCCAACCAGGCCCGAGGCCAATCTCCCCACATAGCTAGGCCAACTAGGAAAATGTGTAAATCCGGTCTGAGCAACCAAACACGCCCCAAAGTGTCTAAGTGCTTCTCAAAGGCGAGTATGCTGGATGAAGGCATGTTTCTCAAAGGTGACCAGATACAGGATTATCCTACTCCCTCTGATCCAAATTACTGTTCTCAAGTTTGTCTAGATTCGGATGTACCTTGCACTCTGAGAACAGTAATTTGGATCGGAGGTAATACCATTTGTAATTTGAGATGTATCCATTTTATTATCAAAGAAATAAAGCGTCAGGTGGCATTCCGTCAAAGGAAAGAGCTACCGTTGCCTCCGTGCGCAACTAGGCAAAACTGGGCACAAGTACAACATGTGCACATTCATAAATGTGTTGCTCATCATGGCTAATGTGCTTCAAAGAATACCAAAATTTATTGTAAATCTAAAAAAAGGGTGATTAAAAGTTTGTTGCACAGTACCAGGGTGTGCTTCAAAGAATACCATCATAGAACATCTTCGCCCGAGTTCCCAGGTGGACCTTCCCAGACCCATTTTATCCAGATGGCGAGTTTTTGGATTTGGCCCAAATTACATCCGGCGTTCAGGCCGAACCCAAGGCGCCTGGTGTGGTTTGGGAACGCCAAACGAAGCTAAATTGACGGGAAAAATTGTGTGCTTGTGGCCTTGTCCTATCAGCCAGTGAAGGCGCTTCATCCTCATCGTGTTGCCTCGGCTCCTGCGCCGGGCTATCGGGAAAACGACGGCCTGCCCACGCATTGTCGTAATGGCGTGCCACCTTCCCGCCGTTTTCCCATTTCACACCCTCCCGCTACACTCCTCCCTACCTCGCCGCAGTTTCCCCAAATGTCTACAAATGCCGACCATCCTCGCCGTCCATCAGAGCACATGCCTCCGCTCCCCCAAAAGCACCAAATTCCAGGCAAAGAGAGAACTTGGCGGAACCATGGCAGAGAGGTACCCCAACGGCAGAGCTATGACTAATGGCTTTGGTTGGTGTTTGCTTCAGCCGTGGGATGCTTGTCTCCTCTATGATGTCGGCTATCCTGCGCCGTCAGATTTCCGGTGGCCGTCGATGTGGAAGATTAGCGCGGGCAGTGGGACAAGTTATTGAGGGAACGGCAGGAGCGGGAGTTGGCACACCACAAGGGCAGAGGCCGGGCGCCCGCCGCGCAACAACGCCGAATGTCGGGGGGTGACCTCCGGATACCCCAACCAGACGAGAACTACGGCAGTCAGTTCACGTCTGGCTGGCTGAGCGCAGACGGACACGAGCAAGTCATGCCGGCTACCTTACGATAGCCGAAACAACGAGGAGCATCAAGGCACGGGACCGGCTACATTAGCGTAGCCGGACTCAATCAGGAGGACAGAGTGACGTGCTGCACAATGCGCGGTACACCCTGGTATGATGACAAGACCCGCAACTACACGGCCATACCGAAGACTTTGCTGGGTGACGCGGGAATAGTGGCCAGACGCTAACGACAAGATCGCACGGTGTTCACTATACCCATGACAACCCTACCGCATGTACCTTGATGGGATGTAAGTGTACCAGATACTGTAGATGACCAGTGGCTAGGGCCTGCCTGTGGGACCCGCCGGCCGGACTGGCCAGTGAGACCGTTGCCTCTCTGCCTATATAAGGAGAGGCAAGGTTCTTGTAGCAAGGGTTTGTTGGGAATATGCCCTAGAGGCTATCATGATTGATGATATTTCCAAATGTATTCATAGAGTTATGATCCATGTATGAACTGCTAATATGTATCATCGAATATGTGATTCGATTGTGGAACTATATATTCATGTTGTTCATACTAATTGTCCTTGGTCATTGAGGTTGTGCTAGACACACAACTTAGACCAATGTGAAAGTTGGCATATGACTAGGTTCCACTTGTCATGGGCATGGAGATGCTATTCTGACTTACACGGATTCGGCTAAAGAGTTTAGCGAGTCACACTGGCCCATATTGAGATGCAACGAACAAGTCGTCATTTGCATGTATCAATCAATGTAATCCTTAGACCTGAGGTTATTGCACAGTCCGAGTTGAGGATCACCGACTTAGGTTCTGTCAAACGTTGTTCCGTCAATGGGCAATTATAAAGGCGGAGTTCGGGTCGACTGTGAAACAAGCTGCATGATGTGAATGACCAAGATGGGATTTTGCCCGTACGTTTGGAGAGATATTCTCTGGGCCCTCTCGGAAGATATGATTTGGAGAGCATGGCCATGCGCGTCTCGGTAAAGTGTTAACCGAGGTAACCGACTAAGAGTTAGTTAGATGAATCACTTATCTCGGATCAAGAAAGATAGTCGGACTATTTAAGGTATGATGATCATTTGCCTATAGTCCGACAAGGTATATCGTGAGGCAAAAGGGACTTAGACGAAAGTTGCATTGGAAAGGTATGTTTTCATGACTTATTGGTTCTTGGGAGTCGGCACGTTCTGCTAGGAGCCGCTACGGACTGATCGATCACGTGTGAGACTCAGAATCATGTCTAGGTTACCATGAGCCTGTCGGGTCACACACTTAAGAGCGGGAGCAAGTTTGGGTTAGACCCAAACAGGAAATATATTTGGGTTGGATCCAAATGGAGACATGGACTTAGTCAGCAAGTTGGACTTGTAGTGGCTAATATAGGCCTTTTAGTGAATGGGCCACAAGTGAGTGGAGCCCACTTTCACTCCCTATATAAGCTGGGGCGCAGGTGCTTAGAGCACGAGGTTAGGTCACTCCATGTGTTGAAAACCCTAGCCCCAGTCTGTTATGTCGCCGCCGTACCAGACCTAGCAGTCCACCGCCGGTGTTCCTCCTCGTACATGTGGATACTAGTGGAGGTGATGTACGTTCAGCACTTCGATGATCGTGGAACCGGAACGGATCGTGAGGCGTGGAATCTGAACGGATCGTGAGGACTACACTGCATCAAGCAACGTGCTTCATCGATTCCGCAACTGCGCGTCTAGTGGTAATCTTCGTGGCCTTCTACCTGAGCTGGATCTTGGGATCACCACGTAGGGAAAAAGTTTTGTTTATCTCTTCGTGGCCCAACAGGGTTGGTCTCAGTGCATGTAAGGAGGTAGACAGAAGATACAGCTCTAGGAGTGATTGTAGCCCATATACCACTCATAGTACAAATGGCAGGAGTAGGAGCTTTACCTCACCACGAGGGTTCCGAACATGGGTACTTCTTGTGTCTCGCTACACTTGCTCGTATCCAATCCCGCCTGCGGACGCTGTCGAGAGCTTCCCTGCTAGTCCCCACACCTCTATCTAACATGTTTAGGTATTGTCGTTTCCAATACAACGATAGTTGGCGCCCACCGTGGGTCTATATGGCTTCGACCGGAGTCACGTTCTGCACGGGACACCGCACTTCAGCCGGTGAGCGCGTGGCCTCCGGCCTAGTGCTTACGCTCGGCAAGTTTGACTGTGTCATCGACAACGCTTCTTGTTTCGCCGGATCCACGTTTCCAACAAACGGTTCCATTCTACTTTTCGGTGACCTCCCCGTCTACGTCGCCACCGTGCCGGAGCGATTCCCTAGGGAGACTGTTTCGGTCACGGAACAACTGCACCTCGGCAGCGGTGCCTCCGTCGCTCCTCGTGGCGTCGAGGTAATGATGGTCGGCTCTAGCTCTTAGCCCCGTCAGCCTCGGGAGAAGGGCGCGAACGAGGTTGGAACCTCCGCTCTGTCGCGGCCTAGGAACCCGGTGGAGGAGGCCATTGACCGGCTCCTCACGCCGGTTAACCTTGGGGATAACCCGGAGGAGGCGGAAGCCAACTTTGCCATGGAGAGACAGCTTCTCTTGCAGGAACTCATGGAGCTGGCTGTAACTAGGAAGCAAATCGAGATCACCCGGCGGGAGTACGACCGCGTGCATGGTCACACTCTGGCTACCACGGAGCCGAGCCGGCGCTGACAGGTATGGCACCAGGGCGACGAGCTAGGCGGAAGGATGGACAGGGACGGCGAGCTAGCTCCGATGCCTGCTCTCATCCGGCCCACCTACAGCACACCCATCAAGAATCTGCACGTAGTGCGAGCCGCGGCAGACGAACTGCCCAACTTGGAGGGCAAGGAGCGAGACCGGCAGCATGCCCGGGTGCAGGAGCTCCTCCGGATCCGAACGACCAGGCTGACGCCAACCGGTAGATGCAAGAGGACCCCAGCTGCTCCAAGGGAAGCAAGCCACCTGCCAACAGCAAGGGCGCACCCCGCGAGACCCAGCAGGCGTCCTCCCCTCTAGATAAGGCCCACAGCAAGTGCCGCAGCTCTGGCAACAAGGGCCAGCCGAGCCAGGAGCAAACGGTGAACAGCAACCCACCGCCTCCCCCTCCACCAACCAGAGTGCCACGACCTACCGGTTCCCGTCTCTCGGGCTGGGTATGAGCGCCCAACCCGGATCGTCCAGATGGCCACGACCACATTGAGCTCCTCGCTCAAGCGCGTGTCATGGAAGATTCCACCGGACCGGTTTGTTTCGGACCCCGCATCCGAAACGAGCCATTTCTGGATAAATTCACCATGCCCAACAATACCCCCAAGTACGACAGCAGCATGAAGCCGGAAGATTGGCTGACCGATTACGCCACGGCGGTCGGCATCATCCATGGGAACAAGCGCACAGATGTACGCTACGTCCCCCTCATGCTAACCGGGTCAGCGAGGACATGGCTCAATAGCCTCGCGCCCAACAGCATCAACGCCTGGTCAGATTTGGAGAAGGTGTTCGTCCGCAACTTCAATGGCACGTACAAGCGTTCGGGCTGCCCGTGCGACCTGGCCTTGTGTGTGCAGGGCGACCGCGACATGGACCGCGAGTACCTCGCCAGGTGGACGGAGCTGCGCAACACCTGCGAGGGCATTCTAGAGAGCCAAGCGATTGGCTTCTTTGTCAAGGGGTGTCGAGAGGGCACCATGCTTCGCCACCGGCAACTGTGTGATGAGCCAAAAACCATGGCGGAGCTCATGACGGTTGTGGACCAGTACGCCATGGCGGATGCCGCGATGAAGAAACCCCTCCGAGTAAGTGCTGACGGGGTCTGACTCCCTCGTAGCCGGCTCGTTACCATCCAAGAAATCTGGCTGCTGAAGCCGGATCCTCCAGGCACCATGCAACGACAACCGGTTCCACGGGGACCGCCAAGCCGGGCAGCAGAAGCCTCGCTAAACCGCGCGGCAGGTCAATGCCATGGAGGGCGCGCCCGATGCACTGGCTAACGACGCAAGAAGGCAGAAGTCATGGCTCACCTTCGACCAAATGTTTGACGACTCGTGCAAGTGGCATAGCGGTCCCTTCAAGCCGGCTACGCACACCACCCGGAACTGCAGCTGGACCCGATAGCTAAAGGACCAGGGCAACCAGCAACGTCTACCCCCGCCCCCTCCTGGTGGACCCCCACCACCAGCTAGGGGAGCTGGCAATGATGGTAACGGTGGCAACAACAACAACGGCTACCCCCAGCCGCATGCCGCCTACCACATCTTCGAGACGGAGCTGGACGATAAGCACAGCCACAGGCGGCGCTCCAAGGAGGTCAACGCCATCGTCTCCCCAGTCCCCTAGTACCTGAACTGGTCGGAGACCCCCATCACCTGGAGCTGGGAGGATCAGCCGGATCAGCTTCCGAATCCCGGGGGCTACACGATGGTGCTTGACCCCCTCATCGTCTGCAACGAGCGCACCTGCCATTTCTCGCGTGTCCTAATCGACGGAGGCAGCAGCCTCAACCTGCTTTACTGATCTTTGCTGGGGAAACTTGGCATCCGCGAGCGCGACCTGAGCTCGACTACCATGATGTTCCACGGTGTACTGCCGGGCCAGCTTGCGCTCCGCTGGGTAAAATCTAGCTGGATGTCATCTTCGGGACTGAGGAGAACTTCCGGCGCGAGCCGGTGTGGTTCGAGGTGGTGAACCTATCGAGATCCTACCAGACCCTCCTCGGGCGCCCCGCCCTCGCCAAGTTCATGGCCGTCCCCCACTACGCATATCTCAAAACGAAGATGCCAAGACAAACGGCGTGATCACCATCGCCGACTGCTTCAGGCGGTCGATGGAGTGCGCCTCAGCCGGCTCCAAGCTGGCCGAAGCCCTCATCATAGTCGAAGAGAAGTGCGAGATCATGCACAATGTGGCCATTGCCCAGCAAGAAATGTCGGCTAGCAGCAAGCCGCCTGGAGAAGCAACCTTCTAGCCGGCAAAGGAGACGAAGAGGATCCTTCTCGACCCCTCCGACCCGACCAAGTTCGTCACCATTGGTGCCAACTTGGACAGCAAATAGGAAGGCACACTCGTCGACTTCCTCTGTGAAAATCGGGATATCTTCGCATGGTCACCCAAGGACATGCCAGGTGTGCCGAGGGAGTTCTCTGAGCACTCGCTTTATCTGCGGTCAGATGCCAAGCCGGTCAAGCAGCCTTTGCGCCGGTTCGCAGAGGAGAAAAGAAAGATCATTGGTGATGAGATCACCCGACACCTTGCATCCGGGTTCATTATGGAGGTATACCACCCAGACTAGCTGGCCAACCCAGTCCTGGTGTTGAAGAAGAACAAGACCTGGCGCATGTGTATCGACTACACCAGCCTGAACAAGGCGTGCCCGAAAGACCCCTTCGCTTTGCCCCATATCAATCAAGTTATCGATTCCACGGTCGGCTGTGATTTGTTGTCCTTTCTGGATTGTTACTCCGGTTACAATCAGATCTGGCTAAACCCAACCAGATAAAAACATCGTTTATCACCTCGCACGGGGCTTTCTGCTATGTAACCATGCCTTTCGGTCTGAAGAATGCGGGAGCTACCTATTAGCGCTGTATGCAAAAATGCTTGCACTCGCAGATCGGCCGAAACATGCATGCCTACGTGGACGATGTCATCATCAAGACAAAGGAGAAGCGCACCCTCCTCGAGGATTTGGGGGAAACGTTCGGCAACCTCCGTTGGTACCAGATGAAGCTGAAGCCGAAGAAGGTGTCCCAATCGACCAGCTACTCAGCTTCCTCGTTTCACAACGAGGGATCGAGGCAAACCTAGAGAAGATCGTGGCCATCGAGAGAATGCAGCCGAGGAGCCTGCTTGGAGTCCAGAAGTTCACCAGATGCTTGGCTTCCCTCAGTCATTTCGTCAGCCAGCTGGGGGAGTAGGAACTTCCGCTATACTAGCTGATGAAGAAGACATACAATTCCCCTGGACCTCGCAGGCCGACGTCGCCTTTCATGACCTCAAGCGCATGCTATCCATAGCACCGGTTCTAGCCACGCCGGCTAGCAAGGAGCCGATGTTGCTCTATATGGCAACCATCAGTCGGGTCGTCAGTGTCGTCCTAGTGGTGGAGCGCCCCGAGGAAGGCAAGGCTCAGCCGGTTCAGCGACCCGTCTACTACCTCAGTGAGGTTCTCTCCCTCTCCAAGCAGAACTACCTCCACTACCAGAAGATGTGCTACAGTGTGTACCTGGCATGCAAGAAGCTCAAGCACTACTTCCAGGAGCATCCGATTAAGGTCGTTTGCACCGCACCCCTTTCGGAAATCATCGGCAACAAGGATGACACTGGCCGAGTCGCCAAATGGGCCATCGAGCACGCCGCCTACTCCATCCAGTACGAGCCCCGGCTCACGATCAAGTCGCAAGCTCTAGCGGACTTCCTCGTCGACTGGGCTGAGACCCAATACCTCCCACCGGTTCCCAATTCGGACCACTGGAGGATGCACTTTGACGGCTCAAAGATGCTCGGGGGCTTGGGAGCCGGCATCGTCCTCACCTCGCCCAAAGGAGACCGGCTAGAGTATGTTCTCCTGATCCACTTCAAGGCCTCCAACGACGTTCCCGAGTATGAGGCGCTAGTGCATGGCCTCTGGCTAGCCAGGGAAATTGGCGTCAACCAGATCCTTTGCTTTGGTGATTCGGATCTGGTGGTGCAGCAGGTATCCGGAGAGTAGGATGCCCGCGATGCAAACATGGCTCTCTACCGGTTCCACGTACAGAAGCTCAGCGCCTGCTTCGACGGATGTGAGTTCCATCACGTCCCTCACGTCAACAACGAGGCAGCCGATTCGCTCGCCCGAATCGGATCCACCAGGCAGGCGATCCCACCAGGGGTCTCCTTGGAGCATCTACGCAAGCCCTCCATCAACCCGTCTCCCGAGTCGGATTCCATTATCTGGGCGGGAAGCATTCCGGTTGACGGCACGGCAAATGCAGAGCCGACAGAACCCGCGAAGAATAAGGCTCGCACCAACTCCGGCAAGTCCGCACCCTTCAGCTCGCAAGACCCGGGGGCTTCCAACTCATCAAGCGGCTCGAGGGCTGCCATAACGGGTACCTCATCCGGACGGCCCCCCGACATCCCTCAGTCAGAAAACGAGAGCATCCTCACTATTCGGGAGATACCATCTTGGGCGCAACCCTTCATGAACTACATCACCAATGGAAAACTTCCGGATGACGAGGCAGAGGCCAGGCAAATCCGGCGACGCACACACACGTACACCATTATGAACAAGGAGTTGTACAAGCGTAGTGTATCCGGCATCTTCCAACGATGTGTCGATGTGGACATAGGCTACCGGCTACTCAAGGACATCCACCATGGCGAGTGCGGACATCACGCCTCATCCAGGGCAATAGTCGCCAAGGCGTTCCTCCATGGCTTCTATTGGCCCACCGCCCTCGAGGATGCTGAGCAGCTAGTCCACGCGTGCAACGGGTGCCAATGCTTCTGGCAGCTCAGGCACATGCCGGCTGCGGTGCTCAAAACTATACCGATCACCTGGCCCTTCGCTATCTGGGGCCTCGACATGGTCGGTCCCTTCAAGTGGGCACGCGCGGGCATGACCCACCTGCTGGTGGAGGTAGATAAGTTCACAAAGTGGATAGAGGCCAAGCCCATCCAGAAGCTAGACGGGGCGACAGTCGTCACCTTCCTCACCGACATCATTAACCGGTTTGGCTACCCCAACATCATCATCACTAACAACGGCACGAACTTCGCCAAGGGGGCCTTCGCCCGGTTCTGCAGCAACAAGGGCATCCGGCTGGATCTCGCTTCCGTCGCGCACCCGCAGTCCAATGGGAAAGTCGAAAGGGAAAACAGCCTAGTGCTAGTCGGCATCAAGCCGCGCCTCATTGAACCCTTGGAGCGGTCACCTGGATGCTGGATTGAGGAACTTCTGGCTGTGCCGTGGAGCCTCCGCACCACGCTAAATAGGTAAACCGTGTAACACCCCCGGGATCAGGGTTAAACAAATCCAGACCTTAGACTAGCATAAGCTTAACCTAGACCTCGAGGATATCCAGTGAGAAATTGGTAACACAACAGTAACCCTGTGACACAAAAATTATTACAGCAAGCTCATAACTGAGCGAAGAACCAAAATATTACAAGCAGAGGTCACTAACCACAAACATCACACAACGAAAGGCAAATTATGCTATTAAGTATAGCAAACTTAACAAATGGCCTAAGAGGCCTGAAGCATAACGATGACGTCCCAGCCTATAGATTCCAGGCTGCCGGCCAGGAACCCCAAGCTACTCGTCAGTGTCGATGTCCTACGGAACTCGTCTTCAGGGGAACACTTATTTTGCTACAAAAGTATCAACAAAGCAAGGGTGAGTACATGGTGACTCTGCAAGACTTATGGCTAGTGGGGCTATTTTGCATAAAGCCATCTTTGTTTGTAAAACAAGAGAGCGAAGAAGCTCGTCTAATAAGAATATTTTAAAAGGGGATAAGAGAGGGACTTGTTCGAAGAATTGATCATATTTTGATATCCACCAAAGTAATCCTCATCTCACAACTAGGATCACCCCCTCGTACCCATGAGGAAGCATCCTTAAGCACATGTTAAACTACCAAGTCTTACGATTAGGTTAATGTTCTCTATGGTCTTAGAATTCGGTCACCAAGCGTTCATAACCGTGAACACAGCTTTTCGAAAAGATTTAACCCTGCAGGGGTGTACAACTTTACCCACACGTAGCAACCGACTCTTAATGCCACATGATTATCCCTCTTCCTTGGTAGGCCGGCAGAGGGTGGTTGGACACGACCTTTACCTTGCTTTCACCGAGACCATGAGTCATGCCGAAAGGATGGTTCAGCTGTAATGGGTCAAATCCCGAAGTCGGTCCCTAGAGATGTGGGCGTGGTTGGTTTACCAGGGGCTCCATCCACCCCAAGCAACCCCGACCATGCTTACCTACCTGTTATGATGTACCTTCACCCGCCAAATCTTTCAAAACGTATCCTATGCATATGTCGAATGGAACACTGAACTATGTGACTCATGGAATCTACTAGGCAAGTTAGTCAGCGGAGGGGTCCCCATAAACCCCGTGTGGCTGTATGCTCGTCTTGGTCCAAATGCAAGCACTCGGTTCCTAGTGGTGGCGAGCACGGGACTAGAAAACCACATCCCACCGTGGCCTCCCATACAAGCCTTAGCATGTTTAACCTTTACCACTGATCTTACCGCATCAGTATATCTCGTACTCCTGTCATACTAGATTCTATGCATTTGGTACATCTTCGGGATGAACCAGCACTAACGGCTAAGCATGGCTCAACAACACATAGATATAGGCTCTAGCAGTGCACACAAGCCAAACCTAGTTATGCTAGGAGCAGTGGATCGGGTAATATAAGCTCAAAGGGAGTAATGCAACAGATAGGATACTCTATCTATTGATAAAAGACCACAGTAGAATTGTGTGCATCATGGTAAGAATTGAAATAGTTTCGAAAGCATAGGATTCTTTTATGTGTGGGGCTATGCTTGATCATTTTAAATAGGGTCTGAAGGGTACAAACCCTAGGACAGGGAAACCCCGGAACACCTGTGAGGGGTTGATTTCGTTCTCTAATTAAACTTGTAATTAAAGTTGTTGAACAATGCATGATATTGATGCTAAAGTGTAGATCTCATTTTTCTGAACAATTTGATATATTATACATATTTTTCTAAGTTATGGATTAAATATTATTGAATTTAACCATATTTAATACATTTTCTGTAATTAAAATAAAACAGGTAAACACATTTTGTACCGGGCTAAAGCTAGCCAGTGTGACTGACTGACGGGCCCAAGGCCACATCAGTAGACACGCCAGCAGGTGGGACCTGGCCTAGGTTTGACCGGGGCTTGACCCGCGCTTGCTGACGCACGGGTGACGTCAACATGACGTCACGCTGGCGGGGCTCATAGCACGGCGACGGGGCGGCGATTGGGTGCACGCGGGGCTATGGGAGCTAGCGTGCTAGATGCGGTCGACTAAGGCGGGTCTACTGAGGGTGGCGCCGCTGGTATTTGGCAACCGAAGCAACAACACAACGGAGTCCAACGGCGGCGAACGACGGCCTACGAGGGGAGGACGAACCAGAGAGAGGGAAAGGAAGGGGAAGGGTCCTGGTGGACCAGTAACTCACCCTTAGCGTGATGAACATGACGGCGAGGCCGAAGGAGGTCGACAACGACGTCAATGGCGGTGATGGTGCTCGGACAGAGGCGAGGAGGACGTCGACGTTGCGCTCGATTGCAGGCTTCTTTGCTTGATTCCGTTGGCAGAGTGGATGAGGATAGTGAGGCGGAGCTTCCAGCATGCTCAGTGGAGCTCGGGAGCAACTAGGGCAGGGACGATTTGAGCTCTGGCTGGAGCTAGGGTTTTGGCCAGAAGAGGAACTACAGAGGGAGGGCGAGAGAGTGGGCGAGTGTAACTGGAGAGGATGGCCCCGGCACTGGGGTCTTATCCCCTTCTCCTGGGCGGCGGCAGGCACGAATCCTGCCGCAGAGAGCGACGGCGTCGCCGACGACACGCAGCAGCTTCGATGCGTCCTTCTAGCGGAGGAAGAAGAAAGAAGAAAGGGAGCAAAGAGGTACGGGCCAGGTGGGCTGGTTGGGTTGCACGTGGGCTGCTGGCTGCTGCGCGCTGGGCGGCGGAGAGGAAAAGGAGGAGATGGGACGATTAGGTTGCACGGCCTAGAGGCTCTGGCTTATATTTTTCTTTAACAAAAGCTTTTTCCTTTTTAGTTTCTGTTTTCTGTTCTCTCTTTTGTAAAATCTTTTCAAATCTGTTTTGAATACTTTCAAAATACCAGATACTTTTATAAAATATATAAAATATTGCATGACCCTTTAATCAATTTAGGCTCCACTATTTTGGTGGTTTTCAAAATATACAAAACCTTTTGAATTCATTTTCAAGGAGGGGAGGATTAGGGTTTAGGGATTTTCTTTATTTTCTTTACATGCATTTTTAAGAAATGATGCTCATGATGCACATACAACCCTAAATATAAGATTAACTAAAACTAGGGTGTTACAGCTCTATCCCCCTCAGGAGAATCTCGACCCGAGATTCCAAAGGTAGGAAGAGATGCAAAGAGAGAAAGAAACAGGGTCACTTCTAAAGTTAAGAGGGAAAAACACTAATAACACACAAAGTATCTCTTGGTCAACTCATGAAGGAGTGTTCAGAACAACTCTGAGGTGACGAACATGAAACACGTCAAGGTAGCGGAGGAAACAAGAGGAGATGCTTTCAAGTTGTTAGATAGCTGATCGCCATAAGGATTGAGACCATGGAGCTTCAGAAGAGTTTAGGCTTCTGAAAAGGAAAGCTTACAACAGGAAGAACATGACCATAGAATTCAAGAGATGAAACTCTACTAGACGGCTTAAGCAGAGCTTCCAGGAATACAGAGATGGATCAGGAGGACCAAGCTGTTGAGCTACTTTTGATACATAAGGATCACTCTTCATTCAATAGAAGGTCAAGACGCAAAGGTATTTTGTGGAGAGGACTCATAAGAGTCATAAGGAATATGTAACAAGAGAAACTATTGATTTCCAAAATCACAGTCACTATGTGAACATGATTGAGAAACGAAGGAAACTCTTTATTCATCCAGGACTAGCAGAATATTTGCCAAAGATCGTGATATCACTTTACATCACCAAGATGATTAAGTAAGATGATTCCTGATGACACGAGGAAAAAGAAACTTCATTCTCAGACTTTAATTACTTGGCACAACAGGAAGCTTGCCAACAGAAAAGGGTCTGGAGGATCGACCGAGAGGCATTTAGCAGCACTACTTTAAATGTTCTCCTTGATGTTCGAGACACCAAACATTAAGTAAAGGTCGGACTTCGGATACAAAGGAAACCATAAGCACAACTCCTATAACAAATCATAGAAGAAGCCTCATGAAGATTGGTTGTTATTGCTGAATCAAGAGAATATGGCAATAGGTCTTCCGACTAATTGTGTCAACCATTACATCAATCTTGCCGGATTTACAAAGAGACCTATGTCAAAACCTTGAAGAACACAAACCATCATATCTGCTTGAGATTCAGATTTGGTTAGGTGAGATGATACTTTAGACTAAGCATGTCTGAATAGAAAGCTTGCGACATTTACCGTAAAGGTAAAGTCACTATATTCTCAAGATATGGACTACAGTGTTAAGCTCCAATAGACTAAGCTAGATTGCTAGACCCATGTATTAACAACTTGTCAAATGACAATTTCTTATACATAAAATACTTGTAACGAAACACAAGTGTCCATAAGGAAACAAAATAACTCTACTCTAATCCATGGCGACATCTTTCACCATTTGCCCGTGAATCGGAGAAGGTTACTTCTAACATCCAGAACATATTCTTTGAGATGACACGAAGATGGTTCTTAAGGATTTCCAACGTTAATGTTAAAAGTTCCGTATGAATCTAGTCTAGCTTGGAGAAAATAAGGGTATTGTTGATGGGCTCAACAACAAACTTACCGAGATACTCCAGGAAGATGGACTCATATGTTGTATGAACAAGGCAAAAGTATTGGTCAGACCAATGGACATGAAGATGTACTCAAGTGAAACATCACAAGGAACAGCATCATCAAGCTAGTCCTTGGAACTAAGTTTGATTTGATGATAACCCAGATCAAATCAAAGGCGGGGGAAGATAACATATCCACGAAGGAAATACTATCTTTCTTCAGCATGAACGAAACTAGACATCCCTTTAAGATGAACTAAGTCAAATAGAAATACTGTCTTACAACTCTCCAAGTTGTTGTTTAAGCTCAACCAACTAGTTCAGGGGTATCCAGTATAGATCCTTGGAGAAAGGAGCACTTCAGAGAACTTGATTACTCAGGAACTTGACTACACAGTCATGTGGAAACATGGCAATACCTCTAGAAAGACATCTAGAATATCACGAACTACCGATATGTCACTTAGTTTGAGAGGAAACTTGCTTGGTAAGGCAAGAAGACATAGTCTCAGAGCTTCAGCACAAGCCTAACTCTTTGACCGAAGAGGGTGTACCAGGGTAACGAACTTGGTGGCACAATCATCCTTCGCTTAGTGATAGGATTAACCAATCACACTAAGGAATAACAAAATGTCCTTGGAGTTCAAAGAAATGAGAATTGGTAAGAATCTCAGATGGCCACATCATTACACACACGCATCATTAACGAGCACGAAAGCTCAAAGGAAGGGTGGGTAAATATGTGTAAGAGCATCACTTCATTAAGGGAGTCAGAAATTCAGCACTACCTCTTGATATAAAGTAGTGTGATAATCTAAGGTGGAACAAAACAAAAGCTAATCCATGCCTCTTGATCTATGGATTACAACACTTTGACCTGGTCCTAGATATGACAAGGTACTAGAGTTTGTTTCTCCTAACATCCCGAAATGGTTTGTCTTGATGGCCCACAAGAGTATCTTGCATCGGAAGACACCAATGCACAATACTACTTGGCTACCAACTGGTAAACAAAGGTCAAAAAACAACAAAGGGAAAAGGAACATGCTCAGGATAGAATCCCGAGATGTGGATGCATAGATTATCAACCTTCTAAAAACCAATGCATGGAAAGGAGAGGTGGGGCAGAGTCACGAATATAGATGCAAGACTCATGAGGAGTACTCTTATCGTGATCTGTTTGGTTCCATTAAAGAACATCTGCCGTAACATGTGGTAGGGGAAGTCCTTAATTGTAAAAATTCAATCGCGACAATAACCACAAGCTTGAAGACCAGAATTATAGTTCTAGCCATCCTGAGGTGATGTGTGAACATTACGACAGGGGTCAATAGAATGGACCTTGGATTAAAGATCAGCTTCATGTACACGATTCACAACACTAGAATCTTGTACAATCTGGGACCTTCGGTTCAAGTCCAAGGGTTAAAACCTGAGAAAGGAGTAACTGCTACTTGAGGGACACAGCGTACACTGCAAGACAGTGATCACGAGGTACCTTCCAAGAGAAGAAAGAACTTCTAAAGTACCCAAACAAACAAAAAGGAGGCACACGAGGCAAAAGGAAACCTCGAAGCCTAGAATAGAACACTATGGATCCTACAATATAAAATTGTGGGCCCAAAAGATAGAGAGATCATGATGGAAAGGAATCTCTCAAACGAAGCAGAGCAAAGGGAAACAAGGAATTCACAACACACACAACTCTAGAGAACTTAACACTCGGTCAACTGGCTGAGAAACGACATGCCAAAAAGGCACCTAAGTTTTGAAAGACTAGAAGAGATATCAAAACTTTTTTTTCCAAAGTACCACAAGATAAGATGACCCAGAGTTAGAGCGATACCAAATAAGGAGAAAAAGAAGCATACTAGAGTTTTAGCAAAGATTTTTCAGCTTTAAAATAGTTTTCACAAACACTAGACTCAACATCGACCAATAGCAAGGTTTTCCTATGGTCGGTACTTCTCTAATACCAAAACCTATAACACCCCCGGGATCAGGGTTAAACAAATCCACATAAGCTTAACCTAGACCTCGAGGATATCTAGTGAGAAATCGGTAACACAACAGTAACCCTGCGACACAAAAATTATTACAGCAAGCTCATAACTGAGCGAAGAACCAAAATATTACAAGCAGAGGTCACTGACCACAAACATCAAACAACGGAAGGCAAATTATGCTATTAAGTATAGCAAACTTAACAAATGGCCTAAGAGGCCTGAAGCATAACGATGACGTCCCAGCCCATAGATTCCAGGCTGCCGGCCGAGAACCCCAAGCTACTCGTCGATGTCGATGTCGTACGGAACTCGTCTTTAGGGGAACACTTATTCTGCTACAAAAGTATCAACAAATCAAGCGTGAGTACAGGGTGTACTCTACAAGACTTATTGCTGGTGGGGCTATTTTGCATAAAGCCAACTTTGTTTGTAAAACAAGAGAGAGAAGAAGCTCGTCTAATCAGAATATTTTAAAAGGGGATAAGAGAGCGACTTCTTCGAAGAATTGATCATATTTTGATATCCACCAAAGTAATCCTCATCTCACAACTAGGATCACCCCCTCCTACCCATGAGGAAGCATCCTTAAGCACAGGTTGAACTGCCAAGTTTTACGATTAGGTTAATGTTCTCTATGATCTTAGAATTCGGTCACCAAGCATTCATAACCGTGAACACGGCTTTTCGAAAAGATTTAATCCTGCAGGGGTGTACAACTTTACCCACACGTACCAACCGACTCTTAATGCAACATGATTAGCCCTCTTCCTTGGAAGGCCGACAGAGGGTGGTTGGACATGACCTTTACCTTGCTTTCGCCGAGACCATGAGTCACACCCTAAGGATGGTTCCAACGTAACGGGTAAAATCCTGAAGTCGGTCCCTAGAGATGTGGGCGAGGTTGGTTTACCAGGGGCTCCATCCACCCCAAGCAAACCCGGCCATGCTTACCTACCTATTATGATGCACCTTCACCCGCCAAATCTTTCAAAACGTTTTCTATGCATATGTCGAATGGAATGCCAAACTATGTGACTCATGGAATCTATTAGGCAAGTTAGTCAGCGGAGAGGTCCCCATAAACCCCGTGTGGCTGTACGCTCGTCTTGGTCCCAATGCAAGAACTCGGTTCCTAGTGGTGGCAAGCATAGGACTAAAAAAACCACATCCCACTATGGCCTCCCATACAAGCCTTAGCATGTTTAACCTTTACCACTGATCTTACCTCATCAGTATATCTCGTACTCCTGTCATGCTCGATTCTCTGCATTTGGTACATCTTCTGGATGAACCAGCACTGACGGCTAAGCATGGCTAAGCAACACACAGATATAAGCTCTAGCAGTGCACACAAGCCAAACGTAGTTATGCTAGAAGCAGTGGATCGGGTAATATAAGCTCAAAGGGAGTAATGCAAAAGATAGGATACTCTATCTATCGATAAAAGACCACAGTAGAATCGTGTGCATCATGGTAAGAATTGAAATACTTTCGAAAGTATAGGATTCTTTTATGTGTGGGGCTATGCTTGATCATTTTAAATAGGGTCCGAAGGGTACAAACCCTAGGACAGGGGAAACACCGGAACACCTATGAGGGGTTGATTTTGTTCTCTAATTAAACTTGTAATTAAAGTTCTTGAACAACGCATGATATTGATGCTAAAGTGTAGATCTCATTTTTCTGAACAATTTGATATATTATACATATTTTTTTGTAAGTAATGGATTAAAATTTATTGAATTTAACCATATTTAATACATTTTTTGTAATTAAAATAAAACAGGTAAACACATTTTGTACCGGGCTAAAGCTAGCCAGTGTGACCGACTGACGGGCCCAAGGCCACATCAGTAGACATGCTAGCAGGTGGGACATGGCCTAGGTTTGACCGTGGCTTGACCCGCGCTTTCTGACGTACGGGTGACGTCAACATGACGTCACACCGACGGGGCTCATAGCACGGCGACGGGGCGGCGATTGGGTGCACGCGGGGCTATGAGAGCTAGCGCGCTAGATGTGGTCTACTAAGGCGGGTCTACTGAGGGTGGCGCCGCTGGTTTTTGGCGACCGAAGCGATGACACAACGGAGTCTGATGGCGGCAGACGACAGCCTACGAGGGGAGGACGAACCAGAGAGAGGGAAGGAAGGGGAAGGGTCCTGGTAGACCAGCAGCTAACCCTAAGCGTGATGAACATGATGGCGAGGCACAAGGAGGTCGGCAGCGACGTCAATGGTGGCGGCGGAGCTCGGACAAAGGCGAGGAGGACGTCGACGTTGCGCTCAATTGCAGGCTTCTCTGCTTGATTCCGTTGGCGGAGTGGATGAGGACAGTGAGGCGGAGCTTCCAGCATGCTCAGCGGAGCTCGGGAGCAACTAGGGCGGCGACGATTCAAGCTCTGGCTAGAGCTAGGGTTTTGGCCAGAAGAGGATCTGTAGAGGGAGGGCGAGAGTAACTGGAGAGGATGGCCATGGCACTGGGGTCTTATCCCCTTCTCCTGGGCGCTGGCATGCACGAATCCTGGCGCAGAGAGCAGCGGCGGCGCCGGCGACACGCAGCAGCTTCACTGTGTCCTTCTGGCGGAGGAAGAAGAAAGTCGAAAGGGAGCAAAGAGGTACGGGCCAGGTGGGTTGGTTGGGCTGCACGTGGGCTGTTGGCTGCCGCGCGCTGAGCAGCGGAGAGGAAAAGGAGGAGATGGCCCGGCTGGGCTGCGCGGCCGTGAGGCTCTAGCTTATATTTTTCTTTAACAAAAGCTTTTTACTTTTTAGTTTTTGTTTTCTCTTCTCTCTTTTGTAAAATCTTTTCAAATCTGTTTTGAATACTTTCAAAATGCCAGAGACTTTTATAAAATATATAAAATATTGCAGGGCCCTTTAATCAATTTGGGCTCCACTATTTTTGGTGGTTTTCAAAATATTCAAAACTTTTTGAATTCATTTTCAAGGAGGGGAGGATGAGGGTTTAGGGATTTGCTTTCTTTTCTTTACATGCATTTTTAAGAAATGATGCTCATGATGCACAGACAACCCTAAATATAAGATTAACTAAAACTGGGGTGTTACAAACCGACTTCACCCCGTTCTTCCCCGTCTACGGCTCGGAAGCTGTCCTCTCCGCGGACATCGAGTTTGACTCGCCGCGCAATCTCCTCTACGACTAAAAAGCCAACCAGGAGGCGCGGGATGATGGCGTGGACCTCCTCGAGGAGGCTCGCGAGCTGGCATTGTCCAGATAGGCCCTGTACCAGCAGCGCCTATGCCACTACCAATCGAGTCGGATCCGCCTCGTCGCATTCCACGAGGGCGATCTGGTTCTCCGGCTGGTACAAGACACGAAGGGCATGCACAAGCTGTCACCACCTTGGGAGGGCCCCTTCATCATCAGCCGGGCGCTGCACAACAATTCCTACTACCTCATCGACGTGTAGCAGCCGCATAGGAACAAGATGGACAAGTCGGATGAGGAGACAAAGCGCCCCTGGAATGCGGTCCTGCTCCGCCCGTTTTACACCTAGCCACCAGACAGTGTATGTATCCCGCAAACTCAATGAATGGAAATGCGGACCCCTGCTAGATACTCGGGGGCTCCTCGCTATAAATTTGTGTGTATTTGTTTCCGGTTCATTTTTCCGGCTCCGGCAATCCCTACACGGGGGCTCGCTGGCTGGTCCGACCTGTTAAATCAACAAACCGGCTGAGTAGTGTGCGACGATGTTAGAGGCCCACTCTTCGTCTCAGCTACAGACCGCAACCCGGCTGTCCAGCTAGCAAGAGAAAAAGTCTGAGGCATCCCACATGAAAAACAGGGAGGAGACGTGACAGATCGGGTGTTCCGGCCTGGTGCCTAGTTTGAGATTATCTGGCTACTGAGCCGCCAGTACCGTGCGCAATGTATTGTCAGCTCCCTTCGATTCTGGCTGCAGACCGCAACCCGGCTGCCCGGCAAGGACGCAGCGTAAACAGCAGAGCGCACGAGAAAGTGACTAAGTGTCTAGAGAAGCGCAAGCTAGTTTTCGAAAAACTAAATGTTGTCCTCCGGTTAACAAGCACTATCTTGACCGACTAACCTATTAATGAGTGGGAATATATATGTTTGTTTTGTATGACTACATCGAGTCGGAGTTCAATAAGAAGATTCAAAGTCCTTGCATTCATCAAGCACTCCGAATCTCGGGGGCTACACCCACTGGGTGCGCTCGCGCGCCCCCAGTTGAATCATGTAGTTTCTGACCGGCTAAAGGCGTTTAGCCGGATATTTGGAGCCTAGGTGAGGGCAAAGGTAGGAAGGAAAGAAGAAGATTCGAAGCACCTGGCTTTGCCAGCTACTCCGAATCTCGGGGGGCTACACCCAGTGGGTGCGATGGCGTGCCCCCACTGGAATTGAAGTTCCCCCGGCTATAGGTGTGCAGTCGGTGAAAGTAATCGGGTACCTCCCAAGTTATGGTAGCCAGCTAGAGGTGTCTAGCCGGATGAAGTTAAAGACTTAAAGAATAAGAAGAAGAAGATTTGAAGCACCTGGCTACGCCAGCTACTCCGAATCTCGGGGGCTACACCTAGTGGGTGCGCTGGCACGCCCCCACTGGAGTTGGAGTTCCCCTGACTAAAGGTGTTCAGTCGGGTGAAGGTAGCAGGATAAGTTCAACCAGAAAAATATCAAAACTTTGAAGCATACAAAAATCACAAGGAAGGTGGAAGCAAGCCAAATATTACGATGAGATATAAAAGGGAGACGAAGCTCCCAGAAGTTCACCCAATGTTAGAGACAGCCGGCACAAACAACAAGGTTCAACAAAACAAGATAAATACAAGTTCACCCGGCATTCTAGGGATTATATCTAGGCGGCAGGGCCTTTGCCGTGAGGAGGATCCTGGCTGGAGGCGGTCTCGGGAGGCAGAGGAGGCGCGCTGCAGTGCTGGCTCTGGCGTCCCCACCAGTCGGCTACGACGAGGCTTCCGCATCAGGCGTCCCGGCGGACTCCGAGTCGGTGAGGACCTCATCGACATTCGCGTAGTTGGCGATCTTGATGGCGGAGGCACGGAGCTCCTGATGGGCTTGACGGATGGTGGCGAGGTCGGCACCAGCGCGGAAGCCCCCGTCGATCTTCTCAACATGGGCATCCTTGTACCAAGAAAGCATCAAGGCCAAGTCCATCTCTGCCCCGACACGCGCTGCCATATCCCTCAGGAGATCAACGATAGCCAGCACCTCTGCCACCTTGGCCGCCAGCTGCGCCATCATCTCCGGAACAGGCGTGTCCGGCCACAGGAATGTGAAGCCGCTTGAGCCACTTGACGGAGCTTAGCGTCCTCCTCGCCAAGGAGGACGACCAGCTCCTAGGCGGTCGGCTGCTCCCCTGGCCAATTCTCCTGCAGCCGGTTATACACCAGCAGGTCTACGCCGGGATAAAATGCTGTCAAAAAAAGGGAAGTCAGATCCGGCTACCGGATCCGGAAAGACAAGGATAGTCGGAGGAAAACTTACCTTGGCGGTGTGCCCAACCTGCATCAGCTCCTCTACTAGAGCCTTCTCCCGAACCGTTAGCCATTTGACCTCCTTCTCGTGGTCCTTGCTTTGGGCATCGAGGAGGTCAAAGGCATGGGCCCGGCTGGCGAGTGCGACGTCGCGCTCCTTAATGGCAGCCTCCAGGGCGTCCTTCTTGGCGTGCTAGTCCTTATTCTGCAGCCAGAGCGTAGAATTGGACTTGCTTAGCCGGTCGTTCGCCTTCTTCAGATGATCGATTTCCCGCTGAGCGCACACCATGATGGTTGTGGAAACCGACTATCAGCAAAAAAATGTGGAGGATAAGAACACCGAAAATATCCGGCAGCGGAATCCGGATGAAAAGACTTACTCTGGGAGGTCCCGTTGGCAGCTACGAGTTTCTACTCTAGGGTCTCGTTGCCGCTGGCTGCAGCCTCGAGCAGCCGGATCTCCTTCACCGCTAGCTCGAGGGTGGCAGCAAGATCCGCCAGCGAGGCGGCAGAGGAGGCGTTGTTGTCCATAGCATTGGCGACCAGCGACTCCTTCGCCTCCTGCACCTCCGTCCGTCACTCCTCCCTCGGCTCGTCGTCGGAGTTGTCGTTGGCGACAACCATGAGCTCCTTTCTAGTGGCGGCCCTTCGCGCCGCCATAGGGGAACTACCTCCACTTTGTGAGGTAGCCGCAGCCATTTCTGGCTGCACCACCATGGTCGGCGGAGCGTCCCCTGCTCTGGCCGCAGTAGCCGGATCAACTTGAGGCGGAGGCGGAGACGGAGCCCTGGGCGAAGGAGGGGGAGCAGAAGCAGCCGGAGGTGGCGCGACGTCCGGTGCGCGGGGAGGCGAGCCAGTGGGTGCCCGCGCCGAGCTCGTGGCACCAAAGGAGAACAGCGAGCTGCGAGGCAGAAAGTAAGCAATGAAGAAAACCAAGTAAGGAAAAAGATAGAAGAAAGTTGGACAGGAGAAAAAGAGAAGATAGAAGGCAATAAACAAAGTCAGCAGATGCCTTACCCCGGCACCACGGGGGGCAGGCCCTTATTGCGACCGAGGTGGCTGGGTGGAAGGGCATTGGTCCGGCTCCTCTTGGGGGCCGGCTCCTCCACGACGGGCCGGCTGGACCTGCTCCCACCGGCGCCGGACCGGCTGGAGCCGCTTCCCCCAGCGCTCGACCGGCTGGAATCGCCGTCCGCCGCACAGCGCCAGGCCGGCTCAGGAGCCGGTGTGGCCTCCTCCTCCTCGTCGACCTTCACATGGGGGTCGTGAGCCGGCTCGTCGTTCCGGCTAGGGAAGACATCGCCGTCCCCATCCGACTCCTCGCCGTACCGGCGAGCGCGTGGCTCAGGAAGGTCAGACGTGAAGTTCTGGAGGGGGGTCTCACCCTCCTACCGGAGGATGCAGGGAAAGATCTGCCAAGAAGAAAGGAGTGCAAGAGGTTAGTCGAACGGCAAAGAAGTCACAAGCAGGAAAAACCGGCTGGCAAGAAACTTACTCAAGGCACGCAGTTGTCGCGGCTGTAGGGGACCAACCCGAACTTCCAACCTTACGACAGCCGCTCCTTCGTAATCGTCCACAACCACTCCTTCAAGTTGTGGTAGCGGGGATCACGGCGGGACAGTCGGGTCGAGTCCAGCCGACCGGAGTAGAAGCACATCTTGTGTGCCTGCTGCTGCAGCGGCATCATCAGTCGGGACATCCAACTAAGGGTGATGTCTAGGCCGGTTAAGTCGGCGGTGACGAGGGTGCACATCCGCTGCAGCATCGCGTATGACTCCGTCTTCTCCCCATGGATCTTCAGGTCCCAATTCTGCCGGCTAGATTCCACGTCCTGGAAAGCCGGCAGATTTATCCGGTCCATGTCGCCGAGGTTGCGGACATAAAATAAGATTGCTGCCACAGTCGCACGGTGTACTGCAGCCGGAACTTTGGGTAGCCGGTCTATGGGCGGGAGTAAATGTAGGCACCGCCACACGTCACCAGCGGCCCTTGGGTGAACTAGACCTGCGTCCGGACGCAGAAGAGCCGGCAGAATAGCCCGAGATCCGGCTGGATCCCGAGGTAGCTCTCGCAGAACGCAGCGAAGTGCGCGAGCATCCCTATCGTGTTGGCGCCGAGGTGGTGGAGGCGGAGATCGAAGAAGGTGAGGAAGAATGGATTCACCGGCAGCGCTAAGCCGCGGGCGAGGTGTGAAAGGAAGATAACCCACTCCCCCTCCACCGGGTGCGGTGACTCCTCTCCCGCCGGCGCCAACCGCACCGCCACCTCCGTCTCCGGTGGCAGTACGCGGGTGGCGCGATACTTCTCTATATGCTCCTCCATCACGGAGGATCCGCACCATGCTCCGTGTTCGGATGCCATCACCGGTTCGTCGATCGTCGCTCTGGTCGTGGAGTGGCGGTGGCCCGTGTCTCCGACGATGCTAAACGGGCGGCACGGCGAACTACAGCGAAAGGAGCAAGCAAGGCACAGCGAGAAGGCAAGGGCGCTGGGGGAGACTAGGAAGGCAATGAGCGGAAGGAGGAACCGCCCTCCCCCGGGCGACCTTTTAAAGGCCCGGAAGCGCAACCGTCCGCGGTGCCACACGGCGCCCATCGGGCTGCGCCCCGCTCCCCCCACCGCATAGGATCCTTTGTGTAGGCACCGAACGCGCAAAAGATCCCGGAGCAGAAACCAAAGAGGCAAGCGGTAGTTCCCCGAGGCGATGCGCGACGTGACGTTATGTTGCGTGCCGCAGAGCAATGATGGCGCGTGCGCGAGTGGCCGGCGTCAGCGCTGACGTCACGGGTAGCGCAACCACCAGACATAGCCGGCCAGAAATTTCAAAGTTAAGTAGGAGCGCGCGCACATTTCACCTAAGGGAAAAATCTACACGCGCTCGGGGGCTATTGTCGAGGGGATGACCTCCGGATACCCCCAACCGGACAAGAACTACGGCAGTCGGTTCACGTCTGGCTGGCTGAGCACAACCAGACACAAGCAAGTCATGTTGACTACCTTAAGATAGCCGGAATCATGAGGAGGAGCAAGGCACAGGACCGGCTACATCAGCGTAGCCGGACTCAATCAGGAGGACAAAGCGGCGTGCTGCATAGTGCGCGGTACGCCCTGGTACGATGACAAGACCCGCAACTACACGGCCATACCAAAGACTTTGCTGGGTGCTGCGGGAACAGTGGCCAGACGCTGACGATAGGCTCGCACGGCATTCACTGTACCCACGACAACCCTACCGCATGTACCTCGATGGGATGTAAGTGTACCAGATACTGTAGATGACCAGCCGGCTCGGGCCCACCTGTGGGACCCGCCGGCCAGACTGGCCAGTGAGACTGTTGCCTCTCTGCCTATATAAGGAGAGGCAAGGTTCTCATAGCAAGGGTTGGTCTCAGTGCATTTAAGGAGGTAGATAGAAGATATAGCTCCAGGAGCGATTGTAGCCCATATACCACTCATAGTCAGATCGGCAGGAGTAGGAGCTTTACCTCACCATGAGGGCTCCGAACCTGGGTACTTCTTGTGTCTCGCTACACTTTCTCGTATCCAATCCCGCTTGCGGATGCCGTCGAGAGCTTACTTGCTAGTCCCCACACCTCTATCTAACATGTTTAGTTACAGTCGTTCCCAATACAATGACATCGAAGGCTGACATCGCTGGTGGGGCGTGCCCGGCTACACCCTCACTGCCATCCACGACTACATTGCCGATGAAAACAACCCCCCTCTAGGCTACCTGCCGCGTACGGGTCCTCTTCCTGGATGCCATGAATGATGACCGGCGTGTCGTTGTTGTCTTCGGTGTTGGCCTCGCACTTGTCCGGCACGGCGCCTCTTGGGCCAGTGAAACGGGAGGAGCCCGAGCCACCGGTGCACTCGCCACCATGGACACACTCGTGCGGCATTGTCATCAACGATTGCTGTGTTCCATCGCCGTCGAGCGGTCGCCTTTGCCTGGTAAGGTCGAAGAAGGAACCGACGCGGTGGCCCGAGCCGGTGGAGGAGGACCTCCTCCTCAAAACAGTGTTGGATACGTTGTTGAACAACGTCCCGCTGATGCTGGTCCCCAGCGTGTGTGCTTGGTCAGGGACGGACCAGGAGCGAGAGGAGGCTGAATGTGTCTGGCGTCTACAGGAGCAAGTACAGAGCCAGGCGGCGCGTGGAGCTCAGCGAGAGCGCGCGTACCAAGGCGCGCCCCTCATCTTCCTCAACAAGGACGACGAGGACGAGTCTGGACCGAGGCCCTCATTGCAGCAGTGGCGTTGCGGCGATGCTGGCCAGGCTAGATCGCAGCCACCGAAATCGCCGAGCCACGACGACGGCGACTACACCATCTTCTACGGCCGCCTCGGCATGTGAACGGCCCAGCGTCAGCATCCTCTCTAGTTCTATGTTTTTTCAAGTTTTTTAGCCTACTACAATTCGAATTCAGGTATATGTACGAATTTGATATAATATGTACGAAACCGCCTATAATTTATTGAAATTGCCTCATTAGTATTAAATTCGCCATGTTTTATGAAATTTTGGGCAATTTTACGAATTTTCGTGAAAGGACCCTGAATTCGACCATTTCCTAGCCAAAAGTTTCATCCATCCGACGCTAAATAACGCCAGATTTCTGCCTGGGGACATCGCGAGAGTGGAGGTGCTCTTAGGCGGGGACACACACCGTAAACACGACAAGCCCTAGCCTCCTAGGTCGGGACAACGTTGGTGGGCCGTCTACGCCCTCGCGCCTACTGGTCTTCCTCCTCCGCCCTGTAGGTGGTCTATCAACCCAGGCCACCGTCGTCCTGTATCGCTGCCTCATCGGCCTTCCGATATGGCTCGTTCACTTTTGGTCGTCGGTCTTCCAATCTGGCATTGTCGCCTTGGAGAACCTTTTCTGCATTTCGGTTGTAATCATTGGTGGTGGTACTTTCTCTTTTGGTTGCGTGCATCTCAATGTGTATCTTGACATTATGTTGTTGCAGAGACCAATTATAATTGATATTCATGTGGTATTAATATATTTTCTTGTATAAAAAATAAAAAACACAAAATAGATACATTTTTTGAGAAACACTCGACCCTTTATTAATCGATAATAACAATGTTTACAGGAATGATCAGACCCTCTGGTATGTTACCAAGCCACACATGCTGCCCTACTGGTAGAGAGGTAGCCATAACGCGCTAGTATATGAGCTTCAGTATTGAAGCTTTTGCACTCATGTCGAAACACTATACCCCCTCGCTCCTCCGCGGACAACATAATTTCACGTAGGATATGACTGAAAGGCCCCAGATTCTTGCCCTACAGTCTTTTTCACCACCTCCAAATAGTCCATCGCCACCATAGCTGCTAGAATGTAAAGGTCCATTGCCAGAGCTAGGGCCTCAAAGCAAGCTAGTGCCTCAAGACTGCCTGGGTGAGTAATAGCATCCAAGACAACTACTGATGCGCCTAGATAAGATCCATCCTGGGCCCTACACATAGCCCCAACTGCACCTCGGTTCGCCGGCTTCACCACACCTCCATCCACATTAATCTTGCTAGATCCCGTCGGTGGTGGACACCACTTGGGAACACCCGCATGTCGCCCAGATACCTCCAGCTTCGCTCTCCTCTCCCCCTTGCTTGTTTTCAGCTCACTCAAGTATGTCTGAACAAACTGGAAAGTCGCAAGCGGGCTTTGATGTACTTCCTCGTGGATCAGCCTTCTTCTTGCATGCCAAAAAGCCCACATGGTGATCACCATTGATGTAAAGTCCCCATGGTCCATCGTGTGCAGCATCTGAAACAACCACTGCCACGCCGATGGTTCGCCGGTCATACAGATATGCTCGACAATAGTAGGGTTAGATAACGCCCATACGCATCGAGACATATTACACTCGATCAACGGGTGGTGCCAGGAGTCCTCCTGCCCACACACCGTGCACGCCTTTGACGGAGACATATGCCTGTGGTGTCGGACATCACCTGTCGGTAGAGAACATTGAGCTAACCTCCATAGGAACACACGCACCTTAGAAGGTACCGTGAAGACACCATTTTTCTCAAAATGCCACGCCCAGAAGTCCTCCTGGTTCCTTGTACACAGCGGTATACCCCTGATAATCTCCACATCCATTAGTAGAAAGAATTCTTCGAGTCGCTGCACCTTCCAGGTGGCCGAGGTGCTGTCAATATAATCACTGACCAGTAGCGGCGCGTCCTATTTCAGCGGAGCTACATGCATCATTCTCTCATCACGATGCAGCCAATTGTGCCCCATGCATCCATCGTCTTTCTGTTCCTGATACGACGAATAAGACCGAGCTTCAGAGCATCTCTTCCTTCTACGAGTGCTCGCCGGACCTGTGATGGGTGCGGCCCCAGCTTTGCTGACAACACCTCAGAGTCCGAGAAGTAGACAGCCTTGAGCACCCACACCATACTTGTCGTGCTAGCAGTGCGAGATTGAATAAGTCAATATCTCAAAACCCTAGCCCATCGGCGTACTTCGGTTGGGTCATCTTCTCCCACGCCACCCAACAGGTACTTCGTTTGCCCTCCTTACTTCCCCACCAAAACTGGCACAACATTGCATTGATGTGATCACATAGGCCCCGTGGTAGCTTGAAACAGGACATTGAGAAACTAGGAACCGCTTGAGCTACGGATTTAATCAGTATCTCCCCCCCCCCCCCCCCCCCCCCCCCCCCCCCCCCCCACTGAATGCAGCTGCTCCATCCAACCCAATACTTTCTTCCAAACTCTGTCTTTCAGGTATTTGAAAGCCCCACTCTTGGACTTACCCACGTCAGAAGGCATCCCAAGATACTTCTCATTGATGGTCTCTTTGTGCACATCAAGTGCATTTTTATCCCTTCTTTCACCACTCCTGGGCAACCCTTGCTGAAAAAATCGAGGATTTGTCCATATTTATTCATTGTCCTGAAGCATTACAGTACTTCTCCAACACTTCTTTGATCCCAATTGCTCCATCTGAAGTTGCTCTAAAGAACAGCAGGCTATCATCTGCGAATAAAAGGTGGTTTACAGCCGGGGCATAGGAGCCACCTTAATCCCATGAAGCGTCGATGACTGAAGTTGATTTTTTAAGAGCAACAAAAGACCCTCTGCTGCTAACAAATACAAGTATGGGGATATTGGATCACCCTGCCTGATACCCCTCGATGGTCTGAACTCCTCCTGCGATGACCCATTAAAGAGCACTGAGAAGGATACTGATGAGACTGATCGCATAATGAGATTAACCCATCTACTGCTAAACCCCAGTTTCAACATAATCGCTTTCAAATAACTCCAATCAACCCTGTCATAAGCCTTCCGCATATCCAGTTTGAGTGCACAGAAATGGTGTCTTTTCGCCTTTGTACGCTTCATAAAATGTAGACACTCGTATGCTGTGATGATATTGTCTGTGATTAACCTTCCAGGGACAAAGGCCGACTGCTCCTCGGAGATAATCTGGGGCAGCATGTAACACCCTCGAATCGGCTCTATGCAAGTTTTAGCCCTTTCCGCCAAACCCGCATAGAAACGATTCAAGGACGCCCACCAGGTACTTTCGTGCAGGTGGAAAACGAAGTAATACCATTACACAACAGTCCTCGACGGGACCCACATAACAGATATATATATATACCATAGCGACTCACGAGTCAAGAATACAGATATACAATACAAATATCCAAATCACCTTGAAAACGATAGAGCGTCCGACTACGGACAAGATGCAAATAGGGCTAAGAGCCCTGAAGAATAACCAATGGCGTCCATAACCCTGCCCAGGCCAAGCCGGAAGGGTAACCCTGCTAACGACGTCGATCTCAAACCTGCTAAAACAAAAGGGGTGCCGACAAAGGGCAAAGGAAAAAGAGGAGCGTCAGTACTGAGGCCAGTACACGGCGAGGCTAGAATTCGGTGGCTCTCGCCTACATAGGTATGGTGGGCTGAAGCGGTAGCGCAGCGGCACTAAACAACCTATAGAGACTCGGTACAACTGGCGGTTATAAGAGAGGGATAAGGAAGACCTATTCGGATTCAACCTGAAGCTAACACCAAACAAACCCATCCTGGTATTTCCCCCTCGAGACCAAACGAGGAAGTCAGACCAAGGAACTCACACAGTTGGCAGTTTTATTCATTCCATTATAATTGAAGCACTTACTAGTCAGATATAGATAGCATGGACCGTCCTGAGAGCATAAGTAGTGGGCAGTTTTAATTAACCATTATGTGGTAGTTGGAACATTTACTAGTCAGATATAATTGTCCTGAGGAATCCCAAAACCCAGCAGTTGTTGGCACTTTTATCACATTCCATTAGAGTTGCAATACTTACTAGACAGGTATAGCATGACACAGATCACCACAGATCCACCAGTTGTTGGCATTTTTATTATCCAGTCCATTATAGTGAAACGGATTACTAGTCAGATATATTAAGTCAAATTTATAGCACTACTTTAGTTATGCTTGTCTATGATCGAGATACTGTGCTCCAAGTCGTCCATAACCGCGGACACGGCTTTCAGAAAGATTTACCCTGCAGGGGTGCACACATAGCAACACACACTCGATCAACCTCGGAAAAACCAACTCAAAACCCAACGAGGCTTTCACGACAAAGCAATCACATGATTCATAAATATTTCAGGGGGCCACCCCACTAAGCTAACCGCAATGAAGTTGGCCGGCTCCGGAACGGACCCAGGGTTTGCGACGACGGCTGTAAACGACTGGGAACCCGAAAGTGTGACTGGGCTTGTCGATACCGCAAAAACATGGCGCAATCCAAAACAGTACAGGTGCTCCACGCACAATCTTAAATAAAGCATTAACATGGCATAAGTACAAGATAGTAATAAAGCCCCAAGCTACTTTGTGGCCCCAAGAAATAGAAATGAATCAAGCTCTGGCTCAGGGGGGTCCATAAGGCCTCCCGGATGTGGATAGTGTGAATAGTCAAGGAACAGGTATCAAGTACTCGGGGTCCTACGGGACCCAAGTGAGCGTGGAAGAACCAAATAACATCTATTGCCCACCGATGCCTCTGCATTAGTTATATCTAGCATTTTTAATAGTTGTATTTAAAGTCATGATCATCTCCACCAATAAGCATCTCCACCAATAACCATCTGCCAGCAATCCAACAACTATGGTAATTGACAACACGAGATCGCACCTAAGCTGGCAACTACGACTCGCAAGGCCAGCTATCTACCAAACACAGGTAATAGGAGGTGTCCATGGCAATATAGAGGCTGCACAGGATATAACTGGGGTACGGAAACGAAAGCATCGCGACACGGGTAGCAATAGATCAACAAGAGGAAATAAAGACTATAAATGCAAAATAGGTAGAAGGGGAAGAGATGCTCGCCTGGGAAACACTGCCGAAGGTTCATATCTGGAGAACTTGTCGATACTCGCATCCACTCATCGGTCTAATCCGGGAAGAAGCAAACACTAGCAGAAACACCGGATGCAATATTTAATACTACGGCAGAATATCCGGCATGGTTATGATATGATGCTTGGCATGACAGAGATGCGATGCAATTAGGCAATATTAAGCGGAACCGGGGCCCCGACAATTAATTAAATGGTTCAAGTTATTTAACTACCCCTCCAATTAAATGTTGTCTTACCAAGGCAAAATATGTCACCGGTTCGCTACACAAATTCAAATAGAGCCAGTATAAGACTAGAAAAGCCCGTATATGGACTCCATATTTAATTATGAGGTGAATTGCCGAAATAGCCCCAAACACCCAATATGCATGCAAGGATGAACAATTTAATGCAACAGGTATATATCATTTATAAAATAGGGTTTTGAGAAAAGAGTCACACATGTTTGGGGTTCGAAGATCTTGGGGTCTCGAGGGATCGGTCTCGGCTTCGGACTCCGGGATCGGGTCTCTAGGGTCTTGGTGTTCGACGGGACTCGGGCGCGCCGGGATCGGTCTTCGGATTTCGGGGTGGAAGTTCTTTCAGGGTCCTTGATGGAGATCTTGTTGCTCTGGCGTAGTCGGACCCGTGAAGGAGTTGTCTTCAGGTCTCGGCCATCAAATCTGTGAAGAAGGACTAGGCGCTCCGTGTCGAAGGCCTCGGAGCTTCAGCTTTGGTGTCGATGGCGGCCTTGTCAACGGGAAGACTTGGTAATCTTGTCGATGTCACCACATCGTCACGACTTTGATGATCCCGGCGTCGGACAGCGGCATGAAGGATGCACTTGTTCAGGTCGAGCTTGTCACGACACGAACAAAAGTTGAGCGACGAGAAGTGGATCATGGCCTCGGCACGTTGCTCTTCACCTGTGGACTTAATCGTGTCCATGTACTAAGCAGCAACCTCATGCTCGCGTGAAAACAAACAACATCACGCCGCGCATAGGAACAAGGGCCTAGGAGGCCTTGGACGGGGATGGCCTTATGGAAGCATGCACGAGCGGCACCGGTCGAGGACGGCCGGGGTCGAGGCTAACACGCGTGAGGCCAGAAGCGGAGGGCGAGAGAGCGCCCCTGGCAGCGGCGGGCTGCGCGGGTTCGAAGGGAGACGGTGCCGGTCAAGCAAAGGGCGAGGAGGCGCGCGTAGAAGGCCGACGAGGTCAGGATGGTTGCGGCCACGAGCGGCAGAGGAGGCTGTGAGGTGGGCTCGCCAGAGGAGGCGGGTTCGAGGTCGACGGAGGAGCGGCCGGAGCCGAGCACGGTGGCAAGGAAGAGGCCGTCGATGGGGCGCCAAGGCAAGAAGAGTAGGGAGAGGTGAGGTCGGCCGCCCTTTCGGAGGAGAAGGCACAGGGCTCCTGTTGGTGGCTGCCCAGAGGAGGGAGGAAGCAGTGGCCGGCGAGAGGCGCTCGGCGGCGGGGGTGGTGGCGACTGGCGGTGGCGCAAGGCCAGGCGAGGGGACATGGCGGGGAGGCCCGGCGGCAGCCGACGGGGACGAGCGGGAGCGGCGACCCGAGAGGAGAACGGAGCGGCGCTGGGATCGGGTGGCGGAGGCCAGCGGCGGCGGTGGCCTCGACGAGGAGGAGGGGACGGCGATGGAGGCGCGGCTTGGGTCCGCCCGGTGGCCGGCGGAGCGGCGAGTGGCACTGGGGCGAGGCGGCAAGCAGGGCCAGGCGGTGGCGCGGCGGCGGGATCTGGTGGCGGGGCAGGGCGATGGAACCGAGGCAGGGGCTGGACGCGCGCGGGGTGGGGCCAGGCGACGTGGGAAACGTGGGGGAGCGGGCTAGGTGGGAAGGGAGTGTGGCCAGCCAGGGGATGGGTGGGATCCCGAGGTGGGATTTGTCGGGCGGGAGAGAGGAGCGTGTCCGCGCGTGAGCGGGGTGGGGTTGCATTGGTGGTTGATTCGCTGGGGGTGGTGGGACGGTGGAGCGGTGACGTGGCAGGGTGTGGGCCAGGAGAAAGGAGGTGGCAGGCAGGGATTGGCCGGGGTGAGGTGGAGGGGGCTGGGTAGGATTAGGGGTAGGTAGGATTAGGACTAGATATTTTTAGACTAGGGTTTGGAGGTGGCCGGCCGGGCTTTTGGGCCTGGCGGGCTGCCTCCTAAAAATAATCTAAATATTTTATTTATTAAAAACGAGGCTTTTGTAATCCGTTTGTAGACAAAACAAAATAATCCGGAGGCCCGGAGTTTTATAGTTTGAATAAAAGATGGGGCGTTTAGAAAACAAAACCAGGCTTTTCGAAAATAGTTTTTGACAAAACCATGCATGCTGATGACGATGCTTAAATGCAATGTGGCATGATGACATGAGCATGCGGTCATGATGATGCAATGCACAAAAACAACGCGATTTTCTAGTACTGGTTTTGCGGGGGTGCCACAATTCGACACCACTAACAATGGATCTCGCCCTCGAGATCCGCCTCATAGTACCGGGAAGAAGGTCGGCGATCTGAATCTTCTCGCTTCGTGTCGATCCTCGCGACACCACTAACAAGAGGTCGTTGTCCGTGATCGTCGAGAGAACACTTCGGAAAACAAAGGACGAAGGTAAAGGTATCCACAAATAAAGCCACCTCTAGCTTCGATAGAAAGAGAGAACCGATGCATTCTCATCCACTTCAATGCACAAGAGCAAATAGATTGAGTAGTCGGCATGGGGGCCAATCCATCATGCACCCAAACTATTACTCCGCACAATTAGTAGAAAAGCATGCAACCATTCTCGGAATCAGACTGAAGATCTCGACACTTGAGGTTCGGAACAAAGGAGTGATGTAGGCTCTGCATCAGATCGGGCGTAGATGTCGACGTCGGAAAACACCGAAAGGCACGAGAAGGAACAAAAAGAAGTCCAACAGATGAATGATTCCTCAGATAGGATGAAGACCGGATGTAGAAGCACAGTTACCAAAAAAGGAAGCGAAACCCTGAAGGTACGACGGAAACCCAACCACGAGAATTCCTGGACTCGAAGAAAGGGAAGAGAGCAGATTCAAAACACGTAGAGGTAAGAGGAGATTAGCAAAGGGGTAAGGAGTAAAACAGACCTAATCAGATCTATCCAACCGATTTTGCAAAATAGTTTGGACACTCTACTTCGGCTGTTAGCTAGGTTATCCTACAGGCTAGACTTGTGGGGTATCGTAACTGCTGAGCTCTGATACCACTCTGTAACACCCTCGAATCGGCCCTATGCAAGTTTTAGCCCTTTCCGCCAAACCCGCATAGAAACGATTCAAGGACGCCCACCAGGCACTTTCGTGCGGGTGGAAAACGAAATAATACCATTACACAACAGTCCTCGACGGGGCCCACATAACAGATATATATATATACTACAGCGACTCACGAGTCAAGAATACAGATATACAATACAAAGATCCAAATCACCTTGAAAACGATAGAGCGTCCGACTACGGACAAGATGCAAATGGGGCTAAGAGCCCTGAAGAATAACCAATGGCGTCCATAACCCTGCCTAGGCCAAGCCGGAAGGGTAACCCTGCTAACGACGTCGATCTCAAACCTGCTAAAACAAAAGGGGTGCCGACAAAGGGCAAAGGAAAAAGAGGAGCGTCAGTACTGAGGCTAGTACACGGCGAGGCTAGAATTCGGTGGCTCTCGCCTACATAGGTATGGTGGGCTGAAGCGGTAACGCAGCGGCACTAAACAACCTATAGAGACTCGGTACAACTGGCGGTTATAAGAGAGGGATAAGGAAGACCTATTCGGATTCAACCTGAAGCTAACACCAAAAAAACCCATCCTGGTATTTCCCCCTCGAGACCAAACGAGGAAGTCGGACCAAGGAACTCACACAATTGGCAGTTTTATTCATTCCATTATATTGAAGCACTTACTAGTCAGATATAGATAGCGTGGACTGTCCTGAGAGCATAAGTTGTGGGCAGTTTTAATTAACCATTATGTTGTAGTTGGAACATTTACTAGTCAGATATAATTGTCCCGAGGAATCCCAAAACCCAGCAGTTGTTGGCACTTTTATCACATTCCATTAGAGTTGCAATACTTACTAGACAGATATAGCATGACACAGATCACCACAGATCCACCAGTTGTTGGCATTTTTATTATCCAGTCCATTATAGTGAAACGGATTACTAGTCAGATATATTAAGTCAAATTTATAGCACTACTTTAGTTATGCTTGTCTATGATCGAGATACTGTGCTCCAAGTCGTCCATAACCGCGGACACGGCTTTCAGAAAGATTTACCCTGCAGGGGTGCACAAATAGCAACACACACTCGATCAACCTCGGAAAAACCAACTCAAAACCCAACGAGGCTTTCACGACAAAGCAATCACAGGATTCATAAATATTTCAGGGGGCCACCCCACTAAGATACCCGCAACGAAGTTGGCCGGCTCTGGAACGGACCCAGGGTTTGCGACGACGGCTGTAAACGACTAGAAACCCAAAAGTGTGACTGGGCTTGTCGATACCGCAAAAACATGGCGCAATCCAAAACAGTACAGGCACTCCACGCACAATCTTAAATAAAGCAGTAACATGGCATAAGTACAAGATAGTAATAAAGCCCCAAGCTACTTTGTGGCCCCAAGAAATAGAAATGAATCAAGCTCTGGCTCAGGGGGGTCCATAAGGCCTCCCGGATGTGGATAGTGTGAATAGTCAAGGAACAGGTATCAAGTACTCGGGGTCCTACGGGACCCAAGTGAGCGTGGAAGAACCAAATAACATCTATTGCCCACCGATGCCTCTGCATTAGTTATATCTAGCATTTTTAATAGTTGTATTTAAAGTCATGATCATCTCCACCAATAAGCATCTCCACCAATAACCATCTGCCAGCAATCCAACAACTATGGTAATTGACAACACGAGATCGCACCTAAGCTGGCAACTACGACTCGCAAGGCCAGCTATCTACCAAACACAGGTAATAGGAGGTGTCCATGGCAATATAGAGGCTGCACAGGATATAACTGGGGTACGGAAACGAAAGCATCGTGACACGGGTAGCAATAGATCAACAAGAGGAAATAAAGACTATAAATGCAAAATAGGTAGAAGGGGAAGAGATGCTTGCCTGGGAAACACTGCTGAAGGTCCATATCCGGAGAACTTGTCGATACTCGCATCCACTCATCGGTCTAATCCGCGAAGAAGCAAACACTAGCAGAAACACCGGATGCAATATTTAATACTACTGCAGAAGATCCGGCATGGTTATGATATGATGCATGGCATGACAGAGATGCGATGCAATTAGGCAATATTAAGCGGAACCGGGGCCTCGACAATTAATTAAACGGTTCAAGTTATTTAACTACCCCTCCAATTAAATGTTGTCTTAACAAGGCAAAATATGTCACCGGTTCGCTACACAAATTCAAATAGAGCCAGTATAAGACTAGAAAAGCCCGCATATGGACTCCATATTTAATTATGAGGTGAATTGCCGAAATAGCCCCAAACATCCAATATGCATGCAAGGATGAACAAATTAATGCAATAGGTATATATCATTTATAAAATAGGGTTTCGAGAAAAGAGTCACACATGTTTGGGGTTCGAAGATCTTGGGGTCTCGAGGGATCGGTCTCGGCTTCGGACTCCGGGATCGTTTCTCCAGGGTCTTGGTGTTCGACGAGACTCGGGCGCGCCGGGATCGGTCTTTGGATTTCGAGGTGGAAGTTCTTTCAGGGTCCTTGATGGAGATCTTGTTGCTCTGGCGTAGTCGGACCCGTGAAGGAGTTGTCTTCAGGTCTCGGCCATCAAATCTGTGAAGAAGGACTAGGCGCTCCGTGTCGAAGGCCTCGGAGCTTCAGCTTTGGTGTCGATGGCGGCCTTGTCAACGGGAAGACTTGGTAATCTTGTCGATGTCACCACATCGTCACGACTTTGATGATCCCGGCGTCGGACAGCGGCATGAAGGATGCACTTGTTCAGGTCGAGCTTGTCACGACACGAACAAAAGTAGAGCGACGAGAAGTGGATCATGGCCTCGGCACGTTGCTCTTCACCTGTGGACTTAATCGTGGACATGTACTAAGCAGCAACCTCATGCTCACGTGAAAACAAACAACATCACGCCGCGCACAGGAACAAGGGCCTAGGAGGCCTTGGACGGGGATGGCCTTATGGAAGCATGCACGAGCAGCACCGGTCGAGGACGGCTGGGGTCGAGGCTAACACGCGTGAGGCCAGAAGCGGAGGGCGAGAGAGCGCCCCTGGCAGCGGCGGGCTGCGCGGGTTCGAAGGGAGACGGTGCCGGTCAAGCAAAGGGCGAGGAGGCGCGCGTAGAAGGCCGACGAGGTCAGGATGGTTGCGGCCACGAGCGGCAGAGGAGGCTGTGAGGTGGGCTCGCCAGAGGAGGCGGGTTCGAGGTCGATGGAGGAGCGGCCGGAGCCGAGCACGGTGGCGAGGAAGAGGCTGCTGGTGGGGCGCCACAGCGAGAAGAGTGGGGAGAGGTGAGGTCGGCCGCCCTTTCGGAGGAGAAGCTGTCGGGCTCCCGTTGGTGGCTGCCCGGAGGAGGGAGGAGGCGGTGGCCAGTGAGAGGCGCTCGGCGGCGGGGTGGTGGCGACTGGCGGTGGCGCGAGGCCATGAGAGGGGACATGGCGGGGAGGCCCGGCGGCGGCCGGCGGGGACGAGCGGGAGCGGCGACCCGAGAGGAGAACGGAGCGGCGCTGGGATCGGGTGGCGGAGGCCAGCGGCGGCGGTGGCCTCGACGGGGAGGAGGGGACGGCGACGGAGGCGCGATTTGGGTCCGCCCGTTGGCCGGCGGAGCGGCGAGGGGCACTGGGGCGAGGCGGCGAGCAGGGCCAGGCGGTGGCGCGGTGGCGGGATCTGGTGGCGGGGCAGGGCGATGGAACCGAGGCAGGGGCGGGTCGCGCGCGGGGTGGGGCCAGGCGACGTGGGAAACGTGGGCGGGCGGGCTAGGTGGGGAGGGAGTGTGGCCAGCCAGGGGATGGGCGGGATCCTGAGGTGGGATTTGTCGGGCGGGAGAGAGGAGCGTGTCCGCGTGTGAGCGGGGTGGGGTTGGGTTGGTGGTTGATTCGCTGGGGGTGGTGGGACGGTGGAGCGGTGACGTGGCAGGGTGTGGGCTAGGAGAAAGGAGGTGGCAGGCAGGGATTGGCCGGGGTGAGGTGGAGGGGGCTGGGTAGGATTAGGGGTAGGTAGGATTAGGACTAGATATTTTTAGACTAGGGTTTGGAGGTGGCCGGCCGGGCTTTCGGGCCTGGCAGGCTGCCTCCTAAAAATAATCTAAATATTTTATTTATTAAAAACGAGGCTTTTGTAATCCGTTTGTAGACAAAACAAAATAATCCGGAGGCCCAGAGTTTTATAGTTTGAATAAAAGACGGGGCGTTTAGAAAACAAAACCTTGATGACGATGCTCAAATGCAATGTGGCATGATGACATGAGCATGTGGTCATGATGATGCAATGCACAAAAACAACGCGATTTTCTAGTAGTGGTTTTGCGGGGCGCCACACAGCACCACCTTCAACCTGTTTGCTACCATCTTCGGTGCAATCTTATAGATCACATTACAGAGGCGTATAGGGCGGAATTGCCCTAGTTCCTTTGGACTCGCCACCTTAGGGAGGAAGACAATAAATTTTTTGTTAATGACATCAGGACTATCCTGCCCCTTTAGTACACGGAGAACCGCCACAGTCACGGCTTCACCACACACTTCCCAGTTCCTCTGAAAGAAGTGTGCCGGGAAGACATCGGGTCCTGGCGCCTTTGTAGGATACATTTCAAATAGAGCCTTCTTAATCTCTACATCCGAGAAAGGGGCATCTAGCATATTATTCATGTCGCTATCAACCCTTCTCGGAACATACTGCGGCACTTCATCCATTGTTGCAACACCCTCAGAGGTGTACAGGTTTTGGTAAAAATCATTCGCCATACTACCCATCTCAGTTTCACTTGTAGTTGTTGACCCATCCGTGTTTTCCACCGCAGTGATCATGTTCTTCTTCTTCCGTTGGCTTGCACGAAGATGGAAAAATCTCGTATTTTTGTCACCCTCCACAAGCCACTGTATCCGAGACCTTTCTGTCCACATCACCTCCTCGCGGTGAAGGACCTCAGCTAGCCGCTCTACCGTTTTGAGCTCCGCATACGTCAGCCCCGTTCTATCTGGCTTGCTTCTATGCTCACTAAGCTCACGTTGCAGCGTACGTATTTGTTGTCGCATGCTGCCAAAATTTTCTTTGCCCCATGTCGTCAGATTTGAGGATAAAGCCGCCAGTTTCTGATTTAACTCCTCTACCAAACGAATATTATCACAATAATTCCAAGCATCCTTTATCAAGGCGGGGAACTCATCATGCGTCTCCCACATGACCTCGTAATGGAAGAGGCGATCCCCTTTTACCATTGGTTGCTGGGGAGCGCACATTAGTAGATAGGCAAATGATCGGAGGTTGCATAGCTCGGAAGGTGATGCACCTCCACAGTCGGGAACCTCACACACCAAGACGGCTAGCGCATGGTCAAGGCGTACCCAACAATAAGCCCCTCCCGTAACCTTCTTCTAAAACATCCATGGAACTCCTCTGAATCCCAAATCGCAAAGTCCACAGATGTCCACCATATCACGAAACCCCGCAATCTGGCTCCAACTCCGTTCATTTACTCCCACATGCTCCTCGCGGCGGAGAACCTCGTTGAAGTCTCCAATGCAGAGCCATGGTAAGTCAGATGATGAACGTATAAATTTGAGTATCTCCCACGTTTTATGGCGCTCCTAGACCTAGGCCTCCCCATACACAATCGTAAGGTGCCAAGGATCCTTCCCTTACTCTGTAACAAATGCATCCAGATGATACTAAGAGTAAGGTAAAATTTCAACTTTTATTGACTCGTCATTCCAAAACATTCCAATGCCGCCACTACGACCAGAGCTACTAATTAGAAAACTTTTATTAAACCCTAACGAATGAGATAAGACCTCCACTCATGTTTTATGCAACTGGGTCTCCACCACACATAACACTTAAGGGGCATGGCGCTCCGCAAGAATGCGGAGATCTCTCACTGCCGCAGTGCCACCGAGACCACGACAGTTCGTGCTTAGGACACTCATTTCGACGGGCAGCTCTCCGCTTTGGAGGTTGCCGCAGCTTTCACGCTCTTGTTCTTCTTCAGTGTCATATGCTTCTTCGGCCTTTTTTGCTCCCTCGTAGAAGGATGAGGTGGAGGAGTACCCGGCCTCACCGGATGGACTCTCTCCGTTCCCCCTCTTCAAACTCCAGCTCTTTCTGCAACCCCTTCTTTGGTTTAGAACCCACTATTCCCGTCTCCTTCCACTACAGCATCATAGGGCCTGAAGTGGAATTATCACCTTGCATGCCTGCATCTTTTGCCGGACTAGCCTCTAGCCGTGCTTCAGAGGAGGTGCGTTTGCGAGTTTCAGCCGTAGCAAAACCCCGGCCTCTGCCGCCATCTCGCCCTCCCCTACCCACCGAACCACGACCCGAACGGCCCAGTCCTCTACCACCTGGACCCTCATCCCTCTGGTTAGGGTTTTTGTGACCAGCAGATCGATTACCCGAGGCTCCATAAATTTGTCCTCTGTTCCAAGGTGTATCAGCCAACATCCATTTGCCAAAACCTACAGCACCTGGAGCATGCTCCCCTGTACCACACTCCTCCTGTTCATGTCCATCAACCCACAAACAGCACAGAACCACGGGATTTTCTCATACTTCACCCGCATAATCATAGTAGCTTCCCCTTTTGGCTTAAAGGACACGAACCTGGTTAGGCACTTTCTCACATCCATCCACATCCATACTCTAATGAAGTCACCTCCATCTGAGCCAGAGCTATTCATATCTACCTTGATCACCTCTCCAATGGAGGCCGCCAAACCAGTAATAAGAGGCCGTCTCCGAAATAGCTCAGGGACGTCATGGATCTGCGTGCACACCTGGATACGGTTTAGCTCTACCGCCGACGCCCTGCAGCTCCCGTCGTACTTCTCTATCAGCACCGCATGATCCACGAAGATCCATGGTCCCTGCTCCGTGATTCTCCTCCAATCCCCCAAGCAACTTGCCTGCACAATGAACCTTCCGCCCTCCAGATCACGGAAGTAAACCTTTTGCGCCGTTGCCCATGCAAACCTCAGAGTTTTCTTCATGGACTCGAAACTGAACGGCTTTGACGTGAGAACACGCATCACCGCCATCCACTTCGCACCTTCCTTCAGATTCTCGGCTTCGCTCTTCTCTTCGCCACGAACAGGCCATCAATGTCCTCCTCCTTAATGTTCAGGCTCTTCAGCAACTCCTCCAGGGACGGTTCAGACCTCCCCCTGCGTCGCTCCTCCGCTCGGTTCTTCTTTCTCCTTTGACGCCGCTATCCCATCCGATCTCAAACCCTAGGAGAATCGGAGAAACCAAGGTCGGGTAGTCGAAACAAATCAACCCCTTAATCAGCCCGAGTAGCCCAACACCCCGAGTTCTGAGTCGATCGAGATTGCGGTGGTGGTGATCAACCCTGCCGCCGGTAAAGATCGTCGGAGGGGAGGGAAACCCTAGTCGCCTTTTACAGCGCTAGGTACGTGGCACCAAACAAAAATAGATACATAGGCATTGTATTTCCGAGTAGGCCTTATTATTTATGGGCTATCATTCTTAGGATCAAATAACAATACCAAAATCCAATAGGTGAAAAGGCCCACAATATGTCTACACAACTCAAGTCGGGTCCCAGCCCACAAGCAGTACAAGACGTTCCCTAAAAAAAAGAGCAGTACGAGACGTATAGTCTGAACTCCGCATTGCGTGGGATTGGAAACAGATTGGTGCATGCTGCATGGCTGATCAATCGACCGAGAAGTAATCAAATTCTGACTCCACTGTGATTTATTCGTTCTCATGTAAGAACCCTCATTTTAACATAGGAATAGACGGGAATTACGATTTCTCGGCCGCTGCGTTCATTCGATGCACATCAAGAAATTTCTATGGATACTGTAGACTGTAGTTCACCGCCGAATCCTCATGTGGCCTGGGATCGTAGAAAGTAGCTAAATCGCGCCCCGGTAATAGTAGCTGATGTTCAGGCAGCCTATCACCTCACGCCCGGTCGAAAGGCAGCATCGCTTCCCCATGGCGACTTCCGATGCCTCGCCATCGCCACCGCGACACTGGTCCAGCGCCGGCACGAGGCAGCGCGGGTGCATGTCTACCCGGCACGTCCCACAACGGTATCTCCAGGGCCCATCGACGCTGAGCCCGCACGCCGCGCACGTCGACGCCGCGCCGCCGTCCGACGCCTTCTTGACGAGCCACGCCTCGTGGCCGCGGTGGTGCGCCGCGGCCCATCCCCGCGCCACGGGCGGCAGGCGGACGCAGAGCGGGTGCACGACGACGGTCGCCGAAGCGCACGCAGCGGCCTCGCAGCCGTAGCACGCGCCCTTCACGTCCTCCCCGCACACCTCGCACCTGCCGCCGTCACTGCCGGCGCTCTCGCGGCGTTTCAGCCTGTGCTTGGAGTGGACGATAGACTTGAGCGTCCTTGGGAAGCGGCGCGCGCACACCTCGTGGAGCTTGAAGCCGCAGCCCGGGTGGCCGCACATGTACCGCGGCCCGGCGCCAACGACCTGGCAGCCGTCGCAGGTGAACTCGCCGTCGTCGGCGGCATCTGGCGCCAGGAGCAGCCGGTGGCTCGGGTCGTGGGCGAAGTAGGCGACAGACCGCATCCGAAACATTCTCTCCGTGATGCAACGAAGAGTACTCCACACTAAACCTCTCCTACTAGGCCTATTTAAAGTACTCCTTATAGAAAGTTCAACGATTATTTGGGGTCACCATGAAGTTATTTGGGAGTATATGACATGTGGACAGCTAATGTTTAGTAATGTACTGAGTGGAAATTGCTAGTACTAGTCAAAACACGTCCAATCACAATCGAAAGTGAGACTGTTGAATCATCAACGATCAAGGCTAGTCATAGTGACTCAGCAAAATTGTTTATTTGGCAGTAAGTTAACGAAGAGAAAGGAAGATAGAGTAACATAATTGATTGTCGTAACATCATATACCAAGGCGAAATGATATTTTGCATGACACCACTTATATGTTACTCTCAACTATGAAAATAGTAATATAGACTAATATATTACTCTCCATTATAACCAGCCTAAAACAAGTAGACAACAACCAACGTATTCATGGATGATATGAACAGACATGGGACACCGAAACTTCTTCACCACCTCCGGGATTCAAAGTTTTGTTTTTAGCAATGACTAGACCATTACAATTTACATGTGGGTCATAAGTAATACTCCCTCCGTTTCAAAATATAAGATGCTTTAACTTTTGTCAAATGGATTCGGAATGAACTTACATATTAAAAGGGGCATACACTCGCTTCACAAAAGCTAAAACATCTTATATTTTGTAACGGAGGATTTGTATCAGGAGTAGGGATTTCGGGCTCCCGAGATCTAGTACTCACTTTATTTTATAAAATTCCAAATTTATTTTAATAACTTTTAAAAAGTATGAAATAAATCTGGATGTAATCAATGATGTATCATACAAATTTGGAAAATCCCATTTGAAATAATTACCTACACACTAAAATATGTCTAGATATTTTCATTTCAAAAAGCTAAAACATCTTATCTATACCTAATAATAAAGTACGGATTGTTTCTCCCGGTCCAACATTTTTTAGACGTATTTGCCCTCCCAAGGAATTACCCACCGATGCCACCCGTAAGTCAAAAAGAAAAAAGATTCTTCAAATACCGGAGGCCCCGACCACATCCTCTCCTATTTCTATCCCCAAGGCCCCCGCAAGTTGGATGAGGGGCGGTGGACAACAAGCGGTAGTGATGAGGGGCGGGGGAAGCACTGTTGAAGCGGCGGCGGCAGGGTGGTAGCAGGGTGGGGCTAGCACGGTGGCGCTGAGTTGAGGAAGATGATAGGTACATGGAGTCTATCTATCAAACGAACGGTTCCAGGCTTCTTCTAAAACTAGCCTAATACGGTAACACCTCTCGATTCGGCCCATTGCTTAATTCAGAAATAAAAAAGGTCGAGTTGACGAGCCGGACCGGGCCGAGCCCGAGCCAACCTGACATGGTTGCGGTCCAATATCGCGAGCTCGGCTTGGTCTAGCAGCGCCAGCGGGCCGACCCAACTCGCCCCGAGCCGGCATAACTCGGGCCGAGCCCGTTTCACCGAGTTTCACGTCCAGGTATAGGTGGACCCAACCATGATGCTGGTGCTACGAGAATGTACAGGCGAATGAAAGATAGGATTCAGATGCAGATGACGAGAATATATCACTATTTATGCATTTACGCAAGTTCGGTCTATCTACGCGATGGCTAGAACACATGTAATCTATCTGCATGTATACATTGAAGTTTGTAATTGCTACTTCCCTTATGTATTAGTCTTTGAATTTTAGTTGGATGCGTTTCCCTAGGGCTAGCTAGCATTACATTGGTACATTGATCTGTGACATTGGAGTACTATCTAATAATTGATTAGTCACTCACTGTATGAAAAATCAGCTAGACATTTGCATACAAAGTACTTGGTCTGATATACTTTTGTTGTTTTTTAAGTAGAAAAACAAAGATTCAAGTTGAAGTCGGTAAGAGCCGACGAGGAATACCACGTGGATGTCGGAGAGGGGGAGCTTGGAGGCCGGGTTGCCATGCCTCGGCGATGTTGCCTTAGAGAGCGCATGACAGGCACAATGTCTAGCCCATGACGGGACAACCCAAGTAGCCGGGAACCAGCCGCTGACCGTGAAGCTGCTTTCCTCGGTCGTTATGTGTGCACCGCCGTCAACCCCGATGGCCCGCGCCTGCCACCTTCTGTGCCACCAAGAGGAAGCCGAAGCGGACTTCCTCTGTGGTGGTTTGCTACATCCGCACCTAAATCAAGCTCCCAGTAGGGGAGGGGGAAGCTAGGAGGGAGGAGGCCATGGTCGAGGGGGAAACAGGAAGGACAGGGTCATGGCAATGGTACGGTCCAAGACTCCAAGCCACGACAAACAAAACACCGCCCAGTCCAAGAAACTAGCCAAGCACAAATTAGCCCCCTCCTTCTCCAGTCTGCTGCTAGCACTCACACACTTCCATCGAGTAGTGGCACTGACTGGTGAAATAGTGATCACAAGGTGCATGCATACATCTGATCTTATTTTCTAAAGCCTGGTTGGTATAAACTACTCCCTCAGTCCTGAATAGTATATCACAAATTTATTAAAATTTAGATGTATCTATATATTAAATAGTGTTTATATACATCTAAATTTTAACAAATCTTTAACATCCTTTTCAAGACGGATGGTATATAATAAGTTGTTTCTCGTATTAATGAGAACATTTCAATATCTTTTAGAACCCGATGCAACGCACGGGCATTTCTATACCTAATAATAAGACGGATTTTTTCTTCCGGTTCAACATTTTTTAGACGTATTTGCCCTCCCAAGGAACTAACCCACCTATCCCATCCGTAAGTAAAAAAGAAAAAAAGGTTCGTAAAATACCGGAGGCCCGACCACATCCTCTCCTATTTCTATCCCCAAGTCCCCCACAAGGCAACGTAGATCGAAATCCCAAAAATCCGGAGCGAGCCCGAGCGAGCTCGAAGCTGCCAACGAGCCTCCAAATGCAGCTCGGCCCGAGCTTCCCCCAAACTCGGTCTAGCTCGGTCCGGCTTGCGAGCCTGGTGGCGATAGACACTGACAGGTGGGGTCATTTTCCTAGGCACTGTCGCAAGGCGGCAGCGGTACGGGGCAGCGGCGGTACAAAGCGGGGCTAGCACGGCATTGCCGAGGGACAACAAGCGATAGTGATGAGGGGCGGGGCAAGCACTGCTGAAGCGACGGCGGCAGGGTGGTAGCAGGGTGGGGCTAGCACGGTGGCGCTGAGTTGAGGAAGATGATAGGTACATGGAGTCTATCTATCAAACGAACAGTTCCAGGCTTCTTCTAAAACTAGCCTAATACGGTAACACCTCTCGATTCGGCCCATTGCTTAATTCAGAAATAAAAAAGGTCGAGTTGACGAGCCGGACCGGGCCGAGCCCGAGCCAACTTGACATGGTTGCGGTCCAATATCGCGAGCTCGGCTTGGTCCAGCAGCGCCAGCGGGCCGACCCAACTCGCGTCGAGCCGGCAAAACTCGGGTCGAGCCCATTTCACCGAGTTTCACGTCCAAGTATAGGTGGACCCAACCATGATGCTGGTGCTACGAGAATGTATAGGCGAATGAAAGATAGGATTCAGATGCAGATGACGAGACTATATCACTATTTGTGCATTTACGCAAGTTCGGTCTATCTACGCGATGGCTAGAACACATGTATGGATAATCTATGTGCATGTATACATTGAAGTTTGTAATTGCTACTTCCCTTATGTATCAGTCTTTGAATTTTAGTTGCATGCGTTTCTCTAGGGCTAGCTAGCATTACATTGGTACATTGATCTGTGACATTGGAGTACTATCTGATAATCGATTAATCACTCACTGTATGAAAAAAATCAGCTAGACATTTGCATACAAAGTACTTGGTCTGGTATACTTTTGTTGTTTTTTAAGCAGAAAAACAAAGATTCAAGTTGAAGTCGGGAAGAGCCGACGAGGAATACCACGGGGATGTCGGAGAGGGGGAGCTTGGAGGCCAGGTTGCCATGCCTCGGCGATGTTGTCTTAGAGAGCGCACGGCAAGCGCAACGTCTAGCCCATGACGGGAGGACCCAAGGAGCTGGGAACCAGCCGCTGATCGTGAAGCTGCTTTCCCCGGTCGTTCTGTGTGCACCGCCGCTGGCCCCGATGGCCCGTGCCTGCCACCTTCTGTGCCACCAAGAGGAAGCCGAAGCGGACTTCCTCCATGGCGGTTTGCTACATCCGCGCCTAAATCAAGGTCCCAGTAGGGGAGGGGGAAGCTAGGTGGGAGGAGGCCATGGTCGAGGGGGAAACAGGAAGGAGAGGGTCATGGCAATGGTACGGTCCAAGACTCCAAGCCATGGCAAACAAAACACCGCCCAGTCCAAGAAACTCGCCAAGCACAAAGTAGCCCCCTCCTTCTCCAGTCTGCTGCTAGCACTCACACACTTCCATCGAGTAGTGGCACTGGCTGGTGAAATAGTGATCACAAGGTGCATGCACACATCTGCAGGCACCATGATGGGCTCTTGGCTCCTGCTCTTGTTTTCTAAAGCCTGGTTGGTATAAACTACTCCCTCAATCCTGAATAGGATATCGCAAATTTATCAAAATTCGGATGTATCTATATATTAAATAGTGTTTATATACATCTAAATTTTAACAAATCTTTGACATCCTTTTCAAGATGGATGGTGACGAGGGTTTAACTCATCAATGCCCATTGTTATGGACTTGGGTTTTGGAGAAGGAGGGAGCGCTGGAGACATCTATCGGCTAGCAAACAAGAATACATGGGACTCAAAGATTTACCTAGGTTCTGGCCTCGTAGAGGTCCCTACTCCTGCTTGTCTGCTCATGGAATTATCAAAGGAATCAAGGATTACAATGGTGCGCAGATGCAATCTGGCGAGGGTTGTGGAAACTAGGGTTGCGTGTGTCCTCCTCACCGCCCCTCCTAGCCTTTATATAGATAGGCTAGGTCTCGGGTAGCAGGTCGAGTCGGTTACATATTAGGGTTTTCCCCTTTTAACTTTCTATCTTTAGCTTCTTCTTGTTCTTCAAGCAATTGAGAGTCCGTAGGTTACTCGAATTCTTTATTTGGGCCTTGGCGACACCGTGGGCCTCTACGTATTCAGGCTGTATATACCAAGCTCGAGTACCTGTAGGGTATACCCATGTCAGTAGCCCCCGAGTGTCCAGTGGAATCGCAGATTCGACTAGAGACTTTATGAAGCCTTTTGAGTGCATGACTGAGTATGTTTTTCGATTGTTCTGTTTTCGTCATAGGGATTGTTGATGTGCATGCCTGATTTAACCGATGTACCGGTATCAGTTAACTACCTTAGGGTAAAACAACGCCATCTACTCAAACTCGAGTCCCCGGACTTGAATCCGGAAAAGTGCTGGTGTAATTCGACTCAAGCCGCGGGGGTCTTACAGGAGTCGAATTCCAATATATGGGTGTGAGCACTTGACGCGTCCGTCAAGGCATGTTCATCGTACCTGTAGGCACGGATATATTTCTGGTAGTGCACAGCTAATGCGTTGCCAGGCCTTATTCAGGTCTTATCTTCTCGCTTTAAGCGCGGCATCCAAATTTTATCATCACGGAGACGATTCGGGTGACCCAGGAGATGCAGTCTCTTTGTAGGGAAAAATATGAGGCGGTGTCGCCATAAACTTAGAGTATGGATGTTATAAACACACAGTACTTTGTACAAATAATCATAGGGTGCGCAACCAGCGCTCCCTATAGGAGTAGCCCCCGAGTGCCTAGTTGAGTCGAAGACTCAGGCAGGGACTAAAGAACTTTTGCGACTGTTGTTGTCTTTTGTTTGCTTGTTTCAGTCAAATTTGCTTCCGGCGCTCCCTATGGGAGTAACCCATGTCCATAGTCGAACCGTGTTTCGAGTGATTCGGTTTTGCTTTGATTGTTCATGTTCCTGTAAAAGAAGAAGAACAAACCGTAGGGTCCGCGACCAGCGCTCCCTATGGGAGTAGCCCCCGAGTGCTTGGTGGAGTCGAAGACTTGAGCGAGGACTAAAGTAGTCGAATTCTTCTGCTGCGTAGTTCTGATGACGTCAGTGCTGACGATTGCATGACCTCATTTTCCTGCATGAGCGAGTTTGAAGGGACGTGACGAGCGGCGGGTCCCACTCCCTGGCTCTGATTTGACCGGGCGTGCGTAATCTTTATTTTAACTGCGCCTCCTCGATTTCTGCGTGTAATGGGAGTAGTGGGGGGACGGTTCACGTTTCAGCTCCTCCACGTGTCGAGCACGATGAACGCCACGCATCTGGTAGGGTTTTTCTGAGCCGTTGGATTGCATCTTCCAGGGGTTAAGTAGTGACGCTGCGACGGTAAAATTCACATCTCCTTCCATTCATCCTTTGCCTTCATCGCCATTGTTGCTGCTCCTCTCCTTTCTCTGCGCTCTTTTTCCTCCGTAATGCTGGACCAGCTCCGCACATTTCCTAGCTACTTCCTCCGGTCGCATCGCCGCCACGTAATGGGGAAGAAGAAAGGAGGTGATGTGGCCGATTCCGCTGCTGCGATGAAGAAGAAGGGTGGCTCCGGCGCTGCGGGCACCAGCACCGCCGCCGGCGGGAAGAAGAAGGGTTCGGGCACCCGCGTCACGAATGGCGCGTGGCGTCCATCTGTGATCATGTCCTCGGATCTCCTTCTTCTTCACCAAGACGGAGTGTTGTCCGCCGCAGTCGCCGATGCGCATGTCCCCGGCGGCGAGGTAATCCCCTCTCCTCCTGCCGGTTTTCGAATGATGTTCCTAGCGTTCATCATTCGCGGCCTCTCGTTGCCCCTGCATCCTTTCTTCAGGGGCCTTCTTTGTTTTTACGGGCTCCAGCTCCATCAGCTGTCCCCCAATTCCATCCTCCACGTAGCTTGCTACATCACCCTTTGCGAGTGCTGGCTCGGAATCGAGCCGCATTTCGGCCTCTTCAAGCGCCTCTTTAAGTTGAAGCGTCAATCGGCGTCTGGCTCCGTAGTCTACGATGTAGGCGGCTGCAGAATCCATGTCGATCCATCCGCCACATACGTCGACATCAAGCTGGCGATGTCCGTCCAAGGGTGGAGGGACAAGTGGTTCTACATCCGCGACGAGAAAGCTGACGGAGAACACTTCGGACTCGCACCCTTCGACCCCACGACGTCGTGCCAGAGGAGCCGCTCCTAGAAGAATGTTGTCATGCCTGGCGAGTTCACGGAGACAGATGTGCTATACGAGCGCGTCTGCAACCTCAAGAGTCACATAGGCAAAGAGGAGGGAGGCTGCACCCTCATTTGTACATGGCTGCGTCGTCGCGTCCAGCCCCTGCAGGCCAGAGTCCATCCCATGTTTCAGTGGGCTGGTGCTGACGATGTCACTCGCGTGTCTGCCGATGGCATGTCCGCGAGTGAGGTAGATAAAAGGGTTCGACTGGTCACCAAGTACACCATCAAGGATGTGCTCCCCAGTGAACCAGTGGTTCCTCCGTTCGATGCTGCTAATCCTCCCTCTGAGGTATAGTTGTGCTACGTAGTAGCTTAGTTTGGTGATTGCTTCGTTGTTGTTTCTTAAATTTGTGCTAAATTGTGATCTGTATGCAGGATTGGGCGGTGTCACCCTGTACGCCCCCTCTTCCTGAGGGGGTTATCCCTCGCGAAGCCTTGGAAGAGGACGAGTCGGAGTCGACCGTCCCATCTAATGTGGAGGAGGAAGCCCCCCGAGTTGGGTAGTCCGGATACTCGCAAGCGCTCGCGCAACGAGGATTCCGATGTGTCGTCTCCTTCGACTCCGGAAGGTGCAGGCGTTGGTGCAGAGTCGCCGATCCCTGCCATTCCTGTGAGTGCCGTGGTGCCCTCTTCTCGCAAGAAGATGCGACTGCCAAAGGAGTCCTTGTCAGAGTCGGGGGAGCCAACCTTTGACTTTGATAAGTTTGATTGGTAAGTATTCGAATCCTCCTTTTTTGGTTCTTCTTTGCAGTTGCCTTTTCTTCATGTTGATTTGATCTTGCAGTTAGTCGGCGTTGTCATCTTCTGGCGACGTCCAATTTTTAAAAGAATCTGGAGTCGCGACCTCCAGAGCCAAGAAAGAGGTTGAGCGTGCTCCTTCTCCTCCATTGGCGGCCCACTCCAGGCACAATTCATCAAGCTCTCCACACGATGGGGAACATCGGATGGTTGCCCGGATGACTGCACACCAGTCGACTTTGGATTCACTGGAGGATCATGTGAGTGTAGTATCTCTTCTTCTCGTGATGTAGTCGATTTTGCCTATGGCATCTGCTGACTTTGTTGTTTTATTTTTTGCGATAGCTCCTTGTGAAAGAAGCCGCTCACCTGGCGGAGTAGGTGCTTGCGATGGGTCGCCAGCATGCGATGCTGGATACGCGCTATCGCGTGGTGGAAAGTAAGTGCCTTTTTCTTCTTATTTTTCTACATCGTTGTCCTGTAGTCGACTGATAGTCAATCCCTTTTGTGTTGTTTTGCAGCTAAACATAATGCCCTTCTTCGCGACGCCGCCGCCATGGAAAAGACGCTCGCCGCGGCAGTGAAGAGTCGCGACGAGGTAATCGCGGCACGTGACGAGGCGCAAAAGCGCGAAGAGGATATGCGTGCTTCCATCACAGCTAGGGAGAAGTTGTTTGAGGAATAACTTTTCTCAATCGCCAAGGCTCTCTCAGGTATTCCCTTGTGTGAATTTGTGGTGCTTTCTTCTTCTTTTCGAATTTGTTATTTGGTGTTGACTCTTGCGCCTCTGCATGGTTGCAGATGCCAACAATTTTGAGCTTTGACCCTCAGGCCCTCCGCCGTGATGATGCTTTGGCGGGTGCTGTTGTAGCAGTCGAGGATTGTAGCTCTGTCGTGCGAGAGATGCTCTCCAAGGCCAAGGGCATTCTCAGTCATCTCCGGGAGGAGCTGGCGCCCAAGGCTGAACATATCGAGAATATGGACGAGCTGGTGGAGTCCTTTGCCGGTGGCATCCCTGCAAATTTCAAGAATTCGCTCCGTGCGGCTGGTGCGTCAATGTTACTCGTGATGGTTCAAGCCCACGGAGTCGAAGTTGATCCTACAGCGGTCTCGAGGGTGATGCCCATTAGCACGGACGGCCAGCGGGTAGTCTTTGCTCCCTTCGCGACTGCTTGTGGCAAGTATGGGCCGCAGCTGATTAGCATAGTTGCGAAGTACTCTGAGGAGCTGCAGCGAGCCAAGAAGGCGGCAAAGGCTACGGCATCAGGGGCCGGAGGAAAGTAAGTGGCATCTGATACCGCCACGGACTCGATGAGGCCCCCGAAGCCGTCTAAGTCGAAGAAGCCAGTTGCTCCTCAGTACTTTAGTAATAGTTGATTAGTTTATGTCTTTTGTCAAGAACATGCCTTTTGGCGAGTGTATCTGCTGATACTTTTGCTAATCTTGAATGCACTCGAATCTTTTGTCTATGTGTCGATTTGGTATTCTTATTGCTTCTTGCTTGGTTTGTGGTAGGGCACATCAAGTGATCCTTTGAGGGAACCTCAGGATTCGCCGCCCCTTGATGATACTTTGGCACCCCGCGCTCGAGGGTGGATGAGCTGTCTCTGCTCTCGCGACTGCGTGATCGCGTAAAGCAGTTGGAGCATGAATTGCCCATGCTCCGTGGTAACATGGATGTATGGAAGTCAAAGGCAGAGAGGGCCACCGCCCGAGAACAATATCTGTTGGGGGAGATGACGCAGCTGGGCGACCAATTTAAGTGTTAGTTTGCTTACTCTTATCTTTTCCTTGTAGTCACTCGCAATGGTGTGTTATCCTCACACTTCCGTTGTTGTTTTGTATAGTTGTCAGCGCTCGCCATCCATAGAATGAGAAAGATAGGGTTGCCATTCGCATGCATGATCTGACCCAAGAGCAACTTCAGGAGAGTGGATACTTCTAGGTAGATCATGATCGTGCAATCACGCTGGCGACCCTGCAGGATCGTGCGTCGCGAGTGCTGCACTTTCTGAAGAAGTCGCAGTCATGCTTGAAGAACATTTATCGGACGATGTTTCCGCTGGATGTTGCTCCATCGAGCCTGCTGGCCCTCCTTGCCAAGTTCCAAGATCTGGCTGCGGTTCGCAAGTGTGTAAGGCAGCAGTTGGTGGCTGGTGCCAAGGCCGCTCTGTCGCTGGTGCGATTGCATAGGCCTGATGTAGACGTTGCGGCTGGTTCACCTGCGCCACCAGCGGGTTCTGCTTGGAATATGGTGCCGCACTATCAGGCGGTGGATCGCCCAACAGAGGAGATCGTCGACTTCTTCGAGGAGCAGACCAACGTTCTTTTGTTGCAATAGTAGTTTAGTTTGTATCCTGCACATAAGTGTACCAATGTTGTAAAGTTCGTATATATGCTATGCATAATTGATTATCGATGATGTATAAAGAGCTTGTTAGCGTGTATGTTTTTGTGAGTGCGTTGCACTATGCGACTCCTTTTCGTTAGCCTGGCCATACACTTATCTCAGTCCCTTGTCAACTTTTCAGGTGCGTTGCAACTGGGTTGATGTGTGTCAAGGGTTTTGATTTGTGTACCAGCTATTCAGGATATCACGTTTTAGTTCATAGAACAGATGTGTACAGGGTGGCGCAGCCCCCGAGTGGATAAGTTGCGAAAAAATAAAGGAGAACACAGAGTTTGGGGGCACTTAGCTTTATTTATTCGTGAGACAGTACGAAGTACAATTTGTGGCTAAGTAGCCTTGGCTAAGTGGCCTTATTTTGTAATGTAAAAGTATAAACGACTAAGGGTAGAAGCGTCGCAGTTGCACGGCGTTCTAGGGGTTGGAGTATGTGGCTCCTGTCTCTAAATCTTGAAGGCGATAGGCGCCACCTGGGATTACTTCTATAATCATGTATAGTCCCTCCTAGGAGGACTCGAGCTTGAGATGTCCTTGCTGCTTCAGTCGCAGGACCAGGTCGCCTTCGACGAAGGATCTGGGGCGTAGCCTCCTACTGTGGTAGTTGCGTAGGTTCTGCTGGTAGATCGTTGATCTTTCCGCGGCGATTTCCCTTGCCTCGTTAAGGAGGTCGACGGAGTCTTCGAGTGCAAGGGTTGACTCCTGCTCGCTGTAAGCGACCACGCGCGGTGCTTTGTACCGTACCTCGGCGGGTAGCACCGCTTCGGCCCCGTGCACCATAAAGAACGGGGTGTAGCCTGTAACACTGTTTGGTGTTGTGCGTAGGCTCCAGAGTACTGATTGTAGTTCGTCTGGCCAGTAACCCGCGGCTTGTTCGAGTGGCTGGAGGAGTCGCTTCTTGATGCCGCCGCAGACGAGCCCGTTCGCCTTTTCAACCTGACCGTTGGTCTGTGGATGCGCTACTGAGGCGTAGCTGATGTTGATCCCCATATTCTCATAGAATTCTTAGAACTCCTTGGATGTGAAGTTCGTTCCATTGTCCGTGATGATGTTGTGTGGCACTCCGAAGCGAAAGACGATGGACTCGAAGAACTTGACTGCGCTGTGCCCTGATTGGTTGGTCACTGGCATGGCCTCTATCCACTTGGTGAATTTGTCGACTGCGACCAAGAGGTAGACGTAGCCTCCTCGTGAGGACCTTGGGAGTTTGCCAACCATGTCGAGTCCCCATTGCGCGAAGGGCCGGGCCAATGGAATTGGCCAAAGTTCTGCGCCAGGTGCGTGCGGCTTGTCCGCAAATCGCTGGCAAGCGTTGCATTTTTGGACGATGTCCTTGGTATCGCGCATGGCCATAGGCCAGTAGAATCCAGCTCGTAGAGCTTTGGCAACGAGGGCGCGACTGCCGGCATGGTGCCCGCAGGTCCCCTCATGGATGTCGAGGAGAATAGCTCTTCCATCGGCCGTGGAGACGCATCGTTGGAGTACTCATGTGATGCTGCGTTTATACAATTCGCTGTTGATAACAGCGAATGCCTTGGATCGCCGCGCGATGTGCCGTGCATCAGTCGGATCGTCCGGTAGCCTCTTGCTGAGGAGGTACGTGATGTACAGTTGAGTCCAGGATTGCTCAATCATCATGACGGTCATTGGTCCCTCGTCCTGTGTCCAGCTCCAAGTCATCGAGTGCCATTGCCTCATTGGGCGGCGTAGCTCCCGAGTCCGTTGATGCGCTTGTTTTCTTCTATGTGGCCTTTGGCTTGATGGAGCATTCGCTGATGCGCTCGAGAAATACCCTAGGTGGTATGGGGGCGCAGGTAGAGCCTATGTTGGCGAGTGCATCCGCCTCTTCATTGCTTTCACGACCTATGTGCCGCAACTCGTAGCCATTGAAATCCCCTTTGAGTGTGTCGTAGAGGTCGCGGTAGGCGATCATGTTGTCGTTCAGTGCGTCGCACTCATGCATTGTCTGGTTAACCACCAACTTGGAGTCGCCATATATAATGAGCCTCTTGGCGCCGCAGGCATTTGCCATCCTCATCCCGTGTAGCAGGGCTTCGTATTCAGCTTCGTTGTTGGAGGCGGTGAACTGCATTCGCATGATATATTTCAGCTTGTCCCCTTGGGGTGATGTCAGTATGACACCTGTACCTGCTCCATCCTTTCGCTTGGATCCATCGAAGTGCATTGTCCAGAGGTAGGACATATCTGGTTTTTCGGGGAGCTGGTTCTCCATCCAGTGCACGAGGAAGTCAGGGAGAACTTGCGATTTGATTGCGTCGCGCTTTTCGTATGTGATGTCTCGTGGAGACAATTCGATTCCCCAAAGCGCGACCCATCCCGTGGCGTCGGGGTTATTGAGGATATGCCCCAGCGGGGCATCTTTGACCACCACGATTGGGTGTTCCTGGAAGTAGTGGCGCAGTCGCCGGGCGGTCATGGAGACGCCGTACGCCAGGTACTGGTAGTGCGGGTACCGCTGTTTTGTTGGCGTGAGGACCTCGCTGAGGTAGTAGACTGGGCGTTGTACCTCGTGGACCTTGTTTTCCTCGGCTCATTCGACCACGAGCACTGTGCTGACCACCTGGTTGGTGGCGGAGATATATAGCAATAGCGGTTCCCTTTCTCGTGGGGTCACCAGTACTGGCGAAGTGGATAGCAGGCGCTTGAGGTATTCGAATGCTTCATGCGCTTCGTTGGTCCACTCGAACTTTTCAGCTTTGCGGAGGATTTGGTAGAAGGGCAGTGCCTTTTCACCCATCCGACTGATAAATCGACTGAGGGCCACGATCCACCCAGCTAGCTGATGGACGCCCCTTATGTTTTTCGGCTTCTCCATGGCCAGTATGGCTTTTATTTTCTTTGGGTTTGCCTTGATTCCTCTTGTGAAGATGAGATACCCGAGTAGTTGCCCAGATGGTACGCCAAAGGTGCATTTGTCCGGATTGAGCTTGATCCGGTAGCGGTCGAGGTTGGCGAAGGTTTCACGTAAATCGTCGATTAGGGAGGCTTCCTCTTTGGTCTTGATTACTATGTCGTCGACATAGACTTGAATGTTGCGACCAAGTTGATCCTTGAGGCAAGCCTGCATGCACCGCTGATAGGTGGCTCCTGCGTTTTTTAGCCCGAAGGGCATCGTGTTGTAGTAGAACACACCGAAGGGCGTTGTAAACGCTGTTTTTCTTGATCTTCCTCCTTCATTTGAATCTGATTATAGCCTGAGTAGGCGTCGAGGAAGCAGAGGCGCTCGCATCCCGCGGTGGAGTCAATGATCTGGTCGATTCGCGGTAGTGGGAAGTGATCCTTTGGACAGTGCTTATTTAAAGAGGTGAAATCCATGCACATCCGCAGGATATCCGTGTCCTTTTTTGGTACTAGCACCGTGTTGGTGAGCCAAGTGCTTTCCTTGATCTCGTGTATGAATTTGCGTCGAGGAGTCTGTTGATCTCCATTCCAACTGCCTTTGCTCTCGGCTCAGATAATCGCCGGATTGTTTGCTTGACTGGCCTTGCGTCTGGGTTGATGTTGAGTGCGTGCTCGGCGAATTCCCTGGGAACTCTTGGCATTTCCGCTGGACACCAGGCGAAGATTTCCCAGTGCTCACGGAGGAATTCGACGAGCACGAGTTCCTATGCGGGACTCAAGTTGTTTGCGATGAGGGTCGTCTTGGCGGGGTCCGATGGGTGGACCTGGACTTTCTTTGTGTGCACCGATGAGTCGAAGGACAAGTCAGGTGAGCTTGGCCTGCTTAGGGGAGGCAGATTGTTGTCTGTCGACTCCTTCAGTCTCGCGAGTTCTTCCTGCATGCCGAAGGACTGGGAGATTCTGTTGAATTCCATGTCGTAACTGTCAGATCTCTCGAAACTCCCGTTGACTGTGATGACGCCATTGGGACCTGGCATTTTCATCTGCAAGTAGGCGTAATGTGGCACTGCCATGAACCTAGCGAACGCGACGCGCCCGAGGATGCAGTGGTACTGTGAGGGCCAGTCGACGACCTCAAAGTCGATGCGCTCACGTCGAAAGTTTTTCGGCGCGCCGAAGATGACGTCGAGGTTGATTTTGCCCAGGGGATATACGCCTTTTCCTGGGACGATGCTGTGGAATGTTGTGTCCGAGGCTTCTAAGCAAGTCAGAGGGACCCTCATTGCTCGCAAGGTACTTGCGAATATAAGGTTGATGCCGCTTCCACCATCCATGAAGACGCGGCTCATGTCGAAACCTCCAATTTGCGCTTCGAGCACAAGGGAACAATGGCCTGGATGAGGTACCTGAGGCGGATGATCGCGTTTGTCGAAGGTGATGCAAGACTCTCTTCCGCTGAGGTACTCCGTGCTAGATGGTGGCGAGTTTGTGGCCAAGTTGACTTGGCGAGTGATGGCCTTCCGCACCCGATTAGAGGGGCGCCCTTTTTGGATCATCATGGTACCCATGGCCCGTGGGTATGGTTCGCCTCCGTGGTGCTGGTCCGGTGCGGCTACATTCGGGGGTGGCCCGGGTGGTGGTGGCGGAGCTCCATGTGCCACGGCGCCTGGAGCGGCTCCGTAGCCCCTTTCGACTGCGTTACGGTTCATCCGAGCCAGCCCCTCATGTAATTTGAGGAACTCGCGGCAATCCTTGAGGAGGTGGCTTGACTTCTTCTTTCCATCATGTTTGTCGATGTAGAAGTGCACACTGCATGGCCCAGACAGTTTGTCCTCAATGGATGTTGCGGGTGCCTCATCGCGATTGTGGTGCTGTCACACTTGCGTGGTCTTTCTGGATTCGCGGCTGCCGCTGCGGTAGCCATTGTTGTGGTTATCGTCGCGTCTGTCGGCGTAGCCGGCCGCGACCATGTTGACGTCGCCGCGGTCATCGTAGATGCGCATGCGGTGTTTGCCTTGGCGATCGCGTCTGTGCTCGAGTTCTGCCTCGTCATCAGAGTGAACGCAGTTTTTCACCGAATCTTCTCCATACGCCCAGCGATTCGTGATTTCCATCAGGTGATCGATGGTTTTGGGCTTTGAGCGGCCTAGCTCCTCCCTGAGCTCTATGCGACGTACGCCGCCGTTGAATGCGTCAATCGCGCGGTCCTCCGAGATGTTCTCTGCGGAGTTCTTGATGATGGACCACCTTTGGATGTAGGAGTATAGCGATTCGCCCGATCTTTGCTGGCAGCATCTCAGCTCTTCGATTGATGCGGGCCATTTGTACGTGCCCTTGAAGTTGCGCACGAAGCTGTAAACCAGCTCATCCCAACTGCGAATGGATCCGCGTGGGAGGTTATTGAGCCATGCTCGGGCGGCGCCTTGCAGCTGTAGCTATAAGCATTGCATGGCTGTGCTTTGACTGCCGCCGTGGAGTCTGACGGAGGAGATGTGGTCCTCTAGCCAGATCTTCGGGTCCTGTAGGCCGTCAAACTTCGGGTTCTCCAACGGGAGTTCAAACCCCTTGGGAATTTGCTTTTGCCTGATGGACCTGCTAAAGCATCTGGCGCCACAAAGCTCCACATCTTCCTCTTCCGAGTCAGTCAACCGCGCACATCGCGACCTTGATTTGTCGATCTTGCGCTGCGTGAGGTCATCGCGCGCATCATAGTCGTGGTCGTGTTGCCGTGAGCGGTGGCGTCGAGAAAGGTCGTGACTATCATCGCGGGATGCGGGCAAGGAGTAGCGCTTTGCTAGCACTTTGCCTTTTTTCGGCTCTAGTGTTGGTTCCTTGTCGAGGGCAGCTTCGACTAGTCCCAAGCCCGCGATTGTAGATCGGTGCATGGCGACTTAGGGATCTCTAGCTGGCGGCTGGTTGTTGAGGAGGTACATGGTGGCTGCTGTCACCACGGCCTGCGGCGTCTTGGGGACTATGTTGCCCCGTGTGTCAACTGTCATAGAGCTGAAGTCGAGGACCTTTGCAGCTTCTATGCGTTCTTGCTCGGTGAGATGAGCCATCCGAGATCGCCTCTTGTTTGCAAGGTACTCGTTGCCCTTTGAGGAGGATCCTCCGTGGGAGGAGAGCCCGGCATGTCGAAGGCTCGACTCGTCTGACGCCTTTTTACGCGCTTCGATTTGCGCGATTATTTGCACTTGGCGCTTGAATTCTTCCTTCAGGAGCCAGTGGTAGCCCATTAGAAGTTCTTGCGGAGATCCGAAGGGTAGAGGGTTGACTCGTAAGGCCTCGCGGCAGCGAGCCCACTCCTGCTCGTTGAGCCTGATCACGACGCGTTCGTCGGTTTGCTCGCTTGTTATGGTTGGGAGCTCGACTGCTCCTCCATTATTGACGGGGGTGTGATTGCCACCATTGCCACTGTTGCCGCCGTTGCCACCGTTCGGCGGGTTGGTTTCGTTGCCACGGTTGCCCATGTTGTCGTGATTGGTGGAGGTGTCGCCCGCGTTGATGACGACGCACATGAAGTGATTGGGGAAGCTGCTGCTCCCGCAACTCTCAGATCCGGAGCCGTAGGCTTCATCTTCAGTTGCCAAATCGCTCAGATCGGATTCGCGACTGATGTCGCTGACCGTGTTCTCGACTGTTGTCGGGGTGTTGAGCTCACTGAGGGTGTCGATCGATGGAGGGAACCATGATGCTGGGGCAATCGACGGCACCGTCAGCTGGTCAGGCATGCGAAGCGTGCCCATCTGGCCAACTTGGAAGCGAAAGCTCCCGATCGCCAGGCTAATTCCGTCGCCCACGAACTCGAAAGCTGGGCGAGTGGCTGGCGTGTGGACGGTGAAGTCGAACGCGCCGAAGAGCTGGCGAACCTCTGCTGTTGTGGAGTTGTAGATCACGGTTGATGGGGCCGAAGAAGCCGCAACATCAGCACTCCCAATTCCCACAGACGGCGCCAATTGACGAGGGTTTAACTCATCAATGCCTATTGTTATGGACTTGGGTTTTGGAGAAGGAGGGAGCACTAGAGACATCTATCGGCTAGCAAACAAGCACACAGGGGACTCGAAGATTTACCCATGTTCAGGCCTCGTAGAGGTCCCTACTCCTGGTTGTCTGCTTGTGGAATTATCAAAGGAATCGAGGATTACAATGGTACGCAGATACAATCTGGCGAGGGTTGTGGAAACTAGGGTTGCGTGTGTCCTCCTCGTCGCCCCCTCCTAGCCTTTATATAGATAGGCTAGGTCTCGGGTAGCAGGTCGAGTCGGTTACATATTAGGGTTTTTCCCTTTTAACTTTCTATCTTTAGCTTCTTCTTGTTCTTCAAGCAATCGAGAGTCTGTAGGTTACTCGAATTCTTTATTTGGGCATTGGCGACACCGTGGGCCTCTACATATTCAGGCCGTATATACCAAGCTCGAGTACCTGTAGGGTATACCCATGTCAGATGGTATATAATAAGTTCTTTCTCGTATTAATGAGCACATTTTAATATCTTTTAGAACCCGGTGCAACGCACGGGTATTTTTGCTAGTATATTGTAAATAGAGGAAGTACATAAAAATGAAAAAAAAATAGTAAACAAAAAACTATCATTTTTTGAAAACTCCGAAGATTTTGTCATTTTTCTATATGCTAGAATCTATAGAATTTAACGTTTCAATTTTGCATGCTTGTAAGATACACCATTGACTATTTCTAGATTTCTTTTCAAAAAAATTGAAACCTATAATTCTTTTTATAAAATTTCACAATAAAGAGAGCACTTGATCTCAGGAGCCACAGTGACTTTTGGTACGAAGCAGCCCATTTTTAGCATTCGCCCAATGACACTCTTAGTTGATTCGTACTTGAGAGTAAACTTCAACGGATACTCCCTATAGAAACTTCAACAATTATTTGGGGTCACCGTGCAGTTATTTGGTTCCACCAATGAAGAAATGCTTCTGTTTTCTGAAAAGAAAGTGTTTCTCGATTTTATCATTTTTATATTTCATAACTTGATCATATGATAGGATAGTAGTTGTCAAATTAATATTATAGAATGCAACCTATGTCCCAAATTCCACTGAAAAGATAGAAACTTTTTTGTTTTCCTTTGTGAATCTCTCTCCCTCTTGCAAGAACACACACAATATTTATGTCTTATTTTCATCTATGTCATTCTTTTTTTATCAATGAATCAAAACGCAAAGCCTTTTGCGTTCTCGTAAAAAAAAATGTATGCCATTGAAAGTCACCATAAAATAGTGTTTTGAAATCCTATAAAATTGATGGCCTCTTTAGAAATATTAGATGATGACGATCCTTAAATAAAATCCTTATATAGCCCAATTGAATCATATGATCGAGGTTCTCAAAATTCTAGTTCCCGTGCCTCAAACCTCGTTTTATTTTCTTTTATTTTGGTTAGTTTATAAATGCATTACCTTTCTACCTCTCTAGATTCTCTTTTGATTTATCCATCCAATGCTCGTATGTTTTGCTTGTGCACCGGTCACATGCACGAGCTTCAAAATTCTAGTGTTTGCGTCCTATACGAGTTCAATCTCAATCTTTCTGTTTTCTAACATGTGCGACCCAGAGAGACCTCATATTACATAACTTTATGTTTTGTAGTATTTGTTTCCTAGTATAAAATTCATCTAAATCTTTCTGTTTTCTAATATCTGTGATTCTTAATTTATGTGATGGAAATATGCCATGAGAAAACATGCACCCCATTTCACAGAAAAGTGTTATTTTTGGAAGCGAGAAAATGACAAAGAATTACCACATTTGCGTCACTCTTGTCAAAAAACTACCACCTTAGGATTTTTTGACACATAAAAACCACTTTTGGGGTAGGGGTGTGACAGAAAACTCTAACTCGTCCTATTTAGTCGTTTAACAGCCTTCCTGGCAGGCGGGCCGCACTGTCAGTGCCGACGTGGCACGGACTTGACGGAGAGAGCCAACGGCCGTGAGGACGCGCGACGAGAAAGGTCGTTAGGGCAGCCCGGTCGTCGATTTCACTGGCTCTCTTCTCATTCCCCTCTTTCCCCACTCTTCCCTAGCCGGTCGCCCCCCCCCCCCTCCCCCACCCCGCCGTACCGCCACAGCAAGTTCTCCCCGTCGCCGACCATTGCCGCCATGGTTTCGTGGAGCGATGGAGAAGAGTCGTCGCACTATCCGAGATCAAAACGACTATGTGAGTACACTGTAGCTTCGTTGTTCGATTTCTAGGGTTAGTTCATTTAGATTTGGGGATTCTTCGGAATCAGGTGGTTCCTTCTCTAATTTCCGCCACGTTTCAACATGTTAGAGTATCAACAACACCTACGATTCAGATTTTTATGGTTTAGTTGACGATGGGGAGGAGCCTGTGCTCTGTAAGTGTGATATGTGGCCGCCAAATTCGTAGCATGGGAGGTTGTAACACTGGAAGGAGGTATCTAGCTTGTGAAGGGTAGGTATGTGAGCATTTTCTCATTAATATAGATAGTGAATGCAGCTAATTTTAGTCGAGTATGTGTTAATTTGTAGTCTTCTTTAACTATGTAGGAAGGAAAGAAGTGTGAGTACATGCATTGGGTTGATCCAGTGTGGCCAGATGCTCTGATGAAAGCAATGGGCAAGCTTTCGGAGATGTTTTCAGAAGCTAAAAAAGGCAGGGTGAATGGTGCACTAGACTACATGGAGAAGAAGTTTGAGTTATAAGACCAAATTAAGAAGCTCAACCAAGATCTGAAGAAATCACAAGATAAAGTTGCAAAATAAGTGAAAGAAAAATAGGTGACTTTAGCCCACAAGGCCAAAGCTGAACAAGCTTTGATGGCTGCAAGGACTAAACTTCAGGAGAAAAGGACCACTGATGCAACAACTGTCAACATGCACAAATATTTGTTGATCAAGGCAGAGAAAAATAGGAATAAGTGCATGGAGGAGAAGAGGAAGTTGGAGTGCATTGTATCAGATTTGTTGGAACAGAAAGAGGGCTACAAGGTCAAGTTCAAGAAGATAAATGAGCTTACTGAGATGTAGTTTAATTATGATGTGTTGTTGAATAATGATGTGTTGTTGAATTATGAATTCTGAATTATCCGTGAGCTTGCTGTGAACAATGGTTGAATTATTTGTGAGTTGTAATATGTTGAACTGTAATGCATTTGGTAGGTGAACAAGGTTTGAATTATTGTTAAAATATCTATGAGCATGTGCTATGTAATTATGATGTTTATTGGCAGATAAGCATCACATGTTGAACAGTTTAGGGTAGATAAACATCACACAATGTATCACATGTTGAACAGTTTAGGGTAGATAAACATCACACTTGCTCATAGTCAAAATATCACCAAATAGTCTCATTCAAAAGGACATAGGTTCAACAGAGAGCAATATTCTAAGGTTGTGCATGTCTCCCAGCAGTTTGCACATCAAACACTTAAAATTACAGGTTCAATATGTAGCATAATGATAGTGCAACAAACATTTAGGCATTTTCCCCATCTAGAGGTCCAACATGTGGATCTCTCCCAGCAGATGCATTTGCCCCAACACTTAAATAGGACATGAAGCCTCTTTTTGTCCTAGGTGCAACAAAAGATGATCTTGCTGCAGCACTAGATGATCTTGGTGGCCTTGGTGCTGGTTGAGCTTGAGGAGGTGTAGCACCTGAAGGAGATGCTCCATCAGGCTTAGTCATGTTTGCCTGTTATGAAGCAAAGTTTAATTAGTTGAAAAGTTTAATTGCCTGTCATCACTACATATGTAGTTTCTTTACCTTGTGATTGTTTTTCCTTAATGCAAGATCTAGTCTAAGAGGCTGTGAGCAGCTAGTATATTTGTGTCCTTGCAGTTTGCAGTTACTACAGGTGATAGTGGCCATCCTGGAAGATTCTTTTGGCTTTGGTACTTCAAATTTTCCTTTCCTTCTTTTTTCTTGCCTTCTTCCCTTCAGGTGATCTTCAAAACCAGGTAGCATGATGTCTTTAGTGTCAGTTTTGGTCCATCCATGTTGTTGTGACATGGTATAGAATATTGTTCTGTAGCATTTGAAGAAGAAAGGTTTCTTGTAGAATTCAGACACATAATCTTCTGGATATTCACCAGCTTTGTATATGGCACTAATAGCATGATTGCATGGCAATCTAGATAGATCCCACTTCCTACAAGAACAACTTCTTTTTGACAGATTGAGCTCATAAGTGTGATCTCCACTTTGCACCTGCCACAATCCATCATCTACCCTTTTAGGCACACAATTCCTTGCAAATTTATTGTTCAATTCAAGTTTTTCTACATAAAATGGTGTGATCTCCCATGATTCTTTCTATCCTCCTTCCCTCTTTTCATCAAACATCACCATTTGTTTGTCATAAATCCCTACAAGCATTGTCACAATGAGTTTGTTTCTCTCATCCAGGATATATCTGTTGAATACTTTACTCAAATTGTTGTTGAGCAGATCTTTCTTGCAGTTTGTATCAAAGGCCCACCTTGCCCATGTGTCCACATGAATTTTAGACAAACACTTCCAAGCAAGCTCACATTGCTTCTTCATTTCTTCCATTGCATTGTCAAAACCATGTTTGGTGTAATAATAAGCAGCATTGTCCATGCATTTCTTCAGGTCATCTCCTCTGAAGCCTGTTGTCTGAAAATCGGCATAAACGTGCCTAAGACAGAATATTTGGGGAGAGTTTGGGAACACAGTTGACACAACTTTGATTAGCCCCTTCTGCCTGTCAGACATTATTGTGTAGTGGACAAACTATCCTTCTACACCTAGGGATTCCTTCAATAGTTCAAGAAACCACTGCCAATTTGCAGTATCTTCCTTAGCAACAATAGCCATGCAATAGGATAGATATTATTGTTTCCATCTCTTCCAGTAGCAGCTAAATTTTGAGCTCCTGTTGTGAGTTTGATGAAGCAACCATCTAAGCCAATGAAGGGCATGTATCCTTCAAGAAAGCCCAGCCTTGCAGCATTAACACAAAAGAAAAGGCCATGAAATCTTGGCTTGTCACTGATAAATACTTGCTGCCTTTTTTTAATTGCTTCTTGCTCTTCCTCTGTTGGGCCAGTCCCAGAGATGACGATACACCTTGAACCTAGATTTTTATCTATAACAGTTTGCAAATAGTCTCCAATTATGTGGTACTATGATGACCCACAAGTATAGGGGGTGTATCGCAGTATTTTCAAGGGAAGTGAAACCCAATTTATTGATTCGACACAAGGGGAGCCAAAGAATATTTATAAGGCTTAACAACTGAGTTGTCAATTCAGCTGCACCTAGAAACAATCTTGCTCGCAGCAGTTTATCAGTAGCAACAGTTTTGTAATAGAAATAACAAAGTAATAGCAGTAGTAAAAGTAAAGACAGTAGTAACAATAGCAGCAAACAGTAGGATAAAAGCGCGGTAGGCATAGGGATGGATGGACGGGCGTTGCATGGACAAGACAATTCATATGGCAATCAAGACATAGGTCATTTGTAGATAAATAAGATAAAGCATCCAAGTACTAAATAATCATAGGAATGTGTTCCATATATAGTCATACGTGCTCGTAATGAGAACTTGCACAACATCTTTTGTCCTGCCAGTCCGTTTGCAGTGGGGCCTCAAGGGAACTACTGGCAATTAAGGTGCTCCTTTAATAGAGCACCGGAGCAAATCATTAACACTCCGTGAACACATGTTATCCTCACATCAAAGCCATTCCCTCCGGTTATCCCGATTGCTGTCACTTTGGGGCCTTTGGTTTCAGACAACAATATGTGTATAAAACTTGCAGGTAAGACCATAAACAATACTATCATAATGAATCAATAACATGTTCAGATCTTAAATCATGGCACTCGGGCCCTAGTGACAAGCATTAAGCATAACAAGTTGCAACAAAGTCAAAAAGCACTAATAATAGATACTAGGCACCATGCCCTAACAATCTAATGCCATTACATGAATGATCTCATCCAATCCCTACCATCCCCATAGCCTACAACGGGGGATTACTCACTCATGGATGGGGGAAACATGGATGGTCGATGGAGAAGCGATGGTGATGATGATGGCGATGATCTCCTCCAATTCCCCATCCCGGTAGGGTGCCAGAACGGAGTTTCTAGTTCCGATTCACGGAATCTGGTGGTGGCAGCGCAGCGGAACTCTTTCTGGAAAAATGTCGAAACCCCCTTGGTTTTTAGGTCAAGAGGCAACTTATAGGAGAAGAGGGAGGCCGAGGGGGCAGCCGAGGCGGCCACACCACCCCCAGGCGCGGTCTGTCCTTGCCCGCGCGGCCTGGTGGTGTGGGCCCCTCGTGGCCCTACTCCGTCTCGCCTTCTGGCTCCGTGAGTCTTCTAGTGAAATAGGATTTTATATTTTCCAGGATTTTTCCTGATAATTGATTTTCTGCACAAAAACTAGACACCAAGGTAATTCTGCTGAAAATAGCGCCAGTCTGTGTTAGTTGTGTCCAAATCACACAAGTTTAGAGGAAAACAATAGCAAAAGTGTTCGGGAAAGTAGATACGTTTTGGCCGTATCAACTCCCCCCAAGCTTACCTTATTGCTTGTCCTCAAGCAGTTCAGTTGAAAACTGAGTGCGATAAAATAAACTTTCACGAACACATTTCTTTCATAAGATGTATATATTCTCAGCATATGATGAAGTACTTGGTCAATTCATAATAAGGAGTATGCATATAAGGTTACTCAATAGTCATTGCAAGCTGTGAAGAGATTCTAACTCAAAAATAGTAAGTAGGATGAAACATAAACATAAGCAACATTGCAATGATCATAAAAAGGTATGATAGAGTGGTATCTCGCTTGCCTTTGATTGTAGAGCAAACATAAATGCCAAGGCACCTGTGAAGTTCAAGTGAAGACTAGAAGTAAAGATATCAGCGATACAAGCATCAAAGTCATGACACAATTAATCAAGTTTTGAGACAAGCACATTACACTAAGAATGAAAACTATGCTCTCAAGAAAGTGCTCATAGAATAAGTGGAGACTCAACAAGGAAATGAAAAGGTGTTGAAAAGTTTGAAAGGCTTCCAAATGCTGAAAGTAAGGTACTCATTAGCTTTGAGCTCTCACTGCCCCTATCATAAGCATCTTTTAGGTGATTAAGGTTAAAGTGACACAACTAAGAGGATATGATTGACAAGTTATGAGTCGAAGTCTCATGCCCCTTACTTACGAAGACCGAACCTCATGCTATTCAACTTCAGTCACAAGTAAGCTCTTTTCATTGTAAGTACATATGTATCATAGAGAACCACCAACAGGGTATCCCTTGCACATGATACAGGAGCTATCCCATAATCAAAATGACAAGGCAAGCAGACAATGAGCATCTCAGTGATCTTTTTATTTGCTATTATGTTTAGGTTTTTATTGAGGATGCTTCATAGAATGCTCATTATGGTTGTGCTGCAAGTTTCCACCATGATTAGGCATGTCTTAGGCTAGTGGCCCAGGCGTTTCTCTAACACACATACAAACTCTATGATCTTACAAGTTCCACTTTTATTTCACACCGCCGGGATCCATAAGCAAAAGAATCATGATATCAACAGAATGATAAGTGCAATATTGAAAGCGTTCCCCATGATACATGGTTCTGCTAACTTCAACTTATAAAGCACAAGCATATACGCAACAAAGATGGATACAATGCTTCAAGATTATTAAATGCAGGAAAAGTAAAGTGTGCCATCAAGTTTGTGAGAACTTTACTAACTAATTTTCTCATAACAAGCAAACATTTTATTCGGAAGAAAACAAGGCATACTGAATATGCACGGACTAGCAAATGATGCTAATAGGTAGGTATGGTGGACACTTTTGGCAATATTGGTTTTGGGGAGTTGGAAACATGAGTAAAGATTATACTCAGCACAAGTGAAGGCTAGCAATAGTAAGGGAGCGACAAACGAGAGAGCAATAACTGTCATAATCATGCTTGCAACAAAACAGGACTAATTATGGCATGAAAGTGATTCAAGAACCCTGAGGCAAAATAATTCATAGAGGCTTAACTGATTGTTTCAGTCATTTGCATGTGTGAGCATGTGCCAAGTCAATTCAAGTGAGATATTCAGAGGAAGATACCACAGTGTCATACCATGTTATGAATAGAACAATGCAAGCAAACATTCATATGACATGCTACAAACCATTAGCAAGCTGGAGCTAATCATAAGAAAGCAAGAACTACTAAGCATCCATAAATAACATACACCTTACATGAACAAACCAAGCATGTTCACATTGATGAGTATATGTACAAAAATGAAAACAAATAGAGTTCGTTACCAGCCTCTTACCACACCTCAAGTTGTCATTAATCCTCATTATTGCCCTTCACTTGTGTGGCTTGAATAATAACATGAAACCAAATTCCACTGAGGACTGCTGAACCCTGCAACAAACTTCACAAAACCAAAGAAGAAGAACAAATATTTTTGGTGTTTTTGAGTTTTAAAGGCAAGGGCAAAGAGGAAGAACAAGCAAAGCGAAATCTTTTTGGGGTTTTCAAATAATCAAAACAAATCAAAAAGGAAGAAGCAAACCAAGGCTAAAAATACAAAGAAGCAAACAAAGAGAAACAACGGAAATATTTTTGGTATTTTTGTGTTTTAGAAAGCAAAAGCAAAGCAAGAACGAAAAATAAAAAGAAAGCGAAACATGGATATACAAAGTAACGACTAAACATGATATGTAGATGAGCATGATGTCGGTGTACCTCCCCCCAAGATTAGGCTTTTGGCCAAAGTGGGTATCAATCCCAAGCTGGCCAAGATGGAGCGCCTCCGTAGTACGGCGAGGAGGTGCCCTCGTCCTGATACGAGCTCGAGGACGCCCCACCGTAGTGCGCAGAGTAGTCATAAGAAGGCACATCCTCCTGGTGCTGCCTGTAGAAACCAAGCAAACGGAGATGCTCATCCACCTCCTCCTTAGAACACGACGATGGCCTCCTATAAATACTAAACAAAGTGGATTGTGGCAAAGGAATTTCCCTCTCGTCTCCGTTAGTAAACAACATCATGTATACTAAACTGTCCGTATCAGAGTCGACATTGACGAAGTGATGAGTTTTCATAGCAGCAAGATCAAGCCTTTGTGGTGCCAACAAAGTGTCATTAGGATCCACAGAAAGTTCTATGCAGTAACCATACGTGAGGCAATAATGCCTCCATAAATAGGTCCCCTAGTAGCTAGGCGGCGAGCAATGAGAGAGCCAATATTGTACTTGGTATCATTATTAAGTGCAGCAGCGAGGAAGACTAAATGATAATTAGAAATATTACTAGTGTTCTCCCTACCAAGAATGCTAGTTGAAAGATAATAAGCAAAATATCTAAGAGCTGGGAGTTGGATGTTCCTTATCTTCCCGCGCTGAGCTATGCGGTCATCATCATTTGTCACACTTCGATAGAGCTCTAGCAAGTCAGCGGTTCGACCTTGAATCTTCTTCCTTGTCCCTCTCATGCCTATACCTATAATGTTGCAAAATCTTTCCAATGACATGGTAATAGGCTGATTATAAATTCTGAAAGAAACAGTTGACTGATAAGGGGTGTCTCAACGAAAGTTTTGGTGAGCATGGCATATTGCTCACTCTCATCTTCCATGTACGTGGTCAGGCCAACCCTCTGAACCAGTAGTAAGAAATCATTGAGGATCCCTACAGCTTGCAAAAAGGTAAAACAAGGGAAGGTAGATGGGTAAGAATCTCCCTCATCTCCTTCATTGCCAAAGCATGGTGCAATAGGATCTTCATTGTATGAAGGCCTAAACTAAGAGCCTGATCTTGAAGGCCTTGACCTCCTAGGTGTGTCCCTCTCAAATATTTCTCCAAATGTGTGGTTGTTCATCTTTGGTATTCTTAAATTTAAACATCCATTATACAAGTGATTGCAAAGTGAATACATAATGAAGGGGACTACTCATAGGGACTTGTAAGAGGCCTAAACATGCATCAAAACAATATCTAAGCATTTAACAAGCTTACAAGATCTCATAACCTGTCACCTATAGTAGCAAAATACTCAAGATATAAACCACTAAACACAAATCTACTTGGACAAGCGGAGGAGTCACATACCGGAGAACAAATGCTCCAAATTTCAGCAGCAAAGATGGGCTGAGCAAGGAGATCGGAAAATCATGGACAATAATAGCAAAACGCGATATCTAGCAATGAACTGATGTTTTATCGGGAGAGAGAAGGTAGTGGCAAGTGACAGAGTGAGTGGAGGGCCAGGGGTGGCCCACACCATGGCCAGGCGCGCCCTTGGGGTGGCCGTGCCACCAGGTGGTGTGCCTACCTGGTGGGCCCCCCTGGGTCACTCCAGGCACTCCTCTGCCCCTTTTTTCACGTAAAAATTTAATAAGATAAAGCATCCAAGTACTAAATAATTATAGGCATGTGATCTATATATAGTCATACGTGCTCGCAATGAGAACTTGCACAACACTTTTTGTCTTACCAGCCCGTTTGCAGCGGGGCCTCAAGGGAATTACTGGCAATTAAGATGCTCCTTTTAATAGAGCACCAGAGCAAAGCATTAACACTCCGTGAACACATGTGATCCTCACATCAAAGCCATTCCCTCCGGTTATCCCGATTGATGTCACTTCGGGGCCTTTGGTTCCGGATAACAATATATGTATACAACTTGCAGGTAAGATCATAAAAAAATACTATCATAATGAATCAATAACATGTTCAGATCTTAAATCATGGCACTCGGGCCCTAGTGACAAGCATTAAGCATAACAAGTTGCAACAAAGTCAAAAAGCACTAATAATAGATACTAGACACCATGCCCTAACAATCTGATGCCATTAAATGAACGATCTCATCCAATCCCTACCATCCCCATATCCTACAACAGGGATTACTCACTCATGGATGGGGGAAACCTGAATGGCCGATGGAGAAGCGATGGTGATGATGATGGCGATGATCTCCTCCAATTCCCTGTCCTGGCAGGGTGCTAGAACGGAGTTTCTGGTTCCGATTCGTAGAATCTAGTGGTGGCGGCGCAGCGGAACTCTTTCTGGAAAAACGTCGAAACCCCTTTGGTTTTTAGGTCAAGAGGCAACTTATAGGCGAAGAGGGAGGCCGAAGGGGCAGCCGAGGCGGCCACACCACCCCTAGGCGCGACCTGGCCTAGCCCGCGCGGCCTGGTGGTGTGGGCCCCTCGTGGCCCTACTCCGTCTCGTCTTCTGGCTCCATGAGTCTTCTGGTGAAATATGATTTTTGGCATATTTTCCGGGATTTTTCCTGATAGTTGATTTTCTGCACAAAAACTAGACATCAAGGTAATTCTGCTGAAAACAGCGTCAGTTCGTGTTAGTTGTGTCCAAATCACACAAGTTTAGAGGAAAAACAATAGCAAAATTGTTCGGGAAGTAGATACGTTTTGGACGTATCATACTGCCTCTTGTGATCCCCCATCACCTTTTCCCTTGCTTTAGTATTTGCCCTATAGGCCACTTTCTTTGGCACTTCAACACCAAAATCCTTTTTTGCTTTGTCAACTATGGTTTTGATGCCTGTGTTTGGATCATACCTGAAGTTGTCAACATATACATTGCTCAGGAAATTACTGGTAACTCTATTGCTTTGATGTTCAGTTGGACAATAGTGCTCCAAATGCATTTTCTTTACATAGAAAGTACTCTCGTGCTTGATTTTGGAAGCTGACATAAAGAACTCACAGTTGTACTTCTTCTTCTTCTCTGGCTTACAGCAAACAATAATTCTATCTGGCCCATTTATGTGGTAATGAAAATTTCTTACTTGAGCTATGTGCAGTTGACACAGTGCCTGCCTAAACTGATAAACATCCTTGAAGTATAGCTTGATCCTGAACTGCTGCTCAGGATTTTCCCTAGTTTCATCATACCACTCCCTCTATGGTTGCATCTTTGCTCTGATTTTTCTCCCTTTTTCAAGCACAAATGGTAGAGGCTCACATCCACCATCCTCTTCTTCTCCTAGGAAACCTAAGTGATCATCATCACATAGGATCAGAAGGAGCCCATTATTCCTTAGGTGGTAATTCATCTTCACAATGTGACCTTGTAGTAGGACCCTTCCTCTTCACTTCCTTCTTCACTTGCCGCTCTATAAAATATCCTTTGGCATTGTCTCATCCTCATACAGTTGCTCATCGGTCTTCCTCTTCATCTTAGCTCCTATTCTTTTGTTCATGTCCTCTATTTCCTTCCTCCTCTTCTCCTCTGCATGCACTAGGTCAACCTTGCATCAAAACATCAAACTGTCACTACCATCAAATGCTTCTCCCTCATCTTCATCTTCTTCTCTCTCATCTTCATCTTCTTCTTGCTCTACTGACAATAGTTTGTGTGCACAGAGGCTGAAAGTACACACTGTTTTGGGTCTCTATGTGGTTATGACCTTGCTCTTCCTTCTGTAAATCACATGACATGTAGCTTGGATAAGATTTTGCATATAATTTTTCTGACTTCTTTCTCTTCACGGGAAACAAAATAATAGCTTGTTTACTCTTGTCTCTCATCACAGTTAAAATCACTTTTTAGACCTTTCATGCTTCCCGACCATCTCTTCCACCTTCAAATTGCTATCCACAATTTCTAGCCCATTCAGTCCCCATTCTTCTTTTACATAATACATTGAATCACACAGACCATAACCTTCCTTCTCCATCAGTCCCAACAAATTTAAACCTTATATCTGACCTTAAAAAAATTGATTGCACAAATTTTGCACCATCAAATTGAATGTACAGATCCCAAATCTCTAAATGACGCCTAAAATAAAGTGAAGATAATGTTTAACAATTATTTTCTACTACTAAATCAGACCAAATTGGATACAAACCGCAACTGATAAATTCCCAAAGTTAAAGAAGAGAAAAGAAGCTTACCCGCCGTCGGAGAGATAGTGGTTGAGTGGGTCCTTGCTTAATTGGCTCGCCGTAGCCAGTTGAGATGAAGAAGATTCCTCCAGTGCAGCGTCCTGGTCCGGCTCCAGCGCGATGTCCTGGTCTGACTTCGACGCGACGTCCTGGTCTGGCCCCGACACGAGATCCATCGACTCGCGGTCTTCATCAGAGTCCAAATCGATGGACCCCATATTGAATCTGGGCTGAAGAGCACCTGCCGGACAAAACGACCGCTGTCGCGTCCACTACGACCTCCTCCATCGCCGTCTAGCGTCCCGCCACCTCCACTCGCCATTGCTATCGCGGGAGCGGCAACTTAACTGAAATATGCCACTCTCCGCTGACCGTCGAGACGACCGGGCTGTCCTAACGACCGCTCTCGGCGCGCGCCCTCACGGTCGTTGGCTCTCTTTGTCAAGTTCGTGCCATGTCGGCACTGACAACGCGACCCACCTGCCAGGAAGGCTGTTAAACGACTAAACAAGGCGAGTTAGAGTTTTCTGTCACACCCCTACCTCAAAAGTGGTTTTTAGGCGTCAAAAAAACCTAAGGTGATAGTTTTGACAAGAGTGGTGCAAATGTGGTAGTTCTTTGTCATTTTCTCTTTGGAATCCCTTCGGTCAAATATTTGATATTTGTACTACCAATATTATTTTGAATATTCTTATTATGAACTTGAAAATCATATGCATATATTTGCCTCAAAATTATTTTTATAAATTATAATCTTATCGAAGTTTACAAATATACTGCAATTGAAACTAGTGGTCAAACTTATATTTTGAAGACCATGCAAATATTCAAAGCATCGTTTTTCACAAATTCGGATGTGTAGTTGTTTAGTTGTAAAGGGAGGTTTATTTATCTGTTTCTATAACACGTTTAGGCAAAGATGTATTTCTCTGCATAATGCTCAGCCCAGCAGACGCAAGGATGACCTAAAAAGCCCATGGGAACCGGCTGGTATCATGGTCCCTCATGATTATTTTTCCGTGGATAGAGCCGCGTCCAAACGGCCAACCAACGGCCACTCACTTCGGCTGGCTCCGAATTCCTCAACTCAGCAACACAAAACCATAACCAACGAGGCCAAAGCGAGCACAGGCCATCTCAATTACCCTCATGGCGCTCATCTCCATCCTACGCTCAACTCCCCTAGCCGTCCCAGCGGCCTCTTCCCGCCGGTCGCCGGCGCGCGCTAATCACGGTGCCTACCTGCTACGTGTCAGCTCCAGGGCCACGCTGTCTCTGTCCGTGAGGTGCGAGCAGAGCAACAAGCCAGTAGGCAGCGCCGTCGACGTGTGGGCGAGCCGCCTCGCCATGATGAGCTTCGCCGCGGCGGTCGTCGCCGAGGTGTCCACCGGCAAGGGCTTCGTCGAGGTACGCGCCCACGGATATACCTGAGTCGTGTTGCTTTGCTCTGCTGCCTAGGTGCTCACGACTGACGGCACTCTGCCCGTTTCGACTTCTGGTTGTTGCAGAACTTTGGCGTGGCGACGCCGGCGCCGGCTCTGGCGATCGTGGTGACGGCGCTCGTCGGCGGCCTGGCCGTCCTCTTCATCACCCGTTCCGGCTCGCAAGCCTGACGGATTCTTCGTGTCGCGCTCGCAACCCCATTGTCGCATCCAGTTCATGATCCTGGGACTTCAGATGTTTCACTCTCTTAGTGATGTACTTTCAGACTCTGTCTATGCTTAATACTACATCGGAAATAGTCTTTGCAAGCTAATTTATGTGTTTTCGTAACCAAGCTCGAATCACCACCTAACGTTGCGGGCCTCCGTGGCTTACCAGTTGGTAGCATAACTGTGTCCTTTGTGTCAATGTTTGTGATTGGAGCATTGAACCGTGCGTGGAGCTAGCCAGGTTGCGTGTTAATATAGGTGTCGTAAAGGATTGACATAGTACAAGTTTGAGTCTAGGTCGGACACGTACGAGACGTACGGTCGAACACAAACACTTAAAATAATAGCCTATTACATTGTCTAACAACCTCCCTTAATCTCAACCTATGTACGCTTGAACTCATTCAGCTTGAACTCATTCAACTTATGAATTGGAAGCGCCCTTGATAAAACCATCTGCAAGTTGATCACCACTGGAGACACAAACTGGATGGCTATTTGATTGTTTGCAACTCGTTCTCTGACAAAGTGAAAATCAATTTCAATGTGTTTAGTGCGAGTATAAAACACAAGATTGGCAGACAAATAGGTAGCACTTAAATTGTCACACCAAAGACTTGGTTTTTCCTTCAGTTTTACTCTAAGTTCTTTAAGCAAGGCCTCAACCCAAATCAACTCGGATGTGGCATTTGCAAGTAACTTGTACTCAGCTTCAGTATAGAACGAGACATTGTAGCCTATTTCCTAGCACTCCACGAGACCAAGTTTGGTCCAACAAAGATAGCAAAACCACATGTAGAACGTCTGTCATCAAGACAACCTGCCTACTGAGCATCTGAGAACGCACTGAGAAACGTGGAGGAAGATTGAATAATAGAGATTCCAAACTTCAATGTATCCTTGACATATCTAAGAATTCTTTTAGCTGTTGTCCAATGTTCAGTAGTTGGAGCATGAAGATACTGGCAAATCTTGTTCACTGAGAAAGCCACATCTAGCTGAGTCAAAGTTAAATACTGCAAAGCTCCAACCATGCTTCAAAGCTGAGTGCTATCTTCAGCTCCGAGAGGTGTGCCAGCTGAAAGAGACAATTGTTCTGAGGATGACAGGGGTGTGGGAGCTGCCTTGCAATTTCGCATGCCAGCTTTATCAAGTATGTCTATAGCATATTTCTCCTGAGTCAGAAGTAGACCATTGTGTACCTTCTACACCTCAATGTCAAGGAAATAGTGCAGATCACCTAAGTCCTTGATGGCAAAATTCTTATTCAGGTCACGAACTAGAGCAGTAATGGCTTGATCTGAAGAGCTTGTAACTATGATATCATCAACATAGACTAAAACAAACATAGTGACATCTAGCTTGTGAAAGAGAAATAATGAAGTATCTGCCTTTGAAGATGTAAAACCAAGATCATGTAACTTTGAACTGAGCCTAGCAAACCAAGCTCTCGGTGCTTGCTTGAAACCATATAATACTTTATCAAGCCTGCAAATATAATGTGGAGCATGAGGATGTTCAAAACCTGGGGGTTGCTTCATATATACCTCCTCTTTCAGAACGCCATGAAGAAACACGTTCTTGAATCTAGCTGCCGTAGACTCCAACCACGAGAAACAGATAGAGTCAAAATAGTCCTAATAGTAGCAATTTTAACCACTGGACTAAAAGTATCCTCATAATCAATGCCATACCTTTGCTTGAACCCTTTTGCAACTAGTCTGGCTTTGTACCTGTCAACAGAACCATCTGCTCTTTTCTTAACACGGTATACCGATTTACAGTCAATAATATTTCGGTTGCTTCTTGGAGGAACAAGGTGCCAAGTCTTGTTCTCAATCAATGCACTATATTCTTCTTTCATCGCTTCATGCCATTTGGAGTCATTTAGAGCCTCAGTCAAATTTTGCGGTTCACCTGTCAAAGAAAGCATACCGTAGCGAACAGTACCATCTTTATATTGCTTGGGATGACGTATACCTTTCATAAGGCGAGTGCGAACACTAGGAGGTGACACTGCAGGTTGATCCACAGGCGAACCAGGTGCTTTTCGGATGCAACAGGACAACCTACATGAGCACTGTCCGCAGAAGATCCACCCGACCGAGGGGACCCGGCTTGATCCAGCGACAACGACGCTCGCCACTCGGTGAAGCAGGACTGGGCGAGGGCGTGTGACCACCACGCGTGTCCTGGGACTGATGTCTGCGCACTTCTATTCTTGTATATAGTTGTTGGGCCTCCAAGTGCAGAGGTTTGTAGAATAGCAGCAAGTTTCCCTTAAGTGGGTCACCCAAGGTTTATCGAACTCAGGGAGGAAGTGGTCAAAGGTATCCCTCTCAAGCAACCCTGCAATCAAGATACAAGAAGTCTCTTGTGTCCCCAACACACTCAATACACTTGTCAGGTGTATAGGTGCACTAGTTCGGCGAAGAGATAGTAAAATACAAGTGGTATAGATAATTATAAGTGGTAACGGTGCCAGAAAAGAGCTTTGATGGCGCGTGGAAAAGACTAAAGGCAAAAAGATGGAAGCAAGCAAACATGTAACAGATCTAGTTGCAAACGGTGTTTCAATGCTTAGAAACAAGCCCTAGGGATCATACTTTCACTAGTGAACACTCTCATATAAATATCTTCTCTTTATGATACTACTCTGAACTAATCTCTGGTTGGACACTCTAATCCATGGTAGGGCTATAACAACACACCTCAAAATTTGCTTTCCCCATCTAGATAACCCCACACTGTCACCTTGAGCTCTAGATGGTTCCAACAAACACCACAATTTCATAGAAACATCCAACTCCAAATATAACTAATAACAAGTATTTGTAATCTCTAGCCTAAGTGCCACCATGGTGTACACGCTATCACTTTCACACACATGGGGAGAGCAGAGATCTATTAAAGAACTTGAGTAGCAAAGTAGATCTACTTGATTACAAAGCTCATGATCATAATATGATCATGCATAGAGAGAGATGAACACATAGCTACTGGTAGAACCCTTAGCCTCGAGGAAGAACTACTCCCTCATCATCATGGGAATCAGCAACGCCGATGGAGATGGTGGTGGAGATCGATGGAGATGGCTTCGGGGGCACTTCCCCGTCCCGGCAGGGTGCCAGAATAGAGACTTTCTGTCCCCCGAATCTCCCCTTCGGTGGTGGCGGTGCTGCGGAAATTTTCGTGGCTAGAGGCTCGATTCTTTAGGGTTTCTGCACCAGAGGCTTCTTATAGGCAAAAGGGCGATGGAAGAGGGTGGACAGGGGCCCACACCACCTGGTGGTTCGGCCAGGGGGGACCCGCGCCACCACATGGTGTGGCTAGCCCCTGGCCCCTCTCCGTCTCTTCTTCTGGCTCCGTGAGTCTTCCGGTAAAATATCGACTTTGGCTTTTGTCCGGTCCAATTCCGAGAATATTTCTTTTCCAGCTTTTCTAAAACCAAAAACAGCAGAAAACAGGCAACTGACACCGTGGCATCTTGTTAATAGGTTAGTTCTAGAAAATGTGTAAAAATACTCCAAAGTGTGGACAAAACATAAGAAAGTACATATAAAACAAGCATGGAACATCAAAAATTATAGATATGTTTCCAACGTATCAACATCCCCAAGCTTAACTCCTGCTCGTCCTCGAGTAGGTAAGTGATAAAAAATAATAATTTTGAGGTGACATGCACCATCACAATCAAGATCAAACCATTTGCAAGCATTGAAAGCTAGGATCAAAGTACTGTAAACATGAGCATGAAAGATGAAGTTCTAACAATAAGACATAGTGACTATGCATGCAACATGAAAGGATACAAACAAATATCATGAATAACAATGCATTGAAAGACGTTTGTTTGTTTCACATATAGAAAACATAGCATAGTGGCATTCAGCTTGTCCCTCATGGAGTAGCAAAACATAAATGCATAGGAAACCTTCAAAGTTCATAAGGGTGACTAGATACAAATAGTTTAAGAATAGGCAATATCAAAGTTATGAATCAATCAACAAATCTTGGGACAATGCACATTAAACTAAGAATGGCCACTATGCTCTCTCAATAGGTGCATAAAGATAGAAGATAGAGACTCAACATAAAAGTAAAAGAAAGGCCTTCATAGAAGGAAGCAGGGATTCAAATCCCATAAAGAGCTTCCAAAAATTATGATATTTATTAGCTTTTAGCTCTCATTGCCCCTATCATAAGCATCTTTAGGTGATTAAGGTTAAAGTGACACACCTAAGAGGATATGCTTGACAAGTTATAAGTTGAAATGTCAGGCCCCTTACTTACGAGTACCGAACCTCATACTACTCAACTTCAGTCACAAGTAAGCTCTTGTCATTGTAAGTACATATGTATCATAGAGAACCGCCAACGGGGTACCCCTTGCCCCATGACACAGGAGTTATCCTATATCAAAATGACCACACAACAGACAATGAGCATCTCGGCGATCTTTTTATTTGCTATTTGCATAGGTTTTTATTGAGGATGCTTCAAAGAATTCTCATTATGGTTATGCTGCAAGTTTCCACCATGATTAGGCATGGCTTAGTCTAGCGGCCCAGGAGTTTCTCTAACACACATACAAACTCCATGATCTTACAAGTTCCCCTTTTATTTCACACCGCCGGGATCCATAAGAAAAAGAATCATGATACAACGGAATAGTAAGTGCAATGTTGAAAGCGTTCCCCATGATACATGGTTCTGCTAACTTCAACTTATAAAGCGCAAGCATATACGCAACAAAGATGGACACAATGGTTCAAGATTATTATGTGCAAGAAAGTAAAGTGTACCATCAAGTTCGTGAGAGCTTTAATCACTAATTTTCACATAACAAGTTTAATTCGAAAGGTAGATAAAATCATGAATATACTTGGAATAGCAAACGCTAATAGGTAGGTATGGTGGATTCTTTGGAATAACTTGGTTTTATTTAGAGTTGGATGCATGAGTGGAGCTCATACTTGGTTATGGAGGCTAGCAAAAGACTGGGAGCGACCAACTAAGAGAGCAATAATGGCCATAATAATGCAAAGCGACAAAACATCATTAATTAAGCATAACGTGATATTACAAGTTGAAAACTAAATGATCATAGAGGCTATAGAAACTTGGGATAGTTTTAACATGGTGTGAGCATGCGTCAAGTCAACCCAAATAAAGCATCAAAGGAGAATACCACAATACTATGCTTTAATATGCTAAAACAACACATGATTCTTTCAAGGCACATTACAAAATCTCAATTATTTGTAACATGTCATGCTACAGAAAAAATCACTAAGCATAAAGCCAAAACAATATCAAGCATGACATGAAAAAGCATAGGCCACAGCCAAAAACAAGCTCCCTTTTGTACCACTAAAGCATGAAGCTTTCTACTTTCTTCCAACACTAATCGACTTATTTGAAAGAACTCACAAAGATAATAATAAATAAAGATCAGTGAGCTTGTATCACAAATCCACAAACAAGAACTAAAAAGTTTTAAGCTGAAAGCATAAGAAAACTAAGGCTAAAGACAGTGTTAGCAAAAGAGAACACTCACAAAACAATAAGAATGAAAACTAGGGTGTTCTAAACAATGAAAGCAGAGTGTGTCTCTCTCCAAAAGAACTGATGGTATCCAACCAACTTATTGCATCAAACCAAGCAAAATAAAACTAAAAACAAAGATGCTCCAAGAACAACACAATTGTACATGAAACAATAAAAATGAAGTGTTTGGAAGAAACCTGAAATTTTTATTGATGAAGAACAAGGCATCCCCAAGCTTTGACGCTTGTACTTCTTGAATATTTCTTGGGGTGACACGGGTGAAATACCCAAGCTTGAGCTTTTGTCCATTATTCATCTCATTACATCATTCTTCCCTTATACCTGAAATTTTTCCTTCATACAAAACTTCACACAATCTTCATTAGCAACATTAGTGTATTCAAAAGATAATAGACCTTTGGGGTTTTGTTTTAAAACAGCAAAACTTTCATTAAAAACACAAGCTACTGTAGAAATTCCCTCAAAAATCTCAATTCACCAAAAAGAACCCAAAAAGAAATCGATAAAGAGACAAATACAAATAATGGCAGAAATCTGTCAAAACAGACCAGCAGGTGAAAACCGATTTTTTCGAAGACCTTCTGTTGCTCAAATCGAAAAATGTTGAACTAACGAAAGTTAGATAACAACCTGGGGGATTTATTTAGAAAATTACAGCTCAATCAGACATACATAGATTGTTCACGAATTTTTACAGTGAAGCACAAAAATCTGTTTCGGGACAGCACTTCCCCAAATCTTACTTCCCTCTCATTAGAGGTTATTCTTGGCACAAAAATCAAATAAAAAGGATAAGGAGAGGTTATTACAGAAATAACTTCCAAGACTCAATAAAACTATTGGATTATCACCCAAAAAGTACTTTTCTTTAACGCCTTTAAGTTAGGCATGATAGTTTGAGAAGATGCTCACATAAGAAATATGAATTGAAGTAAAAGAGAGCATAAAGAAGAAAATTCAAAGCACATTTAAGTCTAACCCACTTCCTATGCATAGGAATCTTGTAAAGAAACAGGTCATGAAAGCACAAAGCAACAAGCATAGTAAAGCAAAATAAGTGCAACTTCAAGACTTTCAACATAAAGAGGGGAAACTTAATATTATTGATATGCATAAAACCATATTTCCCTCTCTCATAATAAATTTCAGTAGCATCATGAATAAAATTAACAATATAACTATCAAATAAAACATTCTTATCATGAGCCACATGCATAAAATAATTAATACTCTCCACATAAACATAGTCATTCTTATTAATTATAGTGGGAGCAAATTCAACAAAATAGCTATCATTATTATTCTCATCACCATAATCATCAAATATAGGAGGCATATTGTAATCATAATTAATTTTCTCCTCAATAGTAGGTGGACTAAAAATATCATATTCATCATTGTAATCATCATATATTAGAGGCATAGTATCATCAAAGTAAATTTTCTCCTTCGTGCTTGGGGGACTAAAAAGATCATTTTCATAAAAACTTGCTTCCCCAAGCTTAGACTTTTCCATAGCATTAGCAATAATGGTGTTCAAATAATTCATACTAATAACATTGCTATTAGCATGCAAATAAAGTTCCATAGGTTTTTTAATTTTCTCTTCAAACACTTCATGTCCTAACTCAAGATAAAAACTATAAAGCTCTCTAATTTTGTTGTTGTTTTCCATTAAGCCTAACTAGTGAAAATAAAAATAAGAAACAAAAAGATACGATTGCAGAATCTAAAGGAAATAAATTCGAGAACTCACATCGGAGGATGTGAGTACCTTTTACCTTACCTCCCCGGCAACAGCGATCAAAAATAGCTTGATGTCTACGCAATTCTATTCTTGTACACAGTTGTTGGGCCTCCAAGTGCAGAGGTTTGTAGAATAGCAGCAAGTTTCCCTTAAGTGGATCACCCAAGGTTTATCGAACTCAGGGAGGAAGTGATCAAAGGTATCCCTCTCAAGCAACCCTGCAATCAAGATACAAGAAGTCTCTTGTGTCCCCAACACACCCAATACACTTGTCAGGTGTATAGGTACACTAGTTCGGCAAAGAGATAGTAAAATACAAGTGGTATAGATAATTATAAGTGGTAACGATGCCAGAAAAGAGCTTTGATGGCGCGTGGAAAAGGCTAAAGGCAAAAAATATGGAAGAAAGCAAACATGTAAAAAATCTAGTTACAAACGGTGTTTCAATGCTTAGAAACAAGGCCTAGGGATCATACTTTCACTAGTGAACACTCTCATATAAATATCTTCTCTTTATGATACTACTCTGAACTAATCTCTGGTTGGACACTCTAATCCATGGTAGGGCTATAACAACACACCTCAAAATTTGCTTTCCCCATCTAGATAACCCCACACTGTCACCTTGATCTCTAGATGGTTCCAACAAACACCACAATTTCATAGAAACATCCAACTCCAAATATAACTGATAACAAGTATTTGTAATCTCTAGCCTAAGTGCCACCATGGTGTACACGCTATCACTTTCACACACATGGGGAGAGCAGAGATCTATTAAAGAACTTGAGTAGCAAAGTAGATCTACTTGATTACAAAGCTCATGATCATAATATGATCATGCATAGAGAGAGATGAACACATAGCTACTGGTAGAACCCTTAGCCTCGAGGAAGAACTACTCCCTCATCATCATGGGAATCAGCAACGCCGATGGAGATGGTTTCGGGGGCACTTCCCTGTCCCGGCAGGGTGTCGGAACAGATACTTTCTGTCCCTCGAATCTCCCCTTCGGTGGTGGCGGTGCTGCGGAAATTTTCGTGGCTAGAGGCTCGATTCTTTAGGGTTTCTGCACCGGAGGCTTCTTATAGGCAAAAGGGCGATGGAAGAGGGTGGACAGGGGCCCACACCACCTGGTGGTGCGGCCAGGGGGGACCCGCGCCACCACATGGTGTGGCTAGCCCCTGGCGCCTCTCTGTCTCTTCTTCTGGCTCCGTGAGTCTTCCGGTAAAATATCGACTTTCGCTTTTGTCCGGTCCAATTCTGAGAATATTTCTTTTCCAGCTTTTTTGAAACCAAAAACAGCAAAAAATAGGCAACTGGCATTGTACCATCTTGTTAATAGGTTAGTTCTAGAAAATGTGTAAAAATACTCCAAAGTGTGGACAAAACATAAGAAAGTAGATATAAAACAAGCATGGAACATCAAAAATTATAGATACATTTCCAACGTGTAAGGGACCAGGGGACTGAGCCACTGTAGGCACGCCACGCGGCGAGGCATCAGAGGACGACGCGGGCGGGGTGGTACGCGCGGAAGGCGACAACGCGGGAGTCTGAGCGTGATCTTCCTCGAGATCGGTGAAGACAGAGGAATGTTCCTCTAAATCATCATTAGATTCCATGATAGCTTCGTCATTTTGTACAGAGTGTTCAACATCATTGTCTGAAGCATTTTCTTCACCGTTTGCACCTAGATTTTCACCAGTAGTTTCATGTACATGCTGCACATCAGTAATAGGCACAGTAGGATGCATATGATCATGAAAATTTTGTGCACCTTCATAAAAATTTGGTGTGGATGTGGAAAGTAATAGGATTTCCTTTCGAAGGAGAGGACCAGCATTGGGATTAAGGGATGCAAAGGGGAACACGTTCTCATAAAAAACAACATCTCGAGATATGTACACGCAGCCTGTAGATAAATCAAGGCATTTGACCCCTTTATGGCGAGGACTATAACCTAGGAAGACACATCGTGTAGAGTGGAAAGCGAGTTTGCGTGTGTTATAAGGACGAAGATTGGGCCAACAAGCACAACCAAAAACTCTAAGAGCATCATAATTGGGCTTAACATGAAGAAGGCATTCACTAGGAGTTTCAAGATCGATGACTTTGCTGGGAAGTAAGTTTATGAGGAAGGTGACAGTGAGGAAGCCTTCATCCCAATATTTTAGTGGCATAGATGCATTGGCAAGTAAGGCAATACCAACTTCAACTATGTGACGATGTTTTCTCTCAGCTGAACCATTTTGTTGATGTGCATGAGGACAAGATACATGGTGTGTGATGCCAAATTTTTGAAAAAAGGTATTAAGTTTCTCATACTCACACCCCCAATCAGTTTGCATAGTAACAATTTTCCTATCAAACTTACGCTCAACATACTGCTGATAATTCAAAAAGGCTTGATACACATTAGAACGCTTTTTGAGTAAATAGATCCAAGAAAATTTACTATAATCATCGATAAAGCTTACATAGTATGCATGTTTCCCATCGGAAAGGGGAGCAGGACCCCAAACATCAGAAAACACTTGTTCCAAAGGAGCAGTAGACCTACTAGTAGACGCAGGATATGGTAACTAATGACTCTTAGCTAGCTAACAAGAATCACAAACACAAGGAGTAATTTCTGGGGGTAAGCTATTTTATTTTTCCTAAGAACTTGTTGAACCACAAACAAAGATGGATGTCCTAAGCGACGATGCCATGTAGAGGAAGACAGCTTTATTGTGATGAAGGCATGCTTGGAGGACTCTTTGGAGATTGGCATCAAGGGATAAAGACCTCCATGGCAAGGGCCTCTAAACGGGATTCGATGGGTTGCTTAGTCCTTGATCAAATAGAAGAAAGGATGGAATTCAATATAAACATTATTATTAAGAGTGAATTTATGAACAAATAGATGATTTTTAGATGCACTAGGAACATGTAATATGGAATTGAGATGAAAGTCATTATGAAGGGTGCGCAAAATTGAATGACCAATATGACTAATGTGCATACCTATGTCGTCAGTAGTACGAACATGACCCTGTCCATGGTATGTGTCATGTGTGGAGAGCTTGTTTAGCTCACTAGTAATGTGAGTAGTAGCACCAGTATCATAGTACCAATTAGTGTCAACTCCAGCATAGTTGACACTCTTATTCCCACGGTCACCGTTGTCACCACGGTCACCACAAGGATCATCTCCATAATGCCACCAACACTCTTTGGCAGGGTGGCCATGAATGTTGCAAATCTGACATGTCGTGTCCACCTAAGGTGTGGGCTGACGGTCACGCCGACCACACCCACCATCATCACGCCTATCCCGACGGTCTTCATCACGGCGGCGGGCCAGATAGCCGCCACCATCACGCCTGTCCTAGCCAGGGTACCCGCGGTCCTCCTGACGACCACGATCACCACGGTAGTCCTGCGGTGGTCAGCGATCATCATACCAACCATGGTCATCCACTACAACACGAATAGGCATATAGCTACACATAAATGCCAACGGTGTTGATATGTGTATCTAGGGTCCAACTCCTCCACGTCCCGACTCCTAGTCTAATTTATCCTCCTACCAGCCACCAACCAATCAGCCCAATCCCACACCGGTTCCCATCCTAAAAAAAACTCCCCATCTAATAAGCCCTAGCAACACCACGACACCACCACCGTGAACGATGCGCCGCCACAGCCATCCACGCCTCCTTCCTGATCCCTCGCCATGGCGGCCAGAGATCTCGGACTGCTCGACGGCAAGCCACCCCCGTCCTAGGGGAGTAGGAACGTCTCTTCCGGATCCCCTCGCCTTGGCTATCTTGCTGGTTTGTCGCTGCTCAGCGACCATGCACTGATTGATGCAGCGTCGCTGGGAGAAGAAGGGGCGCTGCAGCGAGGCGGAACACAGGGGCACGACGCCAAGGGCCATTCAGGTGCTACTCCTCTTTCCCCGTTCATGATTCCTCTCTCGTTTTCCTAGGCTTTGACCCGTTCATATTTTTTCTAGGATTGAGTCAATCACTATGTCTTAATGTATATGTAGCCCTTATATTCGTAGCGCACAGACAACCACCAATAATTAGAAGATTTTTTTTCTCAAATCTTACTATGGGCTGTCCATTTTGAATCTTGATGCAAACTGCGGTCAAGCAGTCTTCAGTTCTTCACCGGAAACAGAAGTTAATTTCGAATTGTTCACTTCAAATCGATGTTTACTGGCACTACAACACGATTAGCCCTACAACAACACATACTAGTTTGCAGCGCTGCTTTTATGCCTACCTAAATTCCACGTCCTCACGTCCACCGGTTGTAGTGCTATCCTAACTAATCCCCCACCTCTGTAGCCCCAATCCGCATCCCTTCCTCGGAGGCTCCCAAGTGTAGCCCAATGGACGGTCCGCCGCGGCCGCCTCACCACCGTCGCTGCACTCCTCCTAGTCGCCGCCCTTGCTGTGGCGTACCTCTCCATCTTCAAGGTCGCGTGATGACCACGCACAGGGATAGGCGCAGGTGCAACAATCTGTTCAGGTAGGTCCGTTTGTTGCCTAGACAATACTCATTGCCGTTCTTATGCTACACTCTTAATCTTCATCAATTTCTACTTCTGAATCCTCTTTAATTTTTAGTGCGTTCAAGTTCCCGGTCTTCCTTTTCAACATTCATCTGATAGTTTACAACAACTTTGTTAATTGCTGGATCCATAAGGTCCAAAACAAATTGTATACTATGTATCAATTCGCTGCAGCTTATTTCATTATATGAAATCGCTTGTCCTGCTGCAGCTGCTATCTGCTTAACATTAGAAAGCACGAACATGTCCCTATCAACTGCAGCCATTTAAGAGGATTTTCTTTTTTGACTTGTTTATAGTTCTGAATCACCTATTAAGGGGAGGATGCATGTGGTTGTAGTACTGGCTGAAGACACAAAAGAATGAGATGGCTCCCTCTATCATTGCAAGTGGAGAGGATGTGGTCTAGTCTTCGGGAAACACGTCAGCTTACTCTTTTATTGTGATGTTCCCTGGTATGAATCTCACTGTTAATGCAAAGTTCATAATTCAATGTTACTAGATTGACCATTTCAGATCACTGAGATGGCTATTCATGAACCTAATTAAACATGAACAAATCGTTTACAATCACTACTATGTTATTATAATAAGGGGCGTATTTTATTATTGCATCTAGTTCTATTAAATTCAGAATGACATAGGTATGATATTACTATTAAATTCAGAATGACATAGGTATGAAAAGTTTCATTACCAGCTCAATAGTTAACTTTCCTGCACATTTTCAAGGCTGTGGATATTGTGATAATGTCTTGCAAATTATCTTGAGTTAGGCAGACATAGGTACTGTTTGTTCTAGCATTGTTGAGAGTTCAGACCTAACAGTCAAAACAATGCAATGGCAGGTGAGGAAGATAAGAAGGCTTTCGGAAGCGTTTAGATGAATTCCGCTCCTTGCTGTATGATACCTTGGGAAATTTGGAATGTGCATAACAAAAAACATGTCAGGTCGGGTCTATCTCTTCTCACTTCACATGTAGTACTAATATTCTAGAAGGCATATGTGCTAAGGTACCCCCAATCTACTATGTTGTTGTTTTATTGGTCCAAATATTAATGTCATTTGCAACTCGATGACTATTTATATTATATACTTATAGATATAATAATTAGCAGGATGGTAAATATTTACACAATAACGTGATAACATTGTCAACTGTTAGATTAACTCGTGCTAACAAGAGTTGTTGCATATTAAACAAGAGAAAAAAGAAATAGATCAGAGTTACAAAGAGTAGAGTTACGCAAAGCATATTACCATAAAGGAATATCGTATGTGCCAGCTTATCTATACCAATATACTCCCTCCGTTTCATAATATAAGATGTCTTAGCTTACATTTCCTTCACAAAGCTAAGACATCTTATATTATGAAATGGAGGGAGTATGAGTAAGAAATGGTATTAGTCATCTGCCTAAATTTTATATGCGTATGTATGGGCAAGTTGCCACATGGGTACTGAAATTGGGACTTTGTTTTTTTGCAGGCCGAGAAGATCAGCAAGACTACTACTATATGCGGATTCTACATTAAGGAATATATATATATATAGGATTAGTTAGAACATTATGTATTGAAGAAATATTGTAAAATGTGTACTCTTAAGATAATTTTAGTGTATGATATGTGATTTCAATAATCAATATATTTAATTGTTTTTTCATGCAATGCATCCATATCCAGTGATTTATGTGCGTTGCCATACATATCCTATATAGTCTACATTCTCTCGCCAATGGGAAAAATAATACTAAGATCAAGCACTCACTTCAAAAAAATATTTATTTTATATAAAACAATTCAATATGCATAATTTGTGTTCCAACAGATATAATTGTTGCTCGACATATGTTGCCACTTTGCAACGCTTTACCTATTGATTACCAACAGACATATATGCGTTATCCTTGCAACGCCCAAAAACGCAACGCATACAAAATCTGTTGGTAACGGAGCTAGCAACGCTTATATGGGCGTTTAGATACGGATTTGTGCGTTGCTGTAGGGGGGTTCATGTTGTAGTGATCATCTCTACGGCGAGGGTGGTCATCATGCCAGCCACCACGATCCTCCTGATGAGGACGATCATCACGCCATCCACCATGGTCCTCCCAGCGGTCCTGACCACGCGGCAGAGCGCCACCTCCACGGCAAGCAAGATTAGCAGATGAGGAGAAGCTGATGTCATCGTTCTTGTGCATCCGATCATAAGCTTGAACCTGCTGAAAAATGTCTTCAACATGGTGCCAGGATTGGCACGAACAACAGTAATCAAGGAGTTATAAGAGCTCCCAAGGCCATTAAGAACATACCAAACGATCTCATCATTATCACATGGTTTTCCAGCAGCAGCAAGTTCTTGAGAGATAGTCTTCATATTGGCAAAATATTTTTCAGCAGACATATCTTTCTTCTTGTTCTCCACCAGAGCAGTCTGTAGATGCTAAATCCGTGACTTGGACGAGGCAGAAACATGAGCATTGTGGGCTGCCCAAACCTCACCAGAGGTCTCAAGGCCAATGACATGGACTAGTACATTAGGGGAGAGGGCGTTCAGCAGCCAGCGAAGCACCTGCTGATCACAAGCAATCCAAGTGGCATAGCTAGGGTTCAGGATGGTAACCTTCTTCTTCTCAGTATCTTCTATCTCAAGCAGCTTGTTAGGGGCTTCATCTGCTCCTTCAACAAGCTCTAGCACGCACACACCATGAAGGGCGGGCACGACCAGGGCCTTTCACACCGAGGCGTTCCCCGAGTCAGTAGTTGTGTAGGAGGAGCGCCAAGGGCTGCAGCAAGAGAGGTTGTAGAGGACAAAGAAGCCATCGAAGAGTTGTTCCCTTCCATGGCAAAAAAATAGTAAGAAATCCTGTCACGGCAGATGGCAGCAGCGGCGGCAAAAAAAGATCAAAATCTCTGCCGCGGTAGAGATTGATCTAGGATTATTTTTGAGTTTCTTGAGCACGGCGGCGGCTAGGGTAGAGGTGGCAGCGGCGAGTGTCTTGTCTTGGTTTAGGGTTGTGTTTGGCAGCGGTGGCTAGGGTAGCGGCGGTGGCAGATCTTGTCGTGGTTTTTTTTGGGTCGTGTATGGGCTTGGGTTTTGATCGTAGGGCTTGAAGGGCGGTGGCGGCAGTCGTCCTACGACGGTGGCGATCTTGAGAGGCGGTGGCTGAGGACCAGTGGCGGTGGCTTTGGATTTTCAGCGAGCTAGGTCGTGGAAGAGGTAGGATCTGATACCATGTCAATGTTTGTGATTTGGGGCATTGAACCGTGTGTGGAGCTAGAATGGGTTGTGTGTTAATATAGGTGCCGCAAAGGGCTGACATAGTATAAGTGTGAGTCTAGGTCGGACATGTACACAGACGTACGGTGGAACACAAACACATGAAATAATAGCCTATTACATTGTCTAACACTTTGATCATTTGTTTCAGACTAGTGTTGGAGTATTAGGCAATTTTCACACGATATTAATTATCGAAATCAATATTATGTAAGCACTAGCAGATCTAAACACATGCAGCCAAACAACCACTACTATAGAACTGAAAATCTAGCAAAAACTAGTGCATACAAAGAGAGGAACAAGACGTACAAGTTGACCAGGAAGTTCATAACCGCAACTATCACCTTGGTCTTTCTCGTTCTCGCCCATGGTGACATGAGTATGCCTAACAGGCACCCAACTACAACCTATCTGGTGTGGCTCGACGGAAGGCACACTCGACGACCTGCACAGGTCCATGACGCTCATGACGGTTCGATTGATATGAAGCCCATATGGACACGGACTCCCAAATGCACAAGATAAGGAAACCTCAAGACTAGAGTTTGAATACAACTTGTAACCAACTCGTATTAGTACCTGAGACCTAGCCTCTCCATATATAAAGGCTAGGAGGTCCAACGAGAAGGTATCCTCTCCCCCAATAGACAAATCGCGACTCCCACAATAGACAATAGATCTAGACGCTGCAATAGACAATAGACAGATCTACGATCTCCCATACGCCAGATCCAATCTGCGCATCCACCGCCATCGGTGACATTGTAATCCTTCGGATCATCATCAATCAAGAGCAGACAAGCAGGAGTAGGGTCCTCTACGAGGCCTGAACCTGGGTAAACCTTGCGTCCCTGTGTGCTTGTTTGCTAGCCGATCGAGACTTCCAGCGCATCCCTCCTTCTCCAAAACCCAAGTCCATAACAATGGGCATTGATGAGTTAAACTCTCGTCAATTGGCGCCGTCTGTGGGAACTGGGAGCGCTGATGTTACGATCTCGACGGTCCCAACACCTGCAACCTTCGACTCGTCCGTGTCGGAGAACCATCTCTATTTCAAACGCCGCCTCGACTACATCAACCACATCGACTCTATACTCGGGGGCTCCTTCGACTCCGCCGTATGAGCCACTTCGGTCCTCGACTCCAGTGACTCGCGCGCTCGGGGGCTCCCCCTCTACGGCGACCCGCCGTGTCCTTCGACTCCAGCAATACTCCGCGGTCTTCAGATGAGGCGACCCGATGCGGTCTTCGACTGCTATGGCCCGTTCCAGTCTTCGGATGCGGCAACTCGTCATCACCACGTGATTTCGATCCACCGCGTCGACTATGTCCGCCATGTGACCCGCTACTACATCAACTACATAACCGCTACACAACTCTCGACCGCCATGTTGACTACTCATCTGGTGTCGATCTCACGACCTACTGCAGTCTTCGACTCCAGCGATTCGCTACGATCTTCGGCTCCAATGACTCGAGGGCTCCCTCTGCTTCGGCGACCCGCCACGGTCTTCGACTTTGATAACCCGCTGCGGTCTTCAGCTCAGGTGACTCGAGGGCTCCCTCGGCTCACACGACCGTGAATCGCTACAATCTTCGACTCGCGTGACCCGCTGGCCGAATCGGCTTCCGCGAAAGCAACCACTCCTGACATCATCTATGACGACCAGCTACGATCTTCGGTTGCAGCAAACTGCTGCCGCCATCGGCTTCGGCGATCCGCGGCCGCATCGACTCCGGTCCAATGCATCGGCTCTCGAACGCCACCTCAATTACATCGACCACATCAAATCTACACTCGGGGGCTCCGCCGACTCCGCCGTGAGGACGTTACCACCTTTGGCTACGGTGACTCACTACGGTCTTCGACTCCGCCGACCTGATGTGTCTTCGACTCCTTCACACGACCTGCTGCCGTGTTGACTACGTCCGCGATTGCATCGACCTCATCCACAGTGATAACCAACAAAGCTAAGTTACCCTCTACTTAGAGTTGATTATTTTTTTAACTATTTATTTTAATCGCACTCGATACACTCAGGGTCTGCGCCCTCTTCGTGTAACCTAATGTGTCGTCGAACCCGCGCACTCAAACACCTCATACGCGACAGCCCGAGTAGTTGATTCTGCCTGATCGTTGAATCCTTAAACTCCGAGTACCTCATCAAGGTACTGAGACTAAGGGTAATCAGGCTAACGAAAAGGCCTAGCATACAGTGCAAAAGTGTCGATTCGATTGGCACCAGAATTTTACTTCATAAGCCGACAGGCAAATATTCTTTACAGGATACAAGTACTTCACAATTCTTTGTATTTTCTACAGCTTACAAGGATGTCGATTGCGTCGAGCTATTCTATCGGGTCCTCCAACAGGAGTCGACAAAAAAACGGGCTACGCCATACACTCAAGACCCCAGTCGAATTCTTCCTCGGGTGGTTGCATCGCTTGATGCTACAAAGACACGGTGCTAACGACGCACCCAACGGAAATGACTGTGTCGACTCCATCTGCATCGTCGACTCACCCGGATAATCGCCGCATGATTCCGACTTCATCGACAATTTGAGCTCCTTATGCGTGACATGTTGACTCGATGCACTTCCGGGTCAGTGGATTCTCCTCGCATTATTTTCAACTGCGTCTACAAGATACAAGTCTCGAGTCTCTGCCCGAGTCTATGACTCCGCCAGAACTCGGGGGCTACTCCAAACTGGAGCACTGGCCGTGCATATACAAGATCCTCGAGTGACACACTCTCAATCCTCACTCGAATCCACGATTCGACTAAGGACTCGGGGGCTACTCCCATAGGGAGCGCTGTCCGCGCACCCGAAGAAATTTGTGAAGATATCCAACCATTATAAAAACCCTTCACTCGAATCTATGATTCGATTATGGGCTTCGGGTTACTCCCATAGGGAGCGCTGAAAGCGTATTCGACTGAAACAAGCAAAAGACGACAGCAGTCGCAAAATACTTATAGTCTCCACTCGAGCCTACGACTCGAATAGGCACTCAGGGGCTACTCCCATAGGGAGCGCTGGCCGCGCACCCTATGATTATTTTTATTATACATTGCATTGTGTGTTGATAACATCCACACTCGAATGCTATGGCGACTCCGCCTCATATTTTCCCTACAAAGAGATTACGTCTCCTGGGCCACCCGAATCATCTCCGCGATGACAAAAAATTCGGATGCCGCGCTTACAACGTGAAGATAAGACCTGAATAAGGCCTGGCAACGCATCTACTGCACTCTACCAGAAATAATCCGTACCTATAGGTACGATGAATAAGCCTTGACGGACGCGTCGAGTGCTCACATTTACACACTGGGATTCGACTCTATAAGACCTCCGCCGCCTGAGTCGAATTATGCCAGCAATTTCCGAATTCGAGTTTGGGGACTCGAGTTTGAGTAGGTGACGTTGTTTTTGCCCTAGAGCAATTAACTGGTCCCGATCCATCGAGCGCACCAGGCACGTTTACCATCATCCCTATGAAACTACTACAAATTCAACTGACTCGATGTACTTCCGGGTGAAGTTCTTCGCACTCGACACAATTGTCAACTCCGACATCCTAATGCAAAACTCGAGACTTCTAAGTCTCCACCCGAATCTACGATTCACATGGACACTCGGGGGCTACTGACATGGGTATGCCCAACAGGCACCCAACTACAACCTATCTGGTGTGGCTCGACGGAAGGCGCACTCGACGACCTGCACAGGTCCATGACGCTCATGACGGTTCGATTAATATGAAGCCCATATGGACACGGACTTCCAAACTCACAAGACAAGGAAACCTCAAGACTAGAGTTTGAATACAACTTGTAACCAACTCGTATTGGTACCTGAGACCTAGCCTCCCCATAAGGCTAGAAGGGTCCAACGAGAAGGTATCCTCTCCCCCAATAGACAAATCGCGACTCCCACAATAGACAATAGATCTAGACGCTGCAATAGACAATAGACAGATCTAGGATCTCCCATACGCCAGATCCAATCTGCGCATCCATCGCCATCGGCGACATTGTAATCCTTCGGATCATCATCAATCAAGAGTAGACAAGCAGGAGTAGGGTCCTCTACGAGGCCTGAACCTGGGTAAACCTTGCGTCCCTGTGTGCTTGTTTGCTAGCCGATCGAGACTTCCAGCGCATCCCTCTTTCTCCAAAACCCAAGTCCATAACAATGGGCATTGATGAGTTAAACTCTCGTCACATGGTGTTGTTGAGGTTGTCGGTTGATGAAGAAGAACACGAACAAAAGCGAGCAGTCACACCGAGGCGCTCCCCAAAAACCTTATCGTCTGTCTCCCGGTGCAGGATCTCAATGGATGGGGTTTTGGAGGCATGCTCTCCCGGACAGCCGTGCACACAGCCACCGGGATGGGAAGCCTAGAGAGCAGCACAACAAGAGGAACACAGCGCGAGAGACAGAGAAAAGAACAGAACTCATCTTGATCTGTCTCTCTCTCTCTGTATAGCCTAGGAGGTGAGCCGACCGAGTTGCCATGCGCTGGAAGACAAGGACACGCGTCAAACATGCACATGAATGTTGACATGTACTCAACAGCTGGTGCACCATGCAAAAATTTAGTCTTCCACAAAACGAGTTTCTAACTCGAACTCGATTCACGAAACGCGACGCATGTGCGGGCGAGGCGAGGTGGGTGACGAAGGAGAAGGAGTGCGCGTGGACTCCTTCTCTTCTCACTCACTTAGTAGGAGTGAAACAGCTCACCTTGTAACTTGGTCCAATTCTCTCCCAACTAGCAATGTGGGACTAAACTTTGTCTCCCACACAGCTCTCAAGCTGCCATAGTAGATGTGCCTTAAGATTTTAGGATTTATTAGACTACATGGGTTGTCTACATGGGCCACAGCCCATATAAATCTAACAATCCCCCACCAGATCTCAAAGGCACATCATATGGCTCATTAGTTCCAATAACTGTTTAATATACCTACAGTTCAGTGGAGACTGTTAAGTTGAACTTCCACCTAGACAAAGAGATACACTTGGCTATAACTGAACAATGTACTATGCCTTGAATTGTCAGTCTTGTGCAGCAAGTTTCACTCAATGTCGTTACTGGTACTTGGCTGCCATAGGCTACCCCTCGGGTGGAGATTATAAGTCATACTCCTCGGCCTTTCATGAGCTTCCTAGAGATTCACCCAGATCTCAAACATAGTGACCAACAATGTAGCTCATATAGGTGTGTTCTTTCAAGATCGCTATGTAGGACTGTGTCTTTGCTCCCAAGGAGACAGACATAACACATTAAGATGTAATCAACATTCCTGACAGTATGCTATGAGAGAATTGCATCTGCAGCAGAGTGGGAGTTTTAAAGGTTTCTCTCAACTCAGTTGTTTCAGGTTTTTTCCCAAGTCCCAATTCACGGGATCTCTGATCACAAAGGTTGGGTTACCCCTTTGACAACTCACGTGGGTATCAAACCATCTCCCTCGATGAATTTTCTATCAAATTTCTTGATAGTCCTTTCGTAAAAGGATCTGCCAGATTCTTAGTTGTTTGGACATAATCCAAAGCTATAACTCTAGAGTTTCTCAGTTTTCTGACAGACTTCAGTCTTCTCTTGACATGTCTTGAACTCTTCATATTATCCTTAGAACTGTTCACTTTGACAATCATAGTTTGGTTATCCCAGTTCATAAGGATTGCCGATATTGGTTTTTCAACCATAGGCTTGTTAAGAGTTCACGAAGCCAGTCTGCTTTGACAGTCGCAGTATCTAATGTTGTTAGTTCTGCCTCCATAGTTGACCTTGTTAAGATGGTCTTCTTGCAAGACTTCCATGAAACAGTGCTACCACCAAGAGTGAATATATATCCACATATGGCCTTTATCTCATCAACATCTGATATTCAATTTCAATCACTATACCCTTCAAGTACTCTTGGATACCTGGTATAATGAATTCCATAGCTCATTGTTCCGTTTAGATAACGCATTACCCTCTCAAGAGCATGCCATTGATCATCTCCTGGGTTGGCTACAAACCGGCTAAGTTTGCTCACAGCAAACGAGATGTTAGGCCTCGTAGCGCAAGCTAAATACATAAGTGATCCAATAATCTGAGAGTATCTCAATTGATCTCTAGCTGCCTTTTGATTCTTTCAAAGCAAAACACTAGGATCATAAGGTGTGGGAGAGGATTTGCAATCATCATATCCAAATCTACTCAACACCTTCTCCACATAATGTGATTGCACAAGTATAATCCCATTATTCTCATCTCTTAGTAGCTTGATGTTCAGGATAACATCATCTTCTCCAAGATCCTTCATCTCAAAACATTGAGACAAGAAGGTTTTAACCTCATAAATCACTTTGAGACTTGTCCCAACAATTAATATGTCATCAACATACAGACATAGGACAACTCCCTCACCCCCACCATGGCGGTAGTATACACATTTGTCAGCTTCATTTACAACAAAGCACACAGATATTAAAGTTCTTTTAAACTTCTCATGCCATTGCTTGGGAGCTTATTTGAGGCCATACAAATATTTCTTCAATTTACACACCTTTCTTTCTTGACTTTCTAGTACAAAACCATCAGGTTGTTCCATGTAAATTTCCTCATCCAACTCTCCATTTAGGAAAGTCGCCCTAACGTCCATTTGATGAACAATAAGACCATGAGAGGCAACCATTCATAGTAGTACTCGAATTGTGGTTAATCTAGCCATGAGTGAGTAAGTATCAAAGAAAACTTTGCCTTTCTTTTGGGTATAGCCTTTAGCCACAAGCCGAGCTTTGTACTTTTCAATAGTACCATCAACCCTAAGCTTGTTTTTAAATACCCATTTACATCCTACAGGTTTACACCCATACGGACGTTCAGATATCTCTCACATTCCATTAGCTAAGATGGAGTCCATCTCGCTTTGAACTGCTTCTTTCCAGTAATCTCTAGAGATGCAAAAGCTTCTCAAATAGTAGTGGGTGTGTCATCCACTAGGTACACAATGAAATCATTACCAAAATACCTTGCGATCTTTTGTCTCTTGCTCCTTGTGGGAGCTTCATTGTTATCCTCTTCTAAATTTGAACTCTCATTATCTGATTGTTCATCCATCTCCATGGGAGTTACATGTTCAGAAATTGGATCATATTCCTTATTAGATATGCTAGGCATATCTCTCATAGGAAATATATCCTCAAAGAATGTAGCATCTCTTGATTCAAAAATGGTACCAACACTCATGTCATCCATTTCAGATTTCACCACAAGAAATCTATAAGCAATGCTATGAGAAGCATATCCAAGAAAGACAGAATCCACATTTTTCAGTCCAAGCTTACGCTTCTTATTGATTGGCACATTGAACTTTGCCAATCGACCCCAAGTACTTAAGTAAGAGAGTGTCAACCTTTTTTCCCATTCTTCAAATGGAGTAATCTCTTTGTTCTTAGTTGGAACACGGTTTAGGACATGACATGAAGTCAATATAGCCTCCCCCACCATTCCTTGGATAAATCAGCAGTGTCTAACATGGCGTTAACCAAATCTCTTAGAGTAGGTTTTTCCTCTCAGCAATCCCATTAGATTGAGGGGATTTGGGAGGCGTTCTCTCATGTATAATACCATGTTCTGAACAGAATAAATTGAACTCATTAGAAAAGTACTCTCCACCACGATCAAACCGAATTCTCTTGATCTTTCTCTCAAGTTGATTTTCAACTTCTACCTTATAGATTTTAAAGAAATCTAAAGAATCATCTTTAGTTTTCAAGAGATATACATAACAATACCTAGTAGAATCATCAATCAAAGTCATGAAATATTTCTTTCCACCAGTTGTCAACACACCATTCATCTCACATAGATCTGAATGTATGAGCTTGGGAGGTGCTAAGTTTCTCTCCTCTGCAGGCTTGTGAGGCTTGCGAGGTTGCTTTGCTTGCACACAAGCATGGCACTTAGAGCCTTTGACAATAGTGAATTTCAGAATTAAACTCATACAAGCAAACCGCGACATACAACTGAAATTAATATGACAAAGTCGTGAATGCCAAACATTAGTCTCAGTACGAGTAGTGCATATATGGTTCACTACATCATCATAGAAGTCTACCAATGAAAAGTGAAACATGCCTCTGCATTCATAACCTTTTCGAACAAAGGTTCCATACTTAGACAATACAACTTTATTGGACTCAAATACCAACTTGAACCCATATTTCAGAAGACGAGATCCACTAACGAGATTCTTCTTGATAGAATGGACATACTGCATGTTCTTCAATAGCACGATCTTCCCTGAAGTAAACTTCAGATCTACCGTGCCGGCACCAAGAATAGTAGCATGTAACCCATTCCCCGTCATGGCTGAAGAATCTCGAGCCTGATAAAGGTGAACATGGAAATGTCAGCACACACATGAACATTGGCACCCATATCAACCCACTATTCTAGGGGTTGAAATACTGAAAGAACAGTAGGTAATAAATTACCGTACCCGGAACCTAAAGTTCCTGCATTAGTATTGCCAATGACCATGTTGACATATTAGAACTCTATCCAGCTTGATCCTTCTTACCTTTCTTCTGTGGACAATGATGAGCCCAATGGCCAATCTCGCCACACACCTAGCAAGGTTCTTTCTTTTCCTTGTTCATCCCCTTCTTCTTCTTGAAATTGGTAGGCTGGCAGACTTTGTTATTTCCCTTGGACTTGTGGGTATTTTTTGGCACCAAATTGGCAGCAGAATGTCCCTCGTTTTCACTAGTGTGTTTGTATTTTTCCATCGCCTTTTCTTCAACATCTAGAGAGCCAAAGAGGTACTCAACAGAGAGCTCATGCCTCTGATGTTTCAGAGAAGTGGCAAAGTTCCTCCACGAAGGGGGAAGCTTAGCGACAATGCATCCCATGACAAACTTGTCTGGAAGCACACACTTGAAGAGTTCGAGTTCCTTTGCCATGATATGTAGCTCATGAGCCTGTTCTACTATATATCGGTTTTCAACCATCTTGTAGTTATTGAACTGCTCCATAGCATACAGTTCACCACCAACATCGGCAACACCGAATTTAGCGTCCAGCGCATCCCACGGTTCCTTGGCATCACGAATATGCAAATATGCATGAACTAACTTGTCTCCAAGCACACTGAGTACAGAGCCCACAAAAAGTACAGTGGCCTCCCTGAACGCTCTCTCTTCTTCAAGAGTAAGCGGACCTCTGAGAGTGCCATCTGCAACCTTTTATATGCCCATAGTAGTAATCAACAAGAGGGTTTTCCCTTGCCATCTCTTAAAATTAGCACCCGTAAATGAAATCGCTTTCAACGAAGCAGCAAAGGCAGATGACAAAAATGCCTAAATCGATAAGGTTTTTGGATTGTTGGAGTATTAGGCAATTTTCGCATGAGATTAATTACCGAAATCAACATTATGTAAGCACTAGCAGATCTAAACACATGCAGCCAAACAACCACAACTAGTAAATCTGAAAATCTAGCAAGAACTAGTGCATACAAAGAGAGGAATAACACGTACAGGTTGACCGGGAAGTTCAACACCGTAGCAGCACCTTGGTCTTTGTCGTTGTCGCCCATGGTGTTGTTGAGGTCGTCGGTTGATGAAGAATAACATGAACAGAAGCGAGCAGTCGTGCCGAGACACTCCCCAAAAACCTTATCGCCCGTCTCCCGGTGCAGGATCTCAACGGACAGGATTTCAGAGGCCTTCTCTCCCAGACAGTCATGCACGCAGCCGCCGGGATGGGAAAGCCTAGAGAGCAGCGCAGCAAGACAAACACAATGCAAGAGATAGAGAAATGAACAAAACTCATCCAGATCTATATGTCTCTCATATAGCCTGGGAGGTGAGCCGACCGAGTCGCCACGCGGTGTAAGACAAGGACACGCGTCAAACATGCACACGAATATTGACACCTACCCAACAACTGGTGCACCATGAAAAAGTTAGTCTTCCACAAAACGAGTTTCTAACTTGAACCCAATTCACGAAATGTGACGCGCGTGCAGGTGAGGCGAGGCGAGGCGAGGGGGGCGGGGATGGAGGAGGAGTGTGCATGGACTCCTTCTCTTCTCACTCACTTAGTGGGAGTGAAACAACTCACCTTATAAGCTGGTTCAACTCTCTCCCAACTAGCAATGTAGGACTAAACTTTGTCTCCCACACACCTTCCAAGCTATCATAGTAGCAGTCCCTGCATAGTAGATGGGCCTTGAGATTTTAGGATTTGTTAGACTACATGGGCTGCCTACATGGGCCGCAACCCATATAAATCTAACACCTAGTTTACACAAACTTGTAGTGGATTCTGGGAGTTGTATTTGGTTATTCTCCTATCTATAAAGAAAAAGGCGTGCATTCACACATGTTTCTAACAAAAAGGTTTTATCCCAATCAAGTTAGGGTATACTAGACATAAAACCCAATCTGAAACTAGTGGAAAGTGCAAGTACGCCAGAAACTAGTGAAAAGTGCAAGTCAAGCATAAAATAGTGGAAAGTGCAAGTAAAATAAAAAAGTAAAAGAGTAAATCAAGGTTCAGGCACATGGATCGCTGATTTCCATGTAGCCCTATCAAAAGTCAAATCTCTAGGTACATTCCACTCCTTCAGATCCCTTCTAATTGCATCATCCCATATCAACTTTGGTCGACCTCTATCCCTGAAAAGAAACACCATGTAAACCCATTTTGTATGAACACAACATTTTTTACCGTGCTATTTTTTTTTGGAAATAGGCGCTTTCTTACTTAATAGTAATGTTTACACCCGGCCTCTGCATAGCTAGGATGCACACAGCCGATCAACCACGCAAACTAGTGACCAAAGCAACAGTACCAGCATTACAAATATGCTATGAAAATAAATAAACGGCCTCGAGCTATGGTAGATCTATCCTCAGATCATGCTACCATCCATGTAATTAGAAAATATCCCTCGCCGTGTCCTCCAATCGAGTACACCCCTCCACAAACAAGTCGCGGAACTCCATACGTTCGAGAGTAGTCCATGATCGGAGGATAGCCGTGGCTCGATAGGTAACCTGCAGGGAAGAAGACACAGTGTTATTAAGGATATTATCATTTCTACATAGCCAAAGTGACCAAATAATAGAAAGCGCTCCCACCCTAGACAAAGTCCTGTATTTATCCTCTATCCATGCAACCAGTTACCAAATACATTGGCCACCGAACATGGAGGAGATAAACCAGAGGCTACTTCGATGATTGACCATATAGCACGAGAAAATTTATAATGGAAGAATAAATGCTCGATTGTTTCATCATGGTGACAGAAAACACATTGTGTACTTCCATGCCAATTCCTCTTAACAAGATTATCTTTGGTAAGTATTACTCCTTTACAAAGATACCAAGCGAATATCTTCATTTTAAGGGGTATTTTCATATTCCAAATTTTACTATTATCATCGATTGGAATATCAGTTTGGATCAAAGCTCTATACATTGAGTCAACTAAAAATTTGCCACTATCTAGTAATTTCCATTTGAACTCGTCCACACCCTCCGACAGTTGTATCGTGGATAATCATAATAGAAGATTGTTCTAAGATACTAGTCTAGGACCTATGAGGCTTCTTCTGAAAGACACATTAGGAGGATTAGATTCCATTACTATGGAAAGTGTATCCTCATTGTGCCTAACAATCGAATATAAAGATGAATATTATTCGCGAAGAGAAGTTTGTCCAAGCCATTTATCTTCCCAGAACCTAGTCTGCGATCCATCCTTAATATTGAAAACACCAAAATGGAAGAAATGCTTTTTGGACGCCATTAGTCTAGCCCAAAAGTGTGAATCACCGGGTTTCAAAACCACTTGAGACACAGCTTTGGAGCCAACATATTTCCTCCATAGAATGGTTTTCTAGACATCATCTTTTGTAAGTAGTTTGAAAAGCCATTACCCTGAAGCACGGTGTTTTTGACTTTCAAATCATGTATGCCTAGTCCACCGTATTCTTTCGGTCAGCAAACCACATTCCATCTGGCCAGTCGATACTTATTTTTTTCACTATCCCCTTGCCAAAAGAATCTTGATCGAAAATAATCCACTTTCTTCAAGACACCTTTTGGTAACTAGAAAAACAATATCATATACAATACCATGTTGGTGAGTACTAAATTTATGAGTATAAGTCTTCCACCAAGGGATAGCAATTTAGCTTTCCAACTATTAAGACGTTTTTGGAGTCTTTCCTCAACGAGTTTCCATTCGGCAATCGTGAGACGCTGATAGGGGATCGGTATTCCCAGATAGTTGATTGGAAATTGCCGCTGACCACAGTCGAATAGTTCAGCGTATAGGTGGGACTCGTTTTGAGCCTCGCCAAAACAATACAAATCACTCTTATGGAAGTTAATTTTCAATCCAGAGAGTTGCTCGAATGCTGATAATATTAATTTCAGATTCTTAGCTTTCTCCAGATCGTGTTCCATAAATAAGATTGTATCGTCAGCGTATTGAAGAATGGAGAGACCACCATCAATATGATGGGAAACTAATCCTTCAATTTGGCCATAAGCCTTTGCTCTCTCAATAAGGATAGCCAACATATTAGCCACAATGTTAAATAGTATATGCGATAATGAATCCCCTTGTCTTAACCCTTTTTTGGTCTAGAAGTATTTACCAGTGTCTTCGTTGACATTTATGGCAACACTACCACCAGATACAAAAGATTGTATGAGAGCACAGCACTCCTCTGAAAAAGCTTTCATACTGAGTGTTTGTTGGAGAGAAGACCAATTAACTTTATTGTAAGCCTTCTCAAAGTCAATCCTGAACAGTACACCATTTAATTTTTGGAGTGTAGTTCATGAATCATTTCATGCAAGATTACTACACCATCTAGGATGTTTCTTCCTTGCATGAAAACAGTTTGGGATGGGCGTACAACATGGTCAGCTATTGAATTTAGTCTAATCGTAGCAACTTTTTTAAGATTTTAAACTAACGTTAAAAGGGCAGATTGGGCGATACTGTGGTATACGTTCTACATTATTAACCTTAGGAAGTAAAATAATGTTGCCAAAATTTAGCTTAAAAAGGTCTAGCTGACCAACTTGAAGAAACTCAAACAAATGCATCAGGTCCTCTTTGATATCTTCCTAGAACTTTTGAAAAAATTGCACTGGAAAGCCATCAGACCCTAGCGCTTTGTTATGTTCCATTTGGAAAACCGTTTTCTTGACCTCCTCCTCTGTATAGGGAGCGGTTAGAAAGTTGTTTTCCTCAATAGAAACCTGAAGAATATTCGTTGTTTGGAACTCATCCAGCGAGAAAAAGTTTTCTGGCGGTGCCCCAAACAAGGATTTGTAATAACTTGTAATATAAGATTTTCGTTGCTCCTGACCCTCAATCATTCCTTCATCCTGAATTAAAGAGTGAATAATTTTCTTCTTATGCTTGACATTGGCAACAACATAGAAGTATCTTGTATTCGCGTTCTCCTTCAAGAATGAATTTTGCTTTAGAGCGTTGGTACCATTTGAGTTCCTCCTCGCGAACTAGTATAGAAATTTTCGTATTCGATTGGCTTTTAAGCTCAATCTCTTATGCAGTTAAAGGCCTGACTTCCGTAGAAGCCTCCAAATCATTAATAATAGATGAAAGGCATATTTTCTCTTTCTTAAGGATTCCAGAAGTACGTCTAGCCCAACCATGAAGGAATTTGTGTAGGTCACACATTTTGTTATTCCATCGCCGTATAGGCGTTTGACCACTAACAGGTTTCTCCCAAATAGCCTTCACCAACTCATGGAAACCATCATGATCCATCCATCCAAGTTCAAATTTGAAACTATGTTTGTATTTTCGTGGTGATTTTCCAATAGATAAAATTAAAGGAGCATGGTCTGACAAAGCCTCGATACACTCTAGAACGCGAATAGTTACCAAAGGGAATTTCTCTTCCCACTCAGTATCCATAAGCACTCTATCTATTTTTGTATATTGGCTCCGGAAGACTATTCGCCCATGTGAACTGTCTTCCTAACATAGTAACCTCTCTTAAATCCAAACTATCTATGACTTTTCTCATGAGGGAATCTTAGCAAGTTAAAATCTCCACCTATAAGTATAGGATATGGATTATCATTTGCCAGATTTACCAACTCACGTAAAAATTCAGACTTATAAACATCTTGGACGGCTCCATAAACAGCGACTAAAGACCATGTGAAATCATCCACGTTGTTCTGTATATGGGGTTTTATAAAAAAATCTCCAACCGAACTAGCTAAGACTTCCATAGTCTCATCACAGACGCCTAATAGGATCCCCTCGGATCTAGGCGGGCATGATATCCACGTAAAGTCCACTCCACTAGAAAGGCAATTGAGTAAGGCTTGTGAAAAATCACGTCTACCAATCTCCGAAATACCTTGAAAATCTAACTTATAATATCTCACACAATCGGCAAAAAACAAATGTTTAGCCAAGTCATGAAGACCTCTGCTATTTGAAAAATGCCATTCATTGAGATACTATAGAAAGTTTGGATACCCGGGATCTCTTACGAGACTTCTGGCTCTTCGATTTCTGACTAGATGCTTTTAGCTCAAACAAAGAGCCAAGACCAGTCTCATCGAAGCCCACCTCAAACACTTGACCATCTAAGTGAGAAAGGAGTTGACCATTGATGAGTCCAGAAATGAAGCATTTTTACCTTTTGTTTTTGCATAAATAGAGTAAGGATCTTTGTATTTCACCATGTTTGCACGCGCCATTTTGTTCTTGTTTCAACAGGATCCCAAATCATTGATTCCTATATGAACACATCAATTAGAACTGTCATATTTGTAATTATATGATATTTCTAAGTGATAAAAGTCATTTTATGGATTTACCTTTGCACCTGGGAGAATACCAAGCGAGGAGGAGCAACCAGTACCGATAACGACCAGTGGATCTGCCCGTACCGTCCGCCCGTACCAAGTGCCATCATGACCGCCTCGTCAAATACTTCCTCCTGGTGAAGACGAGAGGGAGATCCGACATTCACAGCCACCAGAAACCACGAAAACCCACATCTGAAAGGGATCTGAAGGAGGAACTTGGCTGGGGAAAAATCCTAGCTTCTTCACGGATCATTGGAGGACAACGCATCATCCCCTTCATCATCAACCGCTGCATCTCCATTACCACCATTACCCCCATCTTTCATCTTTTAGATCTCGTTGTAATTCCAGATTCAATTGTGGTTTGCATTAGTTCTACCTCTGTACTTTTATCCATTCATTTGATTATGATGATGTTGTTGATTGCTTCCATGAATGAGTAGTTCCCTTGTTCTTGGGGAGATGGAGAAACCCTAGCACCATTATGAATTCGTAATAAAGATGATCTATTCTTGTGTCCATATGACTTGCCTGTCTATGATATAATTATGATTTGTGTTTGATCTCTCTCTTTAGTTGGTATGTGTAGTCGGCTGCATATCATTTGCCCCCGGGACTAAAGGGAGGGGGAAATACTTTGGACATGTCTTGAAAGCGTACCCGGAATGGCCCCATGACAGATTGGCGCTGGCTCGTATCCTACACGTTCAAAGGAGGATTAAAGAGGGACTCCCTAAGCTAATTATGATATCCACGGGGAAACCCTTAATTGTGGTGGTTTGTATGGGTGACTGCTCTCAAGCATCGCAGTGGTTATTTAGAGGTGACCTCACTCTTGGCTCAACAAAGTGGCTTCCTACGAGCCTTGTAGTGAACATCTTATTATGGATCTCTCTCCACACATAGCATGACACAAGGAGTATGTTATCTTGATTACATATAACAATAATACTATGCTAGTGGTGTATCCTACATCCCCGAGAACGTTTTAGCCCTATTGAGTTCAACCACGCTTTCATACAAACTTGTTACTTGTTTTAATTACTTTTCTACAAACAACCATAAACCTTTCAAACACCCTTTACTTGAGATCAAAGGCAGCTTATAAGTATCCTTTGGTAGAGAGTAACGAGGGGCATAAATACCTTTACCAATAGCTCTCTGTGGGTTCGATATCTTTACTTTGAAACTAGCTACAATTGATTTGTGCACTTGCAGTCATCAACCATCTACTGTGGCATCTAACTCCTCCTCCTCCATTGTTGAAGTATCAGGAACGACAGAGACCTTAGGAGTAACCGTTAGATGGTCAACCTCCATGTGCCTCAAAACATTAGAAGAAAAAAGAACTTCCTTTACAGAGTTACCCAAGCTAACACCAATATTGGCCAAATTAGAAGTAATAACTGGGGTAGAAAAATAAAGAAAGGACTTGGAGGGACTCGTTATACTAGTCGAATCTATATTTTTCTCAGCCTTGCGATGTATCCCCTTGACCAACGAATCTTCATCCATGGCAGACGTACCAACGGCATCAACCCCGTGACAATCCCTCCGCCTGATCGGTGTAGTAACCCCCTGCATAGTGGTAGGGGCAACATCACCGGATGTAGAAGAACGCATTGATGAAGGAGGCACACCCAAATCCTCCTAGTTCAGGCCGCCTCCCTCCATAGCAGGACCCTCCTAGTCCACCTTTGCCTCCGAACCCTCTTGGGCCAGAGAAGGGGGAGCAAAGCCCCTGACTATTCATGGGCCTCCATGGCCCTGGCCTGCAGCGCCGCATGGGCCTCCTTGGCACAACTGGCCAAGTCTAGGGCCGGAGTGGAGTCACGTTGGACGTCCTCATGCTCGACACCTGGCCCAGCCAACATCTCTGAAGTCACCAGGCCCGACACAGGCACACCGGCCAGCAGCCCCTGAGCCCCGACCTTTGCTGCATGCGGTCCACTAGGGGGACCCCGCACCACCATAGGCATGCCCAACATCGCCTGGATCGGTGACCCGCCAACAGCATCCGACCCCGCCTTGGTCGGCATCCGCAAGGCCTCTGTATCCCCAACCTCCTGAAGAATAGGCTGAGGTCTAGTGCGCGGAATAGACCGTCCCAAGGTGTGAGTCTGAGCATGCGTCAGTGACGCAGCCCTCTCCCGATTCACCACCATAGAAGCACCCCAAAGAGCCTCCTGAAGCTGGATCTACAACACACGCGGCAAAATTGAAGAGCTCCTGCCACGTAACGATGAGTCCAAAGGCAAATCCGCAATTGATTCCATGCCTCATAGTGTAGTAGGGTTGGCGTTGAAAGGTGTTACCGCCATCACCACTTGCGATGCCTGCCTAGAGGAGGACGACGCCAAGCTCACAGGTCCCTGTGATGTAGAAGCGGACCCAAGCACAGCACACGAATCAGCAGCAGGCTCAGAAGTATCCATCACATCATCAGAAGGCCATCCAACAACATCATCATCAAGGCCACCATCATCCTTCTTCCACAAAAAAAGGAACAAACTTTGGTTCAGTAACATACCCATCCGGCTCCATCCGGAAGCGAAATTCATATCCTTTAAGCTTCACCACAACATCTATTTGAATAAAATAACCAAGAGCATCCTGCTTTTTCAAGAAGACCGTGGTGTCAAACATAGCCACAAGAATGCGAACCACACCCCACTTCCTCAGACAGAACAAATCAACATCCAAAGTAGTCCCCATAAGACCACCAACCGCCCAAAGCCCTAAAAGGAGAGCAAAGAACGTGGCACCCCCTCAACATGCAACCATACCTACTTGAGCTTGCATTTGTGGGGAATCTCTTATGATTTATAAACATAAAAAGAGAGCCGCGAGGTACTAAGAGGCACCGAAACCTGAATCCCATCCACTCTATCAAGGTCCTCAAAATATGGAAACTCATTAAGAAAGCATTCTATCCATAAGGCAAAGCTTCCCACTTCCACTGATCTCAAACACACACCCTCCTAGCAATCTGTCTCTGAACTATATCAGCAGATACTGAGTCACCTGACACCTGGACCAAAGCAATACAAGCCTGATTTGCCTCCAAGTGATCACGAACCACACTATCTGGGAACTGTGTGAATAAACAACGGTCATTGCCAATATCAGCCATGTATGTGAGAAGTCTTGGCTGCTTATGAACCGGGCACCAGAGAGTCGGGTGTGTAGAGTTATCACAAATATAACAATAATGAACCATCTTACAATCTTTGGTTGCATGAGAATTAACCGCACACTTCCAACAACGCACCACCTTTTTATTCTTTTTGCCACCAGCCACGTTCACCAGTGCCGAGTTGACATGTGGAACCACCAAAGCAGGAGGGGGAATACTGCTCTAAACATGGTGCTGACCCTGATGGATATACGGATACTGCATCTGCTAACCCTGTGGCTATAAAGGTAGGTTGAAAGGAACTTGACCATGCATCTTTGGATACCCACCCTAGACCGGATTTGGTTGTTGATGATGAAACTGAGGAGCATCCATCTCCTGGTTCACCAGAGGCAGATGTGGTTTCTTCTTCTTTTTCCTCTTCGGGACATCCGCAACTACCCCAACACCAACAACAAATGGCGCAACCCCGAACATCCCAGCAACATGTGGCAACTGCACTCCACCTTGTTGACCCCCATTGAAGCCATTGAACCCTAGCATTGACATTGGTCCATGGTAGGGGGGCTAAAGCGGCATCGTGCAGGAGGACCAGGATAGTAGGTCAGTGGCACCACCCCTGGCATCAACGACACCGGCCTACCTTGTAGTGGCAGCATCCATGGTGGCCCCATTAGTGACCCGTGTGTAGGGGCTGGGCCACGAGGCGGTGGCACCAGAGGAGGCGCGGCAGCTGGACCACGTGGAGGCGGCAACCCGGAAGGTCCACGGGGCGATGGAGCCTGGCTAGGCACCATAGAGGCGGGAGGCCCTCTAGGGTTTTGATTCGCCATCCGAGGTGAGGCGACAATGGCTATGAAAGAATGATCAACCCTCAACCTCACAGCAGAGAACATCGATGAGAGCATTGCCTGGGTGGCGGTCCCAGTCTCCTGCATCTTAGTCGACGATGAAGGCTTGGAGGAAGACGGATAGTGATCTGTTCGGAGGCAGGGTTCGGAAATCCAAACGTTTCCAAGGACTCGAGCCATCGCCACCCAGGAGTACTCCCCTAATTCCACGACAGTAGGCCCCACCAGGCTTGACACATCAGCTGAAGAGGAATTAGACTCGGACCGAGTCTATTCTGGCCCTGGATCCACCGACAATGCTGGAGACGCCAACTCAACCGTCGCCGCCAAGAAACTTCCAAGCACAGGCGGCGCCGAAACCCTCCGTGATGGCAATGGCCCCTTCCATGGTTTAACCCTAGGACGGGTGAGTGCATAGCCCCGCGGAGAGGCCGATGCCCCGCGGCAGAAGGAAGGTCGAGGTAGAGACAATGATCTCCTGCGCTCATCCAGCTCCGGCGAGATCAATCCCCGCGAAGCACTTGCCTCCTTCTCCCAAAACCTAGACACCGGCGTCGGAAAGCCGATCTCCTCCCAAAACTCTTGGCGGATCTCAGCATCTGTACGCCGCTACCGACGAGCAACCGTATTCCAACCAAGATCATCCATCTCATCTTCTAAGGCATCAAGAGCTACCCTATCCGCCAGGCTAGCTCCATCGTCCTTCGAGTCAGATCCTAGGCAAATGAACCAAGAGCCAGAATAGGCCCCCTCTAGCGACCTATATGGTGTCGTGGGAGAGGTAGTCGGCAGCCCTAGGGCACCCGGTGCCAGGGTGAACCTGCGCCTCCGCCCCATTTCCAGCTCTTCGCGCACCTTCATTTCCTCCATTTTCCTCCCGCTACAACTACATGTCATTATCAATTGATCGACTTGCGTACATTGTGAATTTGATCTCTAAAATTAGGAGGGAGGATTTCACTTCCCCGACCTCTGCACCAACTAGGGATGCACACAACCATTAAGCATGAGTACCAGGATTTTTAAACTTTGTTAAGCACCAAGCCTGGTTCTCAGGATAAATTGCATGAGTACCAGGATAGCCTGGTCCTCAAGTATAAATAGGAACCTCAATTAGCATCCGTGCGGATTTGAACCCAGGTGTTGGGTTTGTACATCCACTCCCCCAACCAGTTAAGCTAGGCTCACTTCTTTAAAATAGTCTCTCCTTTACTGAAGAACTATAAATAAGTTTACAGAAAAATAGTTAACAACTACAACACTACTAGATAGATATAGTATGAAAATATACTCGATGATGTATTCATACATTGCAAATGTATCTATAATTTTTGATGTTCCATGCTTGGTTTTATCTACTTTGTTATGTTTTGTCCACACTTTGGAGTAATTTTCATATGATTTCTTGGACTAACCTATTAACAAGTGCCACAGTGCCAGTTGCTTGTTTTCTGCTGTTTTTGGTTCCAGGAAAGTCAGAAAATCAACATTCTCGGAATTGGACTGGACAAAAGCCAAAGTTGATATTTTCCCGGAAGACTCACGGAGCCAGAAGGAGAGTCGGAGAGGGGCCACAGGGTGGCCACACCACCCATGGCACGGGTCCCCCCAAGCCGCGCCAGGGCATGGTGTGGGCCCCCTGGTCGCCCACCGACCTTGCCCTCTGGCCTATAAGAAGCCTCCCAAGGCATAAACCCTAAATTGTCAAGCCTCTAGCCACGAAAAGTTCTGCAGCGTCGCCGCCACCAAAGGGGAGATTCGAGGGACAGAAAATCTCTGTTCCGGCACCCTGCTGAGATGGGGAAGTGCCCCCGGAGCCATCTCCATCGATCTCCACCACCATCTCCATCACCATTGCTGATTCCCATGATGAGGAGGGAGCAGTTCTCTCTCGAGGCTAAGGGTTCTACCGGTAGCTATGTGTTCATCTCTCTCTCTATCCATGATCATATTGTGATCATGAGCTTGTAATCTATAGATATACCTTGCTACTCAAGTGCTTTAATAGATCTCTGCTCTCCCCATGTGTGTGAAGTTGACAGTGTGCACACCATGGTGGCACTTAGGCTAGATATTACAATGTTATGAGTTATATTTGGAGTTGGATGTTTCTATGAAATTGTGGTGTTTGTTGGAACCATCTAGTGCTCAGGGTGACAGTGTGGGGTTTTCTAGATGGGAAAGGCTTACTTTGAGGTATGCTGTTATAGCCCTACCATCGATTAGAGTGTCCAACCGGAGAGTAGTTCAACGTAGTATCATAAAGACGAATATATTTATATGAGAGTGTTCACTAGTGAAAGTATGATCCCTAGGCCTTGTTTCTAAGCATTGAAACACCGTTTACTATTAGATCTGTTACATGTTTACTTGCTTCCATCTTTATTTCGGTTTTCCTTTAGTCTTTTCCACGCCATCAAGTTACTTTCTAGCACCGTTACCACTTATAATTATCCATACCACTTGTATTTCACTATCTCTTCGCCGAACTAGTGCACCTATATACCTGACAAGTGTATTGGGTGTGTTGGGGACACAAGAGACTTCTTTGTAGCACCCCAATTGTCTAACAATTGGAATGCTACTTGTCCTAGTAAGGTATTGGCTACTCCACATATATTATTGTTGCATCATAATTATATCATGCTCATGTCATCATGTCACCTTGCATTTGAGCATCATATAAAAACTCCTTTTTCTTTTGGTTCTTCTCTCACATGCATTATAAATTGTATTTGCCTCTTGATATTATATTTGGTTGTTGATATATTGTCTAAATGCCCAAGTTGAGTTGGGGGCATATCTTTTATTTCCATTCCACCACCTTTCTCTTCCACCACTTTATAACTCCACCATCCCTTTAACAATGAGCTTGTCTTTCTTTTTCTTTGATATTTTAATTCTAGCTCATGTAGTTTGGGGTGGATTAAATCCTCTAAATTCTTTGCTTGGTTTTATTCCACTTCTTGGAAATGCATAAGATTAATGCCATCATATTATTATTGTTGTCACAAAATAAATAATGGTATTATTATTTTTGCATGGGCCATGCAAGCTTCTCCACTACCTTTTACTTCCATTGGTTTTTCTTTGGTTTGAGTGGATCTTATCTTGGGAAAACCATCTACCTCCCTTACACCATCCTCATAGTATCACCCATTTCTTTTCCTCTTATTTTATTCTCCATTCATGGACCATATGAGGCTTACCCCATAATTCTTTTCTTTCTCTTTCTCTTAGAATTCTTTTCACCTCCACCTCATGATCATTCTAGCCTCCACCATGCTCCACTTGGGATGGTCTTATCCACATTCCTTTCTTTTCTTTTCTTTTATTCTTTTTCTACATATATGATCATATGAGCCTTATTCCACCTAATTCTATTCTTCTTCTTTCTTTCTAGTTTCTTCTCTACATTAGCCCATGCAAGATCAAGCCAAGGTGTCTTCTTGGTTTAGCTCCATACACAAGATACAAATCTAAATATCTACTTAAATCTAACCTAGCCACTTTTACTCTCTCTCTCTCTCTCTAAACTCTTCTAAACCCTAGACCCTCTCTCTCTCTCTAGCTTGGCCTCCATGCCAAGCCCCTCTCTCTACCTGGCCCCACCCTAGCTAGCCCCTCCTCTCTCTAACCTAGCTAACCCAAAACCCTAACCCTAGCCCGAGCTCACCCGAGCCCCTACCCTCTTTCTCTCTCTGCCTAGCCAGCCCCACAAGCCACCACGCCGCCTGGTCCACCTGCAGCCCCCTGCCTCGCCCTGGACCAGCCCAGCCAGCCCAGCCGGCCGAGCACGTGCTCGAGGAGGAGAAAAGGTGGCACGAGGCCACCTTTATCTCTGTCGTGCCCCAGCTGCTCTCCTTCCTCTCTCCCTTCTTTTCCCTTCCTCCCCACGCCTCTCTGGCCTCCCCAGATCTGGCCCGAGTCGCCCCTCCCCTTCCCCTTCTTCCCCCGACGACAACCAGCAGCCAACTCCCATCGCCGCCAGCACCACCTCGTCTTCTTCGTTCCAGTCGTCGAGCTCGTCGTGGGAGAGGCCTGGAAGATCGAGGACGTCCTCCTGCGTCGCCCTGTCCACGCCAGCGCGGAGGAGCCAGCCCCAGCACCGCCAGATCATCGCCGACCTGACGAAACCCTAGCCGCCGGAGCGCCTGCATCCTCGACGCCTCGCCGCTCCTCGCGCCGATCCGAGCCCACCAGCGAGCCCGCGGTGAGCCTCCCCTTCCCCCTGACACGGTCCGCCTCGCCGTACCGCTCTAGCCTTGCCGTGCGTTTCGTCAAACACTCACCGCGCGCCAGAGCTCGCCAGCATCTGCACCCTCCCCGCGCCGCGCCACACCTTACCTAGGCCCCAAAACCTCCCCTATCAACTCCCCTCGCCCTACCGCATTGGTCCACCCCCTTAGCGCGCTCGCCCGCGTCCCGGGTTCGAATCCCCGCTCCGCGCTACGCGCACACCGCCGTCAGACCGCGAAGACGATAAACAGTACGGGCGCGTGGTCGATTTGCAAAAAGCCCCCCACCTTTTTGATTCCTGCGACCCGCGCTCCTAACGACCCCACCTGTCAGCCGCGCTAGCTCTTTCGCAGAAAACTCCTCCATCTTTCTCAGCCGCAACCCGCACTCCAGCCCCAGCCCCACCCGTCAGCCGCTGTCTCGCCCACCGCTGACACGCGGGCCTGCGCCAGTTGGCCCACCCCGCAGTCACTGTGGCTAGGCGAGCCCGCGGTGACAAAAGGATTTCCCCGCGCGTGGTCCAGTCAGCACAAAGGCCCACTTGTCAGTGTCTGGGGTTAGTTTCGCCTGAGTGAGAAAAGTAATTCTGGCTGTCTGTTTTTATTTAAACATTTCCAAATTGTTTTTAAATTCAAATTCAAATCAGATTTAAATAATTTTTTAAAATACAAACCCAAATAATACATGTAATATATCTTTTGGAATCAGAAAAATGAGAGGAATTCAAGTATGCCCTTCAAAAGATATTTTGCACACTTTAAATTTCGAGTTGATTAAAATTACAAGAGAATGCCCTTTTTACTTGATTAATTAATAACTTTTGTTTTATAATTCCAAATTTGGCAAATAATATGTTTAAATCGATCAGCGCGACGAGCCCGTTCTATTTATGCAATCCTTGTTCTGAATTGAAGCATGCATCATGTTGACATTTAAAAACTGAACCGTTTATGACAATAAAACTTGGGCAAATAAATATTAAAGTGCTTTATTTCTTGTATCCACACCTCACCTTTGCCATGCTACTTAAATGCCATGCAAATTGTGCATCATTCATCATGGCATGCTTGGTTGCTTGTTGCATTTCAATTTATATGCTTGCGCACTTTATTTATGTTGGCCCTTGTTTGTTTGGTTCTTCTTCGAATAGACGCCCAGCAGGAGAATTATCAGGAATCACAGGAGTATTACCCAGATCCATCTCTCGCTTCAACTGAGCTGCCAGGCAAGCACTACCACATGCTTGCATACATACAGTACCTATTGCCTCTATCTTATCCTTGCATCATTGAGTCGCGGTTGCATTAAATTGAATCCCAAGTACTGCATAGCCTTTACTTTACACCACATTAAGCCTGTCCGGTCCCATGAGCCATTACTACAGGAGTTGTTTGAGCCATGCGAGTCGTAGAAAAACATGAGTAGGGTATGTGAGTGTCTGATGGATAATGAGGTACCTAAAAAAACATAACCTGAGTAGTAATGGGACAACTAATGAAAGAGGCACCGGTGAGCAATATCTGCTATTTGGTTTTTCATGCTCACTTGTGTCCCGTAGGACCCCGAGTACTTGATTCCTGTTCCTTGACTATTCGCACTATCCACATCCGGGAGGCCTATGGACCCCCCCTGAGCCAGAGCTTGATTCATTCTTATTTCTTGGGGCCACAATTAGTTTGGGGCTTTATTACTATCCTGTACTTATGCCATGTTACTGTTTTATTTAAGATTGTGCGGGGAGCACCTGTACTGTTTTGGATCGTGACACGTTTTTGCTGTATCGACAAGCCCAGTCTCATTTTCGGGGTCCCAGTCGTTTACCGCCATCCACACAAACCTTGGGTCCGTCTCGGAGCCGGCCAACTACGTTGCGGGTAGCTTAATGGGGTGGCCCCCTAAAATATTTCTGAATCCTGTGATTGCTTTGTCGTGAATGCCTCGTTGGGTTTTGATTTGGTTTTTCCGAGGTTGATCGAGTGTGTGTTGCTATTCGTGCACCCCTGCAGGGTAAATCTTTCTGAAAGCCGTGTCCGCGGTTATGGACGACTTGGAGCACAGTTTCTCGATCATAGACAAGTATAACTAAAGTACCGCTTTTAAATTGACTAAGTACTTGACTAGTAAATAGTGCAATACTCATGGAATGGTTAATAAAAACTACCAACGGATGATGGGGGTTGTTCGTCCGCTTCCTCGTTGGTAAGCGAGGAGGAGGATGGATCTATTAATTATACTGTTATAACTGTTGTTCTTAATTCACGGACTTCCGTCTATCATTGGTTAGGTGGAAGGTTAGCGAGTCTCTATAGAATTGTTAGGTATTATCTTTTGCTGCAATTGCGTCACCCCAGGTTGTGTCCCCTTTAGTGGCATAAAGACTTGCTGAGTACCCCTAGGGTCTCACACGATAAATTGTTTGATTCAGATGAACAGGTGTACCCGCAAGATGGATACTGGGTGGAAGAGACAGATGATGTTGGCAACGATCATTCGGTGTAGAGATTCCGGGAACGGGGATCCGTGTGATCTGTGGGCGGGATGTGTTTATGTATGGGGCATCTTATGCCAATTTGCTTCTTATCCGTACTCGGATCTTGTCTTCCGCTTCCGCCTGATACTCTGATGTGTGATGTATGAGGAGCTATCCTAAATTATTATATCTATCTAGGATATTTGGATCTTGCCGTATGGCGTTGCAATATTTTTATTTCTTTTAGATGGAATGGCTCTGATGTACTGTTCTATGTGGCTTGCATACATACTCACTTGTGTATGTAGTTGATCCCTTCGCCTGCCGATTACGCCGCTCGTTCTTGTCTCGTTGTCTGAAAGTGGTTAGGACGGCCGAAAGGTCTACCGTGAGTGGCCCTGGGCCCCACCGTACTATTTTAACCACTTTCGTTCATCCAGGCATTAACTCAGAGCGTAATTCACCGAGGTAGTTACAATTGGTATCAGAGCCATCCCGCCCTTCAGGGTCTCAGCCAAAATGGTCGTTGTCAGTCTAGCAAATATTTTGGTAGTTATGTATATTAGGGAAAAACAAACGTGAGAGTAAGATTGCTTCCATTTTTCTTCTTACCCACCCACCCACCCTTTTCTGGTAAGGAAGTGTAACGTTTTCAATCCTCTTCTAAACTTCAAACTAGGATTCACGTGTTCTGGGTTCCGTAGTACCATAGGTTATGTTTGTTTGTGTGTGTGTGTGTGTGTGAACTCCTTGTCTATCTGTTGCATCCAAATGTTATCACTATCTGCCTTTTGGTTATCAACTGTTGGTACATTCCCTACCGACAGCCCTTTGTAAACCGACGCAATCTATTCTGATTCATTGTACACCGATGCGATCTATCTTACTCTTTGTTATCCGATGTTATCTTGTTGGGGTGTTCTTTTCCGTAGTTACCAATCTTTAGGTTCACCTTAAGAAGAAGTTGTTGGGATATGTGTTTTACTGATTCATGTGCGGAGTAATGATTTGAGTGCGGGATGGAGTCGCGACCATACCACTACTTTTGTCACTTGCTTTTGTATATTGGAATATTAGAGTTACTAATCTTGATTCGTTAAGTGGTTTTGCGCATATAGTGGTATTTTAATGCCGAAATTTGCGGAATTTTTTTTTCTTTGTTAGTTTGTATACCACACTCCTTGTTCAGTCGTGTGTGTTATGCTTAATATCTTCTAGTTGCCTTGAACTTTGTTGATATTTTAATATCACCTCAGTGAATTGCATTCTTTAATCTTGATTAATTCCATTTTGGTACTATTTTGGATTATTATCATTCTCCATTATAGTACTGACTTGTGTTTTATATCAATCACAGGATGGCACCACCACGCCGTTCTGAGGAGGATATACCACCTGAACATGGGGCCGCTTTGGCAAGTATTGCAAATGCTTTGGGCACTATGCAGTAGAACCAGCAGCGCTTCGAGGAAAGTGTGAGGAGGAACGAGTTTGCTCCGCTACCTCCACCTCCCAAGCGAGGAGACATCAAGAGTTTTCTCAAGTTCAACCCACGCCAATTTGAGGTGTCTGATCAGCCACTTGATGCGGATGATTGGCTTCGTGAAGTGTCAAGGTTGCTCATGACTGCGGATGTTCCCGAGCAAGAATGGGTCAAGTGTGCTACTCACCTTCTGAAGGGAGATGCAGCTCTCTGGTGGGAAAATTATCTCAAGGCAGATCTTTCTGGTTTTCAGCCTACTTGGGAACGGTTCACTGCTGCTTTCAAAGAGCAATATCTGTCAAAAATTGTCATGGAAAGGATGAAGGAAGTGTTTCTCAACCTCAAGCAGGGCACTGACAATGTCAACACCTACATCAGAAACTTCATGAACCTGTCTCGTTATGGTGGCGATGAGATCTCTGATGACAAGAAGAAGCAAAAGAGGTTTCGGCAAGGCCTCAATGCTTCCATCAAATATGCAATCACTCATGCAAGGCCAGCATCTTTCCTGGAACTTCAACACACAGCTCTGCAGGAAGAAGCAAGTAGGCAAGTGTTTGAGGAGTCAAAGAAACACAGCCGTGATACAGCAAGCTCTTCTGCTTTGACAGCTCCTTCTAAGCGTCGTGTCTGGGTTCCTAACACCCCACCGTCGCTCCCTGCTCCACCAAGACCTTCAAGCTACGCACCAAGGCCACCAAACTCCTTCACTGCGGCTCCCAGGGGCTACAACCACAACTACCCTGGAGCGCCTGGCGGAGTCCCTGGCTACGTTGCTCCACGTCCACCTGGTGCTTGTTATACTTGTGGAAACACTGGGCATCAGCAATGGAATTCTCCAATGAACAACAAAGCTCTTCCACCACCACCTCCAAGACCTGCGACAAGTGCTCCTATGGTTCGTGCACCTCCACCTCGGGCTCTCAACATCAACACTAAGCCGGGATCTACGGTTGCTCGTGCTAACTGTGTCAACGCCGCTCAAGCTGAGCATGCTCCTGGAGTTGTGATGGGTATGCTTCCTGTTAACTCAGTTCCTGCACGAGTTTTGTTTGATTCTGGTGCTTCGCATTCTTTTGTTTCTCACAAGTTTGCTCATGAGCAAGATCTGGCTATGGTTCCTTTATTACACCGTCTTGTGGTACAATCTCCTGGGTCACACATGAGGGCTGCTCATATCAGCCATGGCAATCAAATTGACATTGGTGGTTCTTCATTTCCGGCTTCCTTAATTATTCTGGGCAATTCTGATATTGATGTTATCTTGGGCATGGATTGGTTGACAGCAAATGCAGCTGTGATTGATTGTGCTGAACGTTCGGTTTCTCTGAAAATTCCTGAAGGCCATATAGTCTATTCTCCAAGTCTGACTCCTGCAATTCAGCTTTATTCTTTGGCAGCTCTGAATGATGATGCTATGGAAGGTATTCAGAGTGTTCCTGTAGTTTGTGAGTTTCCAGATGTCTTTCCTGAAGAGTTGCCAGGTATGCCTCTGGATCGTGAGGTTGAGTTTGTCATTGAACTTGAACCTGGCACCGCTCCTATCTCCAAGCAGCCTTATAAAATGGGTCCTGCTGAGTTGGCTGAACTTAAGCGTCAGTTGGATGAACAAGAGAAGTTGGGTTTCATTCAGCATAGTACTTCTTCTTGGGGTAGTCCAACCATCTTTGTGAAGAAGCGAGACAAGACTGATAGACTTTGTGTTGACTATCGGGCACTCAATGCTAAAACAATCAAGAATAAATATCCCCTTCCGCGGATTAATGATCTCTTCGATCAGCTAGCCGGAGCTGTGGTATTCTCTAAGCTTGATTTGAGAAGTGGTTATCATCAAATCAAGATCCGCAAGGAAGATGTTCCTAAAACAGCTTTCACCACCCGCTATGGCCTGTATGAGTACACGGTCATGTCTTTCGGTCTCACCAATGCACCTGCCACCTTCTCGAGGCTTATGAACTCGGTTTTCATGGAGTATCTTGATAAGTTCGTTGTTGTCTATCTGGATGACATTCTAGTCTATTCTAAGTCAAAAGAAGAACATGAAGAACACCTTCGATGTGTCCTAAACAAGCTTCGTGAGAACCGCCTGTATGCAAAGTTCTCCAAGTGTGAATTCTGGCTACCTGAAGTCACCTACCTTGGTCACGTCATCTCTGCCAAGGGCATTGCCGTCAACCCAGAAACTATTAAGACAATTATGGACTGGCTCCCACCCATAAATGTCAAAGAAGTCCGGAGTTTCCTTGGTTTGGCTAGTTACTGTCGTCGCTTCGTTCAAAACTTCTCAAAGATTGCGAAGCCTCTTACCGATCTCCTCAAGAAAGGCAAGAAATATCTTTGGACTCCTGCATGTCAAGCAAGCTTTGAAACACTCAAAGAGAAGCTCACTTCCACACCAGTCTTAGTTCCTCCAGATACATCAAAGCCTTTCCAGATTTTCTGTGATGCTTCATTGCAAGGATTGGGTGCGGTCCTTATGCAAGAAAAGCAAGTTGTTGCTTACGCATCTCGTCAGTTGAAGACGCATGAGATCAACTATCCTACACATGACCTCGAATTCGCAGCAGTTGTCTTTGCTTTGAAAGTATGGAGGCATTACTTGCTGGGCAACCGTTGTGAGATCTTTTCTGATCACAAGAGTCTGAAGTATATCTTCACACAGCTTGACCTCAACCTTCGTCAGAGGAGGTGGATTGAAACAATCAATGATTTCGATTTGACCATCAACTACACCCCGGGCAAAGCTAATGTCATGGCAGATGCTCTCAGCCGAAAAGCTTATGTCAACAACCTCATGGTGGAAGAACAATAGCCTCTCTTGTGCGAGGAATTCCGCAAGCTCAACCTTGAAATTGTGGATCAAGGTTATCTTCTGAACCTTCTACAACACCTCTCTTGGAAGAAAAGGTCCGTTCCATTCAGCTTGGGGACCCTTACACTAAAAATATCATCTCCAACATTCAACTTCCGAAGTATGAGTCTTTTCACGTAGATGACCAAGGCACTCTTTTCTTTGAACACCGGATGTTTGTTCCGAACTACCCGGGTTTAAGGGAGCAAGTTCTCAAGGAGGCGCATGATTCTGTTCTTTCTATTCACCCTGGAAGCACTAAGATGTACATGGACTTGAAAACACAATATTGGTGGCCTGGTTTGAAACGATATTGTGCCAAGTATGTCTCGGAGTGTGATGTCTGTCGTAGAGTTAAAGCTGTCCATCAGAAACCTTCCGGTCTTCTACAGCCATTGAAGCCTCCGGAGTGGAAATGGGAGAAAGTAGAGATGGACTTCATCACTGGTTTTCCAAGGTCGCAGAAAGGCAACAATGCAATCTTTGTTGTCATTGACAGGCTTTCCAAGGTAGCTCACTTCTTTCCAGTCAAGGAAACGATTTCTGCAATTCAGTTGGCTGAGCTCTATATCAACAGAATTGTTTCTCTGTATGGAGTTCCTCTTGAGATCAGTTCAGACCGTGGAAGCATCTTCACTTCCAAGTTCTGGGGAAGTTTCCAAAATGCTTTGGGAACAAAGTTAAACTTCAGCACAACTTACCACCCTCAGTCGCAAGGACAAGTTGAAAGGATCAATCAGATTCTGGAAGATATGCTCCGTGCTTGCGTTATCTCTTTCGGCATGAAGTGGGAAGAATGTCTTCCTTATGCTGAGTTCTCTTACAACAACAGTTTCCAGAAAAGTCTAAAGATGGCACCATTTGAGGCTCTCTATGGTCGCAAATGCAGAACTCCGATTGGTTGGTGGGGCGCAGGTGAAAGATTATTGTTTAGTCCCGACATTGTAACTCAAGCGGAGGAGAAAGTTCACATCATTCTTGAAAATCTGAAGATTGCTCAAAGTCGCCAGAAGAGCAACTATGACAGAAAGCACACGGACATGGAGTATGTCCCTGGTGATCTCGTTTACCTTCGTGTCACTCCCATGAGAGGCACGCACCGCTTTGGTATCAAAGGAAAGCTGGCTCCTAGATACATCGGTCCTTTCAAAATTCGTGGAAGAAGAGGAGAAGTTGCTTATGCTCTTGAGCTCCCTGAACAACTCAAAGTCCATGATGTTTTTCACATCTCTCAACTCAAGAAGTGCTTCAAGGATCCCGGCAGGACCGTGGACCATGAACTCATTAATCTCCAAGAAGACCTTTCTAATGAAGAACACCCCACAAAAATCCTTGAAGTCGCAGAAATAAGGACTCGCAACAAGTCCATCAAGTTCTGCAAGGTGCAGTGGTCGCACCATTCCGTTGATGAAGCAACCTGGGAACGTGAAGATGAGCTCCGTGCCAAGTATCCTACCCTCTTTAGGTCTTCTTTTTCCTAGAATCTCGGGGCGAGATTCCTGTTTAGTGGGGGAGAGTTGTAGCACCCCAATTGTCTAACAATTGGAATGCTACTTGTCCTAGTAAGGTATTGGCTACTCCACATATATTATTGTTGCATCATAATTATATCATGCTCATGTCATCATGCCACCTTGCATTTGAGCATCATATAAAAACTCCTTTTTCTTTTGGTTCTTCTCTCACATGCATTATAAATTATATTTGCCTCTTGATATTGTATTTGGTTGTTGATATATTGTCTAAATGCCCAAGTTGAGTTGGGGGCATATCTTTTATTTCCATTCCACCACCTTTCTCTTCCACCACTTTATAATTCCACCATCCCTTTAACAATAAGCTTGTCTTTCTTTTTCTTTGATATTTTAATTCTAGCTCATGTAGTTTGGGGTGGATTAAATCCTCTAAATTCTTTGCTTGGTTTTATTCCACTTCTTGGAAATGCATAAGATTAATGCCATCATATTATTATTGTTGTCACAAAATAAATAATGGTATTATTATTTTTGCATGGGCCATGCAAGCTTCTCCACCACCTTTTACTTCCATTGGTTTTTCTTTGGTTTGAGTGGATCTTATCTTGGGAAAACCATCTACCTCCCTTACACCATCCTCATAGTATCACCCATTTCTTTTCCTCTTATTTTATTCTCCATTCATGGACCATATGAGGCTTACCCCATAATTCTTTTCTTTCTCTTTCTCTTAGAATTCTTTTCACCTCCACCTCATGATCATTCTAGCCTCCACCATGCTCCACTTGGGATGGTCTTATCCACATTCCTTTCTTTTCTTTTATTTTATTCTTTTTCTACATATATGATCATATGAGCCTTATTCCACCTAATTCTATTCTTCTTCTTTCTTTCTAGTTTCTTCTCTACATTAGCCCATGCAAGATCAAGCCAAGGTGTCTTCTTGGTTTAGCTCCATACACAAGATACAAATCTAAATATCTACTTAAATCTAACCTAGCCACTTTTACTCTCTCTCTCTCTCTCAACTCTTCTAAACCCTAGACCCTCTCTCTCTCTCTCTCTCTCTCTCTCTCTCTAGCTTGGCCTCCATGCCAAGCCCCTCTCTCTACCTGGCCCCACCCTAGCTAGCCCCTCCTCTCTCTAACCTAGCTAACCCAAAACCCTAACCCTAGCCCGAGCTCACCCGAGCCCCTACCCTCTTTCTCTCTCTGCCTAGCCAGCCCCACAAGCCACCACGCCGCTTGGTCCACCTGCAGCCCCCCCTGCCTCGCCCTGGACCAGCCCCAGCCAGCCCAGCCGGCCGAGCACGTGCTCGAGGAGGAGAAAAGGTGGCACGAGGCCACCTTTATCTCTACCGTGCCCCAGCTGCTCTCCTTCCTCTCTCCCTTCTTTTCCCTTCCTCCCCACGCCTCTCTGGCCTCCCCAGATCTGGCCCGAGTCGCCCCTCCCCTTCCCCTTCTTCCCCCGATGACAACCAGCAGCCAACTCCGGTCGCCGCCAGCCACCTCGTCTTCTTCGTTCCAGTCGTCGAGCTCGTCGTGGGAGAGGCCTGGAAGATCGAGGACGTCCTCCTGCGTCGCCCTGTCCACGCCAGTGCGGAGGAGCCAGCCCCAGCACCGCCAGATCATCGCCGACCTGACGAAACCCTAGCCGCCGGAGCGCCTGCATCCTCGACGCCTCGCCGCTCCTCGCGTCGATCCGAGCCCACGAGCGAGCCCGCGGTGAGCCTCCCCTTCCCCCTGACACGGTCCACCTCGCCGTACCGCTCTAGCCTCGCCGTGCGTTTCGTCGAACACTCACCATGCGCCAGAGCTCGCCAGCATCTGCACCCTCCCCGCGTCGCGCCACACCTTACCTAGGCCCCAGAACCTCCCCTATCAACTCCCCTCGCCCTACCGCATTGGTCCACCCCCTCAGCGCGCTCGCCCGTGTCCCGGGTTTGAATCCCCGCTCCGCGCTGCGCGCACACCGCCGTCAGACCGCGAAGACGATAAACAGTACGGGCGCGTGGTCGATTTGCAAAAAGCCCCCCACCTTTTTGATTCCTGCGACCCGCGCTCCTAACGACCCCACCTGTCAGCCACGCTAGCTCTTTCGCAGAAAACCCCTCCATCTTTCTCAGCCGCAACCCGCACTCCAGCCCCAGCCCCACCCGTCAGCCGCTGTCTCGCCCACCGCTGACACGCGGGCCTGCGCCAGTTGGCCCACCCCGCAGTCACTGTGGCTAGGCGAGCCCGCGGTGACAAAAGGATTTCCCCGCGCGTGGTCCAGTCAGCACAAAGGCCCACTTGTCAGTGTCTGGGGTTAGTTTCGCCTGAGTGAGAAAAGTAATTCTGGCTGTCTGTTTTTATTTAAACATTTCCAAATTGTTTTCAAATTCAAATTCAAATCAGATTTAAATAATTTTTTAAAATACAAACCCAAATAATACATGTAATATATGTTTTGGAATCAGAAAAATGAGAGGAATTCAAATATGCCCTTCAAAAGATATTTTGCACACTTTAAATTTCGAGTTGATTAAAATTACAAGAGAATGCCCTTTTTACTTGATTAATTAATAACTTTTGTTTTATAATTCCAAATTTGGCAAATAATATGTTTAAATCGATCAGCGCGACGAGCCCGTTCTATTTATGCAATCCTTGTTCTGAATTGAAGCATGCATCATGTTGAAATTTAAAAACTGAACCGTTTATGACAATAAAACTTGGGCAAATAAATATTAAAGTGCTTTATTTCTTGTATCCACACCTCACCTTTGCCATGCTACTTAAATGCCATGCAAATTGTGCATCATTCATCATGGCATGCTTGGTTGCTTGTTGCATTTCAATTTATATGCTTGCGCACTTTATTTATGTTGGCCCTTGTTTGTTTGGTTCTTCTTCGAATAGACGCCCAGCAGGAGAATTATCAGGAATCACAGGAGTATTACCCAGATCCATCTCTCGCTTCAACTGAGCTGCCAGGCAAGCACTACCACATGCTTGCATACATACAGTACCTATTGCCTCTATCTTATCCTTGCATCATTGAGTCGTGGTTGCATTAAATTGAATCCCAAGTACTGCATAGCCTTTACTTTACACCACATTAAGCCTGTCCGGTCCCATGAGCCATTACTACAGGAGTTGTTTGAGCCATGCGAGTCGTAGAAAAGCATGAGTAGGGTATGTGAGTGTCTGATGGATAATGAGGTACCTAAAAAAACATAACCTGAGTAGTAATGGGACAACTAATGAAAGAGGCACCGGTGAGCAATATCTGCTATTTGGTTTTTCATGCTCACTTGTGTCCCGTAGGACCCCGAGTACTTGATTCCTGTTCCTTGACTATTCGCACTATCCACATCCGGGAGGCCTATGGACCCCCCCTGAGCCAGAGCTTGATTCATTCTTATTTCTTGGGGCCACAATTAGTTTGGGGCTTTATTACTATCCTGTACTTATGCCATGTTACTGTTTTATTTAAGATTGTGCGGGGAGCACCTGTACTGTTTTGGATCGTGACATGTTTTCGCTGTATCGACAAGCCCAGTCTCATTTTCGGGTTCCCAGTCGTTTACCGCCGTCCACACAAACCTTGGGTCCGTCTCGGAGCCGGCCAACTTCGTTGCTGGTAGCTTAATGGGGTGGCCCCCTAAAATATTTCTGAATCCTGTGATTGCTTTTGTCGTGAATGCCTCGTTGGGTTTTGATTTGGTTTTTCCGAGGTTGATCGAGTGTGTGTTGCTATTCGTGCACCCCTGCAGGGTAAATCTTTCTGAAAGCCGTGTCCGCGGTTATGGACGACTTGGAGCACAGTTTCTCGATCATAGACAAGTATAACTAAAGTACCGCTTTTAAATTGACTAAGTACTTGACTAGTAAATAGTGCAATACTCATGGAATGGTTAATAAAAACTGCCAACGGATGATGGGGGTTGTTCGTCCGCTTCCTTGTTGGTAAGCGAGGAGGAGGATGGATCTGTTAATTATACTGTTATAACTGTTGTTCTTAATTCACGGACTTCCGTCTATCATTGGTTAGGTGGAAGGTTAGCGAGTCTCTATAGAATTGTTAGGTATTATCTTTTGCTGCAATTGCGTCACCCCAGGTTGTGTCCCCTTTAGTGGCATAAAGACTTGCTGAGTACCCCTAGGGTCTCACACGATAAATTGTTTGATTCAGATGAACAGGTGTACTCGCAAGATGGATACTGGGTGGAAGAGACAGATGATGTTAGCAACGATCATTCGGTGTAGAGATTCCGGGAACGGGGATCCGTGTGATCTGTGGGCGGGATGTGTTTATGTATGGGGCATCTTATGCCAATTTGCTTCTTATCCGTACTCGGATCTTGTCTTCCGCTTCCGCCTAATACTCTGATGTGTGATGTATGAGGAGCTATCCTAAATTATTATATCTATCTAGGATATTTGGATCTTGCCGTATGGCGTTGCAATATTTCTATTTCTTTTAGATGGAATGACTCTGATGTACTGTTGTATGTGGCTTGCATACATACTCACTTGTGTATGTAGTTGATCCCTTCGCATGCCGATTACGCCGCGCGTTCTTGTCCCGTTGTCTAAAAGTGGTTAGGACGGCCGAAAGGTCTACCGTGAGTGGCCCTGGGCCCCACCGTACTATTTTAACCACTTTCGTTCATCCAGGCATTAACTCAGAGCGTAATTCACCGAGGTAGTTACATTCTTGTATCTTCATTGCAGGGTTGCTTGAGAGGGGATACCTTTGACCACTTCCTCCCTGAGTTTGATAAACCTTGGGTGATCCACTTAAGGGAAAACTTGCTACTGTTCTACAAACCTCTGCACTTGGAGGCCCAACAACTGTCTACAAGAATAGAAGTGCGTAGACATCATGTATCTAAGATATTGAGTTGATATAGTAGATGTTAATGGTTCTTTCTCCAAACTCGGTAAAACATTGCATTGTTTACTTTCGGGGAAAATGATGGGCCTTCTTTTCAGAAATGAATGTTGTATTTATCAAAATCCTAGATCCGGAACATGGATCTTTTAGAATATTGACATATAGTTTTCAAGATAATACTTTCATAATCTACTTATATGTAAATATCTTGCCTCGAAAAAGAATATAAGGTAGGAGTAGTATTTTCATTTACAAACAAGAGAAAATGACCACTTCCTCTTTTCTGTAGTGTTCTCTCCTACCATCTTAATGCCCCCTCCACCGACCTTTCCTTTCTCTACTTGCTCCTCATCCCTGCCATACCTCATCGAGCAAACCCAACTAGATCCTCTGCTTGACAACCAAGGCCTACTTCATATGCTCCACCATTGCATCCTACATTCCTATCCTACTCCCTTCTAGGTGTTATGTTGTCAGCAATAGGGTCGTCGATCCTCCTCATTAACATCAAAGATATTTGTAATCCCCGCCATGGACAGCGGGGTTATTATCTTACATTGTAGACATGCCTCTAATCGACCATCACTACTAATCTAACTTCATTCCTCAAAGCCGGTTGCAAGGTACCCAAGATAGACCACCACCTCCAAGGAACATACTACAAGACCTCCAACCGCAACTTGAAGACAAGCACAACGACAAGCTCTTCTACAACTTGGCTCAAGGTTTCAACACCGGAGATCCGTCCGCGAACAATCTCAAGACCAAGGGCACATCTCTCTCCTTGCATGATGAACGAATATCGTCAAGGTTGACTCGTTTTCAAGTGGGGGAGATGATGTGGCCCAACACATGGCATCCACCTTTGGTCCACATCATGTCACACCAACCACTCCTACTAAGGTGAACTCATTACATCGCTTGTCTTCCATTGATCATCACTTGAATGGGATCCTACTTGAGACGAGTGCCAATGGTATGAACAGGCCTATGACCAAGATGCCAGGAGGAGAAGACAAGGATACCCCAAGCAAGAAGCATGTAAAAGAAATGAAAGCGAATTTTTGGTGCCAGGCCCGGCCTGCCAGACCCACCACCGAACCAGCCCGGCTTGCCGACCTGCCGACCTTCCTGCCGAACCATCTGGCAATCGCTGACTGTTCTGGAGCCCTACCAAAAACGCTTGCAGTACACCAAGTAGGTGACCGCCGATCCGTTCAGCCCCAGCCTACCAATCCAGCCTAGATCTCGACCTGGCCAAACTTATGGCCGAAAAAACCAGTCCGCGCATTGTTTTGGGTTTGATACCATGGAATATTCCTCCTACCTACTCCCTTCGCCCCTAGTACTATAAATAGCCCCTTGTGACTCATATCTAGCCAGTGAATGAACATTGAGTTGATTTGGCTTTAGCCTCCATCTTCCCATAGGGGGAACCTCTCTAGGATCTAAATCAAGTCCTAGGTTATACAAGACCCTCGTCGTATGAGCGCCCTTTCTACCTTGTGATCTCTATTGCATTGATCTCTCCTTTTGGGTCTCTATCAATTGCAATCTCTTCGCAAGTGGATTCTAGCGGCTCCAGATTCAATCTTTCCTTTATGGATCTCTACCTAGCGGTCTCTTCCACAAGAATTCTATCAGGTTGGTGATTCAGGCCAACATGGACAACCAAAGCGTGTGTGTTTGCGTATGTTTGTATCTTTACCTTGCATTAGAGTTTAGTTCATCATGTTCATCGGGTTTTCCCTCACTCCCCGCCTTAGATCCATGAAGATTGGGCCACCACCCCAAGGGTTAAACCCACGAGGGAACCCATATCACAGTGCTTTTGAAATCTCAGCGGCATCGAGTTTGAACTCATCATCACCATGAAGTGGTGCCGAGCTGTCTATTGGAGCACTTATTATTCCCAATATGAGTGTGATCCTTCTAGAGCTATGGACTTTGAGTGAAGCACCTTCCTGATGTGTCCCTTGTTTTTAGAAATTTGGTTGTTGTTTGGAATCTTGGTATGACCGGTTTTGAGGTTGGTGGAACCGATAAGAGAATCTTTTAACAACATATATTTTCTATTTGTTGCCTATATAAGGACCGCGACTCCTTTGGCCTCCAGTTGGACTTTGAGAAAATAGATCTACACACTTACATTTTGTGTGAAAGCATCCTCTTGTTTTTCAGTCCCTATCTTAAGAGGGGAAATCTTGGTGACTGTGGTTAAACTTAGTTGAGCATAAGCAAGAACATCTTCAAGACTAGAGATTTTGATCTTTTAATCTTGGAGATTTAACCATTTCTAGATAGTTATGCGCCAATTTAGAGTTCCCATCTTGTGGATGTACCTCAAGATGTTTGTCAAGGTTTTGGGATCATTTCAAAATTTACCATGAGTGGCTGGATGAGTTCTTCATAAAATTATCTCAAGTAGAAGAAGATAAAGTCTAGGTGACTCGAAGAACGTGTGCCTAGCCTCTCCAATGAAGAGATGGAGTTTTGCCAACAAATTGGACTTTATCATACAACCGGTGTCTTCCTATCTAGCTCTTTATTATTTGCATCTTCAATTTACCATTGCTTTGTTCTAAGACCTTATAAGTTTTCTTGTTGCATCAAATTTTATAATCTACACCCTCTCTAGTTAGCATACCTCAGTTTTTCATCCATGTACCGCAAGAACTAAGCCAATGTAACATACAAAAAAGGGGATGATCACCAGGTCATTCAAGATGAGAAACCTTGGTGCTTAAAGAGACGGTATGATAGATATCTACTAGGTCGGGGCAAAGACACCTTGGTGCTTAGACGAGACAGCCGCAACGTGACACTGGGCTTGGCATCTTCGTTGGCCCACGCCAGCTTGGTGGTGTCACCCTCCTGGAGTGCACCTGCCAAGATCCTGCCTTTGAACGTCCCACACTGTCTTCACCCCGACCCACTGGCACTGGTCCCGATTGGTCTCTCTCAATATGGGTCTAACATGTGCGGGAACCTAGAGACCCTCTAGCTCAATAGGATGGTCATGCCCGTGCTTCACACTGACCCTAGGTCTATCAAGCCGGCAGATTCTGGGAGCGTGGGAACGGAGGTGGCTCCACCGGTGTCCCAGCGCTCTCCTGGAGTGGTTTGCTACGCTCTTCTCCGGGGCTCTTTCCCCACCTCGTCCCTAAGGTCCTTGGCTCTCGTTCCTGCGACCCTGACTCCGCGTGCTGAGGAGCCATCTCAGGTCGTCAACGACACCCCTCTGGCTGGCTTCAAGACCTGTGCCTCTCGTCGCCCCAAGCCTACCCCAATTCCTTCCTGGTCCAATGCTCAGATTGTGAAGGCCAGAGCTGGGACGAACGGGAAGGAGCCCACTGTTCCGGAGCTGGCAGATCAGCGAGCGTCGTCCTGCGACCTCGATACATCAGTGGTATCCATTGTGTAGACATCGGGACATGGCGCGGCTGGACGAGAGGATGGAGCTGCTTATAGTGGCACCACGCCGCTTACCTACACCGTCCAGTCGCTGAGTTGGGCTCCCTTTGGGAGTTGTATGGCTTTACTTTGTTTCTTTCGTTAGGCTTTGATTCTTCTTGTCTTGGGTGTTCTGGTGTTGTCGCCCCAACATTTCGTATTTTGTCGGGTTGTTTGACTGATGGTTTGGATCTTGTATGGATGTTCTGCTTTATTTATAAAGCTAGGCAGAAGCCTGTTTCAAGTGAGAGATGGGATGATAGATATCTGAATAATAGAACTTTCTTCGGCAATCACTACCCCTAGTTTTATTGTTCTTTTACTAAAATGTATGGGCGATACATTAACTTGTCTCGATATACACCTTGGTACATCAACTTGCCATAGCTGTGTTGGAGGCCCAAACTTCTCGTTGGCGGTCAGGTTAGAGCAACTCGGTCAAAACTGTAAAATTCTGACGACAATGCAGTTTTGTGAGCCGTCGGTCGAGATAGGGAAGCCTGTAAAATGACCCGGCCTGTAAATTATTTTACAGTGGCCTGAGAACACGATCCCGTGGCCGATACATGTAGCGCTCCGATGGGAGGTTACAGGTCCAAACCTTTACTTTCTTCACCACCATTCGTAAATTGTTCCTTCAGACATAAATCATTGCTGCTTTTTCGCAAAATCGTGCACCGCCGGTCGCAAATATCGTCACCCCGTTTCGATTCCGGCCATGTCTATACCAATTTTTAGCAAATCGGCTCGAGACGGGCCATTTCCGACGAGGGGCAACCGCTGCAGGTCGTTGTACCAATTTCCGGTCGCTGCAGCCAGGGGCAGGCGCTTGCGCGGCCAGGAGGCGACAGACGCAACGTGGCTGGGACGCGACCATACGGTGGCCAGGGTGGCGCCAGCGGGGGGGGGGGGGGTCGAGCGGTGCGGGGTCGCCGGGGTGGGGCAGGCGGTTGGCGAGGGGCGAGCTCGCGTGTAGGAGGACGGGCAAAAGGAAGAAGAAAGCGGGGAGGGGGGAAGAAAGAAGTGGTGGGTCCCACGAATACAGTTCCGATTTATAGTGTTTAATATTTTTGGCTATAAAATCAGTTTTCAGTGGACTATAAACGGCTTTTACAATTTATGCGTTTAGGTGTACCGTTAGAGTTGCTCTTAGTCCATGTGTAGGGCGCGAAAGATGAAATAGCATCATGTAGGTGCCGACATGGATCATGTAGAGGGTTTCAAGCTGTTGCGGGAAAAATGGCATAGGCGATTTTGTCTTAGCCCCTCGTTTCTTAGCGTTCACGTGCTCTTAATACCCAAAATTCCCCACCCCTATCTACCGCTATTTTAAAAAAATATATACTCCCTCCGGTCCATATTAGTTGACTCGAATTTATCTAGATTCGGATGTATCTAGACATATTTTATATTAGATACATCTGAATTTAGATAAATCCAAGTCAACTAATATAGATACATCCGAATCTAGATAAATCCAAGTCAACTAATATGGATCAGAGGAGTACCTTTTTTTAATAATTTTCACAAATAATACACGACTTGAAAGATTTGTAATTCTAGCGCGGTATCGGTATTTAAAATGCCGACCGGTCCTGTCGGCTTTTGAAATATCGATCAATAGTCCTGTCGGCTTTTGAATAGCCGATCAGTCATGTCGGCTTTTGAAAAGCCGACTAGTCCCTATAACCTGCCGCCTACATCACACTGCCACTATAACCTGTTAGCATTTCAAATGCAGACAGGACTGGTCGGCTTTTCAAATGCCGACACCGCGCTAGAATTTTAAATTTTTCAATTCGCGTATTATTCATGGAAATTATTAAAAAAGACGTATTATTTAGAAAAAGTAGCCCGATCTTACTCTCAACGTGGATGCATTTTAGTAGTATTTCTTTTTGATATTTCCATTGGGATCTCCTTTTTGTTTGAACGATTAAAGGGTGCATGACACCCAAATTTATAAGCTGCAAATTACAAGAGTGGCAGGTAAACATTTTAAGGAGGCCCAGACAACTCTCGCAAAGGACCTAAATTTGAAGGAAATGTCTTCACAATTCCAGAAAACACCCTAGCAGAAGACTAAAAAACACAATCAAGCCCACAACATCTCTGCCACCATCGCCGGCGACCTCGGAGGCTCGACCAGGCTCATCCGACGAGAAGAGGCTCTGCAAATGGCCACCTCCAAAGCACCTGGGACAACACCACTTGGTGAAGAGGAGACGATGAGCACCGGCGCAGAGCCAAAGCAGCAGCAGAGTGGCAACCATACTGCCATTGGGTCCAACGCGACGATGGAACAAGTCCAGGGGAACACGCCGGAGGAAAGCTCTAGGAAGAAACCGCCGCGGCAGGCCACCACCACCCGCAGACCAAGCGACCACCATGGACGCCAGAAAACAAGGAGGGGAACCTAGCGCGGCACGGACGACACAAACATCCAAGCGAAGAAGAAGAGGGACGACGCAGAGGACTGCTTCCTCCTCACCACCACGGCCGACCGGGAAGAAGAAAACACCACACCAATCACCGCAGAACCAATCTCCCTGCCGCCATGGCCGGCCAAGAAGGATGCCCAGGACACCACCTCCTCCGTCAGATGCCAACTCCTAGAGCATTATTGCGAGTTCCCAGCAGCAGATCTCGCACTCCCACTTGCCTCCGACCACCGGAGCACCTCGAGGATGCAGATCCATGCCGGCGGGCATCAAATTGAGGCCTACGATTGAAACCCTAACTCCGGGCAGAAACGCCCACACCGGTGGCGAAAACGCCGCAAGGCAACCTACAAGCTAACCTAGACTACTCCGGCACCTCCCCTCCGCCACCTCTGCCCGGCTACGCCGCCGGAGGGGCTCGGGATCAACCCCGCCGCTCTCTTTCTTTTCTCGGGCTACTGTTCACACGGGAGGGGGGGGGGATCCCAGTCCATTGGGATCTCTTAGGATGGTCATAAATAGCTCAATGCAGTTGTTTACTAAAAAGAATGTTCAATTCTACTAGTAAGAAAAATGCAATTCCCCATAATTTTTCTCCAAATTTGTTCTAGCCTGGCTGGGACATATATTTTTCTTCGAAATGGGGTTCTCCCCGACTAGGATGCACACCGTCCTTTATTAAAAGAAGTCGAAGAAGTATCTCAAGAGTATTACAAAGCCTGGCTGGGATACATGACCCGGCAGAAATGTGAGCTTGGCCGTTGAAGGGAGCAGGAAGAAAGTTGCTGCCGTACGATCAAATGCATTCAGCTCTGTACTACACATGAGACGTAGCTTGATCGGCTGTAGTACGAGCGTACTGCATATGCTCCGGAAGTAGTAGCATGAATCACAGAGGCGGGGCCTCCCCATTATTGAATAATCCAAGTGTGATGTATAGTGCTAGTATTGTTTAAGCTTGCAAGCAACAATCTTTTTTTTCCAGGGAGCAGGGCCCTCCTAGATCAATTGCACTGCAAGAGTATTATCATATTTCAGCCTGTAGGTGGGCATGCTCACGGCTGCCCACCATATGACCACCTGTGCCCTTATAAATTAATAGGACTTCCGCTACTGTCAGTTTAAATCCATAAATATTGAGTGGCGTCCATCTGTCCACTTATACCCGCCGGTACAACTATGCAGGAAAGAGCAGGTACACACTATGTAGGAAAGAGCAGCCTGTGGCAAGCTAGACCACGCTAATACACAGCACACAAAAAAGATCAGCTAAATTTAACACACATGTTCACAATAAAAAGAATCCAGCTTCATCACGATACACAATATCATTCTTTTTCAAATGTGATGACACGAGAATACATTAGCACACACAACAGCAAGAGGGAGAGAGAGAGATTAACCTTTTTCCTCTTCTTCTCTTCTTAGACGGTGACCTAAGAACACCACTAGCGGCGGTCTCCAGCTTCACACGGACAACCATCGGCCTGCAGCTCTTGCTCCAAATCGCCGTCCGCCTGGCCTCCTTTCTCCGTGGTTCTAGGCATGGAGGGCATCTCTGGCGGTGTGGTCCTAGGCATGGAGGGCGACTGAAGGAGCAGGGGTATGGGAGAGCGAGGGGGAGGGAGCGGCGATGGTGGGGTAGGTCCTCCGGGCATGGCGCCTGCCTCCATCACCATGGAGGGCGCCTCTGGCCGCGGTAGTGGAATCCCCGTGGGGGTCTGTGAAATTTTTCCGTAGTACATGGGTCTCCACTTAGCGGAAATATGTGGGATGGCTGGCGGCCCCGTGGGCATCCCATTCCCACCTACAGGCTGAGTCATCATGCTTGTCAGCTGGGGGGTTTTTGGAAGCAAAGAAATCCAAGAGGTAGACAATGAAATGTCAGTTGGCAGATCAAGCATGAGTGGGTTCAGTGGAACTTAGCAGGAGCAAGAGGGTGTGACCATGTTGTGAGATGAGGGTTTGTGATAACATTATCCCGCTTCCTCGATCCGGCTTATCCGGGTTCGAGCATCTATAGCAGATACTTGATAGCCCCAACCCGAAGAAGGCGGATGGGGTACACTGGATACTCAATTTGCAGTTCTTGAATTCGTATGAAAGAATAGATGCTAGAACTTTGTGCTGGATATTTAAAATATTACTTTGTGTCATAGATTTCACTATCCAGTACCAAATAATACTAACGAGGAAGTTCGAGTTCATACATCGGATGACCTAGATTAGCTAGATCAAAAGCTAATCCGAACCCTAACACAACCTTTAGATCCGAGTCGGCGCTCGCCGCTGCTACTCCTCGTCGCCGCCGGCTCCGAGCAGAGGCCGTGCTCGACCTCGAGGGACTGCCGGATCCCCTTCATAAGGTTGTACTTGTCGTGCGCCTTCTCAGCGCGGCGTTGCATGGCCACGTCGTGGGGGTTCTGGTTCTGGGCCGCCTCCTTCCTAAGCTCCAGGACACGGTCCATCGCCTCACGCTTCCGAAGAACCGCCGGGAGAATGACGTCGCGAAGGTAGTGCCCCCATGTCACATGTCGATCATTTCGAGAGAGCGTGCCGCCTGCAATTGAGTGCCAAGCCGCGCAAGAGTTCCCCGCCTCCGTAGCGGTGTTGAGGGATTGTGGCGCCACGCGGGAGCTTCCGCCTCCATGGCAGGAAGACATCCCTGAGGACGTCCCAGCCGCATATTTTCCAGCCCGAGCCCAACCTGCCTGTAGGGCCTAAAAATTCGGCTAGACCCGGCCCGAACTGCGCAAAAACCACCGAGCCAGGCCTTCCCTATTTTCGTCTTTTCCCAGGCCCAAGCCCGCCTGAGTTGCACACGGTCCTCCAAAGTGCAGCCCAGGCCCGCAGGCTAGAATGCTACCCGGCAACCGTTCTACAAATGACGAAATCTAGCGGTCGTTCCAGATCGGCATGCATGCGTGAAGAGATACGTGAGATGTATGAGGTGGTTAAATTCGAAAATCTGAAAATTCAAAATAACTTGTAAGTCAAACCATATATCCGATTTTGGATCCGTTTTCACCATTGGGCTAGTCGCGATGAGATCTTCGAAACTAGATCCCATATTGATATGTTTCGATAACTTTTTTGGATCCAAAAGTTATCCACCTGTAACATAAAAGTTATCCATGCTAAATTACGTAAGTTACCCACGTGATATTACCTAAGTTATCCACCCTATAAACAGATCATGTGTTTGAGTTTTTGTATGCATGCGTAACATAAATATAAACTCCTACAATTTAAGATTCGTTTTCACCATGTACCCATCCTGACACCTAGACTACCGTGTCCAAATCAAGTAATCGCATTTGTAATTAACTAAGATAAAGGTAACCCAGGCTTAAAAATTATGGTGGCCACAAAGAGAACAAAAAGTTATTCTAAAAATTGTACAAAGTTATCCATAGAAATAAACAAAATATTATCCATTAGTAATATGAGAGTTATCCATCTTCAGCATTTAAGTTACCCACCCCAATAACATATAAGTTATTCACCAATAAAATAATTAGCCAGTGATAGAATATAAAAGTTATTTTAGCGGCTCGGCTGCGTCGCTCATCGTCACGAGATGCGTACATGCGATTCAACCTCGAAAGGCTACCGAGTCAAACATAAAGCATACTTTTTTCAAAAGAATTAAATTTAAGTTTTTTTTTTGCACGAAATAAATGAGATCTTATGCCCAATCCACCACCATCCTAAGTTATAGTGAACAAACGTAACCGGCAAACAGTAGTCTAGTGGCCTGACTTTACCCGTCGTCGCTACTGTGACGTACGGGTGATAAAACCCTAAAGAGTGTTAGGATACTGAGCCTTTATTGCTCGTCGATGCGTTAATCGAGGTTTTTTGAGACCAAAAAATATAAAAGTTACCCACATGAGAAGTATGAGAACGCCGACCCAACCTGTTTATACGGTGGGTAACTTTTATAATATCGGGTGGATAGGTTGGATAACTTTTTAGTTCGATTTTTTATATCAAAATATACCAACATGAGATCTGGTTTTGAAGATCTCGTCACGACTAGCCCAGCGGTGAAAACGGATCGTAAATCGGATAAACTGTTTGAGCTATAAAACATTTTAAATTTTCAAATTGATTGTTTTGTCGCTAGTAGACGTGGGCAAACAGCAGGGCACTACACGCCAGGTTTTTTCTTCCATCGACCGGTCGCTAGCTAGATTTTCTGGAAAAAAAAACTCTATCGGCCACACTCAAAACCAGGAGTGAGAAACAAGCTGGCTCGCAGCTTTGGACCCCAACTCGATCGATTGGACCCCGTTAGACCCAAACTCGGTCGCCCGAACTCAACCAGCGTGGGAAACAAGCTAACTCCCCGCGTCGGACCCAAACTCGAACTCGGTCGATTCGACCGACCCCGACTCAAAGTCGATCAATTTTTTTTCAGGGAGTAGGGCCCTCCTAGATCAATTGCTCTGCAAGAGTATTAGTATCATATTGGCACGCTGCTGCATCTGGGGGAAAGCCAAATTATTCAGAGCTTGAACAAAATAGTACTGTACTAGTAGTACTACTGAAGATGGTGGTGTAGTACAGAGATGCACGTACAGTGCTTATCTACTCTACCAGTGTGACAAAGCAAGCATGTCGCCCCTGGAATCTGGACAGGAGTGATTTTTTATAAGAAGTTGGCCGGCGAGCAGGTAGAGAGAATGCACTTGCAGTTGGTTGCTACCAAGTGTTCATGGACATCGGTTCAGAAAGAGTTGCAAGTGTGCAGACATCCGCGACATACATACCGGCCCTTAACTGAAAGCGAAAGCTCACCAAGGGTTCTCATCTCATCTCGTCGCTGCGTTGCTATTTCAGTTCGTCGACAGTTCAGGCGTGCAACGTCCTCCTCCTCCTCCTCCTCCTCCTCCTCCTCCTCCTCCTCCCTGTATAAATAAATAACGGAATAGGAGCAGCGGGGGTGGTACCGCGGACCTGTCAAGAGCAGCACAATTTCGTCTCAGGTTCGTTCTTGCCTCTGGTTTTCCTTTTCTCTATCTAGGTTTGAATTTCCTCTCCGAAACAGTACTAGCGATTACTACTTTGAGTCTACGAAGGTTACTTACTAGGAGTACTAGTCAAAGCCGTCTGCCCACTGCCCAGTAACCGACCCGCCCCTTTCCAAATTGCAAATTTCTTTTACTAGATATTAGTCAGCAGCTAGGCCCAGCCCAAGAGCAAATCAGCCTGTTTTTTTCCCATCTTTCCCAGTTCGACCACACGACCAAACCGTGTCGTCTCGCGTACTCCTGCCTTCCGTGGCGGCATCGGCAGCAGATCGCTAGGTCCTCCTCCAATCCTCTGGTTTGATCAATCGATTGGCCTCCGTCCTCGCCTCCCTGATCCTCCTCTTCAACCCCGTTCTTCTCCCCTCGAAGGCTCGACCCTCCTCTCCAATCCCCTTATCCTCGTCGCAATTCCGCGCCGTTTGCCTGCTACTGCTCCTCCCGGCGTGGCGGCGCCCCACTCCGGCACTCCCACCGGCGAACGGACAGGCCCAGGAGGCCAGCAGCACCCAAGACGCCCAGGTTAACGTAATACAGTCTAGTGTGCTACTGTATTTTTGAATCCACGTCTTTTATTTATTTCAGTACTCCATTGTTACTGATTTCAAATAGAACGGGAAATTGCTTCCAAATCCATACGTACGAAGATATAATTGCTGATTTCAAAGCTAAGAACAGGGTTTCTCTAGTATATAGTATCTTATATTTGTTCTATGGATTGCCCTAATTGTTATGTTTGTTAGCTGTTTTTTATGGAGTTCGCCCCCTCTTGTCTTTTATTCACGCTCCGCCACTGCCGTCTCGTGATAGTTCCCCTCTTGGCGTTGATTTGATCCGAATCGCACGAGGAACGATGGACGGGGAGCAGGCGTCCAATTGGGCGGCGGCGCAGGGTGTCGCCATCGGCGATGGCGAGGACCTCATCTCGGCCGCGCTGCGCCACCTGGACTTCCTCGAGGCCGTCGACCGACGCCGCTGGCTCTACGAGGGACCGCTGCTCGACAGGGCCATACGCAGGTATCTCCTCCCATCTCTCTCTCTCTCTCTCTCTCTCTCTCTCTCTCTGGCTTTTCAGCAACACAAGAGGCGTTTGCAGGTTTGCGTGTGGACTGGAGTTTTCTTGTCTAATGGTGTTCTGAGGTGTTCCGTTTGGTCACGCCATCTTCTTCTTGATTGTTGTCGGGGGATGGTTGGTTGATTGGTTGGTGAAGAAACCCTACCCTACCCTACCCTCTAGGGAACTCACTCTTGGACTGAAAATTCTGGGACCAATTTGGATCAACCCTTGGAGGAAAGAGAACTTGTCCAATAACTATTTACAACATTGTCTATGTCTCCTCACACGATCTGCTTCAGAAAACATTACACCCTGATGATGTAAAATCCTACTGTATGATAAGGGCATCACCTATGTATGAGGTGAACTTGAGCCACAAAGCTATGTATAAGGTGAACTTTAGCCATAAGCTGGGACCCACATGTCTCATCCTACATACTCATGCATGAGAGGTAAGAGAGAGTAAATTATTTCTATTGCTTGTGGACAACCCATAAGCTTAAGGTCACCTACAAGCTTATGGACAACTTTTATTTCTTCCACTATGTATAAGGTAGACTATAAGCATTCCCACATAGGACTTAAGGTGTGGTTTTTTGCACATAGTGGATGCCCTAAGCGCCACTAGTAATACCCTGATATGAGCTGATGAATGTGTGAATCATGGGATTCTCAGTTTCGAGGAATGTCATAGACAATCTTTTCTGAAACCATCTTCAGGCTTGTTCCATTAAATCTGGTGATTGAGACTTAAGAGTCTTGTACTCTTATTAACTTGGAAATTTCACAGGAAAAGCAGGCTCCCCCAATTGCCATCATTCTGAAATTAACCAATTTATTTATGTGCCAGTGCTGTATACACTTTGACATATTTTATTTTTTCTTGTGCTAGGTACAAAGCTTGCTGGCTTCCCCTTCTTGCCAAGCACACTGAGGCTGCAGTTGTAGACGGGCCTTTGGTTATTCCTCTTGATTGCGAATGGATATGGCACTGCCATCGGCTTAATCCGGTACGCATCTTAATTTAAGATGATCACGTGTCATTCAGAATTACCCAATCTTCTAATAGAATAGGCAGCGCTCCTGCCGGTTGCTCTAAAAAAAAAAGAATTACCCAATATACCTAGCATATGAGATTGCTTCCAATACCTTATTTTACAAAACTGTGTGCATCTCCTGATATTTAAAAAATTGTGTACATGATTAGAAATGTCCATACGAAAAGCTTTTTGTGTACTTTTGCTGACAAGTGTATCTTTCAGGCTCAATACGTAAAGGACTGCAAGAGATTATATGGCAGAATTTTGGACAATAAAAACGTCGAGTCCTCCGTCCATACAAAGGCCAAGGATCAGGCTGCCAAAGTTTGGACCGAGATATTATGTCCTGGGGAGCCCTTTGAGTTGGAGTACACAAGTCCTCCTAATGATTCCGTTTATGCGAGCAGTGAAGCTGCAGGGGGCATTTCCTATAATTTGGTCTCAGCTGTTAGGAGACAGTCTTCTTTTGTCTACCAGGTAGTTACACTACTGATCTTTTATTTACTAGGTATAAGACACATCACTGTGATACAACACCCATGATTGAATGACTAATCTAAAACTTGGCTATTACAGTTGAAATTTCACAAGAAGATTGCTGTTTGATTTAAGTAGCCTAACGAATTTTGGTGATAATCTTCGGGATCCATACATAATGGGAGAAATAAATAAATATGTACAGAAAGTCATGGGGTTACTTTGTTTCTGGCAGGTTGGAACACCAAGCATGCATGATCGCCGTTTTCTTGAAGAAGCTTTAGCTCGATACAAAGGGTTTTTGTATGTGATCAAGGTGAATCAGGAGAAAGGAGTGAAGCTCTTTCGTGTGCCAACCTATGATGTGGATCTCATGTGGCACACTCACCAACTGCATCCTGCTACCTACTACAGTGACATGCTGAATCTCCTTGGGAGAGTTCTGGAGCATGATGACACCGACGATGATCGAGCTGAAGGAAAGAAGCTCGACACCGGATTTTCTCAAACCACTGAGCAATTCGAGAATATCTTTGGTCGGAGATACTGGAAGGTTGGTGCTATGTACCGTGGAAAGTTGCCATCTCCTGTGACGTCCACTCCTCGGATATTTAGAGCTGGGGGTGATGATGGTTTTGGTATCGGTAACGCAGAGAAGCATCTTACTATTCTTGAAACAACAGTTCTGGAGGTATGCTTCTCTATTTACATCTAATTGTCCTGTAGCAACAGTTGCCCAAGTACAAAAAAATTGGTTTAGATGTTCTCTGTGATCCAATAACATTAACCTAAAGTGTGGAATTTTATATCTATGAAGTCTTTCTGTTTTTGAAAGTGCAAGTGATATGTTAATATCTCTAGTAAGCACTTCTTTTGCTATAGATTCTACCAAATTTATTGACTCAAAACATTTCCATCCTTTGCAGTTGTATTTACAAATTGTGGACATCAAGAATTTACCATCTTCAATTCCAGAGAAAAGCGTGTATGTATGGTTCACCAAGAGTCAACCAGATCTGTTTATCAGCGATGGTGGCAGGTTAGATATTTTAGCGAAAACAGGGAAGAGTATTGGAGCTGGTTTTCAATGTGAACCTACTGGAGAGCTCACTCTGACAGTAATGGTTGATCATGCCTCTTTTGGGGCGTCATCATCAAAGAAATCAGAACCACTAGGGAAGGTCTCAATCTCTCTTCAAGAGCTATCACAACCCGATTCCAAGCTTTCCTTTGAGGGATGGTTTGAACTGAAATCTCATGGTGGATATGCTGGTTCCCCAACCATCAGTCTTCGTGTTGCCGTATCTTCTACTGTCCCAAGGCGGGCTCCACAGGTGCTGAGCATGGTCAATGTTAAACCTTTCTCTCTGAAGGCCTGCCTATTGCCACCTTCTGTCAAAGATCAGCAAATGAGCTCCTGGACTCGCTTCGTGTATGACTGTGGTACTGAACTTGTTCGTCTTCAAATAAGGTAATTTTTTCCCTATTGGTATGGATCAATACTGTGAATTCGTAGTAACATCAAGTCCATAAAAGAATTTGTGTGCTGATCAGTAAGTATTACTCGTACATGATGCATACTGGCACTTCTCGCCAAAACAATGGTACTACTATATGACAATTGATACTTTTAACTGGATATGGTATTGTTACATAATCATTGCAGATGCACTTGGTATGTGCAGTATAAACTGGTTCACTGTATTTAGGCTCCTTGGAAGCATATTTAATTCTTTTTTCTGAGTTGAGAGCAAGAAGTATTTTCTTCCAGTCTAGGTTTTTTTTAGCATTTATATCGCAAATGCTTCCAGTATGCAACCTTCGTGGCAATTAAAGATTACCTACCCCCTTTTACCCCAGGGAGAACAAGGCAAAGAGTGGCATGGCTCTAACTCAGGAACTGGTTGGAGTAACGAAGTCATCAAAAAGGCCATTTCTGCTTGCAGAATTCAAGGAAACTAAATGGTCTTTTATTAACTCCAACCTATCCATCACCAGTGACCTCAAAATGACCCAGGATGGCTGTATACTCGATATCAAAGATGATAACAAACTGGTAAGAACAATTGCAGTCTACAGCTCAATTCATAGCATGTTTGCTAGAAAAAATGATCATAACATTAAATTATTTATGTACATAAAAATTATGCATTTATAGCATACTCAAAGTTGTTATACTTGTTGTTTGAACAAAGCAGATCAAACTATACAGGGGAAGGAGACTAGCATATGAACTGAAATGCTGCAGTCAGCATGCTGAAGATACTACAGCAGTTACTGCTGTGAAGTTCTCAGCTGAACACCCCTATGGCAAAGCAGTCGCACTACTTGACACTGAATCAGAATTTATTACGGTACAACGCTCAGTTCTAATGTCATACTAATAAGTAGTCAAAATTAATTTCCTTGCATCTGAAATATACTCATGGTGTTATTTCTTAATCTTAGGTGGATGAGGATTGGTTTGTGCTTCCCTGGATAGTAATATCGTTCTTGTTCCTGAACGCCACTGGCAAAGATGGTGTGAAGCTCATTGAAGGTGCCATGGTTCAGAAGGGTGCAATTGTTGAGCCTGATACTAGCATGGTTTCTGAAATGGTGAAAGGTGGAGCAGCAGGGGCCATGGCTGCTCCAGCGCAATGTGGCACAGCCTGTGACAGTAATTTGGTCATGGCAGTTGACGAGGATGCTCATGCTAGCTGCGACCCTACGGTCACAGTAAGCAGCAAAGTGGCTGGTTCTAAATGTGGTGGTTGCGGATCAGGCTGTGGTGGCTCCGTTGTCACCATGAGCTCCAAGGGCGGCCATCCGGGCAGTGGCATCGTCGCAAGCGGCGGGAATGGTCATCTTGAATCTGGCAACATGGTTATTGAAAGCTCCATGGCGTATGGGAACACCAAGTCAGGTGGCTGTGGTTCGGGTTGTGGTGGCGGAGGAGGCTGTGGTGGCATGGCCATTGAAGGCTCCAAGGCTGGCATTGCCAAGTCCAGTGGATGTGGCTCTGGCTGCGGCTCGGGGTGCGGCTCGGGGTGCGGTGGTGGCCGCGGCAACATGGTGATCGAAGGCTCCAAGGCTGGCATTGTCAAGTCCAGTGGATGTGGCTCTGGCTGTGGCTCGGGGTGCGGTGGCGGCTGCGGCAACATGGTGATGGAATGCTCCAAGACCAGCTACGCAAAGTCTAGTGGCTGCGGTTCGGGCTGTGGCGCTGGCTGCGGTGGCGGATGTGGTGGTATGTTGATGGAAGGTTCCAAGACTGGCTACGCCAAGTCAGGCGGTTGCGGTTCAGGCTGCGGTGGTGGCTGCGGCGGTGGCTGTGGCGGCATGGTCGTGGAAGGCTCCAAGACGGTGGACACTAAGTCAGGCGGTTGTGGTTCTGGTTGCGGTGGGGGTTGCGGCAGCATGATCATGGAAGGCTCCAAGGCCGGCCACGCCAAGGCCAGCGGCTGTCACTATGGCACGTCCCACATTTAGAGGCACTTTTCCCAGCGGCACTTTTAAAACTACCTCTAATTGTGACATTTTGTGGCACTTTGAAAATAATGCCTCAAATAGTTAGATTTTAGAGGCAGTTTTTAAAATGCCACTAAATAGTTAACCATTTGGAGGCACTATCAGTAGTGCCTCTAATGTTTTGTACAATAGAGGCACATTCCAGTGCCTCTATATTGAACTATTTCTGGTACTTTAATTTGTGCCTCAAAAGGACAGTTCTTTTAGAGGCACTATTATCAAAATGACACTAAAAGTATAATATTTGAGGCACAAATGAAAGTGTCACAAAAGGGTAGCCTGTAAAGGCACTCAAATGTGTCTAATTTGAATTGCAGGAAGTGAACCACTTCATTTATGATAAGAATTAAGTGAGATTACTGGGGTTTGTCCTTGTGGTGCTGAGATTACTGTATATTATTCACCCTGTTCTATTGACATAAAAACTTTCTGCTTATTCCATTGTTGTACATTTGTGTTCTCTGCAACATACTCCGGCCAAGTAAATTGCTGACTCTCATTTGTAATATGAATACAATTTATTTTTTGCTCTGATCCAATTTCCATTCACTGTTTGGCCGGCCCATTTTCCTTCCCTGAATAACTTAATTTTGTCATAGCCGAGGACATGCCAACTATCTAGACTAGAAGCTCAATTAGGATTTAGGCTATCGCTGTGAGTAATGTGTTTTTGCTTCTGAACAATATGTGTATTGGCTCCATTTTCTCTGTTCAATCCTTAAAAAAGGCGGACATGGCTTTGTTGAAGCAGAAATAACATATTCATAGGTTATTTATATACTTTTTTGCTTTGTTGCACTGATGTGAGCACTGGAGTCCTAGTCCAAGAGAACGTACTACGTATGAATAACCTTAAGATACTACAGTAGTATACTACGGCAGTAATAGTTCTCTCTATTTTGCAATTGGTCGTGTGGATTCCCAGCGCTCACATGGAAGGAAGATAGTTAATTAGGTTCAGCTAGATACTTGCAGGGTAGAGGGAATTTACATGCTAGTTAACTCATGTGACTAAGCCAAACATACATGCTATATGGATAATGGTGAAGTATTACTTTGCTGCTCCAAAACTACAGGTTACAGCGGAATGATACTAGTTGCTAAACCTAAAGCTATCAACCTATTCCTAAAGAATTTAATCCCATTTCTTGGTGCAGAAACAATGTAAATTTAACCTCCGAGTGAGATGCTAGATGATAACCTGAAGCTATCAGTACAAGTGCATGACATGTCTTGTTAGTTCTGTTGCCTTACTAAAGAGTAAAACTTAAGACACTCGTGATTACTTGGTCACTGCTACAAGAACTACTCTGAATTTGGCAGCCTGAAGATTTCATGGTATCAAGTTTGTTGCCAAACTGAATATATGCAGACAGTAGTGGTGTTACTACTCTGAAAATAAATGTCAAGTGCATGACGAATCTCTGATAAGTAATTACTTCAGTTTTAGCATCTAGTATTGCCAGACTTTATTAGACATGCATGATAGTAGAACACCTAAAACAGAGAAACACTAGATATGTTTTTAGTTTCAGGATAGTGCACATATTAGTTCTCGTATGCAGAGATACCAACTTCCATGGAATTACCACATATGGTTTATTGACCTTCCAATTTGCATTGCAGACAACAGCGAGTGAGAGTTCCAGAAGTATGGTAATCAACAAAGTTACTTCATGGTTTTTGTACATCAATGCTGGTAGTGAGAGATAGACAGAGATATAATCTTTTTTGTAATTGCTGTCATTGTTTACAGGCATCATTGACATCTATATTCTTTATCTAAAAATATATTGGACATCATTCTACCTATCAAGACATCTCTGACATTTTGTAGGCATATGGTATTCTTTCAATAAATGCTGGTAATAGAGAAATAAGAGAGGACCAGGAATTGTCGGCTCTAATTGCGGAGGTACTTCACATCTCGCTATTTCTTCTCTTGTAGCTTATTCTTTATATTTGGTTGATGGCTTCTTTCAGCTATAGCTAGATTAACATGTTTAATGTAAATTCGTTGATACGGATATATATATATATATATATATATATATATATATATATATATATATATATATATATATAGGAAAAATACTTCTTACTCTCGGGTGTAACTACACCCACGTCTCATATACTGCTTTACGAAAGTATTTATAATACTTTATCTGTTTGAGTATGTTCATATACTATATCTAAGATACTTCCAAGCAAGTTAGGTGAAAAAATTGTAAATGCACCCATAGTTTTCAGTATATATGTAAAATACCGTCATATTTGTACGTACAAAAGGAGTATATGAATAAAAATTACATACTACCCAAAAAATAGTATATATACTACCCAAATATTCTTATATACTTCATACTACCTATATATAGTCTCTAGTATAATCGATACTGCCTAAATTACGTGAAACACACGTGGGTGTAACTACACCCGGGTGTAGTATGAATATCCTTCTTACTCCCGGGTGTAGTTACACCCATATCTTATATACTCTCATACGAAAGTATACGTGATACTTTATTGGTTTGAGTATGTTCATATACTACATCTAAGATACTTCAAATCAAGTTACGTGGAAAAATTCAAGCAGAGCCATAGTTTGAACTATATTTCCGAAATACCCTTCATATTTGTACGTAAAATAAGAGTACTACCTCAAAAGTAGTATATATACTACCAAATAGTCTTATAATACTTCATACTACGTGTACATACTCTTCGGTATGATAGATACTACCTACATGATATGAAACACACGTGGGTGTAGTTACACCCGGGAGTAGTATGAATATGTATATATATATATATATCCTCTAATTGGTCATTGCACAAGCATATATTTATTCAAGCCAGGTCTGACATGTGATCTTCCTGCTATCAAATTTTGAATGTACACTCATATGTTTCTCTTTTGCCTTCTGAACCTATCAACATTAAAAAAGTGATTCTTTATTCTTCTAGATTCTTGTTGTTTTCTGTTACATTGTTCCATTGATGAAATTTAGAGGAGAAAACCGAAACATAGTACATAATTATAACTGTATCTCATTGATTTTATCAGTATGAATAAAGGCCAATGCAGATCGGTGGTAGGTCAATGATAGGAATGCATCTGATATTACTTGGTTCTCATGTCAATCTGAATAAGCTATATGAAAGAATAATTGACTGTTTTTTCCTTTTATTAGAGACTAGAGAAAAAGGGATCATTTGTAACCTTTTCTTGTGTGTGACCACTAAAAAGGTCATTTGTCTGGAGTATTTCCTTAAAAATAGGTATATGTAATCAGTACCAACCCCTCTTGCCACAAATAAACAGGTATTTCAAAAAAAAAAACATGATTACACGTGCATGATTACTAGTGTTATTAGAGAAGCTATGCCACTTATGATGTTCATTGTCTCATGGCTATAAATAAGAGCGAAGGCTAGACTCTGTTTCTTCTTAGTATATACCTTAACAAGTCACTTTACCTATGGTCAGTTATATGTCCATTATACAGTCTAGGGGCAAGACATAGCATGGAACCATCCATATGAGCAAGGGACAGTCATACCAAGACTCCTACCTTACAATTAGCAAGGGAGTAGAAGATATCCTGTCCTGCTGCTTTAGCATGCCATAGAGACGCTGGAAGATAACAATTTCGTGCACCTGAAAAACTACGAGTGAAAATTTGAAGCAGAGCAATTCTGGGCATCTAAGCTGTGACAAGTGCATTTACCCTGCAAGAGCAGCTATCTGTGAAACTGTGTGTTGGACTGGAAGCACAAGGTCTATAATTTCTACAGATTGCTCTTAATAGACAATGCTTATGTGCCTACTAAGATCGCTGTCCACTTCAGTTCTACCACATAGGCATACCATCTTCAGTGTTTCGGTTTATGCTTGTGATATCATTGCGCAATTATCAAACACAACAACCACACATTTGTTCTGATACATACTATAGTTATAATTACAGTTTACTGAATACATTTGTAAAGTTTTAGTCATAGAATTAATTAAATACCATGCATGTGCTATCTTTCTTGTTGGCGCATTTCTTAACTTCTGTGATCTATGGTTCTCCCTGGCATGACTAGATTTTAATTTTGGACAAACTATTTGTGTCTTATCTATGGATCCATCTCAATTGGCCTCACAAATTCCTGTAAGCAGATTTCCTGTATGCATGCATCAGTACGGAGCCATGGAGAAAAGGACGCCGTCGGTGCACGAGTCGTTGGTTGTCCGAAGCACGCACGAGCTCCACATCGCCGGCTTCAACGGCCGCTTGCGTTTTTCCGGCGTCACCAGCTTCTCCATCAAGTATGGCTCCTTCCTCGCTGGCAGGCACACCTAGGACCTTGCCTGCAGCTTCAACGATCAAGGTCACCTCGCAACCATCTCCCTCGAGTTGCTCAACAAACAAATGGCGTCAGGATCGAGGACCAGCTTGGTGAGTGGCAGCCTACCTTGCGGCGAAGCAGTGACGCCAACATATTTCAAGCTACCAGCAGGCCAGGCAAGACCTGGAAGCTGTCACCTTTGTAATTTGACTCAAGTTGCTGCTATATTTGAACATGTGATATATATTGTTGTTATTTGAAGCTGAACCCTGGATATCTGGTGCCTGTGATATCTAGTGTTGTTGAGATGTGTAGTTGAACTTGTGATATCTAGTGCTATCTATTAATACTGTGATATATCTTTGACTGGAATCACCTACATTAGAATTGCAATTTTGTCTAGGAACATTTTTGGCACTTCGATGACCTTTTCAGGCACTCCTCAAATGGATAGCTTTAGAGACACTCTCAATAGTGCCTCGAATGGTTAGCTTTTAGAGGCACTATTGAGAGTGCCTCAAATGATTAGTTTTAGAGGCATTATTGAGAGTGTCTCAAATGGTTAGCTCTAGAGGCACTCTCAATAGATGTTCAACCCGGACACCAGTACCGGCCGGGCCATCTCGGGCGCACATGGTGTAGTCGCGGACGATTGGCATGCGGTGCTACCTTTCGTCGGAATAAAAACTGCGCTCTTGTCCCGTGTATTCCTCGTGTCCCTGTCCACACAGTACGCCATGCCTTGTGGTGTGATGTGAAATTATACGTATTGTGACTTGTTTGTGTACAAGTACCCAATTGTCCATATCCTGCCTGAGTATATTTCATTTCGATGAGTTCTCCTGCGAGGATGCAGCAATTTTATATACTACTATATGATCTGCAAATGGCGAGGGAAGTACAATATTAGAGAAATTACTCACACATTGGTTATTTATTTCAGTTGCCACATAATGTAAATTTACCATCCCCACCCTAACTACAATGGTGAATCATTAAAAGCGACGAAAACATGAATACACAAACGAAGATAGGTCAAACAGGCCCTGAGCCCCAAGCTATGCAGACTAACCAGCAAAATACTACCAACATTCCTGGATCTGCATCCCTTTGATATAGTTTCATCCATAGCGGTAAGAGCATCTCTAACAGATACCGTATATCCTGGCCCGCAAAAATTTGACTCGATATGCGGCCAAAAACCGGCCTTTCCAGATACCGTAAAAGCGCCGGTACCGGAATTTTTTTTACGGTTTCCCGCATCGAGGCCCATCCACCCGCATATATTGCGGAGGGCCCTGGATGCAGGAAAATCCCGCATCCACTTCTCCCCACTGAAGCACGCGCAGAAACCCTCCTCCCCCTCGTCGCCGCCTCAGATTCCAGCCACCTCCGGTGACAGCCGTCAAATCGCCTCCGCCCCCACCTCCCACCCACCGCTCCTACCCATGGCCAGCCAATCGTGCCGGAATTTGGCCGGCCGAGGCGGCGTTTCGAGCTCCGGCGGACGGGGCTCCGGTGGTCGAGCTCCCACGCCACCGCCTAGCGAGGAAGAACTACGCCGGCACAGGTCCGAACAGGCGCGCGTGTGGCGCACTAGCGCACACCCGCGTGACCTCCTGGCGTGGGCTGGGTTCGGGTTCAGGCCCGGCGCGCACGATGCGGAGACGGGAAGCTCCCGCGTGGCTGCGAGCTCTGGCCCGCGCCTCCGGGCGCCTTCTCCGGTGGTTCGCGCGCCGCCTCCCGCTCCCGCTCCGGCACCCGCACGTTGGGGCCACATCTCTGACATCGACAACTCGGGGGAGGAGGAGGACTCCGGCTCGGAGGACGACGACGCGGTCCGTGAGGCGAAATTTAACTCCCTCGGGACCCTCGTCTCCGATGTGCAGGAGCGAGCGAAGCGCCGTCGTGACAAGCGCGTCCGCGAGCAGTACGAGCTCCACCGCGTCTGCCGCCGCTCCGCACGCGAGCACCAGGCCCGGCTCGGCATCTTCGTCGTGGACTACCCCGACGACACCACCGACTCGAACGACAAGTAGGCGAGCATCGACGCCGCCGTAGAAGCTCCGGTGAGTAGGTACCACCAGCGGTAGCTAGGGTTCTGGATGTAGGGCGCGGCATTCAGTTTCTTAATGTAAATATTTGTCGATCTTCATGATCAAACATTCCCCTATGTATGAATCTGGCGCCAACGTGTGTTTATTTTCAAATATGCAATTCTACTTAGTGTATCTGTTCCGCGCTATAAAATTGGGTACTGCAAAACTGGCTTGCGGTACGTGGTTATGCAGTATCTGCTAGAGATGCTCTAAGGACTGTAGAGCTTCAGCGCCAAAAAACAACTTATCCTTGTCAATGTCTTTGTGATGACCTGCCCGGTATTTCAAGAATACACAAACTGAGCACATTAGTTCTTGCAGAAGAATGAATCCACTTCCTTTAAAAACATGCTCCGATTCTAACTTTCCAAATGGCCCAACGAATGGCAGCCGCCCTATAATTTGCAGATAGACATCGTGAGAAACAACCTGGCCTTGAAGATGCACCAATCGTCATGCTTACAATACACGACACAAGCAACACCAACACTGTTAAAACCGTAGGTGAATAGATTCATCCGCAGAACAACAGCTGCAAGTTAAAACCCCAAAGCTCACTCTCTGCTCTTCATGTTATCTTTTATAGCAATCGCATCATGCTGCATCGACCACAACCATGATTTTGAGAGGGGTGCTTGATTTCCACAGTTGCTTCAAGGATATATTAGGCCCACTGTTAGTGAGGTGATCATGCATAATCTTGATTGCAACTTTTTGTCCAGCACCACCTAGGTACATCATCACCCAAACCAACAGAAAAGGCCAGCAATTTATCCCTTAATTGACCCTGTAAATCTTCGTCTAACCATCTTCTTAACTATGTGTATCTCCTGAATTGTTCTCATCTATCTAAAATAATAGGGAAAATATTTAGGAACCGATCCTTAAAGGTAAACCACGACACCATTTATCCTCCAAAAACTCAGTCACCATCTTCTCCCTGTAGATATTGTTCTCTTACTTTTAGCAATATTTTTGAGCAAGAAGATTCAAAACTTCTCCTTTTGGTATGTCTAATTCAACAACTTTGCACATACCTTGTCGAACATTTTTTTTGCCAACATCCTTGTTTAACCTCAAGTTTCAACCAACACTTACACAATAATCGAATATTTAATACTCGCAAATTCTTCACACCCAAACCACTTTCTTCTAGTTTACAAACGAGAGCTTATTTGACCATATGGCATTTCCTCTTTCGCCGACCACCTTGTCAAAAAAAGGACTTTCTAGGCTTATCCATTTGTGCAATAATAATGAGTAGGTTCGGTCGTTAAACTAGAATTAATAGGAGTAAGCCTCCCACCTAGGGATAAAGTCCCACCTTTCCATCCTCCAGTTTCTTCTCAATTTTCTCAAGTAATAAACTCCCATCAGACACTAGAAATCTATATCCAAACACGGGGACCCCTGGATTCTTAAGTGGCCAACTTCCCAACTGACAATTGAACATCTCACAACAAAATTGAAACTTAACATCACCCCATTGAACCAACATAACCTCACTTTTTTGGAATTATTATATCTTTAATCCAGACATTTGTTCCAACCTATAATGTAATAGCTTCACAATTCTAACTTGCTTCAGATCATCCTAAACTATCATGATGGTATTTTCGTCATACCAAAACATAGCAACACATTGTTCCATCCCAATAAGAACTAGACAGGTAAAAATACCATTACTATGTGCAGTCCTCGCCATCTTGGCGAGAAAATCTATTGCTAGATTAAAAAGAATAGGTCAACGAGCGAGCTGGCCTCTTTCTGAGCCCTCGCGGAAGTGGTACGGACGTCTTGGTGGCTAGACCTTTGGGTGACAATCATGAGGGTTCATGCAGCTCATAGGAAGGAGTACTATGCGTATAAGGCTTTGAGCATTCTCACCCCCAGCATTTTTAACCTCTAAATATCTTGAAATATCGTCAATTCTCCCATGAATCTTGCATATTCTTGAGGAAAAAGAGAAATAAAATTCCTATCTATGACTCCACCAAGATAAATTTGATTTCCTATGAGTTCATTGTAGAGCTTGTTACTCTTTGGTTTGTGAAGAATCTTAAACAGTTGGATTCGTCCAGGAGCATCCTCGGCTCCTAGCATGTGGGTTTGTCTAGGAAGTGTTGCGGTTCTTTTGAGATTGACCCTTGGGGTGGTTCGATCTTCACGGATTTGAGGCGGGGCGTGAGGGGAAAGGTGATGAACACGATGAACTCAACACAAAAGGCAAGGTAAAGATACAAACACACGCAAACACACACGTTTTGGTTGTCCTCGTTGGCCCGAATCACCAACCCAATAGAATCCTTGTGGAAGAGACCGCTAGGTAGAGATCCACAAAGAAAAGATCGATCTAGAGCCACTAGAATCTACTCGTGAAGAGATTGCAATCAATAGAGACCCAAAGGGAGAGATTGACGAGATCACGAGATAGAAAGAGCGCTCATACATCGAGGGCCTTGTACAACCTTGGTCTTGATGTAGATCCTAGAGAGGTTCTCCCTATGGGAAGATGGAGGCTAAGCCAATTCTACTCAATATTCATTTTAGGATTTCTAGGAGGAGGTGGTGGCATGTATATGGGACATCCACTTAAACATGGGTATTCTAGGCATAAACATGAAGTTCTAGGCGAGATGGGGCGTTACATGGGCCATGCCCAACTTCAAGGCTCGCAAGCCTATTCACTCAGGCCGGAGACTCCAAGGTAGTGGGGTCTGAGACTCTGGTGTAGGGCGGAGACTCTGGCATAGCCGGCGGAGACTCCGAGTGGGCTCTAGTACCTTGCAGGCGCTGGCTGGTCGAGGTGAGGGCGTAGACTCCGGCGCGACATGGGCAGGGACTTCGGTTGCAGCGTAGGCTCCAGCTGGAAGGGTTGGAAACTCCAGTGCTGCTTTAGCGCTTCTTCCTTCTCCTCTTCCAAGCCTCTTGCTTGGGGGTCTTGGTTCCTGGGGAATCCTTGTCTCCTCCTCTTGGCGTCACGATTATAGGCATAGTCATACAATCGGCATTTGTCTCAAGTAGGATCTCATTCACATGATAACCAAAGGAAGGCAAGCGATGGAAGGAATTCACCTCAGTCGAAGTGGTTGGCGTGACATGATGTGGTCCAATGGTGATTGCCATATGTTGGGCTGCATCATCTTCCCCCGCTTGAAAACGAGCCATCCTTAACGAAGTTCCCTCATCCTCATACAATAAAAGAGATATGCCCGTGATCTTGAGCTTGTATGCAATTGGGTCTCCGGTGTCGAAAACTTGTGCAAAGTTGTCGAAGAGCTTGTAGTTTTGCTTGCCTTCAAGTCGTAGTCGGAGATATTGTAGCATGCTCCTTGAAGGTGGTGATCTATCTTGGGTACCTTGCAAAACTGACAACAAAGAAAGAGAATTGTATGATGGATTGTTAGTATAGGTCACACTCAAATCACTCAAAATGCAATTTACACATGAGTCTTTGTGATGTTTTCCTCCAACTTCCACTCAAATTCTTCATAAGTATGGGCTTTCTCGACATTTTGTATTTTTTAAATCTGATTATCAAATCGAGAATTTTTCCCTACGAGATGTTTACCACACATATGATTCAACAAACTTCAGCCTATTGTATTGATTACAACCTTTCTTCAATGTCATATCGGAGAATATGCATATTTGTTTAATCATTTAGCAATTACTCATAATTGCATCTAACTGCTAATTAAATCCACTAGGCTTTTAAGCATCACTACATTACTGTAGTTATCCCTTAAATTTGTCAAGATAATCTGTTTGCGACAAATCGAGCTTTCAGGCCTTTCTTTAAAGTTGCATTTCTTCCTTATAACTCTAAGTTATTTGGGAGTTATCAAGTAACCACTTACTTTGACAAAATAAAGTAATCACATTACTTTTGCAATCTTCAAACGCAATTTGCCTTGGATTTCATGACTCTTAAATCATCTCTCGCACTTAGGTCCACCATCGCTTGTTTTGCAATTCGTAGGTATGTCATGTTCGATTAACATGTCAAGTGAATCAATGTATTTCCACCAATTTGGAAATGTACCATTGAATCCTACTTTTTGTAAGTAAAGTCTTTAATCGGAATGTTATGATCACAATCATTAGTTTCACCCTTTTCTGGTAATCTAGACTATATTCTACACATCCAAATGATTATATCATAATCAAGAACACAAAATCATAAGGTCTAAAGTGCGTAATAAACAAGCATTATTAATCCATATATAACTTACAAAATATGTGGAATCCGATAAAACTAAACATATTTGCATTACGTTAAATAGATCACATAACTTGAATAAAATTGACTAAAAATGTTTTGCAACTCAAATGATCATGCCTTGATGAACCCACATCAATCACATGGTTAGTCAAGTTCTTCACCGAATTGAGATTAAGACCTAAAAAACTTGAAATAAATAAAATTCAAGTTATAAACACTTTTAAAAACTTATTAACATAGATAAACATAAATATACATGATATTCCAATTTCTAAAAATGTTGCCAAAATAAATATTAATATTAAAATTATTAATTTAATATTTAAAATATAACAAACACTTAAACAATAAAAGAATTTCAAATTCAATTATTTATTACTTAAAAGTCCTAAACAAATAAAACCAATTTATCTGCACTCAAATAATACACAATTGAGTTAGATAAAAAATGATAATGAAATAGTCTTAAGGAGATCTTTCTTCAAAACTCATTCCTTTTGCTAAAAACAATAAAAGTTAAAAGATGAAATATTTATATACAACTTTAAACCCACTTAAAAGAATGCTTAAGAAAGAAATAAGCATGCTAAACCTTGTTAAAATATTGAGCTTTAAAATAAGTAATGAATGCTTAAACTCTATTTTATTGAGTGTAGTAAACTTAAAACTAAAACTAAAACTAAATCCTTAAAAGCACCAAACCAAAGCTAAGACAAAACCGTAAACAAAATCAATGGGTAGTACCGAGGGATTAGAATGCTTGCATTTCATATACTATATATCCCAGCATATGGATATCTTTAAACATTAGGGCATCTCCACCGGGCCGACCCAAACCGTCGATCGAAGAACGTTCTAATTCTATCTGTTTGGGTCGGACCGCGGTCGCTTTTGGGTCGTGGTCTGGCCTGTCCGACCAACCGCGCCTAGCGGCGCAACCCATTTGTCCGCGCCTGGCCAACGGGACAAGGGCATTTAAAAAAATTCAAACAAAGACAATACACGCTAAAAACTGGTGAATTTCATACATATTTATAAGTAATTTACATTCAAATCTAAAAACCTAGATTTAGACTAGCCCTAAAACTACTAATGTTGTGCCTCCGACGCCGCCCCGTCCATCTATGGATCGAGGTCGATGTACTCCGGCAGCGTCTAGAGGTGCGCTGGTGGCAGGCCCGGAGCAAGCACGGGCGGGGGCGGGGGCTGGTCGATCACCTGGCCAGGCCATGATGTCCATGCATCCATCTCCGCCGGCGTGGGTGGAGCAGCCCACCTCGGCATCAGCGGCGATGGCGGTAGCCCCGTGTTCACCTCCTTCACGCTGGCCGCAATGTCCTGCTCGAGGAAGGCATCCTCGCCGTAACCCCACGCCAGGATCTCCTGGTACTCCGGGGCAGGTGCGTGGCGGCGGTTGTAGCCTCCTCCTCTTTGACGATGATGTCAAGGTCGTTGTCGCCGAGCTCGGTGTCAGAGTGGTTGAAGGCCCAGTCGTCATCAGGTGCGAAACCCCCACAGCTCGAAGTCACCGTGGAAGGAGCTCGCGCGCCGTGCCGTGTGCTCCCACTCCAGGAAGTTCTACCAGGACGTCTTGTTCTGGTAGGCGTGATCATACTAGAGGGTTGGCAGGAGCTTGCCAATGCGGCGAGCGATCTCCTCCTCCAGCCTCTTGCCCTCCTTGGGTGTGGGTGGCATCGGCACCTGCTCCCAGTAGAGGTGTCAGCTCGTGGGGAGGGAGACATCATGGTAGGCGATGCCTCTCCCCTCCCTCCACCACCGCTCTCACTCCACCACATAGAAGTAGTGGCCGGGCTCCTCCTCCTCCTAGCTCTAGGCGGGGAGGCCGACGAAGTCTTGCGGTCGCGACGGACGCGGCATGAGCCCCCGAAGGAAGGCCGGCATGCCGCTCTCCTGCATGCGCCGACCGCTCGAGCCTGATCCGTCCGCCTCGTGATCGTTCTTCGCCTTTTTGAACCACCCTGGTTTCTTCATCGCTGTTGGTGGCGGCGGCGGTGACGGGAGGTGCTGGGAGGGCTGTAATTGGCGATAGCGAGAGGAGGGAAGTGCGGCACCGATGGGCGCAGGGGCATGCTTAAGTAACCCATGCCCGTGCGAGCCCGCGCAGTTTCTCGCGCCTCCGCCATCAATGTCGGCGCGGGAACTCAGGCGGCGTCCCGTCAGTCACAGGCTGACACACCCCGTTGACATTGATGGCTCAAGCTGCCGCCCGAGTCTCTAAAATCGCTGTTGCGATTGCGTATGAATCGGTGTCGCGGTTGCATCTGAATCGGTGTCGCGCAGTTGTCGCTGGCGGGTGGGCCACTAGCGCACGCGGGAGGACACGCTCTCGACTTGCCCGTGTCCAGGCCGATGCATCGGCCATGCAAATTTGGTACGCCGATGGGTCGAGCCAGACGCATCGGTCCGGATGGGTCATGCCACTGGAGACACCGCGCACGTCCCGCACGTCCGGGAGGACGCGTTTGGACGTGCCCGGGCAGGTTGGATCGACCCGGTGGAGATGCCCTTAGTCCTTACCGGACTGATGATGCTACACTTCCATTTGGATCCTATGACAGTAGAAGATGCTGATTGCGCGACCTGCAATCAGGAGGCAAGTTCATTCTTGCATAAATCTTACAATACCAAGCTTGTATATCATTTGCAAGTGCAATTTTGCATGTCCTTTGAATTATTTTACAAAAACTCTTTTCAAAAAATGTCATTTGCAATAAAAGAAAAATACTGTTTTATAAATGAAATGGAATGTGAAATGATGAGCAACGGAATCATGGTTGGAAGACATGGTTGGGAAGTCATATGGTGGAGATTCCATTGTACCGAGAAAATTAGGACTTAACAAAAAATTTAGTCACTGATTCAAAGTGCCATATAAACCATACTAACCATAGATTCCCGAACGGGACAGACAAGTTAGCTAGACCTTCTTCCTTCCATTTTTCCTTGTATACTAGTCGGATTGTTGTTTCGTGTGCGGAATGATAATGGGTGGGAGCCCGTAATGTCTCTATCATGTGCTCCGGGATAACGATCGAGTATATTTGAAGGCAGGGACTGGAACTCGTTACAAAGGATAGGCGGCGGGGTCATGGAGAGGCTACTGATTGGCTAGTTTTTAGAGTGGATCTCAGACCAAGAAAGTCTAAACGTACATATGCTGGCATGCATGATTCGATTGTGTAACAAGGCTAAAGACGTTTGTGGGTAAAGTAGCGCACCTCACGAGAGTATAAATATGCCATGATACGCCATATTCTAGAAAAGAACTACGACCACAGTGTGAAAAGGAACTCCATGAAGTTCTCGCAACCTGTGAAGATTGACAGATAAAATTTTATAAACTAAAATTTACCTTTTCTAAAAACCTGATTTTGAAAAACTGCACAATCCTAAGATTGATCCACGACCGTAGATAGTGCATCAAATAACCACATAGATAGAACTTGTGGAGTACCTCCATACTCATCCGTATTTCCTCATCCTTGCTTAGGCTCAAATCAATCACGGGACTACAAATGTGGTACTATACGATCTAAGAAGGCATCTACGGAAAGTCGACGTTAGTTCAACGAATTCGAAGGAGTCAACACTTCAACATGGTGAAAGTGGAGATCAAATTAAATATAGGTGGGATCCAACTCTCAGAGATAGGAACAATACCAATAGAATTTGTTGCTAGAGCAAATAAACAGTCTTTAGACATTGAGATAAGACTAGAAGTAAATCTAGTGCTAGACTAGTCTACAAGCTGCTTCTTCGGATTTTGGTTTGAACAAGAACTTACCTGACAAGTTCATTGCGTCATGGGAGTTCCGAGGATCTTTTATGAAGATCTATGATATGAATAATATAGTTATACCTTGGACTTACGATGTTTCTGTTGTACTACTCTGTTGGGTGTAATATTCGTTGAACGGTGTTTCGTGAGTGTTATGACAATGACTTGTACACTACAACGTGCAGTGGTGTCCTGGGTAGCCGCAGCCACTCCCTCCCTGTCATCGTCGCTCTAGTTTCTTGGTCGGCGCTCTTGTTCCCACCTGTTTCCCAGAACTTGCTGATCCATCCCTCCCTCGCCGACAGTATTCCTCCGAAAAAGAAGTCAATAGGGTCGGCAAAGCCGCGATATTCGATGCTGAAGGAGAAGCTGCCCACCATGTCTGCGAAGGAGAGGGAGGAGGAGGCCGCTAGGGTCAAGTTCGTGACGCTGGACCGAAAGAGGTGCTAGCACACGTCCTTGGCAGCGGCTGCGTTGCCCGGACTCGGCCTCGGCAATTCCGAAGGCCACACCCCCCCTAGAGGCATGCAAGGGAGCACAGGCGTACTACTAAGAGAGGTACGACTAGAAGAGAGCATGAACTCCCTGCATCGGCGATAGCAGTTCCAACATCCGAGTCGGCACCATCGAAGACTGATGAGGACCCCGAGGAGGGCGGAGGTGGTACCGCTCTTCATCTGATCGATGTTGGCCTATATTATTTTGGGAGCCGAACTTTGATGATAATTTTGTTGGCCCACGGTGGTGGCCGGAACTTGTTAATTTCTTGTAGATGCGTGTGAATCTTTAATCTGTAGCCACAAAACCTTTAAAGTTACTACGTATTTGTTTAGTGCACTTGCATTTTATTTGTGCCAAATCTGTGTTGGAGCCTAGCGGGTTGCTGGTATTGGTAGACTCCCATAAGAGCATCTCCACTCGGCTTTTCAGTACGCCGTTTCAGGGCATATTTTTGGTCTGGACGCCAAAATTCAGTCCAGTTGCATTCCTAGGACTCCGGTTTCGTCCAGATTTACAAAATACGTCCGGCCTTCTCAGGACGTTCCCGGGACGACGGGAACGCGCTGAAAACGCCGAACGAAGCGATTTCGATGGGAAAAGAGTTGGCGAGTGGATCCGCCCAGTCAGCGGCAGAAGCCGAGTCGTCCTCATCCTCCCGCATCGGGACGCCGCGAAGGACTGTCGGGCATTAACTACCGGTCCCGTCGGCCACGCGTCGCCATAATGGCGCGCCACCGTCGCCTCGGCTCCCGTGACGGACGGCGGGCATTAACTTCCCGCCGCTTCCCCTTTTTCCCGCCCTCTCCGCTACACCCCTCCCGCCTTCGCAGCCCTCGCTCGGCCTATAAAACACGGTCGCACCGGCTCGCAACACACTGCCACCTCCAACCCGCACCACACCAAACTCCGGCGAAAGAAAACAATCGACGAAGATGGCGGAGAGGTACCCAGGGGATCCCGAGGTAGTGAACGGCTTCGGCCGGCGAACGCTCCAGCCATGGGAGGCCAGGATGCTCCACGACGCCGGGTACACGGCGCCGCCGGACTTCCGCTACCCCCCAGTGGAAGCTCCGCACCGGCGGCATACCGGTGCCGAAGGACCACGAGATGGTGGACGAGATCCAGGCCGCCATCACGGCGGCGCCGGACCCGGAGCTCGCCGAGGACCCTGCAACCTCGCGTTCTGGGAGAACTTCTTCGAGGAGCACCGCCTCGCCGAGCTCGCCGCGCACCCGGGTCCTCCAGGTGAGCCGCCGAAGCGCAACAACGCGGCGAGCCGCCGCCGATGGTGGAGTGCGCAAAGCCGCACGCTCGTGGCCATCCTCGAGCACATCCACGTCGGCAACAACCCCTAGCTGGGGTTCCCGCGTTCGCCGGTGCCACCCCATCGCCGCGGGCGCCAACTACCTCCGGCGAGCTGGGCGCCCAGGAGGATGGCCAGCCTCTCCACCTCCTCCTTCGCGTCGCGCTCCTTGGCATCGGCTCCTGCATAGTCGCCGTGCAGCAGCGGCGAGGTCTTTCGGCCTCCTAAGCGAGGCCGACACGCCGAGGGCCTCACCACCGAGGACACGCGCGCGGCATCGTCATCAACGAGCCTCGTGTCGCGACTCCGCCGACCGGGCGGATGGCCCTTCGCCAGCCGAAGCTGGAGCCCGCCGACTGGGACGTCGCCGTCGACGAGGACTCCTTCGCCATGAAAATGGCGATCGAGCGTTCTCTGCGCGAGGCGGCGCCGCCGTCGCCGTCCACGGAGTCGAACATCCTCGCCTGGTCCAGGACGGACTGGGAGAAGGAGGAGGCGCTGCATGTGCAGCGCCTGCAGGAGCAGGCCGAGCGTCGCGCCAGAGGGCACCGCGATCCCGCCGCGCCCAGAGCGCGTCCCGAGCCCTTCTAGCTGGGCGCGCCCCTCGTCGTCCTCGATGACGACGACGTCGACCCTTCGTACCAGCCATGGAGGTACGGCGACCCAGGCCAGGGCAGCTCGCGGCTACCGCAGACACCGGACGACGACGACGACGACGACGATGACGGCACGGCCGATCCCAAGTACACCAACTTCTACTGCCACTTCGGCATGTGAGGCGGCATCGGCATCGCCCTTTTTTTACTGTTTTTAGGTTTCGTTTATCCTAATTTGGCCAAAGTTCGGGTATATGTCCGAATTTGGCCAACTATTGTATGAACTTGCCGCTGTTTAATTAAAATTGCATATATTCGTCCAAATTTCGCCGTGTTTGATTAAATTTCGGCCAAGCGTGGGGACTCGGTCTGGACGTGAGTGAGAAAAGGCCGTTCTTAGAGTGAAGATGCCGAGTGGAGATGCTCTATGCGTTGGTTGTGTGCCAATAGTGTTGCCGGCGAGGAGCCCGGTGGAGATGCTCCGAGAAAAGAAAACATCTACTATTTCAGAGGGAAAACAAAACATTTTAGTATACTAGTAGTAAGTTTTCATCGTAAATTTTGTACGTTTGCTGCATCTAGACGTTTGACCGACGAGCAACATGTTTTCGGTCCTTTCGCGGCAGCAGGCGATGGATGGGTTGATTTGGAAACGACCGCCGCTCGAGGTCGCGCACCGCTTGGCTGGCATGTGGATGTGGTGAGCAAAAGGAGCAGCTGGAAACACAGCAGAAGAGAAGAGCAGGCCGCGCCGGCTGCACCGCAGCAGCATCGATCCATCCCATCATCAAGTCAGGCACCAACCCCAACGCCTCCTCCTTCCTTCCACCACTCTCTTTCTCTTTCTCTTTCTCTTTCTCTTTCCGCGCACACACGAACGGTCCGGGTATCCGTGCCCTGCCGACGGGAGACGGCAGAGAGAGAGAGAGAGAGAAGATCCTTCGCAGGCAAACCATCATCGCCCGGGAAAAGGATAGGAAAAGGCGCTTCTTCGCGAGCTGCACAGGATATAGTAGCAATAAAGCAGCAGGTCGAGAAAAGATCTCGTCGCTTTACAGTTTTCACCGCGAGATTTTGATTCCCCCTTCCCCATCATCGACCAATCATCATCGTCGCCAGGTACGTGCGCGCCTCGTCCTTGATCTCCTCGGACGTCTTCCCGTTCCGTGCTCGCCGTCGAGATTTTGTTTTCGTCCGCGAGATGAACGCGCGCGCATGTCGCGACGAGGCTAATCGACCTGTCGTCGCCGATCCGTTGTTTCAGGCGACGACGACCGGAGTTGCGCCGGCAGGAGATACAGGTCAACCCCAGGCGGCGGGGAGCGCGCCGGTGATCCCGCGCGAAGATCCGAGGCCAGGGCCACGACGCGCGTTGAACAGCGGCGGCGGCGGCGATGGGGTCGTTCAAGGGGCACGTGCTTCCCGGGACGCTGTTCCTCCTGGTGGGCGCGTGGCACGTCTGGGCGGCCGTGGCGCGCTTCGCGGCCGACCCGCTCGGCTTCCGCCTCCGCGTATGGAACCCCGTCGGCGGCGGGGCGCTGCGGCACCTCGAGCTATACGTAGTCGCAGGGGGCGCCTTCCTCGACATGTGCATCGAGGTGCTCTACTCCACGCACCTCCACATCTTCGCACCCGGGGGCGGGGTCAACCCGGCGCACCTCAACGACCTCGAGCACGGAGGCATGCTGCTCATGTTCTTCCTCGTCGGCGCCCTCGCACTCATCTCCCAGAACACGAGGTCACTATCACATCCCATCATCCCGTTGCGCTCATGACATGATCCATTCGTTTTTTGTTCCACCATTATCTTGTTCATTTCATTCTCTTTTTCTATAATAAATAATTTGCAAAAAATCGGTCGATCGGATTTTAATTCAGGATGAACAACTCAGCAGCGGACTACCGCCGTCCTACACTCGTCCTAAACTTCTCCGAATCTGGAAAAGGAAAAAGGGGGGAGGAGATGGTTGTTAGGTTAGTTGGTTGGTGTTTTGACTACCGGGGCCTCGCATCTTCAATGTTAACAAAGGACAGGCCACAAGGAGAAGTATTGGCTGTTTCCAGGCTAAGCCATGTGGTACTCTTGACTCACAAAGCTCGTGTCCAACTTGGGTAGTGCGGGTCTTTGATTCATTGTGGCACAATTCTGTTTGTAAAATTCAGGTTTATTCTGCTCCCTAATAAGTCGCTTGAAGCCATCACGGTGGAATGAGCAGCAGGCCGGCAGCTTATCGTGAATAAATTTGTTTTACATGCATACTGTTCATACTAGTAGTGTAAATAGTGAGGATATTCTCGTGAGTGACCATTGCTTTCAGCACAAAGCCAATCTATTATTATGCACAGGATGAACGTAGCAAAAGCTTATCAGCTCAAGCTCATCACACTTCAACCTTGACAGAGTGACAGAGAAAGACACGGACAAGTTCCATGTTTACTTTTGATTTCTTTTAGGAGTGGGAGGTGTGGGGGGGACAGGGCCCATTTCTGTCATTTCTTGAGTGCATAGATAAACCAAAGCGGATATGGAACCTGACTCTGTTTCACATTGGATAGTACTTGGGGGCGGGGCCTACTTTGATCTCAGTGGAGTTTCTGTGTAACCTTTTTGCCTTGCAATCATATTGTCATTTTGTTTCATCTTGTCCTTTTAGCCAATGTTAAAAAAAATAAACAGCGGTGTGTCTCATTGTAAAAGTACACTTCAATCATCACCAAATCATGCAACTATTTTGGTTTCTTGACTGCAAGAAATTTATTTGAATACTTCACCTGACGAATTTAGTGTGCAAATGATTTTGAACTGAGAGTGAAGTGAACTTGATGATTCCTTCTCGTAATGTGTCACGAAGAAGTTCCTACTTTTGATTTCTTTAGGAGTGGGAGGTGGGGGCATGGGCCATTCTGTCATTTCTTGAGTTGCATAGATAACCAATAAGGATATGGAACCTGACTCACATTCGATCGTACTTGGGGCGTCCTACTTTGATCTCAGTGGAGTTTCCGTGTAACCTTTTTGTCCTGCAAGCATATTGCCTTTTCGTTTTATCTTGTCCCTGCAGCCATCGTTAAAAATTAACAGTGGTGTGCCTCATTGTAAAAGTACTCATCAATCATTTACCCAAATCACGCAATGATTTTATAGTTTCATGCGTGCAAGGAATTTAAGTGAACAATTAAGGATAACCTGGTGTGTAAATAATTTTGAAATGTTAGAGGTGATTGGAGGATTGAACTTGCTGATTCCTTGTAAACTGTTAAAAAACAGTTTACTTACTCCCCTACTGATTGAACTTGCGGTGATTGGAGTAGCTTTTTCTTCCCTACTGATTTACTCCCCTAACTTTTCCCTGTGCTTTAAAGTTCTTAGCAGTTCATTCCAATTTGTAAGCATCTCATTGAGCTAACTTGAGCTTTCATTGGATATCGCCGCAAGCAGGTACCTGCCCATGACGGAGGGTGCGCTGTGCCTGGTATCGGCGACGGCGTTTACGGCAGAGTTCCTGCTCTTTTACTTCCACTCAACAACTCACCAGGGACTGGAGGGGTATTACCACTACCTCCTGGTTCTGCTCATTGGGCTCTGCGTCGTCTCCAGCGTCCTCGGCGCGCTCCTCCCAGAGAGCCTCCCCACCGACCTGGCCAGTGGCATGCTTATCACCCTGCAGGGCCTGTGGTTCTATCAGACGGCATTCACGCTCTATGGGTCGATGCTCCCCGAGGGGTGTCACCGCGATGCTGATGGGCACATTGATTGTCATGGGCATGCTGCTGGGGAGCGCGCGGAACAGCTCGCCAATTTCCAGCTCTTCGCGTACGTCTTCCTCGTGTTCGTCTACGCCCTAGGCTGCTATGCTGTCGCTGCCGCTAGGTACGGCCACCCGGACCTGAGGACGATGCATGCCGCAGCGATGGAACGCCGAGATAATGGTGCAGACAGGGGTGGATTCGTGGGCGGCTCGACGCTCTCACGGGAGCAAGGCGTGATCTAGTGGCCAGAATGCTGCTTCGCCATTGTTGTCTTGGTTTTGGTACAGAAGTATAAGTCACACGGCTGGGCAATTCGAGCTCACATCTAGGGTACAAGGAGAGTGAAGAACTGCACATAATCACATTGGGGTTAATCACACAGAGAGACACATATCCACTTGTCTTAGTTTGCGGTGAAGATTACAGACTTTTTTCATGAGAGGATTAGCATAAGTTCCTCCCAGATGTTCTTTTCTTACTAGCGATTTTTTTTATTCAAGAGATAAACCACGTGTGGAATTACGTGATCAGTGTAGGTCCGTTTTGGAGTACACGGCACAAGTGCTGAATCATCTGTTCGCGTTATTCATCAGAGTTGTCACACAAAGTATGTGAGAAGAATAGATTTGCTTAGCCTGTGTTAATCTTCTGATGTGACAGGGTATAGTTCGCTGCTGGGTATGGTTATCTGACACTCGTTGCAACTACAGACAGCCGTGTTGTTCAGCCGTGGCCGTAGTCCTTTTGGTTTTGCTGGTTTACCTATGTAGTCCTTCTGAAATAAGAAAAAAAACTGCATGTTGGAGTGTATTCCCTTCCCAGCCTAAAATTCGTTTTCTAAAATCTGATCTCAAATCTTGGATATCAAAACTACCACTAAGAAGAAGAAAAAAACTGCATACTAGAGGGTTTTCCTGACGAGAAACAAAGAAATTCCTTTTTTAAAGCCAGCAAAGAGACAATGAGGAGTTGATTATTGGTGGGAGATTGAAGCGCTATTTTTGCGAAGAGAAATCAACAAAAAGGTGCAGATAAATGAGAAGGCAAATTCGTTTCGCCTTAGTAAGGAAGGAAAAAAAGTAAACGACGCCTGAGAGATTCGAACTCTCGCGGGGAAACCCCATGTACTTAGCAGGCACACGCCTTAACCACTCGGCCAAGCGTCATTGTTGTTAGTCAGAACACGTGGACCTATATATTATGTGGTAACATTTTCCGCATTTGGCTGCATATGTTCCTATTCTGGTTTTGACCATTTCAATTCAAAAGTTCCAAACTGGGAAGGACCTTCCACTTTTTTTATTATTTATCTCCATCTTTTATCAATTCTAATCTACTGCGTATGGGTGAGTGCAAGTGCAAGCTTTTCTTGTAATTGCAAAAAACTAAAATCCATAATTACATTTAAACAAATATCATATTCCTATGTTGACATGTATACACGTCTAGAAAATTCACGCAAGTATGGTCGTTAATTCCATCCTCCAACTAGAAGAAATTGTTGCCTAAAGGTCACTAGAGCTGTGGAACGGCATATTTTACCCTCGATCTGGTCCTGATTCTATGTTCTCTTTACAAATTCATTCATACACCACAGGCCAACCAGACCAGAGACCCCCTCGCCCTTCTCCAAACGTCAAGCCTCCTCTCCTCTGGTTACCTGGCCACAGGCCACGGCCAGGATTTGATCACGTTGGAGCTAGACGATATGCATGCTCAAACTAGCATCAGTCAGTATCCCCTGCACAAGCGAGCATTGGTCACGACGCGCCGGCCACCTCCTCCACCATCCTCGCCGCCTCCGTCATGTTGGGCCGGTTCTCCGGCGCAGCTTCGGTGCACTCGACGGCGATACGCACCAGCTGCACGGCGGAGGCCCCGCCGGTGGAGGCGATGACGGGGTCGAGGATCTCGCGCTCGCTGCCCTGGGTGACCGCCGCGGTCGCCCAGTTCACGACGTCGGTGCCGCCGCGCGCGTTGAGGAGGTACTGCGAGGGGAACCTCCCCGTGACGAGCTCCAGGAGCACGATGCCGAAGCAGTACACGTCGGACCTCGCCGACACGGGCACGCGCTGCTGCTGCTGCTGCTGCGCGCCCGCGGCCTCCGGCGCCCGGAACGAGAACATGGCCTGCCCCAGCTGCGGTGTGTTGACGAGAGGGAAGAAGCCGTAGTCCACGATGTGCGGCTCCAACTGCGCGTCGAGGAGGATATTCCCTGACTTGAGGTTCCCGTGCGGTGGCGGTGGCGGTGGCGGCGGCGCGTCGAAGTCGGCGCCGTCCATGCTCGCGAACCGCGTCGCCGGGATGCCAAGCTTCTCGTGGAGGTACGCCATGCCGCGCGCCACGCCGACGGCGATCCTCAGCCGCGTCGGCCAGTCCAGGATCACCCTGTTCGGGCTCTGGTCCCCTGCATCCATCCATCCATCCATCCATCCATCCATCACACGCCAGATTGATTAATTGTTAAGCTTGGCTGTTAGGCAGGCGATCAACAGAGTACTACTAGCAGTACCGTGGAGCACGTAGAGGAGGCTGCCGCATGGCATGAACTGGGAAACGACGAGCTTCTCCTCCTTGCGGTAATGGTAGCCGAGTGGCGGGAGAACGTTTGGGTGGCGGAGCTCGCCCAGCCTGCGGATGTGGTTCTCGAACTCCTCGCGCCCGACGCGGTTCATGTCGCGCATGCGCTTCACGGCGACGGTGATGCCATTCCGCATGGCGGCCTTGTACGCGGACCCGAGGGTGCCGTTGCCCAGCACCTCCGCCGACGCCTTCATCATGTCCTGCAGTCCGAACTCTCCGATGGACTTGTTCATCAGCACGAACTCGTCCATCCGCTTGCCTCCGGCGCTGCTGCCTCCGGCGCGGCTGGACCCACCGGCCCCCATCTCCATCGCCGCCGCCGCCGCCGCCGCCTCCGGGGGGCGCGACGCGGTCGTAGCGGCCGGCTTGGGTGGGAAGCCGGGGCCCGGGCCGGTGCTGATGGTGTCGTAGTAAGGCGGCGGCAGGTTGTTCCGCTGCTCGTCCTGCCGCAGCATGAGGACCATGGCGCCGGAGACCAGCGCGATGACGAGCAGGATGATGCCGATGACAACGACGATGCTGGTCTCCTCCTGCAAGGCGTAGTAGTCGGCAGCCGACATCGGCGGCGGCGAGGGCTCCGGCGCAGCCACCGCCTCGCACGCCCCGGCATCGCTCCCCGGCGCGCCGCAGAGGTCGTGGTTCCCGGCGAACGCCGACTCGTTGAAGCGCGCGACGACGGCGCGCGGGAGCACGCCGGTGAGGCGGTTGTTCGACACGTTGAACAGCCGGAGAGACGCCGGGAGGCGCTCGGGCACGGGGCCCTCGATCTTGTTGTGCTCGAGGTGGAGCTCCAGGAGGCGCTTCGCGCCGGCGATGGCGGCGGCCGGAAGGACGCCGGAGAGGTCGTTGTTGTCGAGGTAGAGCTTCTTGAGCCACCGCATGTTGGCGAACACGTCGCCGGGGACGGGGCCGGTGTATGAGTTGTGCGACAGGTACAGCGCGCGGAGACTGCGCACGGTGGCGAGGCTCGCAGGGATCGGGCCTGCGAAGGCGTTGCGCTTGAGATTGATGGAGTGCAGGCCCGGGAGGTTGGCGAGCGCGGAGAAGTCGAACGCGCCGGAGAGGTTGAGGTGAGCGAGCCGAAGGCCGATGAGGCTGCCCTTGTAGCACTGCACTCCGGGCCAGGGATTGGTGGCATTGCACGGCGCGGGCGGCGAAGACGGCGACCACGCCTCTAGCGCGTTGGTCGGGTCATTGAACGACGCCTTGAGACGCAGGAGCGCTGCTGCCTCGGTGCCCGGCAGGGAGGCATCGGGCTCGGCAGCGAAAGCGACCTGGCCGCCGGCGAGGAGGAGAAGAGTGGAGAGCCGGAAGGCTAGGATGAGGGTGACCATGACCGTCTTGGCGGAGGTCAGAGCCTTTCCTCTAGTTTTCTTCCAGCCCCTGTAAATGTTTCCTGCCTTTCTTGGCTTTGCCTCTTCTGCTTTTTGTCAATGCCTCTTCTGCTCCAGTAGTTTGGCATGCAGTTTTGGGGCCTAAAAATAGTATCACACAAACTGAGACAACAGGTGATCCATGGAGATGATACAATGCACAACAGGTTTGCCAAAAATTTCATCAACAATAAAAAAAAGTGCAAAACTGTGTACACTCGAGAGTAGGTTGGTTGTATCTTTTTCCATGAGAAAAATGAGGCAGGTAATATGGCTCTTGGTCCTGCAAGTCTGCCCCTAAAATTAGGAACAATGGCAAACTAGGCAAAGATTAATTTAGTATTCCTTCTTCAGGCATGTATACCATGCTGTGGAAATCAATGCAGGGTGTTCTGAAAGGAGACATGTCTCCTATAGCAGCCTGGAATTTAACATGCTTCCGTAATAAAGATAAATCTTGATAACAAAAATATGGGTATTGTTGACCCTTGTTAAGGAACTAAAATAGAAGATCGGCATCCATGGAATAAGGACAGGTAATTTTATCTGTACATAGCAGCCGTCATTACTCTCGCTTCTTCTTGTTGTATCTCTATAACTGAAGTACTTAGATAACCACTACATGCACAGATGCACTATCACGAATACTCCTAACTAGCACAAAAATTCCAACAAGGCTACATTTGTGATTTGTCATATGTACACACAACAGAGCAAGCAGACATTGAACACTAGGCTTGCCTGTTATCGGCATTCTTGCTTTGAAAATTTGAAGATCTCGGCGATGAGCTCCAAGGGAAGTCCTTTCGTCTCCGGCACTCTTAAGTAGACAAACAGGAGAATAATGGAGCATATGAATGCATAGACACCGCATGCTCCTGTGAGCCCAATGGTACTCAGCATCACTGGAAAGCAGTATGTCAAGAGCAGTCTCCCGAACCAGAAGGAAAGTGCACAAAAACTTGCACAGGTTGCACGGGCGCTGGTCGGAAACATTTCCGAGCAGAGAATATTTGGTACGGGGCCCAAACCAACGACATAAGAGCAGAAGCAAATGTTTAATGTTACGTGGAAGAGGATTGCTTGCGCCACAGATCCCATGTTCATTATGGAGGACAAAGATATTGTACTGAGTGATAACATCAGGATAGGAGTAGTGACGAGGAGAAGACCCCTGCATAAAATGTACAAAAGTCTGAATATGGACTTTTTCTTAAGAACATGCAAGGACTAATGTCTTCAAAATCATGAGACGGCTACTTCAAAAAAAAAAATCATGAGACGGCATGTAGAGGTTATTCCCGTATACGACAGAAAAATGAAGTGTTGATGAAACGATGGACAATATTGATAAATTTATTGTAAGATGGCAAGTGGAAAACATAGTCAAGGTAAGAAGTGCTTCAGAATGTTTGCTAGGAGTAGCCCAGATAGATTACCACAGCAAAGATAAAAGGAAGAAGAGAGCGAGTTGTTCTAGAAAAAACATGGAGATAGCAACTATGGAAGTGTCAGAGAACTGTTGGAATTTTAACAATAAAAAAAGGACAGGCCCAGTGCTAGAAGCTCCCACACCAGGTGGGGTCTGGGGAAGGATTATAGAGGCAAGCCTTACCCCTGCAAAGTGCAATGCAGAGAGGCTGCGTCGAACCCAGGACCTCTTGGCACAAGTGGGGAGTACAGTGAAAAATGTACTGACACTTCCTTCTAAATGCAAAAAAAATTGAATGTTAGTCTCAGAGTTAACCTTCGTCCACAGATATCCATCAGCATCATTGAAGCGGTTATGCAAGGCAGCATGAGCAAAGCATTAAGGGCACTTATGAGGATTGCTGTTGAATGAGAACCAAGTCCAATGTCTGAAAACAAACTAACTACTCCAACTTGTTCAAGAATCTGAGGACTGTACCGGAGAAGGCCATTGATTCCTGCAGACTGCATTTCCAAGAGAGGACGACTAGTAAACAAGCTATTAAAAGATTGTGAACTGAGCTTCCTGCTCAAATCATGTACATAAATGTGTATTGATGACAGAGAGAATTGTACCTCCTGAAGCGCTTGAATTAACATGCCATGGCACAGAGCATGCCTGACTCCTGGCTGAAGAAGTACCCTCCATTTAGGCTTTATATCAGCGGTTTCAGATAGCCGGACAATTTGTTGTCTCGATGGATATCTCCTTGTGCCTTCCAAATCATGATGTGCAGGCTGATGAGAAAATAATGCCGCTTCATGGATTTCTTCTTCTTCTTCAATGTCATGATCGTGTAAAGAAGCCACAAAATCTTGCACAAGTCCTGTTGTGCCATGCCTTCTTAAATATGAAGAACTGCCTTCAGAGGTAAAGGGTGCATTTGTATCATATCCTTCTGCAGTTGCAGCCTGAGAAAGAAGAGAAGCCTGTAAACCATCTCCATTATTGCCTTCGTCACCAGGATAAGCTCCCCTGTTCTGTTGAGCACTGTCGTCCTCCTCCCTGTACTCATCCATCCGTTCACGTTCTACAAAATTAAAACTGTTGAAGGCCAGGAAGAAATTGTTTCTCACACCTCCTGTTTCTGACATATTCCCATGTATACTTCCAAGAAGATCAACTAGCGGGTCTGAAAGGTGCCAATACAGACTACTATAACGTGAGAGCTGGCCGGTGCTGGTTCGAACAAAACTTTGACCTTGAGCATTGCTAATAGCATTTCCTCCAATGCCCATGCCCGGTATAATGTTCATACCATCCACAATAAGAGATATTTCACCTGCAGGTTTATGTGATGTCATGACTCATGATGAATTTATGCTTCTTCAAATGATGAAAATAAGAAATGCACATTTAGTTGTTAATTCAATTAACAAAAACTACATGATGTAAGTTAATAATGCTATCACATGTGAATAACCTCCCTTGCCATTTCTTAAATCTTATTTTATCAACATTTTATCCGTGACTTATCATTTACGGTGAACTAGTCTTATTTCTCTTGTCAAGTGCAAATTGGTACAAACTCCTCTTACAGTCAATATAAAGCCAGTGTGATAAGTAGGATTATTCCTTCTTCAATTCCTTTTTCAAAGCCAGGCTGATAAATAGGGGTTTTGATTCGAATCCTTAGCCTGAAAAAAAGCCATGAAACCCCTTCATCCAAACACCCACTAGTCAGAAAATTTCGCAGTACAAGCTTGTCTTATCATGTAAGAGACTGTATTACGGATTTTGGAGGCAAGCAGAAACTAAAGAGAAGTTATGACTTCCAAAATCATTCTCTCTTCAAGCTCCTCCCTTCTCCTTGTCTTGGCTATATAGCAGCACGGCAATGAAAGAGCTTCGCATGGTGGACCGAACAGCACGACCACCCATTATTGCCGCAATAATCTACGGTAAATATCTATCCTAAGTTCAACCAATAACAACAATATTTTCCAAACATACATGTAGTTTGTGTTTTCATCTTGTCAGATGTCAGTCACGGCTAGACATTTCTATACTCCCTCCGATCCAAATTAATGGACTCAGATTTGTCTAGATTTGGATGTATCTAGACATATTTTAGTGCTAGATACATCCGAATCTAGATAAACCTGAGTCCATTAATTTGGATCTATGTCTAGATACATCCGAATCTAGATAAATCTGAGTCCATTAATTTGGATCGGAGGGAGGACTAAAATTCTCATGACTACATTTTGTATGCAACTCGTAACTATTTTCAGTTACTCATTTCCCCTGTTGACATTTCACAACTAACCATCTTCAGCTGAAAAGAGTAAATGTGAATAAATAGTTGAAGTTGCTGGCAATATTCTCACCTGAAACATCATCCTTCCCTCTAAGCCACTGTAGAGAAACTCTGGCCTCACTAATTTTTCCATCGCTTACAAGCCACCTAGGCGACTCTGGCAAGTAGAATACCAATAAAGCAAAGTACACAATGGAAGGAGCAAAAATTGAGCCAATCATAAGTCTCCAGTTAGGAGAAGACACCAGAGTCATCCAAAATATCATGCAATAGGAAAAGATTATCCCAACGATGAACATAAACTGTGGCATAGTTCCCAGTGATCCCCTCATATCTGGCGAAGATGTTTCTGAGATATAAATTGGGACACATGTGAAAACCAAACCACTTCCTGATCCAACAATTAGCCTTGCTAGGAGTAAAGTGTAGATGTTTGGAGACCACAGCATTAGGACGCCACCGGAAAATAATAGCAGAGATGAGTAAATCAATACAGCACGTCTTCCAAGCCAATCCAATAGTGATCCAGAGAATATTGTGACCACAACGGCCCCAAAAACTGAAACTGCTACAATTATTCCCTCGATTGAATGTCCATTCTTTAAGTCAAATTCCTTTTCCATGTGGAGATTAGCCTCTGCCAGATAATTAAAACCAAGTAAGTATGATTGCTTGACATGCTTCCTTGGAATAGAGGAAGTTGAGTTTATCTGGAGGTAGAGTCTAGCACTAATGCTTCAGGAAACAATTAGAAACTCATGACAAATCACTGCCAGACTACAAGTAAGAGAATTACCTAAAACTGTTGTAAAATCCCATCCAAGTAATATATAACCAATAGAAACCGCAATAGCAGAAAACACTGTTGACTTCATCTTTTGAGAAGTACTATAGGCCACAGCGCTTACCAGATAACTCTTGTACCTAAAAATACGGATACCTGTAAGAAACAGTTGCTTAATGATAGATCCAATCAAACTTCTGTCTCCTGATACAACTATGTTAGATGGAAAGTTGGATGCTCAGGAGTTAGGATACCAATGCTGGTCCTTTAATCACTGGGTTGCTATTGCACTTATGCTGCAACATATGAACTTCGTCAACTGTACAGCATTATTTATATATGCCACTCCATACCTCATTTACTATGTTTGTTATGTTTTCTAAGGTGAATGGTAAACTACTTATATATTTCCCCAGTTGCACGACCTAAGGATGCTGCACCTGTGAAATCATGGTAAGCTGGCGATGCTACTGAAAGAAACAAGCCACAAAATATTATATTAGTTCTTGCTGACCCAACTGGCAACCACATTAATGAATAATAGCCCTTATAAATGCTACAATGGTTCGATCTGATTGTCATGGGGACAATTAAGGAAAAGGTTGAGATAGATGAATGTGTCTTGAGACTTGGAACACCAATAATATTACATGAAAAGCTATAAGTGGTCACTGCAAATCTAAAAGACATGCCAAATGAGGACAAGGAAGAGGTGATCCTCCAGCATTTCAAGTGCGCTCTAGGCTCAAAAGCTCGAAGGCTGCTCAGCCTTGATTGGGAGGCCCGTCAATATGAGCAGCGCGACCTATCCGATCTCGAGGCCCCTTTCGATGAGGGCGAAATTAGGGAGGCCCATCTTCTCACTCCCTTCTGTCAAAGCACCAGGACCGGACGGCTTCATCGGTGCTTTTTTCAAAAGCTGTTGGGACATCATAAAAAGTGACTTGGTGGCTGCTATCTCCCATATGGCTGGATTGAGGGGTGGTTGCACAAATTTGATCAACTCGGCAAACATCATCTTAATCCCAAAGAAGCAAGATGCTGCGACGGTTGGCGACTATAGGCCCATCAGCCTCATCCACAGTATGTCAAAGATTTTCTCCAAGCTCCTTGCGAACCGGCTGGCGCCAATCCTTCCTGATCTTGTTTCCAAATGCCAAAGCGCGTTTGTTAAGAAAAGGAGCATCCACGACAATTTCCTCCACGTGCAAAACCTCATCAAGGAATTGCACTCTTCGAGGACGGCTAGCCTTTTTCTCAAGCTGGACATCTCTAAAGCCTTCGACTCCGTGGGATGGGCCTACCTCCTCGAAGTTTTGGCGGCACTCGGTTTTGGTCAGGTTTGGAGAGACTGGGTGTGTCTTTCACTCTCCTCGGCTTCCTCGAGAGTGCTTCTCAATGGAAGCCCGGGAAGGCCTTTTCGGCACACAAAGGGGCTGAGACAGGGAGATCCTCTCTCTCCCATGCTGTTCATCCTCGCCATCGACTCGTTGCAGCGCATCCTCTCGATTGCAAGTCAACGTGGTATTCTCAGTCCGATCAGATCACGCAAACCACGATGCAGAATCTCCATTTATGCTGATGATGCCGGAATTTTTGTCAACCCCATCAAAGATGAGCTCAAGGCGATCTCTGACATTCTGGACTGCTTCAGAAAGGCTAGCGGCCTCATCACCAACCTCGATAAGACGGAGATCTTCCCGATCAGATGCGACAATGTTGACCTTGCGGCCATCCTTGCAGTTTTTCCTGCAAAGATTGCCTCTTTCCCGGGGAAATACTTAGGTCTACCCCTGCACTTCAGGCGACTTCGCAAAGTTGACCTTCAGCCCCTCATCGACAAGATTGCTGGAAAGCTTCCGGGGTGGAAGGGGAAGTTTCTTGCTCGTCCTGGAAGGATTACCCTCGCCAGGTCCGTCCTCATGGCCATTGCCGTCTACCACGCAACCGTCTTGCCGCTATCTAAGTGGGCTAGAGAAAAGATTACTCGCATTGCTAGAAACTTCGTGTGGGCCGGTGATGAAGGCGAGCATGCGGCTAGAGGGAAAGCTTTGGTCAGCTGGACGACACTTTGCAGGCCGAAAGATCTGGGTGGGCTTGGAATGCCGCACCTCCAGCGGACAGGTCGGGCCCTCAGGCTGCGATGGCCATGGCTGCAGTGGACTGACCCACAACGCACTTGGGCGGGTTCCAATCTACCCTGTGACAAAGCGGACATGGAGCTCTTCAGAGCCTCCACGAAGATCTCCCTTGGAGATGGCGAGACAGCTTCTTTCTGGCTCGACGGTTGGTCTGAGCATGGCCCCATTCACCTTTGGGCGCCTGACCTTTTCAAAATTGCTACGAGGAAAAGCAGAAGCGTGGCCAAAGAGCTAAAGGCGGGGAACTGGATTCGTGCCATTGCTAGCCTGACCACGACGACACAACTTGCCCAGTATCTCAAAGTTTGGGACTTGGTTCAGGGCACACAGCTGATTCCGGGGCAACAAGACGAGATTGTTTGGATTTTGACCTCGGACGGAAGCTACAGTTCCAGCTCTGCCTACCTTGCGCAATTCCATGGAAGCCATCCCAAGTTCAACGCCCATAAATTATGGGCCGCCCACGCCGAGCCTAAGTGCAAGATTTTCGGCTGGCTGGCCATGCACGGAAAGCTTCTTACGGCTGACAACTTAGCCACCAGAGGGTGGACGCATGGCCCCATCTGTGCCTTATGCCTGAGCGCACCGGAAACGGCCGACCACCTTTGCAAAGACTGCCCTTTCACGATGGCCATCTGGAACCTTACTCAAGTTTGGGACAACGCTGTGGGAGGTATCCATGGCCAAGATTTTCATTCCCTCACGGACCGGTGGGACAATCTGATTGCCAGAAGATCAACGAGCGAGAAAAGACGATTAAGTGGGTGGCTGCTCTATGTTCTTTGGAACGCCTGGAAAGAGAGAAACAGACGAATCTTCACTAACCGGCGGCTGACTTATGTCGAGGTGGCTGAGATCGCTAGGGAGGATATCTCACAGCGAGCCCGTGCTTTCATGGCCTTGGGGCCTGCCATTCCTGCGGAGCCTGACTAGGCGGTTTCGGTTTTTCTGTATTTTGGTGATTTTGGCATGTTTCCACCTTAATTAAAACATGCCCCTCTGTACTGTGCTACTGGTTTTCCCTCTATCTATTTGAAAAGGCAGAGCTCCTGCCGGTTGCTCCAAAAAAAAATTTAAAGTATGATGCCATGTATAACTACAACACGTAAACCATCTCTCTAGAGAAAGCATCTTTCTTGAATATTGGGAACGGTTCTGAAGTAGCATCTATGCTAAAATGCATTATAAGTTCAGCAGAATAGAATGCACAGAAATGGGTGTTCTTCATCACCATGCAACAAGACTAATGACTCAACCCTTACTTGGTTAGAACAGGGAAATAGTCAACTGTCTTTTTTAGTTCTGCTGGTTTTTGGATAAATTCAGTACTGAACCAAACATATATTCAAGTAATAATTGAAGAGGAATGAGAAACATAATTGCACCCAGCATGATCACTGTGATCTCTCAAAGTACCGTCGCATCAACTGAAGGCTGGCCGAAATAGGAATTGTGGGCCTCCTGTGGTTTACATGAATTCTCTATCTTGCAGATTCATCTGTAAAGAAAAATGGAAGTGAATACTAGAGACCAAACATTCACACTTCACACCAAGTTCTTTATGCAAGGAAAAGTGAAAATAGATTCTCTAGCCTACGGAACATTTTTAGGTACCAAGTTCTTCAACTATTGTTGCCTTAAAAATGTTATTTATGAAAATGCTAGTTAATTTTTGTCTCTGGGCCATCACAGTCACACAAATATGAGATAAACTTAATACTAAAGATCACAAAAAAAACATCATAGTTTGGTGGGTCCCTAATTACTTCTGATTATAGCACCAATTGGATAGTGTGTTGTTATACTTGGCAATTTAAAAGCTAAATAAAGGAGAATGTTAGCTCCTGATTCGTCAATATCTTGCATGCATGCATATACACTATATTCTGATCCCATGTTTCTTGGGAAAAGTAATCAATCTGTGTGTATAATGTTTTTAGCCAGAATGTACATTTACATCCATGGCATATTGGAGTGCTAGATCTTAACATTGTAATGTAGATAATTAAAGCTGTATATGTATTCATGTCTTTTGAGTCCAATTGTTTGAAAGACAAGTAGCGGTTGCCTACAAACAACACAAGATGGTACTCGGGCGCTGTGACAATGAAGATGACTGACCATGGAGATGTTAACATACACTCGCCAAGACGGCAAGAAGACACAGGAATTTGAACGGGCTAGGGTGAATGCAAATAACCAACAAAATGAGGTACTAGCTATGCTTCAAAACCAGTATGTCTGATTAGACATATTCCTATTCTAACATACCATACAATGGACTGGCTGTCTGATTAGACATATTCCTACTCTAACATACCATACAATGGATTGGCCACGCCGAACAGATCATAGAATGGTTTTGCTGTTGAGAAGGTTGAATACATGTGAAGAAATCAAATGGACAAAGTGAACAAACCAATATTGAGTAATGAAGTCATCTTAACTATTCGGAATTTCGTCGCTTTAACCAAACAGTATTAAAGTCGAAATATGATTTCACCATACACCGTTTGCGGACTTAACCAAACAGTATTGAAGTTGAAATATGAATTCACCATACACCGTGCGCGAACTCTACCAAACCTAGCCACGAACTGTGAGGTCAAACTGGCTAGTTGGCAGAATCTCCTAGTTACTCAGAGCACTGGAATACACCCTCCGTCCACTAACCAAATCATGTGTTCTCGATTGTTATCTGTACAATCAATTTCATCCATTCGGCCCAGGGGCGGATCTACAGGGTGTCCCCGGTGTTCACCGGCACGCCCAGAAATTGTGAAGGTCAGTGGGATTAACTAATCGCTAGAGGAAAACAACCTCATACCTCGTGCCGCGCCGCTGCAGCTGCTTGAGGAGGGGGAGTGAGCAGAGCAGTGGCTGGGAGGGGAACCTGAGGAGGTCTTGCCTTTTTTGGGAGCCTCCGCGGCGGAGACGACAGCATAGCAGGGAGACAAAACGAAAATGACGACGATGATTAGACGAGGAAAAAAAGTGATGATTACTTCTGTACTGTTCATTGTTGAATCGATGGCTAAGATTGATCTTGATGGTACTGTATGTGCTTGCGTGGACACTTGTGCGGCGACAATTATTCCGTCCCATAAAAGTTTTTTTAACATTAGCAGTATAGCTGATAAATTTATTGATTAGGTAGAGATTTTGTTAAAAAAAATGAAAGACAATGCAAAAGCCCGATCATGAGAAAATAAAGAGATAAAAAACAGACATGAGGCTAAGCCCGGATCAAGGATATATCTTGGCTCCCGCTATATGGGCTCCTCGTTTGGAAACTTCTCGTATTTCGCTCTCTCCAAATTTCTCAAGCTGCTAAGAGGGTAAGGGATTGCGTTCCTTTACTCTGGTACGCCGAAGAGCGAAGCCTGCAAAGCTGCAGCCACTTGGAGATCGTGGAAGCCTTGGTCCAGGACGATGGGTGTGGAGGTTGCAACTTGGCCCATGAGGAGTGCATACCAGACCTTCCTTGTCAAGGACATTTAGTGAGTAGATGACATGGTGTTTTCAAATTACAGAAACAAAGTGGGAAAAGGTAGTTGTTTTCCTAGGCACGACAATATAGGGAGTCACTCGCTAGGATTCGATCTAAGACAGTCATCCACATGAAAATTTGCACTTGCTAGGTGCCCAAACATTGCTAAATGGATGAGCCAAAGTCGGATGCGATTGCTCCGGTAAACTATAGAAGTATGTTGATCGTGTTGTGTATCCGTTTGAGGCCTAGAACCGCGGAGGTATTGTATCCACCAAGTTTTCATTTAAGTTGTAGCTCATCAAGCAAGCACGCAAGGTTTATAGGCTTCGGTAGCATGGCATGTGATAGGCCACGATAGATGATGCAGCCCGTCCTACTAACGTCCCTACATCTACACCGCCAAGTCCCCCAACTGGACCCATGACACGTGTTTGAGCTAAACTCCTCCATGATAAGGTGAACTTGCTCCTACCTATGTGTGACTTTTATTACACCTTAGACAGATTGCTACTCCATACCAATACCCTATGCATACTTAGGTTTGGACCCCCAAGAGCAATGTCAAGCTACAACAAAAGATGGACAAGAAGACCATGGACAAGAAGGTGAGAAGAAGAAATTGCCTCAGGTTGGCCGGTCCCAGCGCTAGTTCCAACTGAGCCCCCAACCGAAAGGCCCAACGTTGGTCCCAACCAGAGCACAACCGAGTAGCCCGGTCCTAGAGCCGGTTATAACCGGTGGCCAACTTGAGGACTTCTAGGCCACTCCTGTTCCAGCTTGGTCCCCCACCGGTTCCAAACGAGATGTCTAGTTCCAACCCCGGTCCAACCGAACCCTCAACTGGATGAAGCGTTTTCAGTGATATTTAATGCTATCTTTGTAACCTTATCCAAAACCATATCCCTGCAAGGATTTTACTGGATCGGTGACCGTCGACGAGAGAAATTGGTCAAGTTATCGTGTTTGTGTTGCATGAGTTTGTCATGTTCTTCGTGTTCATGTTCTTCACTTCCGCATCTTCTCCCTTTTCCCCATGAGGCCACGTGTCACACCCCAGGGAACCGTGAAAATCAGGCTGCCCTCCCGGGTTAACCCCAACATAGTTGTATCCGTGATGCATGTAAAATGCATACATGAACTTTATAGTTTATTGACACTTATTCCCATGTTTTTACACCTTATAGAATGTTATATCCATGTTTTACATTGATTTATGAGGATTTACCAATGATCCTCTTTATTGGGGCTATAACTCTTCAAGACAGGGAAATCTTGTTTTGTGTTTTTATCTTTTAGGGACCTAAATAAAGTCAAATAGATCAGGGATATTTCGAGGATTATTTTTTCGCGAAGAGAAGAGGCTGGAGCACCAGAACCACCAGAGGGGAGGCCGGAGGCCCAAAAGAGCCCATGTGGCATGGGCCCCACCCTGGGTCATTCCACCAAGTCTCTTTCCCTCCTTGAGCCTCCGTAGTTGTCCATCTTCATCTCAGACTCGAAGTATTGACATAAAAATTCCTATAAAAGATCCCATGCGATAATCTTGGATAAGGAGGAGCGGAAACACAGAAATACCAAAACAGAGCCAGGACCAGCGAAGATTGGAGAAGGAAACACCACTGGATCCACCATCGGTTGGATCTCTACCTTCTCCAACATCATCTCCATGATGATGAGGGAGTAGTCCACCTATGAATTATGGGTTTGTGGCGGTATCTTGATCTCTTTCTCTCTTGACCTATCATTATTCTAGTACTATATGAGCTTCCCTACATGATTATGGTTATCTATGCAATTCCTATGTGGTGGGTTTTATGATTTGATACTTGATATTGGAATTCTATTATGTGTAATATGTATTGGTAGATGCATATTATGTACTCAGTTTTTAAGCACTTATTATGATCAAACTTGTATGGAGAAACATGTGTGGGGGAACATGTGTATTAGATGGAGTAACATGGTGGTGAATATTGGGCAGTGACAGAAAACTTTAGATCCACTATGGTTTTTACCTTTTTTGTTACCTCACTAGGGATAAAGTGAATGCACGTGTTACAATCATCTAGTGAAAACTCAGGTGTTCGTGTTTATTCAAGGTAGCATATTTGATATTCAAATATCATGTCAAAGTACCCAAGGCTATACTCTGTTTATTCTTAATTCAAGATTATGTCTTTTCTGAACAATTTTATGTCCATTACAGCTTATGAGAGAGTAGTCAAGTGAACCCATGAATCCTAGCTAAGTCCACTTTTTTTTATCATAATAAACCACTATCCATTACTTTTACTATCTTTTATATTTTCTACACTAATTAAATCCAAAAATACAAAACACTTATACTGTTAGCAAACACAAACAAAAAACTAAAAAAATAATTTATTATTTTTACTTTCCTTGCTTGTCATAGATTGTTTACTTTTATTTATTTATAGTTTTATTTCAGCTTTACTAATACGAAACCTTGTGCTTGAAAACCAGATAGTGGAGTTGAGGACACGAGGCAAATACTTTGTTTTGTAGGTTGCTTGAATAATAAATGAGGAGAAGTTTCTGGCCAATTTCTCGAGAGTTCTGATGAAGGATAATTTTCACGATCCTTTTGCGATATCACTTCCGAGGAATGTAAAGGGTTTATTTGTTCTACAATCAGCTCGGGTCAATATGTTTGGATATCCAAATACAAAGACGATAAGATGTGTATAATGGGGAGGATTCCCTTGGACTTTATTCATAAGGTGATTGAAAGATCGTACAAAGTGGCTACAATATGATCTCGGTGGGTTTATAATGTTACCCGACAAGAGATGAATCTGGGGTTTATGACTAAGACTTGGACGATTATGGTGTGTCCTCTTCAGGTGAATGTCCTTAGGTACTTATAGGCGTAGATGGTGTTAGAGATTCTCTTAGTTGTCAGGTCTTCATCTTACTTGCATGTCACACTGATCTTCTACCTCCCTTGTATGTGTGTCTAGTATTTAGGGTCTCTAGAGATCCATCTTGTAGCCCCATAGGTCAGGTCAGTTGAGAGCTTCTAGATACAGGCCTTGAGATATTTGATCATAGAAACATGTGTGGGCTAGAAACGTGGATTAAGACCCATGTGAGGTACATGTTGATGACCCACAAGTATAGGGGGTGTATCACAGTATTTTCGAGGGAAGTGAAACCCAATTTATTGATTCGACACAAGTGGAGCCAAAGAATATTTATAAGCCTTAACAACTGAGTTGTCAATTCAGCTGCACCTGGAAACAATCTTGCTCATAGCAGTTTATTAGTAGCAATAGTTTTGTAATAGCAATAGCAAAGTAATAGCAGTAGTAAAAGTAAAGATACTAGTAACAATTGCAGTAAACAATAGGATTAAAGCGCGGTAGGCATAGGGATGGATAGATGGGCGTTGTATGGACAAGACAATTCATATAGCAATCAAGACATATGGCTTTTATAGATAAATAAGATAAAGCATCCAAGTACTAAATAATCATAGGCATGTGTTCCATATATAGTCATACGTGCTCGTAATGAGAACTTGCACACCACATCTTTTGTCGTGCCAGCCCGTTTGCAGCGGGCCTCAAGAGAACTACTGGCAATTAAGGTGCTCCTTTTAATAGAGCACCTGAGCAAAGCATTAACACTCTGTAAATACATGTGATCCTCACATCAAAGCCATTGCCTCCGGTTATCCCGATTATTGTCACTTCGGGGCCTTTGGTTCCAGACAACAATATGTGTATACAACTTGCCGGTAAGACCATAAGCGATACTATCATAATGAATCAACAACATGTTCAGATCTGAAATCATGGCACTTAGGCCCTAGTGACAAGCATTAAGCATAACAAGTTGCAATAAAGTCAAAAAGCATTAATAGTAGATACTAGGTGTAACATCCCAGCATTAGAGCTTAGAAATAAGCTGAACACAGGTGTGTGCATTGCATTCATGCATAGAAAATCTGAATAATTTTCGCGCTTTTAAATAAAACTTGTCAAAGAGATTGAAGCTTATCTTAACTTGGTGGAACTGAAGTAGATCATCAAGTTGACTGCGATAAGTTTCAATATGACCTTTACTAAAATCTTATCTCTAGGTAATATAATTTGATCTAACGGTAGATCAAATGTAATAAAACCAAGTCACAACACACTACTTAATAAGGAGTACTTGATCTTCTAGAGATCATTACATGGTATTCCATACAACAACTCAAGGATGAATACTAAATACTCTAAAGATGATATCAAGGTATTATCTACAACAAACCCTGAATACCAAGTTAAGTATATAACTTAAGTAATGAAACCCCATAACTAAACCTTGACATACTTGCTTGCCATAGTTATTCCTACCATGAGAATCATGGTAGTTTCTAAACACTAACTCTTATTACAAATAGAGTAGTAAAGGAAGTCAAGCTAAGACCATTGAACACATACCCTTAATATGATATTAAGAGGTGACATTCCTATTTAACCAAGTCCTAGTGTCAATGGATCATCACTATTGAGTGACCAATTCTTGGCCTAGCACTTGTTAACCTTTAGCTTTGACCTGTTATATTAACCTTTCAAGGATTTTAAGTAAATTAATCAGAAGGAGGAACTAGCTATGGTGAAGTATGCCATCATCAATGAAATGAGATCCTTAGTGGTGATCAAACCATTTGATGTTGGAGGAGTTGACTCACTCCTGAGTTAACTAGAAGAAGTACCTAAAACCAAGAGTTAAGCTAGTAATTGAGGAGCCCTGAGAAAGCTAGTAGTAGTTGTGTATCAAATAATAATCTTGTTAAGCCAAGTGGGTATAAATTTCAAGTAAGTTTCTTTAGCAACATAAGCCTTATAGAAAAACTAGTACAAGTTTACTACTTAGTGGATAATAGATCTTGATCAGACAATTAGAAGCCTAAGCTTAATTTGATCAATTGATGGTGGTCATTATTCTCAAGTTACTTGAGAATATATGACTAGGTGTGGAAGAAGAGTTGTGACTATACCAAATTAGGTAAAGCCCTAGTAAGAAGAATCATCTAGCTTGAATATGAGAAGTCAAGCTAGAGTATGATGAAGTATATAACATGAGTTGTATGGAGTAGTTGGAGGCATAGTACTTTAACCAAGCTGATACAAGAACAAACTTGTAGAGTAGTACCATACCTATCCCAGAGGATAGATGTCACATGTGATATGGAAAGAATTGTAATCTTGCAAGGGAACAAGTTGCAAGATGGAATTAAGGAAGTTAATGATGGGTTCGTAGCATGGAAAACAAAAAAATTCTACCGCAAGAACGAACAAAACCCAGATCTAATCTAGATAAAAGCCAAGATCTAATCTATTAGACATGAGCAACGAGATAGATAGGAACTAACCCTCGTAGATCCGAAAGCGTTAACGAGATTAGATCTCGTGGTTGATGTAGTCGATCACTTGCCGATCTCAAGATCGTGTGGACGATCCTTCTGGCGTCGCGTTCCGGCAGCGCTTCCGCAGTCGGTCAAGTGGACGATCCTTCCGGCGCCGCGTTTCGGCAGCGCTTCCGCAGTCGGTCACACGTGCGGAGTCGAAGCAGACCTTCCTCTCCCCGTTCTAGCGAGCAGCGGAGGTAGTAGATCTTCTCCACGGAATCCCAGCAGCACGACGGCGTGGTGGTGGTGGTGGAGTAGAGAATTCTGCAGGGCTTCGCCTATGCCCATGCAGAAGAAAGGTGGAGGAGAGAGGCGGCAGAGATTGGAGTTATGGGAGAGGGCTTGGAGGGGGCTCCCCTGCCCTTCTATTTAAGGGGGGGAGGCGCGCCTGGGGAGGGGGAGTCCTAGTAGGACTCCCCTCCTATGGCCGGCGGTGGGAAGGGGGGAGGAGTCCTCCTCCCCCACGAATCCGTGTCTTGCCCCACTAGGTTTCCTTTGACCCTTTCTTGGTTTTCAAGCAAACTCCAAGAAATCCTCTAGAACCTTCCAGAACATTCCGAAACCTTCTAGAACCCTCATACAAATACTCCGGAACATTTCCTAACTCAGAAAATGATCCCTATATATGAATCTTATTCTCCGGACCATTCCGGATCTCCTCGTGATGTCCCGGATCCATTCCGAGACTCCGAACAACATTCGGTCTCCAACGCACATTCCATATCTACTTAAAACAACTTTGAACCTTAAGTGTGTCACCCTATGGTTCGTGAATATGTAGACATGACAGAGACACATCTCCTATCAATAACCATCAGCGGGACCTGGAGATCCATAATGGCTCCCACATACTCAACGATGACTTCGTGATCGATTGAACCATTTACATACTAAACCAATTCCCTTTGTCTCGCGATACTATACTTATCCGAGGTGTGATCGTAAGCATCTCCATACCTAGTTCTACCTCATTACTAATAAGTACTCTTTACTCGTTCCGTGATATGTCATCCCTTGTGATCCAGTCACATGCTTGCAAGCTAACTAGATGACATTCCACCGAGAGGGCCCAGAGCATATCTATCCGTCATATGGATGGACAAATCCCAATCTTGGTCCATGCGCTTCAACACATACTTTAAGAATACCCAATGACACCTTTATGACCACCCAGTTACGAAGCGGTGTTTGATGTCATCAAAGTACCCATCCGGTGATGGTGATTAACACAACCTCATGGTCGAAGGATTAGGTTACTATGCATTTAAAAGCTTACAGCAATACGAACTTAATGAATTGATCTTATGCTACGCTTACTATGGGTGTGTGTCCATCACATCATTCTCCTAATGATATAACCTTGTTATTAATCACATCCAATGTCCATGATCAGGAAACCATGATCATCAATTAATCAACAAGATAGTTCAACAAGAGGCTTACTAGGGACTCTCTTATGTTTACAAAACACACAAGTATTAGTGTTTCCTAATAATACAATTATAGCATGGGATGTAAACATTCATCATAAACACAAAGATATAATAATAATCATTTTTATTATTGCCTCTTGGGCATATCTCCAACAGTTAATAGATGGAGTTAGCAATAGCTACATTGATAGGTGCATCAATAGTAGTTATTTAAGAGGAGCTATATACCAGGAGTAAGAATGAAGGAGTAATGTTGTAGTGGCATGACCATGTCATCATATGATGATGGATATGGTGGAGTCAGATGATTGTCTTATTTAGAAAAATGTGATCTTTGTGAATAATATAAGAAAGATATATGGAGTATATTTAGGAAAGGAATTCCTTATCTCAAGATAAGCTTAGTGAATTATTGAGGTGAGAATTCTTTAGAAACCTTTAGCTAGCTATACATGCAGCCATGACAAGACCCATGTCTACTTCATTATTCAAAACCCTAGAATCAAATGGATAATGAAACCATTTCCTATTCCTAGGTAACCATTGAACAATACATCTTGGACAATTAAAGCTTCCAAGAAATAATTAGAGAATCAGATGAGTGATCACGTATGAAAGCCTTGTTTATTTTATTATCCTGAACCTTAGTAGAAACATAGACCAGGAACCATCAAGGCCACATTAAGAAGTAATCTTTGTAGTCACTCTATGTTAAGATATCAAACCTACTTATAGATTTAGAAGTAGTATCCCTAGCTCTTAATCTTATCCATATTCATAATAGAATAGGAGTCTGTTAAACCTTTCCAAAACCCATGGCAATTATTTGGAGATGAATATTTTCATTTCCTCATTAATGATTGATAACCATACATAATGACTTAACCAAGCTTGTTTTATAGTAGTTCTAAATTCCACAAACTAAGTAGGGTTGAATGGGAGAAATCATCAAATATAGACGACCATGAAATTCAAATCACCATGATACAAAACCGATGGTTTAATATCTTATCATGTAAATATAATTCATTTATGAGGGAAAGTATTAATAAGATTCTATACACATAAATCATTAGCCTCTTAAACCACTACTATTACATTCTTTTAGTGGTAATACACATCGTTTCTATAAGATTTTCTTATAGGAAGTAAATCCCTAAAACCATAAATTGTATTTACTTTACTGAATAAAAGAACCCTTCATATAGTTATGAATATATTATACACAATAAGAAGTGTAGGGGAAATAGTTATAATTCCTTTATACAATAATATTAATAACCTACAAAATCTCTGGATATTTAAATCCCTCAAGAAATTCAAATTTAAAAAGATTTTGTAAAAGAAGAGTAAACAGAAAATATAATTGAAAAAGAAAAGGAAAGGAGCAGCGCAGTAGCTCGGCCCACGGCCCACTTGCTCTCTCACCTAACTGTCGCTGCATGCGCCCTCCGGAATTTCTCGCTCGCTCCGCTACGGCCCAACATCGGCCCAGGCTCGCGTACCGTTTCGCGTCGTCTTCCTCCATGCGTCACAAGCAGCTCTCTGGAGCTCACGCCGCCGCTGGATGCCAATCATCGGCGTCAGCAGAAATTGGACTGCCACGATGCTCACCGATGCCCCGGACCTTGTTGATAAGATCGACCGCGTCGTCCTCTATCCTCTAGTACCAGTCTTATCCTCTCTCTCGCTCTCTAGATCTATCTATCTTCCTCGCCGAAAACCTAGCTTGCCGGAGGTCGTCGTCCCGGTCGTGTCCGACCACCCCTCGCCTTGCTGAAGCCACCGCTGGAAGTGCCGTCGTGGCCTTGTTCGACTAGGACCAAGCACAGGAGTTGGCGCACCGTGAATCGGGAGGAATCGAGCGTTCCCTTTCGTCAGCCGTCGTGGCCATCGTCGTTGATTCGTCGTCGTCTGACCACCTCACGCCTCCTCGACCTCTCCATCATCATCACAGTGAGTCTGCCGTTCTCTAGAACCTCTCCAATCACTCTCACAAGCTCTGTATCGCTGTAGCGCCGTAGTTCACCGTCGACCGCTGTAGTAGGTGGTCACCGGAGTAGCTCTGGTGACCAAAAATGGATAGCACCACCACTATTAGGTTCGCCTTGGTCTCCTATATCGCGTAGCACCCTTAGTTTTGCCCCGCGAGCTCCAGATCGACCTGTCCTTACTCGACAGTGAGCTCCGCCCATGCTGATGTCACCCTTAGCCTAGCTAGCAGGTTTGACCTAGTCTTGCTCACGTGGCAACCGACGTGGCCCTGACCCCACTGGTCAGTGGCTGTGGCTAGGGTTTGTATCGGTATAGAAAGGAATTACTTATTTAGTAAAAAGGTTAATGAATATAAATTCAAATATAAATGATTTTCAGGAATTTAATAAAATGATTAAAACTTATAAATTGAATAACTTTTGTTTTATAATTCAGAAAAATACATATTATATATCAAAACGTTCAGAAAAATAAATTCTATAATATAAACCTATTATCATACTTTATTTTCCAACTTAAATAAAATCATTAGTATTTATTAATAAATAATCTATTGGGGATAAATCCTAATAAATATATTCTATTACTTAAATTCATAAAAAGAAATATAATATATCAAAATCTTAGAAAAACAAAATAAAGACTTATAAATTTATTATTTACTAAGTGTTATAAAGTAATAAAACTTATAAAAATCATATCTTATTATTTATAAGTCATAAAAATATTTATAATATACCAAAATGCTCACAAAAATATTATCTATACTGTAAAAATATCATCTTTCACAATTGAGGTTAAATAAAAGGTAAAGGTCTAATAAATCTTATTTTAACTCTTTTATTTTATTTTAATTCCTTAAAAAATATATAAATCTTTACTGATGCCCTTAGCACTATTTGTTTAAAGTTTAAAATTTTAATAACAAGTTCAATTAATGTTTGATGAATTAAAATTATGTGTATTCTTATTTTGTCAATTATAAAATCATCAAAGTAGTATATTGCTTATCAAGAAAGATATTATGCATCTATAAAATCATCAAGAGATTAACTACCAATTCTTTTACAAGTTGGGAAGGCTACTCAATGGTTTAAACCCAGTTTTTAAGTAAGTCTATTCACTTATAACTTTAATAAAACACCACCTCATTCAAGTAATAATACTTAAATTCTAAAGTTGTGGAATGTTAAGAAGTAAAGCATCTATATTATGATGCCTTATCAAAACATGTAAATAGCCACCACTTATCCTATGATTGTTTAATTTAGTAATGTTTCCTCTTTAATAATGTTTGCTAATAAGAAAACCTTAAGTTGTTAGTTTTAAGTTTAGATACTTTTTACTTTGTAAAGTAATATCTTCCTCAAAAGTTATTCTTTTAAGAAACATTAAAAGTAATCCTTGAATGCTTGTCTAAAAGCTCTAATTAAATCTTAATCTTTAAGAAATATTTTAGATACCATGATCCATTTGAGTGCTTTAGTATTGCATGTTACTGGTTGTGTTCACATATTGTTTCACACACTCTCACAAGCCTTAATAAGAAGCAGAAGTGTGAAACTGAGATAAAAGTGAAACACATTCTAAAGAAACAATTCCTAGCTTCCGAACCCTAAATCAGATACGACTATTCCGGAAATTCGCATTTATCGAATTGCATTGCATTACTTATGCATTGTTGCATCTTTCTTCTTTAAATATTAGTCCTTACCAGACCAATGATGATGTTTACAGAATTTGGATCTTCTACTGTCTTGAAGACTGTGAGTGTATAATCTTGCAATCACAAAAGGCAAGTTCACAACTTGCTCATGTCCTTTGAGTATTTTCTATCAAATGCTTGTAACTCAATATTCTCATCACCTACATTCCAAAAAGTTCAGAAAACACTATTTTTATAATAATATGATTACAGATTATTTAACAGATGGTAATAATCTACTAATACAGTCCCAGTGGTAAAAGGACATAATATCTAGGACTTAACAACCAGTATCACTAGTGATTCTAGCGCCGTTTAACCATGAGATTTGGAATGGGACGGAGAAGTCAGCTGTATCTTCTTCCTCTCGCATGCATCCGGATGGCCAAGTCATGGTTGTTATCTTCATAGCATGCATTTATTGGTAATTCGTAGAGGATATGCAACATATGGGTGGGAGCCCTCAACGTCCCACGATAGTTCTGGCATCTGACGATCTGTACTAACCATTGCCGTAATTGAAGATGTGGGCATGACGTACACCAAGGGGACATGCGGGTCGCGAAGGGGGTAGTGATTGGCTTGGATCATCTACTGGGCCCCACACCATAGGAAGTGTGGACGGGAAAGATTGCCCGGTTGTGCAACAAGGATTTGGTCTCTCATGGGTAAAGTAACGCACCTCTGCAGAGTGTAAGAATTGTGACATGTTACTCCCTATTCCAGGAAGGAGCTACGAACGCAGCAGGAAAGGAACCCCACGAAGGTTCTGGTCAACCTGTGAAGGCTGTCGGACATAGTTTTCAGAATAAAAGCAACCTTTGAAGAAATGTTTATGAAAACCTGCATTGCCTATGACCTTTGGTCTGTGGTTGTGGAGATAGTGCATCATTGTAACTACCTCGGTGAATTACGCTCTTAGTTAATGTCTGGATGAACGAAAGTGGTTAAAATAGTACGGTGGGGCCCAGGGCCACTCACGGTAGACCTTTCGGCCGTCCTAACCACTTTCAAACAACGGGACAAGAACGAGCGGCGTAATCGGCAGGCGAAGGGATCAACTACATACACAAATGAGTATGTATGCAAGCCACATACAACAGTCCTCAGAGCCATTCCATCTAAAAGAAATAGAAATATTGCAACGCCATACGGCAAAATCCAAATGTCCTAGATAGATATAGTAATTTAGGATAGCTCCTCATACATCACACATCAGAGTATCAGGCGGAAGCGGAAAACAAGATCCGAGTACGGATAAGAAGCAAATTGGCATAAGATGCCCCATAAATAAACACATCCCGCCCACAGATCACACGGATCCCCGTTCCCGGAATCTCTACACTGAATGATCGTTGCCAACATCATCTGTCTCTTACACCCAGTATCCATCTTGCGGGTACACCTGTTCATCTGAATCAAACAATTTATCGTGTGAGACCCTAGGGGTACTCAGCAAGTCTTTATGCCACTAAAGGGGACACAACCTGGGGTGACGCAATTGCAGCAAAAGATAATACCTAACAATTCTACAGATACTCGCTATCCTTCCGCCTAACCAATGATAGACGGAAGTCCGTGAATTGAGAACAACAGTTATAACAGTATAATTAACAGATCCATCCTCCTCCTCACTTACCAACGAGGAAGCGGACGAACAACCCCCATCATCCGTTGGCAGTTTTATTAACCATTCCATGAATATTGTACTATTTACTAGTCAAGTACTTAGTCAATTTAAAAGCGGTACTTTAATTATACTTGTCTATGATCGAGAAACTGTGCTCCAAGTCGTCCATAACCGCGGACACGGCTTTCAGAAAGATTTACCCTGCAGGGGTGCACGAATAGCAACACACACTCGATCAACCTCGGAAAAACCAAATCAAAACCCAACGAGGCATTCACGACAAAGCAATCACAGGATTCAGAATTATTTCAGGGGGCCACCCCATTAAGCTACCCGCAACGAAGTTGGCCGGCTCCGAGACGGACCCAAGGTTCGTGTCAATGGCTGTAAACGACTGGGAACCCGAAAATGTGACTGGGCTTGTCGATACCGCGAAAACATTCCACGATCCGAAACAGTACAGGTGCTCCTCGCACAATCTTAAATAAAGCAGTAACATGGCATAAGTACAGGATAGTAATAAAGCCCCAAACTAATTGTGGCCCCAAGAAATAAGAATGAATCAAGCTCTGGCTCAGGGGGGTCCAAAGGCCTCCCGGATGTGTATAGTGCGAATAAACAAGGAACATGAATCAAGTACTCGGGGTCCTACGGGACACAAGTGAGCATGAAAAACCAAATAGCAGATATTGCTCACCGATGCCTCTTTCATTAGTTATCCCATTACTACTCAGGTTATATTGTTTAGGTACCTCATTATCCATCAGACACTCACATACCCTACTCATGCTTTTCTACGACTCGCATGGCTCAATCAACTCCTGTAGTAATGGCTCATGGGACCGGAACAAGCTTAGTGTGGTTTAAAAGTAAAGGCTATGCAATACTTGGGATTCAATTTAATGCAATCGCGACTCAATGATGCAAAAATAAGATAGAGGCAATAGGTACTGTATGTATGCAAGCATGTGGTAGTGCTTGCCTGGCAGCTCAGTTGAAGCGAGAGATGGATCTGGGTAATACTCCTGTGATTCCTGATAATTCTCCTGCTGGGCGTCTATTCGAAGAAGAACCAAACAAACAAGGGCCAACATAAATAAAGTGCGCAAGCATATGAATTGAAATGCAACAAGCAACCAAGCATTCCATGATGAATGATGCACAATTACATGGCATTAAAGTAGCATGGCAAAGGTGAGGTGTGGATACAAGAAATAAAACATTTTATTATTCATTTGACCAAGTTTTATTGTCATAAACAGTTCAGATTTTAAATGACAACATGATGCATGCTTCAATTCAGAACAAGGACTGCATAAATAGAACGGGCTCGTCGTGCTGATCGATTTAGACATATTATTTGTCAAATTTGGAGTTATAAAACAAAAGTTATTAAATAATTAAGGAAAAGGGCATTTTCTTGTAATTTTAATCATCTCGAAATTTAAAGTGTTTAAAACATATTTTGAATGGCATATTTGAATTCCTCTCATTTTTATGATTCCAAAACATATATTATTTGTATTATTTGGATTTGTATTTTTAAAATTATTTGAATCTGAAAAGAATTTGAATTTAAATAATTTTGGAAAAGATTTGAATAAAAACAGACTCAGGGAAAAACTTCTGTCACCCAGGCGAAATCGACCCCAGAATCTGACAGGTGGGCCTTTGCGCTAACTGGACCAAGCGCGGGGAAAACTTTTGTCACCGCGGGCTCGCCTAGCCACTGTGACTGCGGGGTGGCCAACTGGCGCAGGCCCACGTGATAGCGGCGAGGGAGACAGGGGCTGACAGGTGGGGCTGGGGCTGGAGCGCGGGTTGCGGCTGAGAAAGGCTGAGGGGTTTTCTGCAAGATGGCTAGGGCGACTGAGGTGGGGCACTAGGAGCGCGGGTTGCGAGAATTAAAAAGGTGGGGGGCTTTTTAGAAAATGACAACGGGCCTGGTACTGTTTATCGTCTTCGCGCGTCTGACGCGAGTCTGGCGCACGGCACGGGGCGGGGGATCGATCCGGGGACGCGGGGGAGCGCGCTGAGGGTGCGAGCCGGTGCGGTAGGGCTAGGGGAGCTGACTGGGAGGTGGGCGCGGGCTAGATAGGGCTTGCGTGGCGCGGGGGAGCGGCAGATGCTGGCGAGCTCTGGCGCGCGGAGGCTGCTCGACGAAACGCACGGCGAGGCTAGACCACAACGAAGAAGAGGAGGTTGTCCGGGAGAGGGAGGGGCTCACCGCGGTTTGCCTGGCGGTGTTGGATCGGTCGGGGAGGCTCTGGAGCGGCGAGGAAGCAGACGCACCGGCGGGCTAAGGTTTTCGGAGAGCGGCGAGGCGCGGGGTTGCTGGGGAGCTTCTCCGTCCACGTCGGCGGGCACGGGGCGTCGCAGGGGGGCGTGCTCGATCTTCTCCGCCAGTTCACGGTCGCGCTGCTCGGCTGGTTCGTCGGGGCGGGTTGGTACCTGGCGGCGAACGGCGGCAGGTGGTGGACGTTGGGGAGGAAGAAGGAGGAGAGGAGGGCTTCTCGGGGTGGATCTGGGCGAGCCCTGAGAGGCGTGCGGGAGGAGAAAAAGGAGGGAGAGAAGGAGGAGGGCAGCTGGGGCACGGTAGAGAAAAGGGGCTAGGGCTTTGCCCTTTTTCTCCCTCGAGCACGTGCTCGGCCGGCTGGGCTTGTCCAGGGGATGGGCAGCGCGGGGAGGGGGCTGCAGGTGGGGCTCTGGCCGGAGAGAGGGACAGGCAGGTGGGGTAGCTCGGCTAGGTGGAGAAAGAAAGAGAGGGGAGGGGTAGCTCGGCTAGGCTTAGACATGGCTAGGGTTAGGGCATGGCTAGGCTAGGGTGGCTGGGTGTGGGCCAGGGAGAGGTGGTCAGGGTGGTGCCCATGGTAGAGAGAGAGGGTGTGAGAGAGAGAGGTAAGTGGAGTTAGGGTTTTGGGAGAAAATTAGAGAGAGAGAGAGAGAGGAAAAAGCTAGGTTAGGTTTATTTAGATTTTAATTTTTGATTATGAGACCAAAACAAGAAGATCCAAGGGGCTTGAGCTTGCATGATCTAATGTGGAAGAGAGACAAGAAAGAAAGAAAGAAAGAAAGAAAGAAAGAGGAAGAAAAGAATTAGGTGGAAAAGATCACACATGGCTCATGCATGTAGATAAATAGAAAAGAAAAGAAAAGAATGTGGTAAGATCATTCCAAGTGGAACATGGTGAGTGCTAGAATTGACATGAGGTGGAGGAGAAGAAGAATTCCAAGAAAAGAAAAAGAAAAGAATTGTGGAAAAGGCCTCATGTGGTTCATGCATGAGAGAAAAATAAACTAAAAGAAATAGATATAGATGAGGATTTGGAATGGTGGAAGGAAAAGAGATGACCCATGAAGTAAAGATCCACTTCAAATAAAGGAAAAACCAAAGGAGCAAAAAGGTGGTGGAGAAATGTGCATGGCCCATGCAAAAATAATAATGCCATGATTTATTATGTGAAAACAATAATAATATGATGGCATTAATCTTATGCATTTCCAAGAAGTGGTAAATAAGCCAAGTAAAGAATTTGGAAGATTGATCCACCCTATTGCCCATGAGCTAAATAAAACCCCAAAATAAAGACAACAAGCTCATGGTCAATGGGATGGTGGGATTATAAAGTGGTGGAAGGGAAAGATGGTAGAATGGAAATAAAAGATATGCCCCCAACTCAACTTGGGCATTGAACACTATATTAATAGCCAAATACAATATCAAGAGGCAAATACAATTAATAATGCATGTGAGAGAAGAACCAAAAGAAAAGGAGTTTTATATGATGCTCAAATGCAAGGTGGCATGATGACATGAGCATGATCTCATTATGATGCAACAATAATATATATAAAGTAGCCAAAATCTTACTAGGACAAGTAGCATTACAATTGTTAGACAATTGGGATGCTACAATCATACACTCCATTTTAGTGAACTTGCTAAGTACGCATGTACTCAACCGTACCTTCTTAACCCTTGCTAGGTTCTAAGCCATTGAAGACGATATCAACATCAATTTCTGCTCAAGAAACCATCATCGACAGCTCAAGTTCTTCAATAGAGTCAATGAAGTCAACATATACATCAACCAAAGTGAAGATAAATTTCTTAAGTAGATAGGAGTAGATTCTCTAGCCATAAAATCTACTTCTGTAGAGCATTGCAATAGCAGCAATGGCAAGCCAAATAATTTAGATACTAGTCTTAGTTACTAGATAGTTCTGAGTTATTATTTCTAGTTCTTCTTTGTAAGAAGTTCTTTCTATCTCTTTAACCTAGAGTGTTCTCTGGATCTTTTGTAAAGAGTCGAGTTGTAATCTATAGTCATGTCTTGGACCTGCTGTGTTCCTGTTGTACCACTCTGAGGGATGTAATACTAGTGAATGATGTTTCATTGGTGTTATGTCAATGACTATAGTGTACTACATCATGTAGTGGCATGTTGGGTCACCGCACTAGGCACCATGCCCTAACAATCCGATGCCATTACATGAATGATCTATCCAATCCCTACCATCCCCATAGCCTACATCGGGGGATTACTCACTCATGGATGGGGGAATCATGGATGGTCGATGGAGAAGCGATTGTGATGATGATGGTGATGATCTCCTCCAATTCCCCATCCCAGTAGGGTGCCAGAACGGAGTTTTTAGTTCCGAATCACGGAATCTGGTGGTGGCGGCGTAGCAGAACTCTTTCTGGAAAAACATCGAACCCCCCTTTGTTTTTAGGTCAAGAGGCATCTTATAGGCGAAGAGGGAGGCCGAGGGGGTGACCGAGGCGGCCACACCACCCCCAGGCATGGCCTGGGCTGGCCCGCGCGGCCTGGGCTGGCCCGTGCGGCCTGGTGGTGTGGGTCCCTCGTGGCCCTCCTCCGTCCCGTCTTCTAGCTCCGTGAATCTTCTGGTGAAATAGGATTTTTGCCCTATTTCCCAGGATTTTTCCTGATAGTTGATTTTCTGCACAAAAACTAGACACCAAGGTAATTCTGCTGAAAACAGTGTCAGTCCGTGTTAGTTCTATCGAATTCACACAAGTTTAGAGGAGAAATAATAGCAAAAGTGTTTGAGAAAGTAGATACGCTTTGGACGTATCATCTCTGCCAAGCTTAGCTTATTGCTTCTCCTCAAGAAATTCAGTTGAAAACTGAGTGCGATAAAAGAAACTTTCACGAACACATTTGCTTCATAAGATGTATATATTCTCAGCATATGATCAAGTACTTAGATAATTCATAATAAGGAGTATGCAAATAAGGCTACCCAATAGTCATTGCAAGCTATGAAGAGATTCCAACTCAAAAATAATAAGTAGATAAAACATAAACATAAGCAACATTGCAATGCTCATGAAAATGTATGATAGAGTGGTATCTCGCTTGCTTTTGATTGTAGAGCAAACATAAATGCCGAGGCACCTCTAAAGTTCAAGTGAAGACTAGAAGTAAAGATATTAGAGATACAAGCATCAAAGTCACGGCATAATTAACCAAGTTTTTAAACAAGCATATTACACTAAGAATGACAACTATGCTCTCAAGAAAGTGCTCATAGAATGTATGGAGACTCAACAAGGAAATGAAAAGGTTTTGAAAAGTTTGAAGGGCTTTCAAATGCTGAAAGTATGGTACTCATTAGCTTTGAGCTCTCATTGCCCTATCATAAGCATCTTTAAATGATTAAGGTTAAATTGACACAACTAAGTGGATATGCTTGACAAGTTATAAGTTGAAATCTCATGCCACTTGCTTACGATTACCGAACCTCATGCTACTCAACTTCAGTCACACGTAAGCTCTTGTCCTTGTAAGTACATATGTATCATAGAGAACCGCCAACGGGTACCCCTTGCCCCATGACACAGGAGCTATCCCATATCAAAATGACAAGGCAACAGACAATGAGCATCTCAGCGATCTTTTTATTTGCTATTTGCATAGGTTTTTATTGAGGATGCTTCATAGAATGCTCATTATGGTTATGCTGTAAGTTTCCACCATGATTAGGCATGGCTTAGGCTAGCGGCCCAGGCGTTTCTCTAACACACATACAAACTCCATGATCTTACAAGTTCCCCTTTTATTTCACACCGTAGGGATCCATAAGCAAAAGAATCATGATATCAATGGAATAATAAGTGAAATATTGAAAGCGTTCCCCATGATACATGGTTCTGCTAACTTCAACTTATAAAGCGCAAGCATATACACAACAAAGATGGACACAATGGTTCAATATTATTAAGTGCAAGAAAGTAAAGTGTGCCATCAAGTTCGTGAGAGATTTACTAACTAATTTTCTCATAACAAGCAAACATTTTATTCAGAAGAAAACAAGGCATACTGAATATGCACGGAATAGCAAATGATGCTAATAGGTAGGTATGGTGGACACTTTTGACAATATTGGTTTGGGAAGTTGGAAACACCAGTAGAGCTCATACTCAGTGCAAGTGAAGGCCAACAATAGAAAGGGAGCAACAAACGAGAGAGCAATAACTGTCATAATCATGCTTGCAACAAAATATGACTAATTATGGCATGAAAGTGATTCAAGGATCCTGAAGCAAAATAATTCATTGAGGCTTAACTGATTGTTTCAGTCTTATGCATGCGTGAGCATGTGCCAAGTCAATTCAAGTGAAACATTCAGAGGAAGATACCACAGTGTCATACCAAGTTATGAATAGAACAATGCAAGCAAACATTCATATGACATGCTACAAACCATTAGCAAGCTGGAGCTAATCATAAGAAAGTAAGAACTACTAAGCATCCATAAATAACATACACCTTACATGAACAGACTAAGCATGCCCACAATGATGAGTATATGTACAAGAATGAAAATAAATAAAGTTCGTTACCAGCCTCTTACCACACCTCAAGTTGTCATTAATCCTCATTATGGCCCTTAACTTGTGTGGCTTGAATAATAACATGAAACCCAACTCCACTGAGGACTGTGAACCTGCAACGAACTTCACAAAACCAAAGAAGAACAACAAATATTTTTGGGTTTTCGATTTTTAAAGCTAAGAACCAAAAGGAAGAACAAGCAAAGCAAAATCTTTTTGGGTTTTTCGAATAATCAAAACAAAGCAAAAGGGAAGAAGCAAACCAAGGCTAAAAAGACAAAAAAGCAAACAAAGAGAAACAACGAAAATATTTTTGGTCTTTTTGTGTTTTAGAAAGTAGAAATAAAGCAAGAATGAAAACTAAAAAGAAAGTGAAACATGGATATACAGAGTACCGATTGAACATGATAAGTAGATGAGTGTGATGTCGGTGTACCTCCCCCAAGCTTAGGCTTTTGGCCTAAGTGGGTATCAACCCCAACACCGGTAGGAACTCCAAGCTGGCGGGTGATTGTATGAATGATCGTAGTTAGGCCCTTGTGTAGAAGAAGAAGCTCCCCAATCATAGGTAGGCTGCTGGTATGAAGACTCCCCCTCATTCGAGGGCTAGACCGAATCATCTGTAACCTCCCTTCTAGTATCCTGCTCTTGCTGGGACAGCTCCCCCAGATATGTATCGAGCTTTGATACGTTGCAAACGTATCTATAATTTTGGCTCTTATCATGTTGGAATGATACCTGTGGACCCATCTGGCGTAGTGACTGTTGGTAATACGCCCTGGAGGCAATCATGTATGATGTAATTCCCAATGTATTCATAGAGTAATTAAGTTGTCCTAGTATGAACATCTGATATATATCATTGAATATGTGATTCAGTTGTGGAGCTATATATTCATGTTGTTCATACTAGATATCCTTGGTCATTGAGGTTATGCTGGACACACAATTCAGACTAATATGAAAGTCAGTTGATGACTAGGTTCCACTTATCATGAGCATGGTGATACTATTCTGACTAAAATGGATTCGACTAAAGAGTTTAGCGAGTCAGACTAACCCATATTGAGATACAATAAGCAAATCGTCATTTGTATGTCTCAATAAATTTAATCCTTAGAGCTAAGGTTGTCACACAATCCGAGTTGTGGATCAACCAACTTAGGTTCTGTCAAACATTCAGTAATAGGGCAATTATATAGTAAGAGTTTGGGTCGGTTGAGAATCAAGCTATGTGATGTGGATAAATAAGATGGGATTTTACTCCTCCGACTGGAGAGATATTCTTTAGGCCCTCTGTGTGATATGATTCGGAAGCATGGCCATGTGCGACTCGGTTCAGTGTTAATCGGGGTGATTGATGACCCACAAGTATAGGGGGTGTATCGCAGTATTTTCGAGGGAAGTGAAACCCAATTTATTGATTCGACACATGGGGAGCCAAAGAATATTTATAAGCCTTAACAACTGAGTTGTCAATTCAGCTGCACCTGGAAACAATCTTGCTCACAGCAGTTTATCAGTAGCAACAGTTTTGTAGTAGGAATAGTAAAGTAAAGACAGTAGTAACAATAGCAGTAAACAGTATGATTCGAGTGCGGTAGGCATCGGGATGGATGGACGGGCATTGCATGGACAAGACAATTCACATGGCACTCAGAACATAGGGCAATTACAGATAAATAAGATAAAGCATCCAAGTACTAGATAATCCTAGGCATGTGTCCCATATATAGTCATATGTGCTCGCAATGAGAACTTGCACAACATATTTTGTCCTGCCAACCCGTTTGCAGCGGGGCCTCAAGGGAACTACTGGCAATTAAGGTGCTCCTTTTAATAGAGCACCGGAGCAAAGCATTAACACTCCATGAACACATGTGATCCTCACATCAAAGCCATTCCCTCCGGTTTTCCTGATTTCTGTCACTTCGGGGCCATTGGTTCCGGACAACAATGTGTGTATACAAATTGCAGGTAAGACCATAAACAATACTATCATAATAAATCAATAACATGTTCAGATCTGAAATCATGGCACTCGGGCCCTAGTGACAAGCATTAAGCATAACAAGTCGTAACAAAGTAAAAAAGCACTAATAGTAGATACCATGCACCATGCCCTAACAATCTGATGCCATTACATGAACGATCTCATCCAATCTCTACCATCCCCATAGCCTACAACGGGGGATTACTCACTCATAGATGGGGGAAACATGGATGGTCGGTGGAGAAGCGATGGTGATGATGATGGCAATGATCTCCTCCAATTCCCTGTCTCGGTAGGGTGCTAGAACGGAGTTTCTGGTTCCGAATCGTGGAATATGGTGGTGGCAGCGGAGCGGAACTCCTTCAGGAAAAGAATGGCCACTATGCTCTCAAAGTAGGTGCATAAAGATAGAAGGTGGAGACTCAACATAAAAGTAAAAGAAATGCCTTCAAAGAAGGAAGTAGAGACTCAAGTTTCATAAAGATCTTCCAAAAATTATGGTACTTAATAACTTTCAGCTCTCATTGCCCCTATCATAAGCATCTTGAAGTGATTATGGTTAAAGTGAACAAACTATGGTGTATATGCTTGACGAAGTATAAGTTGGAAACCTCATGTCCCTTGAATACGAGGGCCGCTCCTCATGCTACTCAAGTTTAGTCACCGGTAAGTTCTTGTCATCGTAAGTACATGTGTATCATAGAGAACTGCCAACGGGGTACCCCTTGCCCGATGATACGGAAGAATCCCCATATCAAAATGACAAGGCAAGCAGACAACAAGCATCTCAGCAATCTTCTTATTTACCATGGGAATATGGTGCTTTTTTCTCTCTTTCCTCTTTTCATAATCTCTTTTATTTCGTTTTCTCTTTTTTTTCTCAATATAGGACTCTTTTTTTATAAGAAGAATGCTTCATAGACAACTCATTATGGTTACGCTGCAGGTTTCCACCATGTCAGCATGGATTAGACCAACGACCCAGGCGTTTCTCTAACACATATACATAACTCCATGGACTTACAAGCTCCCCTTTCATTTCACACCGACGACATCCATAGACAAACGAGCATGATATCAACTAGGTACAAAGTACCAGTGCAATGTTGAAAGCGTCCCCCATGACAGCATAGTTCTGCTAATCCCCAACAAATAAGTGCAAGCATATACAACATAGACAACACAATGGTTCAAGTTTATTAAGGGCAAGAAAAGTAAAGTGTGCCATCAAGTTCGTGAGAGCTTTAATCACTAGTTTTCTCATAACAAGTTTAATTTGGAAGGTAAACAAAAGCATGAATATACTTGGAATAGCATATGCTAGTAGGTAGGTATGGTGGACTCTTTGGAATGACTTGTTTTAGGGAGTTGGATGCATGAGTGGAACTCATACTTGGTTGCGGAGGCTAGCAAAAGACTGGGAGCGACAAACTCAGAGAGCAATAATGGCCATAATCATGCAGAGCGACAAAACATCATTGATCAAAGCATAAAGTGATACTACAAGTTGAAAACTAAAGGATCATAAAGGCTATGGTGACTTGGGGTAGTCATAACATGGTGTGAGCATGCGCCAAGTCAACCCAAATAAAGCATCAAAGGAGAATACCACTATACTATGCTTTAATATGCTAAAACAACGCATGATCCTTCCAAGGCATATTAAGCAATCTCAATTGTTTATAACAAGTCATGCTACAACAAAGAATACTAAGCATAAATCCAAAACAATATCAAGCATGGCATGACAAAGCATAGGCCACAGTCAAAAACAAGCACTCTTTACCACTTAAGCACGAACTTTCCTACTCTTTTCCAAACCAAACCAAACTATTTGAAAACCAATGTATGAAAGAGGAGGTCAACCAAGCAAACGAAAAACCAAAATGAAAACGAAAAAGAAAACGCTCCAAGAACAACACAACTATGCATGAAACAATAAAATTGAAGTGTTTGGAAGAAACCTGGGATTTTTATTGATGACGAAGGGGATGCCTTGGGCATCCCCAAGCTTTGACGCTTGTACCTCTTGAATATTTCTTGGGGGTGACATGCGTGGAATCCCCAAGCTTGAGCTTTAGTCCATCCTTCATCTCATTACTCATTCCTTCCATACAACTGAAAATTTTCCTTTATACAAAACTTCACACAATCTTTATTAGCAACATAAGTGCACTCAAGATAATAAGTCTTTGGGTTCAGTTACAACACCAATAAAACTTCCATTAAAACACTAGCTACTGTAGCACTTCTCTAAAAAAGCTCAATTCCCCAAAAAGAACTCAAAAAGGAACCAACAAGAAGCAAATGCAGAAAATGGCAGAAATCTGTCAAAACAGAACAGCAGGTAAAGACGAATTTTTTCAAAGACCTTCTGTTGCTCAAATCGAAAAGTGTTGAACAAGCGAAAATTAGATAACAACCTGTGGCAGAAGCACAAAAATTCACGCCTCAAAAGGACATACTGAGATTTTACACGAATTTTTACGGTGAAGCACGGAAATCTGTTTCGGGACAACAACTTTCCCAACCATTACTTCTCTCTCATTACAGGTTACTCTTGGCACAAAAATCAAATAAAAAGGATAAGGAGCGGTTATTACTGAAGTAATAACTTCCAAGAATCATCTAAAACTTTTGGGTTATCTGCCAATAAGTACTTTTCTTTAACGCCTTTAAGTTAGGCATGATAGTTTAAGAGGATGCTCACATAAGAAATATGAATTGAAGTAAAAGAGAGCATCAAGAAGCAAATTCAAAACACATTTAAGTCTGACCCACTTCATATGTATTGGAATCTTGTATGCCAATAAATTCGCAAAGAACAAAGTGACAGGCATAGGAAGATAAAACAAGAGTAACTTCAAAACTTTCAGCACATAGAGAGGTGTTTCAATACCATGAAAACTTTTACAACCATATTTTCCTCTCTCATAATAATTTTCAGTAGCCTCATGGATAAACTCAACATTATAACTATCACATAAGGCATGCTTTTCATGTTCTACAAAAACATAATTTTTATCAAGCTCAAAAATAGTGGGATTAAAACCTTCAAACCCACTTTTAACAATTCTATAACACGATGACTGATCATTCAATATAGGATCATCGTCTAGAGCTTTATCATAAACAATTTCTAAGCAAAACTCTTTAGTACCATGCATCTCGAAGTTAGGCACAAATAAAGGATTATCACAGATAACATGAGCATAACATTCATCCTCCTTTGGTAAGCATGGGGGACAATCAAATAATGTAAAGGATAAAGAGTTACTCTCATTAGAAGGTAGGCATGGGTAGCTAATCCATTATTCCTCCTTGTTTTCATCACTCTCCTCCTCTTTTTCATCTAATGAGCTTTCAGGTTTATCAATTTCTTCTTCCATAAGATCCTGCAAGGCATTAGTCTCTTCCATTTGTGGAAAGCACCTATTAATATATTCAAGAATATAGCCATTTTATTTCTTGTAATTATCAAAGCAAAATTTAAGTATATCATAAACCTCATGTTTATAAGGTGAATAATCAATATTTTCAAGCAAACTAGCAAGTTCAAATGCACCCTTCCAAGCAATAAATTCCTCAGTTTGTTCCACATCATAAAAGTCATAATTTCCCTTAACATAAGAAGATATGGTAACATTATCATTATACTCACATTGAAAAGGGAGGTGTTTATACCTCTTACAGCAACAAGATTTATCAAAGCAATAAGTAACATTATAAGTAGAGCACACATTTCTAGCAATGGTATACAATTTATCAATTTGTTCCCATAAGTGTTTCCCTTTTTGTGACAAGCGGTGTTCCTTATAGTAATATTTTTGATCTTCCATGAACCCACCTTGCCAATAAGATTCAGTTTCAAATAAAACAACCATTAATAGAAAGCATGATAAAGCAAGACAATAACAAACCAACGAAAATAACAACTAGAGTAGGAACTAATTATTTTGTATTTTTGATAAAGAAACAAGCAAACAAGGCGGAAATAAACTAATCTTGAACAATAGTGATTCCAAGTGGACTTGATAAATAAAGCTATGCTCCCCGGCAACGGCGCCAAAAAATAGTCTTGATGACCCACAAGTATAGGGGGTGTATCGTAGTATTTTCGAGGGAAGTGAAACCCTATTTATTGATTCGACACAAGGGGAGCCAAAGAATATTTATAAGCCTTAACAACTGAGTTGTCAATTCAGCTGCACCTGGAAACAATCTTGCTCACAGCAGTTTATCAGTAGCAATAGTTTTGTAGTAGGAATAGTAAAGTAAAGACAGTAGTAACAATAGTAGTAAATAGTAGGATTTGAGTGCGGTAGGCATAGGGATGGATGGACGGGCGTTGCATGGACAAGATAATTCACATGGCAATCAGAACATAGGGCAATTGCAGATAAATAAGATAAAGCATCCAAGTACTAGATAATCCTAGGCATGTGTCCCATATATAGTCATATGTGCTCGCAATGAGAACTTGCACAACATCTTTTGTCCTGCTAGCCTGTTTGCAGCGGGGCCTCAAGGGAACTACTGGCAATTAAGGTGATCCTTTTAATAGAGCACAGGAGCAAAGCATTAGCACTCCGTGAACACATGTGATCCTCACATCAAAGCCATTCCCTCCGGTTATCCCGATTTCTTTCACTTCGGGGCCATTGGTTCTGGACAACAATGTGTGTATACAACTTGGAGGTAAGACCATAAACAATACTTTCATAATGAATCAATAACATGTTCAGATCTAAAATCATGGCACTCAGGCCCTAGTGACAAGCATTAAGCATAACAAGTCGCAACAAAGTCAAAAATCACTAATAGTAGATACTATGCACCATGCCCTAACAATCTGATTCCATTACATGAACAATCTCATCCAATCCCTACCATCCCCATAGCCTACATCGGGGGATTACTCACTCATAGATGGGGGAAACATGGATGCTCGATGGAGAAGCGATGGTGATGATCTCCTCCAATTCCTCGTCCCGGCAGGGTGCTAGAACGGAGTTTCTGGTTCCGAATCGTGGAATATGGTGGTGGCAACGGAGCGGAACTCCTTCTAGAAAAACGTCAAACCCCCTTGAGTTTTTAGGTGAGAAGGCATCTTATAGGCGAAGAGGGAGACCGAAGGGGTGTCTAGGGCGGCCAGACCACCCCTGTCACGGCCAGGCCCAGCCCGCGCAGCCAGGTGGTGTGGCCAGCCCTTGGCCCTCCTCCGTCTCATATTTTGGCTCCGGGAGTCTTCTGGTGAAATAGGATTTTTGGCTTTTGTCCCGTCCATTTCCGAGAATATTCATTTTCTGACTTTCCTGGAACCAAAAACAGCAGAAAACAGGCAGCTGGCACTGTGACTCTTGTTAATAGGTTAGTCCAAGAAATCATATGAAAAGTACTCCAAAGTGTGGACAAAACACAAGAAATTAGATAAAACCAAGCATGGAACATCAAAAATTATAGATACATTTGCAATGTATCAGCAATCGACTAAAGAGTTATTCAGATGAATCGAAAATCACATAACGAGAAGAGAGTTGAGATATTAAAAGGGTGACGGTATTTCACCCATAGCTTGACAACGTATATCATGAGGCAAAAGGGACTTAGACCTAAGTTGCATCAAAAGGTATGTCGTTATGACTCTATGGCACTTGGGAGTCAGCACGTTCTGCTAGGAGGCACTATCAATTGATTGATTGCGAGTACGACTCCAATCATGTCCAAGTCGCCATGAGCCTGCGGGGTCAGACACTTAAGAGCGAGAGCAGGTATGTTGGTCGGGTTGTACTTGAACTAGATATGGACTAGCACTACAAAAGTACCCCCATACCCGGCATATTTTTGGGGCAGCATAAGCGAAAAGAACCGGCGATAGTTGGTTATGGGGCGGATGAGCATTCGCGTCACCATTTTGTTACGGCGGCAAATTATACGCCGTGGCACACATGGTAGCGGCGGATTTTTGTGTTGTGGTTGGTGTTCGAGTTGACCAACGTATTTTAATGCCATGGTAGATGAATGGAGGCATTGTGATATGCGCCATCCATTGCAAGCGCTGTTAACTGCCGGTCTCACAGTGGAAAATGTCAAGCGCATCTTGTTGACTGGTTTGGTCTGTGTCGCTGACTTGGCTGGCCCACCACCGAGCCTAGCCTTGTCTTCATATCTGGCTTTCCTCTCCAAAACCACCCTCGGGACGAATCTTTAGCTTGCAAGCAGCGGCAACAGAGACTGTGGAGGCGCCTAGTGATAGCTTTAGCATACGTCGGGTAGATAGCTCAACTGCGAGACGCTGGTACGTGCGTCGATTATACTCCCCCCGTTTAAAATTATATTGCACCATGCTTTCCGTTTGTTTGATCGAGATTTGATTTGGGGTTTTTCAATCTCACACATGGTTGTTTTCCTTTTGAATATACACCCTAGTGTACTTGCGGATATCTATGACCCGAATTGGAACAGAGTCGACTCGCAACCGGACCGTAGTTGCAAGTGTGCTTTACCACCGCGTCACTATGTGGTGTGCGACATAACAAGGCTGAAGGACACTGGCAGTTCTATGTGTGTGGCCATGAGAAAACAACATGCAATTTCATGGCATGGGTTGATGAAGAGAACGAATCGATAGTACTTCAGCGCATTTTAATTCATCTGTGGTGTGAGGTCAAAGCGAATGAAGATTTGAACACGCCACAAGAAGAAGTATGCAAGGAAAGTCGTACTGAGAAGAAAGATCTAAGCTTGATTAAGGAGAAGTGTAGAAGTATTGTCAAAGATATACTATCAATTAGGAGTGAACTAACCGACTTAGTTGAGCATATGTAATAAGTAATACCAGTGCCATTTATTGAGTATGTATATTTGTGATTTCCTAACAAAAATTGAATGTTGCTTTCCATTGACTGCTTTACCAAATCTTGTAACTAATATTTGTGTTGTTAAATGTCTCATTTTCGGTTATAAAGCTAAAAGAGTTTGACTTCAAAAGGTACAACAAGCCTACCAAGCCCACCAAGGCACTCGATATACCCCCACCAATCCAGCACCCTCCTCTTGTTAACGCACAACCCTAACACATTTCAGCAGATGAGCCTCACTCTCGCCCAGCCACCAACTTCTAGCCAGCGCGCACCTATACTTAAACAAATATGTCCCTCGTGCCACTCCCTGTGAGATCCTGAGCCAGATCTATCATCCCTTGTCCCACTCCCCATGAGATCTCGAGCCAGATATGTCATCCCTCGTCCCACTCCCCGTGAGATCTCGAGTTGGATCTATTCCTTGTGCCCCTTCCCATGAGTGCTCGAGTCGGATCTGTCCGTCTCGCCTACCGTAAGATCTAGAGCTAGATATGTCCGTCCTAGCCAGAAAATATTGTCAAAATCCTTCCACTAATCTATTTTTGCGGTATGGTCGATTGGGATTTGAGTGCTTTTTTTACTGATTCAATCTATTTGCCTTATATGTAGGTTCGTTTGAGCAGCATCAAAGACATGATGCTCGTTCTAGTAAGGGAAAATAAGGAGTTGAAGGAAGACATCAAGAAAATTCTACAAGAGAAGGAAATCATAGAAGAAAACAATATGCAGTTGGAGTTGTAGCTGGCTGATATCCACTTTGCACATAAGATAAATAAAGAACTAGATTGATTGAAGATTAAGAGAATTAGAAAATTTTCTCTAGAAAAAGCAACTGGTTTGCAACATGCAACCTTTTGCATTGTAATATTAGTAGCAATTGCGATAGTTAATTTAGGATCATGTAAATGTATGTAGTATGCTTTATTGTGTAAATAAATATAGTTATATATCTTAATGAGTATTTAGTGTATTCTGAATTTAGTGAGAAATCATATTTGTTAATCACTAATTGTTATTAACTATTGTGCCATTGGAAGGTGCCAAACACGGTAGAGTAATGTGTCACACCATGTGGTTACACGGCACTAAATTTCCGCCACCTTCATTAAAGTAACAAGGCATATCCTCTGCCGCGCCGCGGAAGCTCTAGGTCGGTGGATCACGTTGTACCACGCTTAAAAAATCCGCCCGTCGTTCATGAGTCCGTGATGCAGTTATTCCTGGCGCCTTTTTTTGTCGCCCCAACATGAGCGTGGCGACTAAGGCTGTGCCTCGGCGTCTATAAGCACCAATTTCCAATCTCCTTATTGTAGTGTAGGTCGGTGAGTTGCGAAAAGGTTTTTAGACAAGTCTTGAGACAAGGTCTTGATTCACGATGACCTGTATAAGGCCTTAATGTTTGGGCCGAAAATGTTGTGGAGCCCACTTTCACTCCCTATATATAGTGGGGCGCAGGTTTCCCAAAGGGCACAGTTATATACTTCCATATGTTTGAAACCCTAGCTTCATCTAGTCCATCCGCCGCACCGGACCTAGCAGTCCGCTGTCAGAGCTCCTCCTCATACGTGTAGATACCGACAGAGGTGTTGTACATTCAACACTTCGACGATCATTGAATTGAATCGGATCATGGGACCACTGCATCAACTAACACGGTTCATCGGTAATACGCACCCGTGCGTCTAGTGGTAATCCTCGTGGCCTTCTATGTCGAATAGATCTTGGGAGTACCACATAGGGAATTTTTTTTGTTTATCTCTGTGTGGCCCAATAGTGACATCGTAACGAGGTTTAGGCCTACTCTAGGATGACATAATCAGTGACGCTGACAACTCCTTTAATTCCTCCTATGACCTAGGGAGATCTGATGATATGATTATTTCTGTGGTCGTGAGGACCTGAATCTGAGCCGACTTGAGAGGTCTTTCCGGTAACTGCTGCTTCTCAGAGCTCCTTTGATGTGTGGGAATCTGTTCCCCCGGCACAATTGAAGGTGGTGATCATAATGTGTTCCTACCCACGAGGACAACTGACGACCCATTGTGAACATGGGCATCTCCTTCTCCACGACTCCCAACATAAAATCTTCCTGTCCTTCCAAAGCGAGGGTATTTTTCTATTCGCCTTCTCGAGCTTAGTCATGGTTGTGTCCCCTGATTCTCCCGGAGATCTTTTGTCTTCCTTATTTAAGAATCTAAACCCCTAGAAATGGATTCATTCCACACTATATTCGTTTCCAAGCTTGAGTCTCTTCCAATGGCCTCATCCACTGCAGAGTCTGAGGAAAAGAGGTCTGAGAAGTGGCTGGTGTGTACCACCACCTCTGGCTAACTTGAAGACCTCATTCACGATGGACGGCTTCCAACAGACCATGGTCTGAGAGCCACGTCTGGGGCTACCTCCCCTGCTCTTCAAGGGGGAGGTGCTCCTCGACCACCTCATCTACGGGGCATCGTTTCCCCTTTCTGCATTTGTCCTCGAGGTTCTTGACCACTTCTAGATCCGTTTTCTCCATCTTTCCCCTAACCCCATTACCATTATCTCAATATTTTTTCCATCTCTACGATATCTTCTAAAATTGAGCCTCGGCTTGATTTTTTTCTCCATTTATACCATATCAAATCTTCAAATAGCATGGTTGGCAAGCTATGCGCCATCGTTTACTTCTACTTTCACTCTGGATTTTCTGGTTCCTACATCCCCATCAGGCTAAGGGAATCGTGGTCCGGTCTATCGGTGAGGTGGCTGATTAGAGCCGATGGGAAGTCATACCCACCGCTTATGGACACCCTACGGTGTCTTCCGCTATATAGACATCACCCCTAGCTCTAGCGATGAAGTAGAGGAGCTCGCCAAGAATATTAAATCTTACAGGAGCAGGGAGTGTCTAGCATCACGGTGGTGATAGATTTCCTACACCATCAGAAGTTCCCCCTCGACGATCTGCCCTCCGATCCTGCATATAAATTAGGTACATACTTTTGGGAATATATCTTCCCACTAGGTATCTGTCGTTGGATTGATGACAAGTACGCCATGAGGGGGTCCTTGAGGCGTGCGAAAGAGAGGGGGGTGAGACGTACGGTATTTCGGGACGGTGAGCACACAAGTTTACCCAGGTTCAAATCCGCTGGCTTTGGACGGATCCTACTCCTGCTAGCAATCCAGTAATACGGCAGAGCCGGAATATAGGTTACAAGGGTATCGCCTGTGCGAGTTGAGATTGTAGACTATTGTGTTGTGCCCTAAAGGCTATCCCTAGGACGGCTTATATAGATATCCGGCCTAGGGTTTACAGGAGAGATCAATCCGGCTATGACTAAGAGTTGGTTACAGAGTACATCTTGAACTACAAGTAACACTATGGGCCTAAGTCGGTAAGTCTTCTGGGCCTTCCCGTAGCTAGATTGGACTCCGTCTTCTCTCCTGACTGGGCCGCCCGTGAAGCAAAGCTCTAACCCGAAGTGGGCCACCCTGGTCAGTGAGGAACTATGAGGATACCCGGAAATTATATCCCCAACAACAGCCCCCGGAGGCCTCCAAGATCCAAGTCGGATTTTATCATCGTCTAGCTTAATCTTCGGCTTGCAGAATCTTGAAGGGTTCCTGAAAGTTCACAAAAAATACGATCCGAGTCTTAAAAATAAGTCGGACCTATCAATTAGTTACTCGGATTTTCTAGCTCGTTTTTAAACTAAGCCGGAACTTGGTTTCTACGCCACCTGGCACAAGCATGGTCAAGTCACGTCATCTGACAGGCGTGCCGTCAGCACGACCATTGGTGGGTCCGCAGTTCGTGGAACCGAGGCGCCGTTTCAATGCGAGCGTGGAGATCGAGGAGACGCAATCATCACGTGGGTCCTTCCCAGTTCTTTCCACGACGCGTGGCGGTTACACTGTAGCATTTACACGAATCTTGGCGCAGTTTGGTGGATATAAGGGGTTTGGATTTCTCCTTCTCCTTTCCACCAGTCTTGCCGTTTCCTTTCCTCCCAATCCTCCTGCGCGCTCAGAGCTCTCTCGTCCTTCCCCCACAGAAACTCCCAGCGCCGCCACTTTCAGGTCATCTTCTCACCGGAGAAATGGCTTCATCGTCTTCTTCCTCCGGTTTGGCGGCAGCAGCAGCGGCGGTGACGGTGGAAGCAGCAGTGGAGAAGGAAAGCTTCCGGGGAATCTGGATCCCCTGCGCCCTTGACGAGGACGGCCTCAAGAACGTGGAGAAGGAGGGGCTTCTCTCCGCCGGTGACTGGCGGAGCGGCTCCGGCGAAACCGTCCCCAACCCGCAAGACGGCGAGCGGGTCCACTTCGGCACCCATCTCGACCGAGGTTTGTCTTTTCCTCCCTCGGAGTTCTTCTCCGAGGTTATAGATCATTACGGAGTTCAACTCCACAATCTTCCTCCCAACTCTCTCTTAGAGATGAGTGCGTTTGCATCGCTTTGCGAGGGCTTTCTCGGCATTAGTCCGAGTTTGCTTCTCTTCCGGTACTATTTCCATGTCCGGAGAAATTCCATCACTGCCGGTGTTCCTTACATCACCGGCACTATTAGATTTTCACTTAGACATGACCGGTCATATCCCAAAATTTCTGCCAGTGACTCGGTCAAACAATGGCCAGCCACTTTCTTCTACCATAGGGATATTCTAGCTCCCAGCAAAGCTACTGCTTTGCCGGCTTTTGTCGACGGAGCCGCCACGGCCTAGCCTTCCTGGGATGAGGCTGCTCCAGCTCTCACTGACGATCTGATCCTCGCTAAGAGGCGGATCGAATATCTGATCAAGCACATGGGTCTGAAGGGATCCGACTTGGTCCAGTGCTAGGTCTCACGTCGGATCCAGCCACTTTAGTACCACGGGGATAGACTGATGCACTCCATCACGTCTTCCAAAAAAGACTCTCTCCGCATCAGCCCCAAATCCTACACCACTCAAGGCTACATTAGCCAGATCAAGTGGCTGATCAAGGAGCGGATCGAGAGGAGGATTCCGGAGATTTCTCTGGATATGTACACAGCGGAAAACCCCGTGGTGCCGGTAAGCTTCCATCAATACACCTTTTATGTGTTTCAATATCTAAGTTATATACTGCAGTGCTGATATGCTTTCTTGTTTTCAGCTTGCTGACCTCCCCGAGTCGGAGCTTGCTCCACTCGAAGGATATCCTCCTGGGTTTTCTCAGGAGACTGAAGTGGTCCCATTGCCGGACCTTGTGCTCAAGAAGCGCAAAGCTCCGACAGTGGCTATTGGCACAAAGGAAGTGCCTGTTGTGAAGAGGTAACTTTTATTCACAATTTCCGCCTTTGTACCTTTCTCGAATTTCTTTCTGAGATGTAATGTTTCCGACTTTACTACATTCTCAGAGCAAAGCCTCTCATCAAGGGTAAGGGGAAAGGGATTCCTACGAAGCCCCTGCGACAGATGAAGCTCACCATAGCTTCTCCTGCCGTGGCTCCTCCAACTCCTGCCCCTCAACCTTCTGCAACTCCGGCGATCATACCTTCTCCGGTGGTCACAGAAGATCCGGCTCCTCCAACAGAGCCTGTGATCCTTGGGTCACAAACTGACGTCACCATGGGTGCGTTAGGTCAAGATAAGGGTGAACCCTCCTCGGGTAATGATCCCTCGGCTGAAGTCTTCGCCGACACCCTCATTAGCAATCCGAGACTTGCCAAGTTTGGCCTATCCCGGAAATCCGTAGAGGAAATCTAGCGGCTAGCCAGGCAAGTCCTAGAAAAAAGCCATTTATCCCCCGAGGAGGAAGCGCAAGAAGCGGAGGACGTCAAGTTCTCCAACCTTCTCGCTCAAGTCTGCCTTCGCGACGAGAGGATTAGGGCCGGCGAGCTTCCAACAGCTCCAGTAATCCCTCTTACTCTTGCCGAGAAGGTGGCAGTTTAAGTGAACGCGGGTTTAGATAAACTCACCCGCGAGCAATATGTAAGTCAGAATTCCAACTCTTGTTTTTACATGATGTTATATCATATCCTCTAGCCCCCAAGCATGAAGTAGGATATAGAATCCGGGATTATGCTTTCAATAGGATGCCAAAGAACGAACTAGTGTAGCCCCCAAGGCTCGTGCTGATATTTAGCAAAAAATATTAGCCCGAGTCTTAAGTAGCTTTCTGACTTTGGGTATTCTGACTTACAGAAAGTATGTTCCTATAACCAGGAATTACTTACCAAGTCTGCAATAAGCGGAGAGAGATCAAGGCTCTCCGGCTTAAAAATGCCGAACTCAAAGTAGCCAAGGATGAAGCCGAAGGTAAACATTCTGAGATTCAAACCTTGTCGTTTGCTTTTTTTAATGTCGAATTTTTCTGAACTATTGTTCTTTTTTGACTTATAGCGCTGGTGAAACAATCCATTGCTATGATTGAAGAGGCCGAGAACCTCAAGACCCTGGTGGTGGAGAACAAGGGACTTCGCCAAGAGCTAGATAAGCTCAAGGCGGATCATGAAAGGAGCATAGCTCAAGTCCTTGAATCCTCCTCCATGGCCACTGAAGAGCGTGATCGCAAGATCGCTGCTCAGGATCAAATTATCTCGGACCTCAAGAATGAGCTTGGCAGAGAGAAAGATCTCTCCGAAGCGCTCTGTGCTGAACTCCAGAGTCTCCGGGAGGAGAAGACCAAGATTGACGATGTCATTCTTGGTACGTTCCATCTGTCTGACTTGTCTTTTTTCTTCGACTTTCATCAATGTCAGATTTTTCTTGACTTGTTTTGTGTATAGGTCCTCTGAACTTGACGGACTCTTCCTCCTTCGAGCCCCGCACCCACCGGCTTACCCAAGTCGGTGATCTTCTGCATGACTTCCGCCAGTCTCTTGAGGACATTGGCGAGTCTCTCAGGATTCCGGACATGCCAAGCATGTTGGATTTTCAGGTGCGGGACAAGGCCAAGGAGATGCCGCAGCTTGTTCAGGACTGGAACATGTCCTACGCGTGGACTGCTGCGTAGAACGCTCTCACCATGGTCATGAGCCACCATGGAAACATGGAGATATGGCAAGTGACCAGAGGGTACTGCAAGGTAGACGAAGACGGCCAGAAGCAAGACCTTCAAGCCATCATGCACTCCTGTGCCGGATACGGGTGCCACGTAGCTGATCTGACCAGCTACGAGATCCCCTTCTTCACCCGCGTATCTACTCCGCCACCTCCTCCAGAAGAAGCCGAAGAAGTTTCCGATGATGAACGGACCACCTCGGATCCGGACATCTCGGAACGATATCAAGGCGGAGTAACCAGCGAGCCGGCAGCTACTTCATCTCCTCCTGCATCATAGATCAGAAAACTATGTATTATTCTGGAAAGACATGATGCGTTTTGTAAATATTAAGTACTATTGACTTTTGCTAGTGCTAAGCTTTTTATCTATTCAGCACTTTTGGCTTTGTTTTTGTGTGTGCCTGAAATATTTTCATAAGCACTTGAATTTTTTCGTCTCTACTTATCGTTTATCTCGCTTTCCGCCTTGTCCCTTTCGTGAGCCAGCTAAACCTTCAGCCGGAAACTTTGCCTAGCAATGGAGCTCACTTGCTAAACCAGTTTAAACTCGGAAACAAAGCCGGCTTCCAGTACCAACCATTCACTACTCAGAAAATACCCGCATCCAGCAATTAGACAAATAACCAAAGTAAAGACTAGAAATTTAGAGTTATACCCGAAGGTAGTAGTTTTAAAATCGGAAATCTAGACCAGAACAAACATGAGCATAAAGTACTTTCAAGTATTCTGGGATTTTTGACTATAACATGATCATTTGGAAATAAGATGGTAAAAAACTTCTCAGAAAAAACTTGAGGCAACCAACACTTTTATTTCTCAAAGAACATGTATATATATATGATTACAAAGAAGGATAAACTAAGAATAAAAGGGACGTAGCTGAGCAATATTCCACGGTTTGTCTAACTCATCCGGATTTGTACTGCCTCCAGCTCTCTTTCTCTTTTTAGTAGCAGGTCTTTCTTTGACTGGCCTCATGTCAGTTAAGTAGTACGATCCATTGTGCAATACTCGACTAACTAAAAGGGCCCTTCCCATACTAGGGAAAGTTTGTGCTTTCTTTGTTGCACAAGCCGGAGAACCAAATCACCTTTATTGAAAGATCTGTTTCGGACTCTCTGGCTATGATATTTGCGTAACTTCTGCTGATAGGCTGTAGATCTCATTTCAGCAACGACGTGAACTTCTTCGACTAAGTCGAGATCATTTTGTCGAGAAATCTCGGCATCCTCTTCAATATACGCGGCCACTCTAGGAGAAGTATGAATTAAATCACTAGGAAGAACTGCTTCTGCGCCATAGACCAAGAAGAAAGGTGTGTATCCTGTTGACGAGGGTTTAACTCATCAATGCCCATTGTTATGGACTTAGGTTCGAGGAATTGGGAAGCGCTGGAAGTCTCGATCGGCTAGCAAACAAGCACACAGGGACGCAAGGTTTACCCAGGTTCAGGCCTCGTAGAGGACCCTACTCCTGCTTGTCTGCTCTTGATTGATGATGATCCGAAGGATTACAATGTCGCCGATGGCGGTGTATGTGCAGATTGGATCTGGCGGTGTTGTCTAGATCTATTGTCTATTGTGGCGATCTATTGTAGGACTCGCGATGTCTAGATCTATTGTGGCGTAGCGTGTCTTAGGTTGTGTCGTCCTCGTTGGACCCTCCTAGCCTTTATATATACGGAGGCTAGGTCTCAGGTACCAATACGAGTTGGTTACAAGTTAGATTAGAACTCTAGTTTTGAGCTTTCCTTGTCTTGTGCGTTTGGGAGTCCGTGTCCATATGGGCTTCATATCAGTCGAACTGTCATGGGCGTCATGGACCCGTACAGGTCGTCGAGTGCGCCTTCCGTCGGGCCGCACCAGGTAGGCTGTAGTCGAGTGCCTGTTGGGCATACCCATGTCACCTGTTGACCTGTTCGGAGTCGTTCGTAAACTCCATATTACAGAGGGTAATTCCTCTGCCCAAGCCCCCGCAGCACGTCGTAGTGGTGCTTCGAGTCTTGGTTTCAGGCCTTGTAAGATTAAACCATTAGCTCTTTCGACTTGTGCATTAGCCTGTGGATGTGCGACTGACGCAATGTCAAGCCGGATATTTTGCTCATCATAGAATTCAGCCAATTCTCCCATGGAAAAGTTACTCCCGTTGTCCGTGATAATACTATGCGGATAACCATACAGGATTATAACATCCTCGACAAATCTTTTGGCTGTTGCTCCATCACAACTAGTGACAGGTTTAGCCTCGATCCATTTGGTGAATTTATCCACCATCACTAAGAGGTGAGTAAATCCACTTGGAGCTCGTTTAAATGGTCCTACCATATCAAGCCCCCAGACCGCAAAGGTCCATGTTATAGGGATTGTTCGTAGCTGATTAGCCGGAACATGAGCTTGTTTGGCGTACTTTTGGCAGCCTTTGCACGTCTTGACTAATCGTTCGACATCCGCCTGAGCTGTTAGCCAGAAAAATCCCTATCTAAAATGTAGCATCCCATCTGTCTAACGTATGTAATGCTACATGGTTTAGTAATATAATGGCTACTTCCTACATATAATTATTGCATCACAATTATATCATGCTCATGTCATCATGCCACCTTGCATTTGAGCATCATATAAAACCCTTTTCCATTTGGCTCTTTTCTCATATGCATTATTAATTGCATTTGACGCTTGATACATTGTATTTGGTTCTTGATAAATGCTAGATGCCCAAGTTGAGTTGGGGGCATATATTTTATTCAACTCCATCACCTTTCTTTGTCACCACCTTATAATTCCACCATCCTAGTTAACCATGAGCTATTATCTTTTCTTTTAGCATTTAATCTAGCTCATGTGGGTTGGGATGGATCCAACTCTATTTTACTTTAGCTTGGACTTAATCCATATTTTGGAATGCATGTGCATAAATTCCATTATCATTGTTTTGTTTTCACAAGATAAAACATGGCACTTAATGCTCCTGCATGGGCCATGCAACAAACATCACCATGCCATTCTTTTGGTTCTCCTTTGGTTATTTTAGTGGATCCTTTCCTTGTGAGCTCCTTTTCCCTTCCTCTCACCTCTCCATCTCACCACCCACTCCATGCTTGATCTTAGCTTGGACCATGTTAAAACCATAAACCCATCTCCCTACCCCTCTCTCCTCACACCTTGTCACCTCATGTTTTGTTCATGGGATGAAACCCTGAGCCCTAACCTACCTCCTTCCACCTCTCTTATCCACCATGCCACACCATACCACCCTCTCTCCCAACCCTATTCCCCTAGCTAAACCCTAACACGGACCAACCTCTCACCATGCCGAGCACCTTTCTCTCTCTCTCTGCCAGCAGGGACCCACCCTAAATACCCTCTCTACCCCTAACCAAAACCCTAAACCGAGCCACCCCTCTCTAATCTACCCTAGATACCCGACCCTCTCTCTCGGCCTCTCTCCCTCTCTCCCTGCCCTGCTGCCCCACCACCCGAGCCTCTCTCCCTGTCTGGCTCTCTCTCCCGGCCGAGCCCCACCTGCAGCCCTACACCCCCTGCCCGAGCCTGCGAGCACGTGCTCGAGGTGGCAAAAGGTGGCCGAAGCCACTTTTCCCAACCCGATCTCCACGGCGACCCCTCTCCCCCCCTCGCCTTTATCTCCACCACCTCCCATCTCTGCCTTGCCCCAACACCCCTCCCCTAGCCGCTGCGTCGTTCCTCCCCTCCCTTTCTACTCCATCTCCACCCCCGGCGAACCACCGTCGGCCTCCACCTCCACCACTCGTTCTAGCCGACGGCGTGGAGTTTTGGGTGCCGAGGAAGGACCATAGGAGCCCCTGTGTCACCCCGTGCACAGCAGCGAGGACGAGACGCCCTGTACCAGCGACACACCGACGCGCGCACCGAAACCCTAGCGCCGCCGTTCGTCTGCATCGTCGCTGTTCCGTCGCTCCCCGGCCCGATCCGTCACCGTTGACCACCCCGCGGTGAGCCCTGGACCCCCTCGACACTTCCTCTCGCGCCGTCGAGGCCCGTACTCGCCGGACTTTTCGCCGAGCGGTCTCTGCGCGCCGGCGTGCGCTTGCGTTTGCTCGACCCCGCGTCGCGTACCGCTTACCTAGCCGCCCTACTCCATCCTGTCAACAGCCTCCCTTCCACCGTAGCGACAGCCGCCCCCGTGCACGCCCGCTAGGTCGTGGGTTCGATTCCCTCGCGTCGCGCATGTCGCGTGTCCCCCTGTCGAGCACCATCCGCTTGACAGTTTCGTCAGAGAAGATCAATAGGGGCCTGTGGTCGCTTTACAAATAGCCCCTTTTTATTTTCGCTCTCAACCCGCGGTACGCTGGGCCCCACCGGTCAACCTCCCTGTATTTTTACAAAGAGGCACCCTAGTTTCAGCAGGCCCAACCCGCAGTCCCTAGCGCCACCAGGTGTCACGCCCGCATCGGCTGCGCGCGCGTGTGGGCCCGCTTAACACCGGTCCCGCTCATCAGTGGCGTTGGCTAGATAGATCCCGAGTAAGAAAAGACCGCCGCGCGCCGTTGACCGTCCAAACAACTCCAGTCCCAGCCGTCAGCGACTGGGGCTAGATTTATCTGGGTAAAAAAAAGTCCTGACGTTTGTCTGTTTAAATAAAATGATTCAGAAAAATGCTTAAATATAAATTCAAATCTGTTTTTAATAACTTTTAAATCATAAATCAAAATAATACAAATGATATATGTTTTTGAATCAGAAAAATGTGAGGAATTCAAATATGCCATTCAAAATAATGTTTGAGTACTTTAAATTTTCGGGATGATTAAAATTACAATAAAATGCCCTTTTCTTAATAAATTAATAACTTTAATTCTATAACTCCAAATTCAACAAATAATATGTCCAAATCGATCAGCGCGACGAGGCCGTTCTATCTATGCATTCCTTGTTCTGAATTGAAGCATGCATCATGTCATTATGAAAATTCAGAACTGTTTATGGCAATAAAACTTGACCAAATAAAGACTAAAATGCATTATTCTTGTACCCACACCTCACCCTTGCCATGCTATTTTAATGCCATGTAAATTGTGCATCATTCATCATGGCATGCTCGTTTGCTTGTCACATCTATTCATATGCTTGTGCACTTTATTTATGTTGGCCCTTGTTTGTTTGGTTCTTCTTCGAATAGACGCCTAGCAGGAGAATTATCAGGAATCACAGGAGTTCTACCCAGATCCATCTCTCGCTTCAACTGAGCTGCCAGGCAGGCACTACCACATGCTTGCATACATATAGTACCTATTGCCTCTATCTTATTCTTGCATCATTGATTCGCGATTGCATTAAATTGAATCCCAAGTACTGCATAGCCTTTACTTTTAAACCCCACCGAAGCTTGTTCCTCCATCCCATGAGCCATTACTACAGGAGTTGTTTGAGCCATGCGAGTCGTAGAAAAAGCATGTGTAGGGTATGTGAGTGTCTGATGGATAACGAGGTACCTAAACAACATAACCTGAGTAGTAATGGGATAACTAATGAAAGAGGCACCGGTAAGCAATATCTGCTATTTGGTTTTTCATGCTCACTTGTGTCCCGTAGGATCCCGAGTACTTGATTCCTGTTCCTTGACTATTCGCACTATCCACATCCGGGAGGCCTTATGGACCCCCCTGAGCCAGAGCTTGATTCATTTCTATTTCTTGGGGCCACAATTAGTTTGGGGTTTTATTACTATCCTGTACTTATGCCATGTTTACTGTTTATTTACTATTGTGCGTGGAGCAACTGTACTGTTTTGGATCGTGACACGTTTTCGCTGTATCGACAAGCCCAGTCAAATTTTTTCGGGTTCCCAGTTGTTTACCGCCGTCCAGACAAACCTTGAGTCCGTCTCGGAGTTAGCTAGCTTCGTTGCGGGTAGCTTAATGGGGTGCCCCCCTGAAATATTACTGAATCCTGTGATCGCTTTGTCGTGAATGCCTCGTTGGGTTTCGAGTTGGTTTTTCCGAGGTTGATCGAGTGTGTGTTGCTATTTGTGCACCCCTGCAGGGTAAATCTTTCTGAAAGCCGTGTCTGCGGTTATGGACGACTTGGAGCATAGTTTCTCGATCATAGACAAGTCTAACTAAAGTACCGCTTTTAAATTGACTAAGTACCCGACTAGTAAATAGTGCAATACTCATGGAATGGTAAATAAAACTGCCAACGGATGGGGGTTGTTCGTCCGCTTCCTCGTTGGTAAGCGAGGAGGAGGATGGATCTGTTAATCATACTGTTACAACTGTTGTCCTTAATTCATGGACATCCGTCTATCATTGGTTAGGCGGATGGTTAGTGAGTATCTCTAGACTTGTTAGCTATTATCTTTTGCTGCAATTGCATCACCCCAGGCTGTGTCCCCTTTAGAGGCATAAAGACTTGCTGAGTACCCCTAGGGTCTCACACGATAAATTGTTTGATTCAGATGAACAGGTGTACCCGCAAGATGGATACTGGGTGGAATAGACGGATGATGTTGGCAACAATCACTCGGTGCAGAGATTCCGGGAACGGGGATCCGTGAGATCTGTGGGCGGGATGTGTTTATTTATGTGGCATCTTATGCCAATTTGCTTCTTATCCGTACTCGGATCTTGTTTTCCGCTTCCGCCTGATACCCTGATGTTTGATGTATGAGGAGCTATCCTAAAATATTATCTCTATCTAGGATATTTGAATCTTGCCGTATGGCGTTGCAATATTTCTTTTTCTTTTAGATGGAATGGCTCTGAGGACTGTTGTATGTGGCTTGCATACATACTCACTTGTGTATGTAGTTGATCCCTTCGCCAGCCAATTACGCCGCTCGTTCTTGTCCCGATGCTCTGAAAGTGGTTAGGATGGCCGAAAGGTCTACCGTGAGTGGCCTCGGCCCCACCGTACTATCTTTCGCTCATCCAGGCATGTAACTAAGAGCGTAATTCACCGAGGTAGTTACATAAAAGCTTTTGCCACTAAAGATTTGGCTGCAGCGTGGTGTCCACACTCGCCTTCGTGGATTTCCCTTAAGATTTCCACTCCTTCTTCCGGAGATACACAACGCTGAAAGACCCCAGAAACACTCCTTTTATGGAGCTCACCTTTAACATTAGTATAGGCTTTTGCTCGTCGGATGATCTACCGGCTCAGCACCTCGTCTTCGGGTAATTTTCCATCTACCAAATAATCGAGGTAGGGTTGAGTCTAGCTGGGAATTACAGCTAGAACTGCTATCAAAGGTGAGTCGGATTTGGTTGGATATTCCTCATCTACTCCCTTTATCGAAGGGACTTTGAGGTGCTCTAAAAAAGCGCCATCCGGGACCTCTTTCCGCGCAGAGCCTATGCGAGATAGTGCATCTGCTTCCTCATTTTCTGCTCGAGGGATGTGTTGTACTTCAAACCCTTCAAACGATTTAGATAGATCATCCACGACAGCTTTATATTCTGCCATGTGTTTATTTGCATTACAAATATCTGAGACTTGCTGAGCAACAAGATTCGAATCTCCGTAACACATGAAATGTCGGATGCCAATATCCTTTGCAATCCGGATTCCATGCAGCAGTGCTTCATACTCGGCAATATTGTTTGTCGCTATGAAGTGGATCTGCAACACGTATAAAAGTTTATCTCCATGGGGTGACTTGAGCACCACGCCAGACCCCGAGCCCCCTCGAGCCTTAGACCCATCGAAAAAGAGGGTCCAATATTCTGACTCAGGGAGGTTCATGTTCTCCATCGTCTCTGTCCAATCAGCGACAAAGTCAGCAAGGATCTAGGATTTGTTTGCTGTCCGAGGTTTATACTCAATGTCGAAAACTGAGAGCTCTATTCCCCATTTGGCGACGCGTCCTGTGGCATTGCTATTGTTGATTATATCTCTCATGGGAGCTTTGCTCACCATGGTAATTGGATGCTCCTGAAAATAATGTCGTAGCTTACGAGATGCTAGAAAAACACCGTAAGCCAACTTTTGATAATGCGGATACTGCTGTTTGGACTCTGTCAAGACCTCGCTGACAAAGTACGTCGGACGATGCATCAGGTGTTCCTGATTTTCCTCTGGTCTCTCCACCACCATGACGATACTGACGACCTTATTTGTCGCAACAATGTAAAGCAACATCGGTTCCTGAGGTTTCGGCACTGCAAGGATAGGAGCAGATGAGAGTACTCTTTTCATATCTTGTAGTGCAGCTTCAGCTTCGTCGGTCCAGACAAAATCCTTGGTCTTTTTCAGGAGTTTATACAATGGTGCGGCTCTTTCACCAAGCCGGTTTACAAATCGACTGACTGCAACAATGCAACCAGTTAGTATTTATACGTCCTTCAGGTGAGTTGGCCTGGAAATGTTGAGTATAGCCTTAATTTTGTCTCGGTTCACCTCTATGCCTCTTTGAGACACGATGAAACCTAACAATTTTCCGGCTGGTATTCAAAAGAAGCATTTCTTCGGGTTAAGCATGATGTTGTATTTTCGTAGATTGGTGAACGTCTCCTCCAAGTCAGAAATCAACGTTTCCTTCTTTTTGGACATGACCGCGATATCATCCACGTATGCGTGTACATTGCGTCCGAGTTGGTCATGGAGGCAACGCTGCATCGTGCGCTGGTACGTAGCTCCCGCGTTCTTCAGGCCAAAGGGCATCTTAACAAAACAGAAGGTTCCGAAAGGGGTTATGAATGAAGTTTTGACTTTGTCAGATTCCTTCATCCGGATTTGGTGATAACCAGAATATGCGTCGAGAAAACAGAGGAGTTCTGAGCCTGCCGTAGAATCGATAACTTGATCAATTCTAGGCAGAGCGAACGGATCTTTTGGACAAGCCTTGTTCAAGGCAGTATAATCAACACACATCCTTAAATCAGTGGTGCCCTTTTTAGGGACCATTACAGGATTGGCCGACCACTCAGTGTGGATGACCTCTTCTATGAATCCGGCTAACTTGAGCCGTGCTAGTTCCTTAGCTATTGCCTTACGCTTTTCATCGCCAAACCGTCGTAAGGACTGTTTGACGGGTTTAGCATTCGGGTTTACATTTAGAGAGTGCTCGGCAAGTTCCCTAGGTACTACGGTCATGTCAGATGGCTGCCATGCGAAGATATCTTGATTTGCTTGGAGGAACTTGACGAGCGTGCTTTCCTATGCGCTACTTAGGCCTACACCTATCTGGGTCACCTTGGAGGGGACATCATCCTTCAACAGCGTTGTCTTCGTCTCTTCTGATGCCTTGAACTCCGGATTTGGCTTTGTCACCTCCTTCTTCGTTGCGGGCATCTCGGATGGATCTATGCTCTTCTTGATCTCCTGGTAAGCGGTGCAGCACGGCTTCAGCAAATGCGGCATTTCCATCCTCGCACTCTCGCGCTTTCTTCGGGTCTCCCCTGATGGTGATCACGCCGTTGGGACCTGGAATTTTCATCATATTGTAAATGTAACACGGACGAGCCATAAAAGCCCAGTAAGCCGGACGTCCGAATATAGCGTGGTATGCGCTCTTGAACGGGACCACTTCGAAGGAAAGTGCCTCCGTCCGATAATTCTTTGGAGTTCCAAAAGTAACCTCCAAAGTGATCTCTCCCAGGGAATTAGCTTGTCTTCCTAGGACAACTCCGTGAAAGATCATAGAGCTATGGTTCAGCTGTGTTTCCGAGATCTTCATCCGGCGTAGCGTTTCGACATAGAGAATATTGATGCTGCTACCACCGTCCATGAGGGTCTTGGAGAAACCATAACCGTCAATAAGTGGATTGACGATTAAGGCGTATTTTCCTCGCCTGTGTAGCTTAGGCGGATGATCAGCGCGGTCAAATTTGATTGCCACCTCCGACCAGTCCAGATATTGAGGGACAGCCGGAACTATTGCATTGAGCTCGTGGAGAACTGCTTTCTTGACCTTTGCTGATTGAGATCCGAGGAAGGTGATGTAAGTGTCCTTCTTGGTGGGAAAAGTTTCCTTCCCTTCCGTCTTGGGATTTGAAGCATCAGCTTCCTCCATGTCGGAATCTTCCTTGGTCTCCTTGTCTTTTTGGGATTTTTCTTTCCCTTCTTCCGCTTAGCTTTGTAGCCCGCGGTATCATCTCTCTTGATGTCGTCATTAAAACGACATTCAGCGTTGGTGTGGGACGATCCCCCATTGGCATCCAAGTGATGAACACATGGGTTATTGGCAATGTCGGCCCAAGTGTAGGTTTTGCCTGGTTGTTGCTCTCCTCTACCTTGGACCCTTGATGTCCCACGGCCACGCCCGCGGCCTCCGCCATGTCCTCCTCGTCCTCCAGACCCGGAAATAGTAGTGACCACTGCTGTCTCCGTGTTGGGTTTTTCTTCTGAGGTGTTTTTGCACTTATGAGCTTGTTGCTTTGTCTTTGCTGACTGAGGTACAGCCAGGACGTTGAGTAATCCTTCTGCATTGTCGTCAACATCTGCATACTTGCTCGCTATTTCTATCATGTTTCCCAAATCAGTGACCTTGTCACACTTCAAGTGATGACGTAGTAGACCAATTGGGAGTCCTGCGATGAAAGCTTCAATCGCAGTTTGATCGTTTACTCCCTCACAGGAGTTCTTGGTGTCGATCCATCGTCCAAGGTAATCCCGGCAAGTTTCTCTGGCTTTCTGGGTGCAACGCTGTAGGTCTCCGACCGAACAGGGCCTCCGATATGTGCCTTCGAAATTCCGAAAGAACGCACTTTGCAAGTCATACCAGTTGTGGATGGTGTTTGCCGGAAGTTCACTGAGCCATGGTCGCGCCGTCTTCCGCATCATAAGTGGGAGATATCGGGTTGTGACCAGGTTGTTTCCGCCTTTAGCGATGCAGCAAGCTTGGAAGAAGTCCTGTAACCAGGTGTCTGGCTGAGCAATGCCGTCATAGGCTTGGATATTTCTTGAGATAGCAAATCCTTCCGGGAATTTTGTAGCTCTGATGCGTGGTCCGAAGCACTTTGGGTCCACGTACACGTCATCGTTTTCGTAGCGCCGAGCCTCTATGTTGGAGTTGATCCTGTGCCTTGCGTCGTTCGGGGATAGAGATCGTCCCGAATGTCGGCTGTGGCTGCGGTGCCTTGGAGCCGGACTTCGGCTTCTGCCACCACCTCCTCCGCCATGTCGTCCTCCTTGACCTCCTCGGGGGCCGTTATGATAACTGCCTGGTGGAGGGGGTGAGGCAGCTGAATTATTTCCGGCTGATCGCCGGTCTCCGTCCGAAGCGTCATTTTTCTGGTTCTGGGAGGGTCTTGACTACGACGAGCCCCCTGCCGGCTTGTTCCAACGTGGTTTCTGTCATTCCTTCGTTCGTCGTTCCCACCATGGTGAGGCTCAGCCGGACGGCTCTCATATCTAGGAGGTGGCATTCTCCGAACATCCTCCTCCCGACGTTTCTCCTTATCTTCTCCCTTTTGATCATTGTACTCTCGTCGGGGAGGATTCCTCGGATTCAGTGCAGCGATCGCGTCTTTCTCGGCCGCTGGAGCAACATTGCTCCAGTTATGCGTAGCTCTGCGATGCTGTCCCGAAGATCCAGTTCTTGAGTAATTGTCTTCCCTGCGTTTGGGGTTATGGTACTGCGCCCGAATGTAATGGGATCTTACGTCAGCCCATGCCAGATCTGTGCGACATTGGTCAGAATCCAAGATCAGTTTTTGACTTCCGGACAGGGCGACCTTCTGCTGCTCTAGTCCCTTGTTGAGTAGCTTGATACCCAAACGGATCTCCTCTGGTCCTGGATTAGCCGATAGAATTTCTCTAGCTGCCACGGTATTCTGTACTGGGGTTGGGTATACCCAATCTCCGTTGCTGTCTTTCTGTGGCTTCCCCATCTCGTCCCCAAAAAGGACGGCACGGACATGTGGGAATTGGTCATCATTGATGTGACGCTTCCCTGTCTTCTGATGCAACCGAGACATGTACTCCTTGGTTGACATGCGTTTCTTCTCCACCTCGATGTTTTTGGCTTCATCGAGGAGTTGTTGACGATGCGCTTCTAGGGCTTGGGCCCTTTCGTCCAGCTCATCTGCAGTAAGTTCTGCAGCTGTAGGGATAGGTGTGGTTAATGTGGCATCGATGAGTTTACGCGCACCTTCTGTGATCACGTGTCCATCCACCGATGCTTCTTTTTTGGGCTCGTCTGGGATGAGTGCTCCATCCAAGTCTTCCTCGTATTCCTCGGCAATCACCTCCTCTATCAGAGGGTCTTTTGCTGGGGTCTTGTTCTTCTTGTTCTTCTTCTTTGCCTTCTTGGCAGCGCCGGTAGCAAAGACGGCTTTGGGTCCATTTCCCGGAGTCAAGCTCTGATCGGTACTTTCGGACATCTGGACTTCGGGATTATCTCTAACGTCCATGTCATCCTGCGCTTTGGGAGACTGTTCCCTAGATCCTTCATCCATGGCTTCTCCTTCTTCTGCAGCTTTGGAGTTGTACTCCTCTTCATATTCCACGGAGAACTTTCGGAAATCTGCCGACGTCATAGATTCATCCGAGGATGCGGGAACGTCGGCGTTTGTTCCAATTGCCTCCAGCACCGAGTCGGTGTTTTCTCCAGCATCGGCAGATCCGGATGCGGATCCAACATATCCGACGAAGTGCGACACGTGCTTCTTGAGGTACCTGCGGCTTTCGCGATCAGCCATGTCGAAACTTTTAATGGTCTCGAGGATTGTATCTGCGCTTGCGCCTTGCAGTATCATACATCTTAATGTGTACCTGAGGAAGGGCCTGTCTGTCCCGGCGTCGTCAGAGCCGGAATCAGTGTCATTGATATGCTCCTCCTGGACTTCAACTTCCATGGGTGGGTCGATCTAGGATCCGGCTTCTCCAGGGAGATCCACTCCAGATTCGACTTGGACCGTGAAGTCTTCTTCAGGCTCGGATTTCTCCACTATCTCCGCAACTGGTGCGCGCTGGGTGGGATTAGGATTTTCTGAGATCCGGAACTCTGCCGCCTCCGCGGACAAAGGGGACCCAGAAGATTCTTCTGCCTCTATCATCACCGCTGGGGTGGGTTGGGCAGGTTCAGCGAAACTGATGTAAACATCGATCTCGCCGAAAGACATGATTGTATAGGCAGTCACGGCCTCCCTAGCCGGAATCCAAGTCTCATCGAGAACGATGAGAGGGACATCACTGGCATAGAGGATGCAACCGACGATGATGGTTTCGCCGATTCCGATTCTTGCAGATTCCGCTTGGAACGTAGATCCGTAGCTCACTTGCCCCACGGTGGGCTCCAACTGTCGTTGGATTGATGACAAGTACGCCATGAGGGGGTCCTCAAGGCGTGCGGAAGAGAGGGGGGTGAGACATATGGTATTCCGGGACGGTGAGCACACAAGTTTACCTAGGTTCGAATCCGCCGGCTTTGGACGGATCCTACTCCTACTAGCAATCCAGTAATACGGCAGAGCCGGAATATAGGTTACAAGGGTATCGCCTATGCGAGTTGAGATTGTAGACTATTGTGTTATGCCCTAAAGGCTATCCCTAGGATGGCTTATATAGATATCCGGCCTAGGGTTTACAGGAGAGATCAATCTGGCTACGACTAAGAGTTGGTTACAGAGTACATCTTGAACTACAAGTAACACTATGGGCCTAAGTCGGTAAGTCTTCTGGGCCTTCTCGTAGCCGGATTGGATTCCGTCTTCTCTCCTGACTGCGCCACCCGTGAAGCAAAGCTCTAACCTGAAGTGGGCCACCCTGGTCAGTGAGGAACTGTGAGGATACCCGGAAAGTACATCCCCAACAGTATCCCCATTTCCTTTCTTCTCATAACCTCGACCACCTCTTTCTTTCTCATAGCAGCCGAACCTCTCAACGACGAACGCGTCAACACTCGAATCTTGCATATTCTCAAGGGGAAGGAATAGCCATCTAAAGGCCCTAAAGGGCAAGACATTGTAAGGATTTCCATGTCTTTCCATCTGAAGGACAGTTCCGCCCTATCCTCCTAATTTTTGTTATGACAATCTTCTGTCTTGTTGTAGGATACATGTGAGATGTCTAGTGGTGGCCTACCGTGGATGAAGAGATCCCTACCAGAGGAAGGGATGTAGTCCAAGAAACGTGTCCGCGTGGCCATCTCTGAGTTGGCGTCTGCTGATCGACCTACCGAAGATGACCAGGGTACACTATAGTCCATTGTTTTGCAAGCCAAGTCCGTGACCTCTGTAGGGGCTGCTCCCTGGTAACGCGCCACCCGCTCGTTCCTTTACTTCTTCATGTTGTCTCCCATTTGGTCCAACCACTTACCGTATCTGGTTCCTCTCTTTGAAAACTTGGGGGAATTCCTAGTCCTAGGTCCAAGCATTAGAGGAGACTCAAGTCTTCTATAGCGATGGGCGTGGCCATGACTCCCATGACTGTGCCTCCAGCTGCGGGGAAGGACATCATGGTGCCACTACTTAGCCTCCTTGAAGACATAGCAGCCATGGCTCGAAGAATTGAGGTTTTCCCGACACACCGTAGTCTTCTTGGTCTGTGTCTAATGACCCTTCATTGATCATTCTTTTCTTTAACATCCTTGAGGGAAGTGCTATTCGAAGGAGATATGCCCTAGAGGCAAATAATAAATAGGTTTTTATTGTCATATCTCAATGAGTTCATAATAGTTTCATACTATGCTATAACTGTATTAATACGAAACGTTACTACACATGTGGTATGTAAACAAACCAAGTCTCTAGTTACCTCTAGCAAACTAGTTCATTGGTCATGAGGATGATCTAGGGTTTCGTGATCATGGACATTTATGCCAATTGACAATGAGGTCACATCATTAGTTGAATGATGTGATAGACAAACAACCCAACCAGTTGTATCTTAATGAGATCCAGTTACAAAGTTCACCATTAATGATAAACTAAGGAAACCTCGCAACCTAATCCTTAGACTGTGAGGTAATGCAAATCACCATTCTGGAGGGAGCTTAGATGGTTATTGATGCGCTCGACTTTCAATGTAGAGCTTGTTGGGAACCCTAAGAGGAAGGTATGCTGAGCACAGCAGTAAGTTTTCCCTCAGTTATGAAACCAAGGTTTAATCGAACCAGTAGGAGCAAGGAAACACCCCAAAGGTGTTACTAGCTGAGCTTTGGCAGGGCGCACTACCGGTGCTAGTAGCAACGTGGAGACCTTCACAACACAACCACAGAACTTTGTCCCCAACTTGTGATGAGGTTGTCAATCTCACCGTGTTTTGCGGAAAACAAAGGATTAAACGTATCGAATAGAAAGAAGTAAAAGTTTGCAGAAAGTAAACACAAAGCAGAAACAGTTTATAGATTGTATGTAAAGAAAAAGGACCGGGATCCATAGTTCACTAGAGGTGGCTCTCCTTAAGATAGATAACATGCTGGGTGAACAAATTACAACGGGGCAGTTGACAAACACCGAGAAAGCAATACATGCATATACTAATCATCTTGACTCCTCTAAGACTTGATTGGGCATTACAACATAATACATAGACCGCCATCCAACTGCATCTATGACTAATAATCCACCTTCAGGTTATCATCCGAACCCCCTCCAGTATTAAGTTGCAAGCAACAGATTATTGCTTTACAAACTGCGTGTAAAGTAAACAATACGATTGTTCTATGAACAAAGGATTGTTGTTTTCTCCCTAGTAGCAACAACACATCTAGTACCTTAGAGATTTCTGTCACTTCCCCAGATTACCAGAGGCATGAACCCACTATCGAGCATAAATACTAACTCTTGGAGTTGCTAGCATCTACTTGGCCAAGATAGCTACTAACAATGGAAAGCATGCAAGATCTCAAATAACAAAGACATGATAGAATCAATAATCAATCTGAAATAGCATCTCAATATCCATCGGATCCCCGCAAACATAACATGTATAGATTACAAATAGATGATCTTGATCATGAATGGATCTCACAAGATCTAAACATGAAAGCACAAGGGAGGAGAAACCAGCCATCTAGCTACTACATGGATCCGTAGTATAAGGATGAACTACTCATGCATCACACCAGAGGCTTGCATGGTGATGAAGAAGGCCTCCAGGGTGAATTCCCCTCTCCGGCAGAGGGCCGGGAAGAGCTTTAGATCCCTCCCGATCTAGGGATGGAGATGACGGCGGCTACAGACTCTTTCGTGGATTTTTGATCGGGTACTTAGGGTTTTCGTCCCGAGGGCATCTTATAGTCGGAAGGGAGACCGAGGGGGTGCCAGGGGCCACCACACCACCCCCTGGCGCGGGCCAAGCCTGGCCACGTGGCCAGGTGGTGTGGCCGGCCTCTGGCCCTTCTCTGTCTCGTATTCTAACACTTGATCACTTCCGGAAAAATAGGCACTTTCGCTTTTGTCCTGTCCAATTCCGAGAATATTCATTTTTTGACTTTCCTGGAACCAAAAACAACAGAAAACAGGCAGCTGGCACTGTGGCTCTTGTTAATAGGTTAGTCCAAGAAATCATATGAAAAGTACTCCAAAGTTGGAACAAAACACAAGAAAGTGGATAAAACCAAGCATGGAACATCAAAAATTATAGATACATTTGCAATGTATCAGTTATCAAGTATCACTCCGTGACTGGGTGATCAAAAAGGTGCCACTCAAGTTTCCCAAAGGGGTGTGTAGAGGAGTACATATCAAGACCAGGATTTGCCCATCCATGTAACAGACGGATACATTAGTGGCCATCTCGGTGACGTTGCATTAACGAAGCTTGCAAGCGTGTGACTAGGTCACGGAATGCAACGACACTGAAACGAGAAAACAAGTTCATCGGTAACGAGATCGAATGAAGGTATGAGGATACCATAGATCAAATATCGGGTGAACTAGGTACCAAGTGGCAAAGGGAATGGGAAACGACTGTTTACGGTTCAAATGACATTATCATCGTGGAATGCATAGGGGTCATTATGGGCATCCCGGTCCCACTATTGATCATTGATGGAGATCACGTCTGTGCCAATCCCGAACCGTGGGGAAATACACGTAAGGGTACGATGAGCTAGAGATCCTCTGTAAGTTGGAATCACCATATGAAAGAGAAAAGGAAACCAGAAAAGTTCCGTGAGAGAACCAGAATCGTTCTAGGAAAGATCCGAAGTCGTTCGGAGGAAATCGAAAGGGAACCGAAAGGTGTTTCGGGTCAAATCGGATTTCATAATATGTATTTACATATTAATTAAAGTAATTAATATTAAATATAATATTAAAATCTAATTTGAAGAGGTATCCCACTAATGGGCCAAACTTCCTAGGGAAAAAGGGCCCATGAGGGAAAAACGAAGGAGGGAAGGGCCAAGGGCCAAGGCCTAGACGCCTCAAGGGGGCCCACCCGGCCGGCCTAGGGCTGTGCCTAGGGTGGGGCCCACCCCTGGCCGGCTGGCTATGAGGCCCATGCGCCTCCCCCTCTCTCCCTTGTTTAGTCCCACATGGGAAACCCAAAGGGGAGGGCAGACCCCCTCCCCCTATATAAAGGGGTGCCCATGGGTGGGAATAAACACACCAATATTTGGAGAAGTCCTTTGGTTGAATTTCTCCTTCCCTCTCTCTCTAGTCTCCATGCTTTGGCATGGTCCCAAGTAAGGACTGTCCGAGCAAGAGACACCGCACCTGCAGCAGCCGTTGCGCTGTAGGGATTCCAAGATGGAGATCTACTTCCGCACTCCCGACAGGGATCAAGGAGTCGGAGGTCGTCATCGTACACCGTATGTGTACGAAACCGCGAGGGGCCTCACTTGAGGCACCTTGGATTTCGTGAGCCGGAGCTGCTACACAATGAAGAAGGAGCAAGGGGTGACCTACGAGGAGCTTCACGACCTTGAGGTCAACTACGGGTTCGACTACTTCAACCATGTTCCCATCAGAACATTAACCGCGTACGGTCTACAAGGGTATGTATTGTATACACTCGGCCGTTACCGCATTACTACATAGATAGATCTTGGCAGTATTTGGTGGTTCCAACGTAGGAATTTTTTTGCTTTCTGCTGCGGAACCCTTCAGTGGTATCAGAGCCGATCTATGCGTAGGAGTGTTGTAAGGCCAGTACACATAAGTATTGTGCGGGCATTGATCCCTTAGTTGTTACCCTCTAACACGTACTTCTTTATATCGCAGCATTGTTTGATGAAGCGGCCTGGACCGACCTTACGCGTATTTGTACGCGAGACTGGTTCCACGCTCGACATACGGCTTGTTCCGTATAAGTGGCTAGCGGGTGTCCGTCTCTCATTCAATAGTTGATATAGCATTTACAACGGAGGGCCCCGGAAGGGGTGTAGTAGAGACAACTGTTGGATCCATGTTGTGGTTGGAAAGTTCCTAGATTAGAAATGGTTCTATTGCAAAAGCCCTAACAACCACGTAAAACTTGCAAAATATAAAGTAGAGGCGTCTAACTTTATTTTGCAGGAGGGCTTGTGTTATGATATGGTACTGGTCGTTATGAAGGTAAAGTAGTTTACTTTTATGTTACTAAGTTAAATAGTAATAGCCATCATTCCGATGGATGACCGGGTGGTGGCGTCGTGGAGTTGGCGTCAAACCAGGGCAAGATGGAGATCATGTCGGAGCACTCGATGGAGATCAAGGCGCGAGGAGAAGGACCAAATCATATCACAAATTTACATGTGATGCTGGTACCTCTTTTATATCTTATTATATGCTAGTATTAGATACTCAACGGTAGCAAATAAGATAATACCTATTTAATTTCAATGATCATGTTCCCCTTGTGTGTGCACCACCAAGAAAGTTTGCCGTTGTGAAGCCGGCCGTGATGATCGGGGCCTAGACATATCTACATTCGCATACAGTGGGTGTAAGCCATGTTGCTCAACAAATACACACAAGTTAGATTTGGCGAGCCTAGCATGTGTAGACATGGCCTCGGAACACAATAGACCGAAAGGTCGAGCATGAGTCACATGGTTGATGGGATTGACATTAGGGAATGTCTACCTTTGATGTTGCACTAATGGCCGTGACGATCGGGGGAGGTGCATAGGATTGGGATCATGTGATCACCAAAATCATCCAGGGGATGACAATTTTAGTGGGAGATCAATAGTAAATTGAACTCATATTATGAACTTAGTCTAGATGTTTGTTTGCAAATATCTTAGTAGATCATAGCCTATCCCATTGAGGTCCTTTGCGACCATGGTAAATATATTGCTTGATATGGAACTTAGCAAAAGGGTCCAACTTCATAGATTAATACCCATGCCTGAGGGATATCCTTGTAAAAGGTGATCTTCTCTTCTTGATACAATGACCATTAGGAGATAATCTGATGACTCTGCAATGCTTCTGTGTTCTCTGTAATCATCCAACAAGCCATTCTCCATTTGATGGAGAGTTGGATTACAATCTTGTATTCTGCAAGATCAGGCACATAAAGTATGAGCCGTTGGATGAGTTTCCTTCCATGATGGATGAAAAAGAGAATATTTGGAGAAACACTTAGGAATCTTGCATTAGATTTATGAACTCTCAAAAGGGATTGATTGCAATGGAGGTCATGAATGAAAAAGGGTATATGTTAGATATACAAAGTTATAAATGTAATTCTTGCAAAACTCATTGCAGTTTATATGATTATTGGATACTTGTCCTGTTTTGTGAAAACAGGATGGTCTGCTTGAGAATTGCTGGAATTGAGGCAATGTGGCTTGATGATGGCAAGCAAAACAGTTGATGGCTGACATCACCCCTTTCCTCAAAGGTTTATCATTTGGATTAGTGGACTTGAATATAATTTTGTAATCCTTGTTTGTGTGTTTTGCTTTTAGCAAGACGATTGTTCACATGAATAAGTTACAAGCCAGTTGTACTGTTCTTATGAATAATACCTTTGTGTTCACATTACGATTATAAATGAGCTATTCTCATCACTATGTTAATGATAATAGTTTAAACATTTATAAAGGATTAGAATGCTAAAAGATATCCAAAGTTTAATTATGATATGGCACTATAGTTTAAGTCATTTTGGTTACTGCATGTTCTTCATTCTAAATGAAGATCGGGGTCTTAGATGCTTAATCTAGAGACTTTGCAAAACCATGCCTCGTTGGGCAGAATGACTAAAACTCCGCATTCTGGTAAAACGGTGATATGCGAAGAAATGTTGAAATTTATACATAGTGATGTATTGTATTTTTAACAAATAGTGGAAACCATTATTTATACTTTATGTTGAAATTTATACATAGTGATTTATCGTATTTTTAACAAATAGTGGAAATCATTATTTCACACTTCATTGTGGATTTAAGTGAATATGAGCATTTTCTTAATGAAACATAAGTTTGAAACTGTTTTGTATTGTTCAAAAGATTTCAAAGTGAAGGAGGATATTTAATTAACACAAATACAAAAGTCTCTTCGATTTGATCGACATGAGTAAAGTATTTAAGTTAATTTTGGCATAAAAGGACATGTGAAAGAGGTTTCACAAATTATGATAATGGGGCAATTTCAAAGTGTATTGAAATGTCTAAATATCATAATCATTATGTATTAGATACATATGGTATTATATTATCTTTTATCGGGGTTATAGTTATCGTTTAGAGTTAGAGATCGAAATGAGCAAACACTCGGTTGAAATACAAAGGAACATCTAAAAGATTCATGGAAACAACACCATAAGAGTTATGTCATGTTCGAGTTTCTAGAGGTTTCGATAATTTGAAATCGTGGCGAATAAACAAGTCTTTGTAGCGTATTCTTAGGAAAGTATGAATACATCTTCCAAAAAGGGGCAAACCTGCTGTTGTCCAAAGTTAACGTGTCTTAATGAAGATACAGGTGGAAGAAAGTAAAAGATCAAAACAATGCATTTTTCCTTGCCTCCGAATTGTTGAGTGGCGCAGCGGAATTTGTTTCGTGAAACTAAACTCTACAAATAGAGGAGAAACTAATGATAATGATCATAAAGTTTCAATGAATACTTTTACTAAAGAAAGTAGGATTCAACAATATATACTCTACAAGTTCGTGGAAATATATTATTGATTCACTTGTCATGTTTATGAACAAGACATACCTACGAATTACAAAGAAGCGTGATGGACCTAAGTGCGAGAAATGACCAGGAGTCATAAAATCCTATATTAAGTTACCTTTAAGATTGCGAAGTAATATGTTACTTGATCTTATTAAGTAAAGAAGTTTACTTGATATTTCTGAATGACTTCAAAGTCATAAGATGGAAATGAAACTTAATGGAGACATAAAAGCTCGATTTGTCACAAAGTACTGAAAAATTCAAGGAGTTGACTACAAATGTAGCGATGCTTGAGTCTATTGGATTTACACTAGCAATATTTGGATACTGAAGTCTCGTAGCTGGAATTCTCAATTTGATGATGATCAAAGAATTTTGGAATGTCCAAGATTATCAAGAGGACCTGCATTTGAGTGGGAGCTAAGTAGCTTGGCTGAATCATAATATGTATCAGACATATTTTGAGTGGGAGCTAAGTGAAATCCCTGGACCTCAAATATGGATGCCATATTTGAGTGGGAGCGTGAAATCATTCTGGGATATGTGGACGACATATGTCAATGATGTGATTGGTGTTAATAACGTTTAAGTAGACAAATAAGGATGAAGTTGAAGTTATTAAACAATGAGATCTATCAAGATAGATTGGTAAGTTTAATAAAAATCAAATGTCGAATGCTTCTTGGACTTGATTCTGAAGATGTTCAGAATGTTCTAAGCAAGATTCTGAAGAAGTTCAGAATGGAACAAGGTAAAGAAAGAGGTTATTACTTGTATGAAGCATTGGGTTAGTATTATATCTACGGTTAAAAGAAAGAAAGAGATGTATTGCATCTCCTATGCCTTAGCCATAGGTTCTTCCATACAACCATAATGTATACTCGACGTAATGTGACCCGAAGTTCTGGTTGGAAGGACAAGCTCTTAACTGTAAGAACATGTCTTGAAGTGATTCTTGAGTTAATCACTGATGACCCACAAGTATAGGGGGTGTATCGCAGTATTTTCGATAAGTAAGAGTGTCGAACCCAACGAGGAGCAGAAGGTGCCGGCTAGTGGTATGGATCAGGAATTCTCTGAAAATACTTAGCAAACAAATTTTAGGGGTTTTTGATAAAGCAAGTAAACAAAGTACGAGTAAATAAAAGACAGTAAGAATGAATGCAGCAAGTGGCCCAATCCTTTATGCTGCAAAGGACAAGCCGGTTGTATTTCTATAGATGACCAAACGTTCTCGAGGACATATGGGAAGACTGTCAAGTGCTTTCGCTTCATATAGTCGATTAATCTTCTTTATCTTGCTAAGTGTTGTGTGGGTGAACCTGTGCTAATGTACCGCCCCATCCAAGACTAAATACATACTTGTGATTAAACCCCCTTGCAAACATCCGTAAGTACAAGAAAGTATTTAAGGTAGAAACCTAACCACAGCTTTAAACTCTAAGACCCTTACGTCCCTTGTGCAATGGTTTCCTAACGAGGGTTCAGGTTTCTGACACTCCGGCAACCCCTTAGATTAGTAGCCAAATACACAATGCATTCCCCTAGGCCCATATAGGTAAGTGTCATGTAGTCAACGTTCACATGACACCACTAGAAGAAGTACACCACAACTTAAATAACAATCTATTGAATCTTTCTCAACGCAACTCCACTACTAACAACAAGACTTCTCCCATGTCCTCAAGAACAAAACGAACTACTCACAAGACATCATATGGATCATGATCAGAGATGAAATAATGATGTATAACAATCTGAACATAAGCAATAATTTAATGGTTCACTCAATAGCATCAACTACAAAGAGTAATCAACACCGGGAAAGTTTCCCCTATGAACTATGCAAGATTCAACACAATTGTTACAGCAATATGGAGATGGTGATGAGGGTGCCGATGGTGATGATGGTGGTGATGATGATGATGATCCCGATGAAGTCCAGCTTGATGGTGGTGTTGATGGCGACGATCTTCCCTCTCCGGGAAGGAATTCCCCCGGCAGAAATCTTTCTACCGGAGAGATCTTTCTCTCTCGGTCTTTTCTGCCCCGCAGAGGCGGGGGAATCTTTCTGTGGTCGCTCCCCGAGTCTTAGGGTTTCGGGAGGTTGATATACGCCAGAGGGGAGAGGCTAGAGTGGGCCAGGGCAGCCACACCACTCCCTGGCGCGGCCTAGGCCTGCCCGCGCCATGGGGTGGTGTGGGCCCCCTGTGGCCCACCTCCACTCCATCTTCTGGCATCCTGAGTCTTCTGGAAAAATAGGATTTTCCGTATATTTTCCCAGATTTTCTTATCTTCGCGAATTTTGCCTCCAAACAACACCTTTTCCATTAGAATCCTGACTGCAGCGATCCATGCTCCAAAAGTCATCAACCATGCAAAAACAGATGAAATAACATAAGTATGACCTCTCAATACGAAATATATCAATGAATAATAGTGAATTAAGACATAGAATAGTGATGCAAAATGGACGTATCAATCACTGAACCAGAATTAAGTTTGTACTTAAATGGTAAGAAGCAATGTATGTGGCATAGTTGCATTTCATGCACTAGGATCTACATAGATATAGAAGTATAAAGGCTCCATCTGATGTGATGTATATTGTTATGGCGGGGCTAGTTCGCTTTTAACATAGAATGATGTGTCCCAGGGTACAGTGCCCATGAAAAAGGCCTCGAGGTTGATCTAAAGTCACTATAGGCTCCTGGAAATCAGCCTTGTTTTGCTGCCATAACTGCCGTATATACACAAAGGATTGCAAGTGTGTTTCGAAGTTTAGATGACAACTGTGAAAACGACCGTCATTATAAACACTAGAAACAAAGTCTCACTTTGTGGCCAAAGGAATACTTCAACCCATTATGAGATAATGGTATGAATGTCAAAGTTAGGAAGACATTAACGATTTGCAAAGACATAATGATCTAGTAAAACAGAACATGGACATGACGTTTTCCATAAGCATGCATGATCAATAAATGCATATATGATTGGTTTATGATGAGTAAAATGCAAGCTAGATTATTTGTACTCTAGTGCAAGTGGGAGACTAAAGGAGATATGCCCTAGAGGCAAATAATAAATAGGTTTTTATTGTCATATTTCACTGAGTTCATAATAGTTTCATACTGTGCTATAACTATATTTATATGAAACGTTAATACATGTGTGGTATGTAAACAAACCAAGTCTCTAGTTACCTCTAGCGAACTAGTTCATGGGTCATGAGGATGATCTAGGGTTTCGAGATCATGGGCATTTATGCCAATTGATAATGAGGTCACATCATTAGTTGAATGATGTGATAGACAAACAACCCAACCAGTTGTATCTTAATAAGATCTAGTTACAAAGTTCACCATTAATGATAAACTAAGGAAACCTCGCAACCTGATCCTTAGGCTGTGAGGTAATGCAAATCACCATTCTGGAGAGAGCTTAGATGGTTATCAAGTATCACTCCATGACTGGGTGATCGAAAAGGTGCCACTCAGGTTTCCCAAAGGGGCGTGTAGAGGAGTACATATCAAGACCAGGATTTGCCCATCCATGTAACGGACAGATACATTAGTGGCCATCTCGGTGACGTTGCATTAATGAAGCTTGCAAGCGTGTGACTAGGTCACGGAATGCAACGACACAAAAAAGAGAAAACAAGTTCATTGGTAACGATATCGAACGAAGGTATGGGGATACACTAGATCAAATCTCGGGTGAACTAAGTATCAAGTGGCAAAGGGAATGGGAAACGACTATTTATGGTGCAAACGACATTATCATCATGGAATGCATAGGGGTCATTATGGGCATCCTGGTCCCGCTATTCATCATTGATGGAGATCATGTCTGTGCCATTCCCGAGCCGTGGGGAAATACACTTAAGGGTATGATGAGCTAGAGATCCTCTGTAAGTTGGAATCACCATATGAAAGAGAAAAGGAAACCGGAAAAGTTCCGTGAGAGAACCGGAATCGTTCCGGGAAAGATCCGAAGTCATTCGGAGGAAATCGAAAGGTGTTTCGGGTCAAATCGGATTTTGTAATATGTATTTACATATTAATTAAAGTAATTAATATTTAATATAATATTAAAATCTAATTTGAAGAGGTATCCCACTAATGGGCCAAACTTCCTAGGGAAAAAGGGCCCATGAAGGAAAGCCAAAGGAGGGAAGGGCCAAAGGGTGATTGTTGGCTCGTATATTAACAAGCTCGTTGGGGAACCCCAAGAGGAAGGTATGATGAGCACAACAACAAGTTTTCCCTCAGTAAAAAACCAAGGTTATCAATCTAGTAGGAGCAAGGAAACACCCCAAAGGTGTTGCTAGCTGAGCCTTGGCAGGGCGCACTACCGGTGCTAGTAGCAACGTGGAGACCTGCACAACACAACCACAGAACTCTGTCCCCAACTTGCGATGAGGTTGTCAATCTCACCGGTTTTGCTGAAAACAAAGGATTAAATGGGAGGAAGTAATAGTTTGCAAAAAGTAAACACAAAGCAGTAAACAATTTGTAGATTGTATGTAAAAGAAAAGATCGGGGTCCATAGTTCACTAGAGGTGGCTCTCCTTAAGATAGATAACATGATGGGTGAACAAATTACAGCGGGGCAATTGACAAACATCACGAAAGCAATACATGCATATACTAATCATCTTGACTCCTTTGAGATTCGATTGGGCATTACAACATAATACATAGACCGCCATCCAACTGCATCTATGACTAATAATCCACCTTCAGGTTATCATCCGAACCCCCTCCAATATTAAGTAGCAAGCAACAGATTATTGCTTTACGAACTGCGTGTAAAGTAAACAATACGATTGTTCTATGAACAAAGGATTGTTGTTTTCTCCCTAGTAGCAACAACACATCTAGTACCTTAGAGATTTCTGTCACTTCCCAGATTACCAGAGGCATGAACCGACTATCGAGCATAAATACTAACTCTTGGAATTGTTATCATCTACTTGGCCAAGATAGCTACTAACAACGGAAAGCATGCAAGATCACAAATAACAAAGACATGATAGAATCAATAATCAATTTTAAATAGCATCTCAATATCCATCGGATCCCTGCAAACACAACATGCATAATTACAAATAGATGATCTTGATCATGAACGGAGCTCACAAGATATAAACATGAAAGCACAAAGGAGGAGAACCAGCCATCTAGCTACTACATGGATCCGTAGTCCAAAGATGAACTACTCACGCATGACACCGGAGGCTTGCATGGTGATGAAGAAGGTCTCAAGGGTGAATTCCCCTCTCCGGCAGGGTGCCGAGAAGAGCTTCAGATCCGTCCTGATCTAGGGATGGAGATGACGGCGGCTACAGACTCTTTCATGGATTTTTGATCGGGTACTTAGGGTTTTCGTCCTAAGGGCAATATATAGGCAGAAGGAGAGGCCGAGGGGGTGCTGGGGTCGGCCAGACCACCCCCTGGCGCGAGCTAGGCCTGGCCGCGCGACCAGGTGGTGTGGCCGGCCCCCAGCCCTTCTCCGTCTCATATTCTTGCATCTGATGACTTCCGGAAAAATATGCACTTTGGCTTTTCTCCTGTCCAATTACGAGAATATTCGTTTTTTGACTTTCCTGGAACCAAAAACAGCAGAAAACAAGCAGCTGGCACTGTGGCTCTTGTTAATAGGTTAGTCCAAGAAATCATATGAAAAGTACTCCAAAGTGTGGAAAAAACACAAGAAAGTGGATAAAACCAAGCATGGAACATCAAAAATTATAGATACATTTGCAATGTATCAACATCCCCAAGCTTAACTCCTACTCGTCCTCGAGTAGGTAAGTGATAAAGAAAGAATAATTTTTGAGGTGACATGCACCATCAAAGACTTGATCAAAGTATTTGTAAAACATTCAAAGCTGGGATCATAGTACTTCAATAATAACATGAAAGACAAAGTTCTTGCAATAAGACAAAGAAACTATGATGCAACATGAAAAGGCACAAACAAAAGATTCATGATTAACAATGCTTTGCAAGACGTTTGTTTGTTTCACATAAAGAAAACATAGCATAATAGTATTCAGCTTGTCCCTCATAGAGTAGCAAATATAAATGCATAGGACACCTTCAAAGTTCATAAGAGTGACTAGATACAAATAGTTTAAAACAAGAAATATCAAGTTATGCATCAATCAACTAGTCTTGGGACAATGCACATAGAACTAAGAATGGCCACTATGCTCTCGGAGTAAGTGCATAAATGTAGAAGGTGGAGACTCAATATAATGGTGGAAGAAGGGCCTTCATAAAAGGAAGTAGGGATTCAAGTCTCATAAAGAGCTTCCAAAAATTATGGTACTTATATCTTTCAGCTCTCATTGCCCCTATCATAAGCATCTTGAACTGATTAAGGTTAAAGTGAACAAACTATGGTGTACATGCTTGACAAAGTGTAAGTTAGAAATCTCATGTCCCTTGAATACGAGGGCCGCTCCTCATGCTACTCAAGTTTAGTCACCGGTAATTTCCATTCATCGTAAGTACATGTGTATCATAGATAACCGCCAACGGGGTACCCCTTGCCCGATGATACGGAAGAATCCCCATATCAAAATGACAAGGCAAGCAGACAACGAGCATCTCAGCAATCTTCTTATTTACCATGGGAATATGGTGCTTTTTTCTCTCTTTCCTCTTTTCATAATCTCTTTTTTTCTCTTTTTCTCTTTTTTTTCCTCAATATATGACTCTTTTTTTATAGGAAGAATGCTTCATAGACAGCTCATTATGGTTACACTGCAGGTTTCCACCATGTCTGCATGGATTAGACCAGCGGCCCAGGCGTTTCTCTAACACATATACATAACTCCATGGACTTACAAGCTCCCCTTTCATTTCACACCGACGACATCCATATACAAAAGAGCATGATATCAACTAGGTACAAAGTACCAGTGCAATGTAGAAAGCGTTCCCCATGACAGCATGGTTCTGCTAATTCCCAACAAATAAGTGCAAGCATATACAACATAGATAACACAATGGTTCAAGTTTATTAAGGGCAAGAAAAGTAAAGTGTGCCATCAAGTTCGTGACAGCTTTAATCACTAGTTTTCTCATAAAAAGTTTAATTTGGAAGGTAAACAAAAGCATGAATATACTTGGAATAGCATAAGCTAGTAGGTAGGTATGGTGGACTCTTGGAATAACTTGGTTTAGGGAGTTGGATGCATGAGTGGAACTCATACTTGGTTGTGGAGGCTAGCAAAAGACTGGGAGCGACAAACTAAGAGAGCAATAATGGCCATAATCATGCAGAGCGACAAAACATCATTGAACAAAGCATAAAGTGATACTATAAGTTGAAAACTAAAGGATCATAAAGGCTATGGTGACTTGAGATAGGGATGCAGAGGTGGGACAAGTGGGATAGCTGGGATGTCACTTTTAGACCCCTAGTCTAACTCTAAACTAAGTGGGACAAGTGGGATAAGTGTAATTTGATAAATCTGACATATCCCATGTGTCCCACTTAATTTAGGGTTGGCCTAGTGGTTTAAAAATGGCATCCCACTTTTCCCACTTGTCCCACTCCTGCATCCCTAACTTGAGATAGTCATAACATGGTGTGAGCATGTGCCAAGGCAACCCAAATAAAGCATCAAAGGAGAATACCACTATACTATGCTTTAATATGCTAAAACAGCCCTTGATTCATCCAAGGCACAATAAGCAATCTCAATTGTTTATAACAAGTCATGTTACAGCAAATAATACTAAGCATAAAGCCAAAACAATATCAAGCATGGCATGACAAAGCATATGCCACAGTCAAAAATAAACTCTCTTTAACACTTAAGCATGAACTTTCCTACTCTTTCCAAACCAAACCAAACTATTTGAAAACCAATGTATGAAAGAGGGGGTACAACCAATTTATTTAGAAAACTAAGAAAACCAAGAAAAGGAAAAACCAAAGCAAAAACGAAAAAGAAGACGCTCGAAGAACAACACAAATGTGCATGAAACAATAAAAATGAAGCGTTTGGAAGAAACTTGGGATTTTTATTGATGAAGAAGGGGATACCTTGGGAATCCCCAAGCTTTGACGCTTGTACTTCTTGGATATTTCTTGCGGTGACACGCGTGGCATCCCCAAGCTTGAGCTTTAGTCCATCCTTCATCTCATTACTCATTCCTTCCATACACCTGAAAATTTTCCTTCATACAAAACTTCACACAATCTTTATTAGCAACATTAGTGCACTCAAGATAAAAGGTCTTAAGGTTCAGTTCCAACACCAATAAACTTCCATTAGAACACTAGCTACTGAAGAAATTCCCTCAAAAAGCTCAATTCCCCAAAAGAACTCAAAAGGGAATCAACAAGAAGCAAATGTAGAAAATGGCAGAAATCTGCCAAAACAGACCAGCAGGTAAAGACGAATATTTTCTAAGACCTTCTGTTGCTCAAATCAAAAAGTGTTGAACTAACGAAAGTTAGATAACAACCTAGGGCAGAAGCAGAAAAATTCATGCGTCAAAAGGACGTACAGAGATTGTACACAAATTTTTACGGTGAAGCATAGAAATTTGTTTCGGGATAGCAACTTTCCCAATCATTACTTCTCTCTCATTAGAGGTTACTCTTGGCACAAAAAGCAAATAAAAAGGATAAGGAGCGGTTATTACTGAAGTAATAACTTCCAAGACTCATCTAAAACTTTTGGGTTATCTCCCAATAATCACTTTTCTTTAACGCCTTTAAGTTAGGCATGATAGTTTGAGAAGATGCTCACATAGGAAATATGAATTGAAGTAAAAGAGAGCATCAAGAAGCAAATTCAAAACACATTTAAGTCTAACCAACTTCCTATGCATAAGAATATTATATACAAATAAATTCACAAAGAACAAAGTGACAAACATAGGAATATAAAACAAGAGTAAGTTCAAAACTTTCAGCAAATAGAGAGGTGTTTTAGTACCATGAAGCTTCTGGAGGAAGACCTGACCCAGGTGCGGATCTTGAAGGAAGGCACCACCCCTGCTTGAATCTTGCTCCTCAAGATGCTCCATGTTTCCGACTTCCTGACAGCCACACAACGTCCCTTCTTCCAATCCTAGTGATACCTTCGATCTGTATTCACGAATGTAGTATAATAGCTTTTTTCCTAGAAGACCTAGGTTTAATCGAACCTCGGAAAACACTACTAAAAGGTAATAAAAAAGGACACGTCTACAAGACTTTGTTTGTTCATTTTACCTTAGTTGACCGGACCAATCTAGTTTACTCTATAGAGGGTTTGAATCAATGGATGAAGATAGGCCAGGGTTGAAGATCCACCTGTAGCTGCACATAAAATGGGATAAAAGATAATAATAAGCGTAGAATCGAGATAATCTCTTGTGGGTAACACATCCTAATATTCTAGAGCCCCCGTGATGCAGCAGCCATAGCAATAGAATTTTAATCCAACCGAGTGTACACCGAAGCAATGGGTTACAAATGATTATTAAGTGCAAAACACAGATCAAAGCTTTAAGTGGTGATGTTGTTGTTGATCTTGAATGGGTCCCTAAGCAAAGACCATACTACCCTTTCTGTCACTGCGGTTCCTATGAGATCGCCGCTAGCCAAGTATCTCACCTCAAGCCTTTATCAATCTATGGGATCTTGGGTACCTACAAGTCCACAGATCGAGACAAGAGATGAAGAAACAAAAGATACAAATCACAATCTCAAACAAAATACAATTCCCCCATGATCTAGATGCACATAATTTCTGTGAGGTTTATCCCTAACCCGCAGCCCGTGAGGACTACTCACTCATAACAAATAAATCGGAGATAGAAAACATCATGCAAATACTTAGATTGAAATCAAATATTCTTACAATGGTCACCAAATCATAAGGAGATCTAAAGTACAAAGCAATGGCTATGGCTAGTGGATGGATGGATGGTGAAAGTGATGAATAATGGATGAACAATGGTGTGGATCTCCTTTGGTGGTGTTGTGATGCAATCTGAGAATGGAGGCTCTCTGGCTGGTGGTTGGAGCCTCGAAATATACAGGCGTCTTCACGAAAGTTGTAGGGTTTGACGATACAAAGCCATCGACACTAGTACGAGCGGGCGATATGGGAAGCCCACGCCCGTACCAATGGTCGTTAATCTTCCTGACGCCCTGGTACGCTTCTCCAATTACTTGGCCATGTGTACTTCCTCAAAATCCTTCGTTATGACTCCTTATTTCGCATTAAAAGCCGTGATTTCCTGCACAACATAAATCAAAGAAGGGATTTGCATATCTTTGCAATTATTAGTCATTAGTGGCAAGAGTTGAGAGTTTCTTTGGCAATTGCTTGACCAAAAACAACGTTTAAACATAGTGGAAGATGGCAAAAATCGGAGCCATCAACTTCCACAAAGCTCAAACCTTGATCGTGTTCGAGCAAGAAGAACCAAAAGAACTATAAGGAATTCAGTGTTTAAACTTGAAACAACGAGAATAAGAGTTCACTAATAGTCGTATGTGCTCAACACTTCATTCATTTGCGAAGCTTATCAAAGTTAGAGAGATGAAAAGAATACTGTACAAGCTTCGGTAAGTCAAGATAATCAAAGTAAAGTTTATTATAAGTATAAGTAATTAGAAGTGTAGCAATCAATCCAATTCCTCTAATTAACTCTCAGCTTGCCAAGCAACACTAGTATGTTTAAATAACATTATTGAGTAAGAGAGTTTCATGTCCCAAGTAGTATAACAATGAAGTGTCTTATTTACACCCGCATCAATAAATCAAGTCTATCTAAACCACTTTTAATCCAATCATTGTCTTTAAGAAAAAATTGTAAAGTAGTAATGAGACCATGCCAAGGACTTGTTATGTGGATCCTCATAGATATCTTTTTTCTTTATTTCTTTTGTTTTTCAAGGATTGCTGATTGTTTCTTTTACAAGTGTTTGTACAACCTTTGAGAGTACCAATACTTTTGCCCATACATTGACACGGATGCCAATCATGTCATCAACTCATAGCCAAAATCGGGGTTATACAATAGATCGTTCAAAAGCTAGCGGAGTTGTTGGCATCCCAAAGGTGTGCATTAGAGACATAGAACAAAGTTGTCTCACCTTTTTTTGAGCTATTACCACGGTTTTATCCATAAGGTTAGCTTTGGCATGCATCACAATTACCACTATACTTTATTTCAATCAAACAACTCCTTTCATCAGTGTCATCGAGACTATCGAAATATCTATGGGGCTAAGTATCATCAAGGGTATACTCTCAAGACAATCATTCATCAAACAAGTCGTAAATTTCAGACTTTTTCTTATCATACTTGTTTGGCATTATTATTTCCAAGGCAAGACTCGGTTAACTGAAAGAACTAGAGCAAGAGCTTCAACAACTAATCATCATACCAATAAAAAGCCTTACTCTAACCATATTAAATTACTTCCCATTAGCATGGCATCTTAGCAAATCAACCAAATAAGATAAACAATTTAAACTTCCAAAGTGGGAGACATAGGACATACCTCTCATAAGTAACTTCATGTTCCTCTTCCTTATAGGGACGTGTTCCTTCAAAACTCAAACACGATTAATCTCGAAATGATATTAAATCAAAGAGGCAAAGTATGAATCCATGTTTACGAAAAAGGATAAATGGAAAATTATTTTTGTATTTTTGAGGATAGGGATTAAATAATAGAAAAGAACTTGCGACCAAGCAAGGGTTTAAGAAAATAAAAATAAATAAACTAAAACGAAAGCAAATTAAAAGGCAAAGAAAAAAAGCAAAGTGTTGGAACAAGCCAACACGAGTGTTTCAAAGCTCTCAAAGAGCTGGAGTACAACCTCGTTATTACACAAATAAATTTGTCGGGGGAACACATCCCCAAGCTCAGGCTTTTACAATCTCTTTTGTTGCTCATTGTGATGGCGGTGGATAGTCTCCCACGTTCCATTGGTTGCTCTAATCATGGAACTAGGTGGCGAGGCTTGCAGTGGCATCTCGAAGGTTGATGGAGAGTTTGTTCATGTTTTGAATGTTTCCTTTGAGTGCATAGATATCTTTAAAGGTGGTGTAGTAGTTTGGTGACTGCACATCTTGTTTGGGTCCTCCTTGTTCTACTTCTTCATCTTGTCCTCTTCCCACGGGTATTTCTTGTTGGGGTAGATTAGCTTCAACCTACGTGTCATAACGCAAACGTCCGTCCTCCAGTCAACGGTTGGATGTTACCTAGGTTGATGTGAAGTGCGCATGCAAGAGCGGTCACAACTCCTCCTCCACATATGGGTCCTCGAGATTGAAGAGCCTGATACACGTGCAGTTCATAAGGTGGAATTTGATTCGATCAACTCTGGGCCTTTGTTCCTTGGAACAACAATAAGGATCCATCGTGTGTGTCAAGGTGCTGAAGAACTCAAGCGTCAAGTGGCGATATGTCACAACATCCTGAAAGAAAAATTGTACAAACCAACATTGTTGCAAAGTAAATCGAAATCAGCACGAATGCCAAGTTGGTTTAGGATATATGGACACGCCCACTTGGTGGACTTGATCTCTCGAATCTTGAGACGATTGAAACGGGTCAGATGGAACTCCTCGGTGAAATCGATGGCAAGTGACTCGGGGGTTAACGTATCAATGGGTGGTGCGGAGGATTCCGCAGCCATCTCACGTGTATGACTCATCGTGTTCATCTAATAAATAAAAACAAGACAAAGTAAATAAAGATCGCTAATAATTTTTTGGTCCAATAGAAACATAGCATAAGTGATTCTCTACACTAACTATAAAAGAAACTCCTCTAAAAACAATGCTAAGCATACTTAATATCAAGATTGAATAAAAAACAAGACCTATGTCTAGATTGACAATGATGAATGAATGAGTGAAGCTTTTGCACAAATAAGTTGGGGATCGAAGGAGAATCATACCTTAGATCGAGTGAATGCAAAGAATCGAAGAAATATTGAGTAAATTTGAAGATCCAATGGAGGTGATTTGAAGTTTGGAGGAAGAAGAAAGAGAAAAATTGACTTGGGGATTTTTAGGTTACCTCCTCGGGGTGCTTATGGCGGTCGTGTACTCGGTAAGGGCGGGCGGTACGGCCGGAGCCCGCCCGTACCGGGTGACTTACCTTGGGGGCGACGACTACTCTGAGGCGGTGCACTCGGCACGGGTGTACGATATGGTCGCGTGCGCCCGTACTGCTGGTCGTTAACAATGCGGGGACTTTTGCTTGAAATCTAATGTTTGCTCGGGGTACGATACGGGCGCGCGGTATGGACGTGTCCGGCCATACTAGTGGTCGTTATCAACACTGTTCCTTTTGGCAAACACCAAAAAATTTATCCTCCTTTGCCTTGAGGTGGTACGGGCGCACGGTACAGTCCAATCCGGCCGTACTAGTGGTCGTTATGAACACTATGAACTACAAAACTCAAGGAATTTGATTAGTAGCTCTGCGCACCTTTACACATCTTATCAAAGGGTTAGATACCATCAAAAATATTTAGTGACGATCCAGCAATACTTCTTAGGCCATGTGTTAGTAAAATAAAATCATAGAGGATTACCTTATTTCTTCTCCTCTCTCCATAGGTCTTCTTGAACACTCTTTATTTAAAAACAAAACAAAAACAAAACTAACACAATACTAATACAATACTAAATATAAAGAAATAATTTTATTTCACATGGGTTGCCTTCCATGAAGCGCTTCTAGTTAAGGTCAATTAGCTTGACCTCAATGGAAATCACTTAGGTTTGTGAAGTGGAACACCCACTCTAAAGTAGTTTGCTTTTAAAGTAATTACACCATCATCATCATTAGGCTTGGCCTTCTTTTTCCTAGGAAAGTGGACTACAAAAGGATCAGATGGTAGCCCCATTCTCACATTCCCTTCATGTAAATTAATCAAAGCTTTAATAGTTCTTAGGAATGGCCTACCTAGAATTATTGGTGCTATGGGATCTTCAGGCATGTCCACAAAAACAAGATCAATAAGAGCAGGACTACCTTTAATTTTAACAACTATATTTTCTTTTATCTGAACAACTTGTTTATAAGTTGAATCAGCCAGATGGAGTTTCAATTCAGTTGTAACAAATGGCCCCAAGTTTAACTTATTGAATAGGCTTTTGGAAATTGTTGAGACGCTTGCACCAAGATCACAAAGTGTAGATATCTCATTAACTCCCAACTTAATTTTAATAGTGGGCTCAAATATATCATCTAGCTTAGGTGGAAGCTTATCAACTAGTCTTTTATACTCCATATCTAAATCAAGAACCTTAGATGCTACTTGTTGTATAAATTGTTGGTGCATAGCATCATTACCCTGTTTTATACCTGGATTCTTAACGGTGATCATCTTCAATAGATATTCCACAGTATATTCCGGTGTCGGCTCGTTGCTATAATCCAGCTCTTCAGGTTTTTCATCATTGGTTACCACCCTCATCATTTTGAGGTCTTCTACCGGATTTGGCTTAGGTTTTTCAGCAAACTTTGCTAGTATGATAGCTTGGCTCTCGGCTACCTTACCCAGCTGAGCCTCCACGGTCTTTGTTCTTTCCTATAGAGCCTGCACAATTTTTCTAATTGCAACGACTTGGTTAGATAATCTCCCTATACTACTTTCATGGTTCTCTGTAATCTTAATAAGCATATTATTTTGCTTGGTTTGAGCTTGTATAAATGTTCTAATGGTTTGCTCAAATGGGAGATTTACATGATTTGCTCCATTTGTATTATCATAATTATTATAAGGAGCTCCTGCATAATTAGCATGATATTTTTGAACATTAGAAGCATAATTATTTTTCCATGCAGGATTAAAAGGAGTGCGAGCTATAAAATTAACATCATTAACATCGGTAGTGATAGCATTAACTTGGGTATCTTCCTTACCCTTTACTAATCTAAGCAACTCATCTACCTTAGATGTAAGCTCCTCATTGTTTACCTCGGTAATTGAACTTACTCTCTTCAAGGTTCTTTCCACATGCCATTGAGCATGGTTATTTTGCATATCATCAAGCAAATTATTTGCAACACTCACATGCTTTCCCATGATCGTTCCTCCTACTGCAGTATCTAGCATAGACTTAGACATTGGGTTAAGACCTTTATAAAATAAATGTAATATAAGCCACTCTTCCATCCCATGATTAGGACAGTTCATTATGGCTTCTTTCATCCTTTCCCACGCAAGCGCTAGTGGCTCATGGTCTTCTTATCTAAAACTTGTAATGTTGGATCTTAGCTGCATAGTCTTAGCTGGGGGAAAAATTTAGTCATAAACAAATTAGTACATTCGTCCCAACATTTAATAGTGCTCTCTGGTAGAGCTAGCAACCAATCCTTAGCCTTTCCTCTAAGACATAAAGGAAACAATCTTAGCTTAAAAGCATTTGGATCTACATCCTTAATACGCATCATGCCACAAATTTCAGTAAAAGTATTTAAGTGCAATCCTGAACCTTCAACAAATGAACCGCCAAATTGGTTTTGTTGAACCAAACTTAAAAGGTTAGGTTTTATCTCATATGTTTCCACATCAACTGCGGGCTGAGTGATGGGTGCACAAATAAAATCACCAGTGAGAGTATCATACTCCCCTAATATCTTTTGAGCCATGGCTCTTATCTTTTTGGTAATTTTTAAGTAATGAAAACAAATAACAAGTAACTATTTTTTTGGATTTTCAAATAGATAACAAGAAAGTAAAATAATAACAATAATTAAACTACAACTAATAATAAAACTAAAAACAAGGTCCCTAATAACCTCACCAGGATAGCAAAATTGCTTCCCCGGCAACGACGCCAGAAAAAAGGTTGATACCTTCGATCCGGATTCACGGATGTAGTACAATAGCTTTTTCCCTAGAAGACCTAGGTTTAATCGAACCTCAGAAAGCACTACTAAAAGGTAATCAAAAAGGACACGTCTACAAGACTTTGTTTGTTTGTTTTACCTTAGTTGACCGGACCAATCTAGTTTACTTTATAACGGGTTTGAATCAATGAATGGAGATATGCCAGGGTTGAAGATCCACCTGCAGCTGCACATAAAATGGGATAAAAGATAATAATAAGCATAGTCATGTATAATGTTTGAATCAAGATAATTTCTTGTGGGTAACACATCCTAATATTCTAGAGCCCCCATGATGCAGTAGGCATAGCAATAGACTTTTAATCCAATCGAGAGTACACCGAAGCCACGAGTTACAAACGATTATTAAGTGCAAAACACAGATCAAAGCTTTAAGTGGTGATGTTGTTGTTGATCGCGAATGGGGCGCTAAGTGAAGACCGTACTACCCTTTATATCACTAAGGTTCCTATGAGATTGCCACTAGCCAAGTATCTCACCTCAAGCCTTTATCAATCTATGGGAACTTGGGTACCTAAAAGTCCATAGATCGAGGCAAGAGACGAAGAAACAAAAGATACAAATCAAAATCTCAAACAAAATACAATTCTCCCATGATCTAGATGCACATAATTGATGCGAGGTTTCTCCCCAACCCGCAACCTGTGAGGACTACTCACTCATAACAAATAGATCAGAGATAGAAAACATCATGCAAATACTTAGATTGAAATCAAATATTCTTACAATGGTCGCCAAATCACAAGGATATCTAAAGTACAAAGCAATGGCTATGGCTAGTGGATGGATGGATGGTGGCAGTGATGAACAATGGATGAACAATGGTGTGGATCTCCTTTGGTGGTGTTGTGATGCAATCTGAGAATGGCAGCTCTCTGGCCGGCAGTTGGAGCCTCGAAATATATAGACATCTTCACGAAAGTTGTAGGGTTTGACGAGACGAAGCTGTCGCCACCTGGTACGGTAGGCGGTACGAGCGGACCGCGCTCGTACTAGTGGTCGTTAAGCTTGCGGATGCCCTAGGATGCTTCTCCAATTACTTGGTCGTATGTACTTCCTCAAAACCCTTCATTATGACTCCTTATTTCGCATTAAAAGCCGTGATTTCCTGCACAACATAAATCAAAGAAGGGATTTGCATATCTTTGCAATTATTAGCCATTAGTGGCAAGAGTTGAGAGTTTCTTTGGCAATTGCTTGACCAAAAAAAATGTTTAAATGTAGTGGAAGATGGCAAAAATCAGACCATCACCTAGGTACCACTCTTTTCAGAGAGGCGTGTCAAAGAGATCATCGCCCCATATGAGAAGGTGGCATCCGAGATTTCTACCTGCGGTCCTACCGAAGATGGGGCGAGAGATAATCTTGAATCATCCATTGTTGGATGATTGTGAGCTTTGATGAAACAAGTCACAATATTCAATACTTTGTCCAAGTAATTTTTACATTTGCTCTTATCTTTATGGCTTGGTTTGGTGATCAATGATTATGATAGGACCAGCTGGCGATGCTGCAATGACATAATCACCAACGCTTAGACTAAAGGTACATTTTTATATCTTCTACTCCCTCTGTTTCATAATATAAGATGTATTAGCTTTGTGAAGACAATGTATTTCGACGCCTTTTAGTGTGTAGGTTCAGAGAGGTTCACTCCGAATCTACACACTAAAAGGTGTCTAGATACATTACCTTCACAAACCTACAACATCTTATATTTTGAAACAGAGGGAGTAGATGATATTGCAATACCGGATTTAGCATTAAGCCACCGAATAGTGTTGGCATTAGAATTAAGCCACCAAACGGTGTCAGCTTTTGTAATCCACCGAATAGTGCCGTCTTTGGTAAGCCACCGAGCGCTGCCAGCTTTGGTAAGCCACTGAGCGGTGTTGGATTTGGTAAGCCACTGAATGGTGTTGGCTTAGTGTCATCCATCTCGACTATGCATCGCCTTTTTTCCTCTTTTTCTGATGCTCTTGAATCGGTTATCTTAGAGGACTCCATACCTAGCTATAAGTTGCTACAACCAAAATAATTACAACATATATGTACCACCTAAGACCAAATGTTAGCCAGACATGAAACAAGCAAAGCTACCCACAGGAGTATAAACTTTAGCAGGCACCATGGGGAAAGCTTTGATGTTAAAGATTTGTCATAATCAGCTTTCTTGAATGGTATAATATGTTGACCGGTTTTCCTAGTGACAATCTTGTTGCTAAAAAATATATTACTTGTCTTGATTTGTGTTTCCATGTTCATAAATATCTTGCTAATGGAAGCATTATTTTTTTACCAAATCAAAAGAAAAGTATATTATTTGCTAGAGATACCTTTTTGAAGTCGTTGTGAAGATGCACTTGCTGCGCAACTGGAACAACGATTTGTCCCACCTCTGGATAGTTATCCAATGCCTCGATATCTTCTTCTAGATCTTGTGCCTCGTCATCTTGATGGTCTTATTCGACCAACTTCTTGACTATACGCTCTTGATTTTGACTCTCATCATTAAACCAAACTAGCAAGTTGAACTATACACTATTGATCCTAATGCTCATCAATATATTTGGCATGCAAATCGTAGGGCAACATTGTAACGCCCCAGTTTTAGCTAATATTAATTAGGGCTTTGTTTTTGCATTTATGAGCATCATATCATAAAATTGCATGCAAAGAAATAAAGTTAAACCCTAAAACCCTAGCTATTTTCCCCTCTCTCTTTGAAAATGAATTCAAAATGGTTTTGAATTTTGAAAACCACCAAATTAGTAGAGCCCTAATTGATTAAGGGGCCCTGCAATATTTTCTATAATTTCATAAAGCCTCTGGTATTTTTTAAATCCCCAAAATAGTTTTGTATTTGAAAATACCAAGAGAAAATCGAAAACAGAAAAAGGAAAATGTTTTAGCAAATAAAGATAGAATCACAGCCACAGCAGGCCGGCCCAGCAACCTCTCTCTCTCCCCCTTCTCCCTGTCGCCTGCATGCAGCAGCCCCGTGTGGCCCACTTCTGGTCCATCCGCAGCCCACTTCTGGCCCGTACTCCTTCGGCCCTAGTCCTTCGTCGTCTTCCTCGCGACCGACGGAGCTTCGGCTCCTACGTGTCGTCGCCACTGCCGTCCGACCATGCCACGATCCCCGCCGTGCTCCAAGATCACCGCCGCCGCCCCGACCGTCTATAAGGCTCAAGCACCGGCGTGGACAAGCCCTGTTTCTCCACTCATCCTCTCTCCCTCATCCCGCACCATGACCGAACCCTAGCTCATCGGCAACCACCAGTTCCCGTCGTCTCCGGCCACCCTAGCCCAACCGGTGCCCGCCGTTGAGATCGTCGTGTTGTCCTTGTTCTTCCTGCCAAGCAGAGCAAGCCGAAGTGGTCCCAGATGCTCTAATCGCCACCTCCTTCCCCGATGCCGGCCGCCGATCCTGACCCCATCCTGCCTCACCGACCCCTTCCCTGCAACCGTGGTGAGCTCCTGGTCGTCGTGGACCTCTTTGTTTTGTTGGATGCTTGCTATAGTGCCGTACCCGTGAGCACCTGCAGCCGCCGCCACTTGGCCTCGTTGCTGGCCAAGCTCCGACTACCTCCCGCTAGCGGCGCCGCCCCTACTAGGTAGCTCGCGTCGCACCGAGTCGAACGCGACCAACCCCGCATGCCCGCACGCGCTCAATCACCGTCCTGGCCGTCAATCTAGGATGTGCCCGCCGCTGTGACATCATGCTAACGTCACCGTGCGTCAGCAGAGCGCGGGTCAGCCCGGTCAAACACGGGTGGGTCCCGTTCGCTGGCGTGGCAGGTGAGGTGGCCTAGGGCCCCTCTGTCAGCTACAGTGGGTAGCTTCTGCCCGGTGAAAAACAACCCAACCCTGTGCTGATGTCAGCCTTATGTCATGCTGACGCAATAAAGGTTTAATAATTGTTTTAATAATTTTAGAAATTGATTTAATCTTATAAATTCAATAAGTAATTATTTATAAGTCAGAAAAATACAAATAATATATCAAAATGTTCAGAAAAATGAGATCTTTACAATAGACTCATAATCATGCATTGTTAAACAACTTTAACTGCAAGTTTAATTAGAGAACTAAATGAACCCTCGTAGGTGATTCCATTGTCTCTCCTGTATTAGGGTTTTCACCCCTCGGACGCCGCTTAAATTGCCAAGCATGTCCTAGGGTTTCTTTTAAGTACAAATTAACTTGTCATGTCATCATCCTTGCTTGAGCATTGCATCAATGCCATGTGTTGATTGTTGTTTCCCCTTTCTTTCTAGTGTTTGCTTCTTTCCGGTAGAATACGATATCGAGATCAAGATCGAAGCCCGAGATTAACACCATCAAAGATCGACGAACAATACTTGACCAACTATAATCAAGTCAAGTACAAGGCTTCCGAAGATCTACATCTGAGTATCAAAAAACAAGGCAAGCATAACCCCACACATAAAAGAATCCTATGCTTTCGAAAGTATTTCATCCTGCCATGATGCATACGATTCTACTATGGTCTTTTATAGAGTATCTTATCTATTGCATTACTCCCTTTGAGCTTATATTACCTGATCCACTACTCCTAGCATAACTAGGGTTGGCTTGTGTGCACTGCTACAACTGTTATCTGTGTCTTGCTTAGTCATGCATAGCTGTCAGTACTAGCTCATCTAGATGATGTACCAAATGCAGAGAATCTAGTATGACAAGAGAACGAGGTATACTGATGAGGTAAGATCAATGGTAAAGGATAAACATGCTAAGGCTTGTATGGGAGGCCACGGTGGGATGTGGTTTTTGTAGTCCCATGCTCGCCACCACTAGGACCCAAGTTCTTGTCTTTGGACCAAGACGAGCGTACAACCACACGAGGTTTATGGGGACCCCTCCACTGACTAACTTGCCTAGTAGATTCCATGAGACACATAGTTCGGCGTTCCATTCAACATATGCATAGAAAACGTTTTGAAAGATTTGGCTGGTGAAGGTGCATCATAACAGGTAGGTAAGCGTGGCCGGGGTTGCTTGGGGTAGATGGCACCCCTGGTAAACCAACCTTGCCACACATCTCTAGGGACCGGCTTCGGGATTTGACCCGTTATGGTGGAACCATCCTTAGGGCGTGACTCATGGTTTTGGCGAAAGCAAGGTAAAGGTCGTGTCTAACCACCCTCTGCCGGTGTTCCAAGGAAGAGGGCTAATGATTTGGCATTAAGAGTCGGTTAGTATATGTGGGTAAAGTTGTACACCCCTGCAGGGTTAAATCTTTTCGAAAAGTTGTGTCCACGGTTATGGACGACTTGGCAATGAACGTGAGATCATAGAGAACTATAACCTAATCGTAAAACTTGGCAACTAATGTTTGTTAAGGATGCTTCCTCATGGGTACGAGGGGGTGATCCTAGTCGTGAGATGGGAATTACTTTGGTGTATAGCAAGATGATGATCAATTCTTCGGAGATGTCGCTCTCTTATCCCCTTTTAAAATATTCTGATTAGACGAGCTCCTTCTCCCTCTTGTTTTACAAACAAAGATGGCTTTATGCAAAATAACCCCACCAACCATAAGTCTTGCAGAGTACACCCTGTACTCACCCTTGCTTTGTTGATACTTTTGTAGCAGTATACGTGTTCCCTTGAAGACGAGTTTTGTACGACATCAACATCGACGAGTAGCTTGGGGTTCCCGGCCGGCAGCCTAGAATCTATGGGCTGGGACGTCATCGTTATGCTTCAGGCCTCTTAGGCCATTTGTTAAGTTCACTATACTTAATAGCATAATTTGCCTTCTGTTGTTTGATGTTTATGGTCAGTGACCTCTGCTTGTAATATTTTGGTTCTTCGCTCAGTTATGAGCTTGCTGTAATAATTTTTGTGTCGCAGGGTTACTATTGTGTTACCAATTTCTCACTGGATATCCTCGAGGTCTAGGTTAAGCTTATGTCAGGCTAAAGTGTGGATTTATTTAGCCATGATCCCGGGGGTGTTACAAACATGTAAGCTCCCTCGCATCTAGAGAGTCAAACACAACGGACTTGCATCGTTTGCTATGCTCTTATTTGACAAATCTTGCATATGTTGGCTTGATAGACTCGACATGTACGTCCATCTTAGATTTACCCAAATACATTAATTAATTTGGCTTTAACTTAGTTGGAGGTAACAACTGGGTCAATCCACCTTTGTTGATTGGTCTCGACACACACATTGTTTAATCCGATTTTAATAACCGAATCAATCGTACAGGATGAGTCGACCTTCTTAAGTTGATTGGTTTGTAGAGCTTCATATTGTTTGTTGCTTGAAGGGGTAGGCTTGATCTCAAGCTTCTTCATGAATGCCTCCTTGACTTCTTCGTCTTGCTTCTTGTGCAACACGTCGAGATCCTCTTGGCGCTTCTTCCTAACAACTTTATACGCCTAGCGATATTTTTCTGGTAGTTCCTCCAAAGTTGGTGTAGTGAAGTCATTGGAGTTCTTCTCCTTCTCACGTTTTTTCTTCCATGCCTCATAAGATTTAGTAACCTACTGATTATCGTCTTGCCCCCCGAGACCTTCAGAATGTTTTGGCCATGTGTTTCCAAAATTTTGCAATTGTCCATGGGAGGTACCATCCACTATAGTATTATAAGACAACACTTGTGAGTATGTAGAATCTCCACTAATTAAGCCAAAATAACCATGAAGGTGACATGTATTGTGAATATCAACAATCGCATAAGGTGTTGGTGATATGCATAATGGGTATCACCAGAGCATAGTTCTAATCCGGATAACCCTAGTGGCCCATAGTGAAGGAGATATGCCCTAGAGGCAAATAATAAATAGGTTTATTATCATATCTTGAACAAGTTCATAATAGTTTCATACTATGATATAATTGTATCAAGAGGAAACATTGATATAGGTGTGGTATGCAAACAAACTAGGTCCCTAGTAGCCTCTATTCAACTAGTTTGTTGGACAGCCAATGATCAAGGTTTCCTGATCATGGAGCATTTATGCCAGTTGACAACGAAGTCACATCATTAAGGTATGATTTGATGGACACTACCCACATAAGTATTACAACATGATCTAGTCACATGGTTCATTGTTGTAATAGTTAGAAACGAAGTGACCTTCTCCTTAGACCATGAGATCATATTAATCACTGTCTCTAGAGGATGCTTTGATCACACCAACCGTCATGTCCATAACTGGGTGACTATAAAAGTGTGTGTTGGGTATTCCAAAGGAATAGTTGATGCATGTGTATCAAGATCGGGATTTGTCCACCTGTGTGATGGGAAGATACATTGGGCCCACTCGATGAGATTGCATCCAATAAGCTGCAGCGGATGACTAGGTCATGGGGATACAATATCACAATAAATGAGTTAAGTAGACTTGTCGATAACAAGATTAGTATGCAGATACTAAAGATCAAATCTCAGACAAATCATGTATCGAAGAGACAAAGGGAATAGGACACTGAGTTTATGGTTCGAACACGATAGAGTTTCGTGGAATGCATGGGGGTCATTATGGACATCCTGGTCCCACTATTGATCATTGATTGGAGAGAGATCTCGATCATGTCTATGCCATTCCCGAACCGTAGGGTAACACACTTAAGGGTCTGACGATGTTCAGAGATCGCTATGGAAGCGAAGGGATCACCAATGAGAAAGAGAGATCGGAATAGTTCCAAGAAAAGGGTTATCAAAATAGTTCCGAAGAGGATCCAAATATGTTCGGAAGAAGGACAAGACCGAAAGATGTTTCAGATTAATAGAGATTTAAATATGCATTTATATATGTTAATTGTGAATTAATATATATTAAATAAATGTTTAAATTATTATTTATGGGCAAGTTCCTGCAATGGACCAAATCCCATGAGGGAAGTAGCCCAAAGGGAATCCACCCCAATTGGGCAGCTCACAGTCACTCCAGTTGGGCATGCACGTGGCCCATGAGGGCGGGCAGATGCATGCAGTCGCGCAGGCTGGTGGTATCCACCGCCATTAGTAGGCCGTGGCACCGGCCCACACGGGCGGATGCGGGTGGGCGCGGTCAGGCGCGCTGGTGGCCATCGCTGTTGCTGCTTCCTAGCTGGGTTGGCCATGCGTGCGGGTGCGGGGGCAGACCGGACCACTCGGGCCACTGCCTCACTCAGCTAGGCCATGGGCTGGCGAGCGCCAGGGCCCACCCAGCCCCCCTAGTTGCTGGCCGTCTGCTCCTCTCCTTTTGACTTTTCTTTTAGTCCCACATGAGGACTTGAAAGAAGGGTGTACCCATTTTTTCCCTATATAAAAAGGTCTATATTGAGGGAAAAATACACACAAAAAGGGGAATTTTCTAAGGCTATTTTCCTTAGGGAATTTCCCCCTCTTTCTCAGTTGATTCTCACAAAGAACTGCACACGAGAGAGTCGACACCACTGGTACGCTATCGCGCTGCTGGATCCTAGTTCTAGAGGGTCTACTTCCACATCCCGGCTAGATCAGGGAGAATGGGAGTCGTCGTTAGACACCATACATGTGCGATACCTCTGATAGCGCTACCACTTGTGGTGTCGGGCTATCGTGCAAGGACCAGGAGGAGACGAGCGAGGAGCTTCATGACCTTGAGGTCGGGAGAGTATGAATACTTCATCCACATTTCTCGTAGGACATTAACTGTGTTGCGATCTACACGGGTATGTATTTGAAACCTTATCATGTTACTGCATTAACTAGTAGATAGATCTTGGGCTTTCGGTGCATTTTAGTTAGGAAAAATTTGTGTTTTCTTCTATGAACCCCTTCACATAGTGGTAGCACAACAATGTTCTGATCATCCCTTTGGACGAGTTCTATATCCCTTCAAAGACAAACCTCACCTGCTGATCCATTGTCCCGATCGGGGACATCCACATCTTCATCGGCGAAACCGGCTCAGGGTCCAACTCCCAGGAAGCCAGACAAGCATCAAGACCCACACAGAATGCCTCCGGGATATATATGATCGAGAAAGGATGATTAGGCTTGTATCTCTCTTCAAAGTTTGCCAGCTTAGATCTAGGAAATTCTAGGCCCACCCAAACTACCCATGTGCATGATATAATGGTGGAATACCAAATCGGATCCGCCTGGCTTATCCATGTGTTAGAGAAGTAGAGGTTGCACTTCGTCGGTGTTCTCAGCGACTTAGATCTATCACACTGCATCCAGAAGCCAAACAAAACCCCGAGTGAGTACCTAGCCAGATGGCTTAGTTTGAGAAACTCCATTGAGGGAATCTTCGAGCTGACCGTTCTGTTATGTTTTGTCAAAGGATTCATGAAGGGCACATTACTCTAGCATACTCTAAGGCGCCCGAAGGCCTTAGGAACCTCTACTAGGTGATCTTGATTGTTAACAATTTTGCCACTACCGATGCGGTCGAGCCAGGATTTTCCAACACCATTGCCGGCAACAACCACTTTATTGGCTACATTGCTTCAAGTTCTGGTTCTACCTACGTACCAACCGATAATGAATCTGAATCAATACTAGCCACGTTCTACGCCGACATTAGTGATGCGGATCTCGGAAGTGATCCTGCCAACTCAGAAGAACTTGAAGCTGCCATGAAGGAGATGGAGGAGGACCTTGAACTTGTGGAATGCAAGAACCAAGCTCATACTTCTCATCTTGTCTATGTTGCAATTGAGAACATGGTGGAAGAAGACGCGGGATCCAGTGTAGCTCCGCTAGCGGAAGACGGTGTCGAGAGGGCCACGACCGCATGTAAGGATGTTGCGAATCCCATAGAAGAAGCCAAGGCCATGCCCCTCTGACTTTACCTCAACAGCAAGCGCATGAAATAGATGCTAGATCCGGTGGCACCAATCAATCAAACATGCACCCTCCTCTGGCACTGCCATCAAGTTTGAAGGCGGGCAAACCCTTTGTTACTCCTGCTGACAAGGTTATTTATGGACAAGCCCTCATGGAGCCAGTAACTCTGGACCATATCAGAAATGTTACTAAGCTTGATGAGAAGTGCAAAGAAGTCCTTGTAGAAGCCAAATACATTACAAAGCAGATCTCTAAGCTCAACAAAGATTTCACAATGGTGCTGGATACCCTGAAGGCGACAAAGGCATTGGAAATAGAGTACAAGAAGCTACTTGCTAAGGAAAAGGAAGTACGCATTCCAACTCACGTTGTCCAAGATCCATGGGTCAAGAGAAACCTATGATGATCTTCGGCAAGGGAAGATAAACCGATAGCTACCCGTTATTATGATAAGCCCGGAAAGCAGGTCATGCCAACGCCCGTCTTGAACATAGTTGTCGCCCAAACATTGCTAGAATAAGATATATTGCCCACTACAGTGGAACATTTCTATGATCTAGTCACCAAGGCTGTTAAGAAACAAGAAAAGGCCACCTCTCAGAGGCTCGACACCAACCCAGAACTATGCCAGTCTATCACCCACAATAAACGCATGCCCATGTCTCTAGCACAACATATTCGCAACCTGCCTCAAGATGTCAGATCATGGACAGGTCTACAGAGCAAAGACGTTGAGATTCCCTGAACATGACTGATGCAATCCTTATCTCCTCCGATCATGGTGGAAAGGATCCACGTACTCGATCCCCAATACCCCCATGACATTCCCTACAATATGAGGAGGAGCAACCATGCATTGCACCAGCATGCCACTTCCGAGAAACTCTGAGGGTGGCACCATCGTCCATGATAATGGAGCACAATAGGGGCACCATGGCAGTGACCACAACGCCAATGACGAACGAAAGAGCAACAACCATCAAGAAGCAAGCTCCACAACCACCAAGAAACAATGATAGGAATGGAGGATCCCACGTCGGAGAAAGAAAGAAGACTAATCCTCCACCACCTCCGCCACCTTCGGCCCCAAGCAGTCACCATGGCAGAGGTTTCCGTGGGTCTCACCGCCCACAACGCAACTCTCCACCTCATGGAGACAATCAGCAAGGAAAACAACTGGCACCATACAACGCATGGGATCGCCTCGATAGTATCCATGAAGCCCGGGATGAACCCTACCTAGGGCCACAAATCTTTGAATAGTTATCTAAGCAAGGATTACTCTATGGGAGTCCGGATCAACAAAACTATCAAGGCCTACGATGACACTACCCGACCAGTTACGTGGTTGCAGGACTACTATGAAGCGATCATAACTGAAGGGGGAAATCCCAACATAGTTGTAAGATACCTTGCACTTGTGCTCACCAGCATGGCCTGCCAAGCATTGACTACTTGCCGGATAAATCCATCTGCAATTGGTTGGACATGCATGAAGCATTCACTAAGAATTTTGAGGGTATGTACAAACATCCATGTACCATTGGCCACTTAAAACATTGTGTAAAAGAAAAGGATGAAACATCCTAGAACAATCTATCCCGTTGGCGCGACATGAAGAATTGCCGCTCGGGAGTACATGATCAAACCGCTATGGCCGCCTTCATCAATGAGATGGAAAGGGGATCACTACTCTGGCATATAATGAATCACATCCAGGACAAGGGTGAGCTTGATCTCAACTCGATGATCACAACCGCTAGTGAATCCGCAGCTATCGACGATAATGCTTGCTCGCTCTACTTGCAGTGGCCACTTAATACGTTGCTAACATATCTATAATTTTTGATGTTCATGCTTGTTTTATATCTACTTTCTTATGTTTTGTCCACACTTTGGAGTATTTTTATACACTTTCTTGGACTACCCTATTAACAAGATGCCACAGTGCCAGCTGTCTGTTTTCTGTTGTTTTTGGTTCTACGAAAGTCAGAAAATGAATATTCTCGGAATTGGACGGGACAAAAGCCAAAGTCAATATTTCACCGTGGGGGACACAGAGCCAGAAGACAAGATGGAGAGGGGCCAGAGGCCGGCCACACCATCTGGCCGCGTGGCCAGGCCTAGCCCGTGCCAGGGGGTGGTGTGGCCGCCTAGGGCACTCCCTCGGCCTCCCCTTTCGCCTATATATCGCCTCCGATACAGAAACCCTAAGTACCCGATCAAAAAATTCCATGAAAGAGTGTAGCTGCTGCCATCTCCATCCCTAGATCGGGAGGGATTTGAAGCTCTTCCCGCACCCTGCCGGAGGGGAGAATTCACCATGGATGCCTTCTTCATCACCATGACTGCCTCTGGTGTGATGCGTGAGTAGTTCATCCCTGGACTACAGGTCCATGTAGTAGCTAGATGGTTGGTTCTTCTCCTTTGTGCTACCATGTTTAGATCTTGTGAGCTCCGTTCATGATCAAGATCATCTATTTGTAATCATACATGTTGTGTTTGCGGGGATCCGATGGATATTTAGATGCTATTTCAGATTGATTATTGATTCTATCATGTCTTTGTTATTTGTGATCTTGCATGCTCTCTGTTATTGGTAGCTATCTTGGCCGAGTAGATTCTAGCAACTCCAAGAGGGAGTATTTATGCTCGATAGTGGGTTCATGCCTCTAGTAATCTGGGGAAGTGACAGAAATCTCTAAGGTACTAGATGTGCTGTTGCTACTAGGGAGAAAACAACAATCCTTTGTTCATAGAACAATCGTATTGTTTACTTTACACGCAATGCTTAATGCAATTATCTGTTGCTTGCAACTTAATACTGGAGGGGGTTCGGATGATAACCTGAAGGTGTATTATTATTCATAGATGCAGTTGGATTACGGTCTATGTATAATGTTGTAATGCCCAATCAAATCTCACAGGAGTCAAGATGATTAGTATATGCATGTATGCTTTCTCAATGTTTGTCAATTGCCCCGCTGTAATTTGTTCACCCAACATGTCAACTATCTTAAGGAGAATTACCACTAGTGAACTATGCACCCTGGTCCTTTCTTTTACCATCAATCTACAACTATCTAATATTTTCTATTTACTTTCTGCAAGCAATTACTATCTTCCACATAATACATTTAATCCTTTGTTTTCAGCAAAACCGGTGAGATTGACAACCTCACTGTAAGTTGGGGCAAAGTTCTGTGGTTATGTTGTGCAGGATTCCAAGTTGGAAACAACATCTTGGAGTTGTTTCCTTGCTCCTACTAGTTCGATAACCTTGGTTTCATAACTAAGGGCTTGCTGCTGTACTCATCATACCTCCTCTTGGGGTTCCCCAACGAGCTCCATATATTTTGGGCCATCAAGCTATTTTTGTGGCGCCGTTGCCGGGGAGTCAAGGATATCTTCACAAGGGGTTTCCCTCATAACCAATCTCTTTACTTTGTTATTTTCATTTTGCTTAGTTTATTTCTGCTTCGTTTGCTTGTTTCTTTATCAAAAACACAAAAAAATTAGTCGTACTAGTTTGCTTTGTTTATTAAAAACACACAAAAAAATTATTAGTTCCAACCTTAAGTTTTCATTATGTCTAGCATTGATCCAATCACTTTGTCACCCGAGGAAATGATTTTTACTTTCATACAAGGCATTGAAGAGAGTTTCAAAGAAGCTTGGTCTAGAATCTCTGATTTGCATGAAAAAACTGAACGTAAAATGACTCAAAGCTTGTTTCTTAGCAGTTTTTACTTTGGAACCGCTCTTTGCTATAGATATGCTTTGGATGCTGTAGTGGGAGGAGATTTCCTCCAATGAAATGAGGATGAAGCTTTTAATGCCATAAAGAAGTTGGTCTTAACATATAACTTGCCTAGCAAATCTGATTCTTCCTTTATAAACATATTTACTAGATTGAACACTCTTGAGACCCACATTGCTAGTTTAAAACAATGCTATAACATGCTTAGAGAGCATCATGGTTATGTTCCAATAAATTCTGAACCCTCAAAATGGCTTCCTACAGTAAAAGTTGTTATAAATAATGAAAATTTTCATGCGCGCTGTGATATCATGTCCGAATTCTGTCTTATGCCTAAAGATATCTATGAATCTTTGGGGACTTTTTAAAGGGGGAGAAGAAATATCTCTTGCTAATAATGCCACAATATTACCCATTGGAATAGCTGAAGGAGTGTTTACAAAGATTCTAGAGAAAGTGGTGTCTACTGATTATCTTGTTATTGAATGTGTAGGAAAAGGACAAATTACACTTGGAAGATCCCTACTAAAACTCCTTGGAGCAATAATAGATGTGGAAAAGGGCATCATGCACTTTGCTTCTCCACCAAACAATCACACGTTCCCCAAGGATAAGAATAAAAGTAAGAGAGGTAAGGGCAAGAAATTTGGTCTTAATGCTTCTTCATTTGAGAATACTTGATGCTTTTCTTACTTCTTATGCCTAACTTAAAGGCGTTAAAGAAAAGTACTTATTGGAAGACAACCCAAAAGTTTCAATTGAGTCTTGGAAGTTATTGCTTCAGTAATAACCTCTCCTTATCCTTTTTATTTGCTTTGTGTTCCAAGAATAACCTCTAATGAGAGAGAAGTAATGCTTGGGAAAGTTGCTGTCCCAAAACAGATTTTTGTGCTTCGCTGTAAAAAATCGTGTAAAATCTCTGTCGTCAGTTTGAGCTGTCAATTTTTTGTGCCTCTGCCCCAAGTTGTTATCCAACTTCCGTTAGTTCAACACTTTTCGATTTGAGCAACAAAAGGTCTTCAAAAAAATTGGGTTTTACCTGCTGGTCTGTTTTGATAGATTTGTGCCATTTTTTGCATTTGCTTCTTGTTGATTCCTTTTTGGGTTCTTTTTGGGGAATTGAGATTTTTGAGGGAAGTGCTACAGTAGCTTGTGTTTTAATGGAAGTTTTACTTGTGTTGGAACTGAACCCATAGACTTATTATCTTGAGTACACTAATGTTGCTAATGAAGATTGTATGAAGGAAAAATTTCAGGTGAAAGGAAAGAATGATGTAATGAGATGAAGAATAGACAAAATCTCAAGCTTGGGGATGCCACCCATGTAACCCAAAGAAATATTCAAGAAGTACAAGCGTCAAAGCTTGGGGATGCCCAAGGAGTTCCCTTCTTCATCAATAAGAATCTCAGGTTTCTTCCAAACACTTCATGTTTATTGTTTTCATGCACAGTTGTGTTGTTCTTGGAGCATCTTCGTTTTTGTTTATAGTTTTCGTTTGCTTGGTTTACTTAGTTTTCTTGAATAAATTGGTTGGACCCCCTCATTCATGCATTAGTTTTCAAATAAGATTGGTTTGGATTCGAGAAGAGTAGGAAAAGTTCATGCTTAAGTGGTAAAAATGAGCTTGTTTTTGGACTGTGGCCTATGCTTTGTCATGTCATGCTTGATATTGTTTTGGCTTTATGCTTAGTGATTTTTGCTGTAGCATGACATATTATAAGAGATTGCTTAATGTTCCTTGAAAGAATCATGCGTTGTTTTAGCATATTAACGCATAGTATTGTGGTATTCTCCTTTGATGCTTTATTTGGGTTGACTTGGCGCATGCTCACACCATGTTATGACTATCCCAAGTCACCATAGCCTTTATGATCCTTTAGTTTTCGACTTGTAATATCACTTTATACTTTAATTAATGATGTTTTGTCGCTTCGCATGATTATGGCCATTATTGCTCTCTTAGTTGGTCGCTCCTAGTCTTTTGCTAGCCTCCATAACCAAGTGTGAGTTCCACTCATGCATCCAACTCCAAATAAAACCAAGTTATTCCAAAGAGTCCACCATACCTACCTGTTAACATTTGCTATTCCAAGTATATTCATGTTTTTATCTATCTTCCGAATTAAACTTGTTATGAGAAAACTAGTGATTAAAGCTCTCATGAACTTGATGGCACACTTTACTTTTCTTGCCCCTAATAAACTTGAACCATTGTATCATCTATGTTGTATATGCTTGCACTTATACATTGGGGATTAGCAGAACCATGTTGTCATGGGGAACGCTTTCAACATTGCACTTGTACATTGTACCAAGTTGATATCATGCTCTTTTGTCTATGGATGTCGTCGGTGTGAAATTAAAGGGGAGCTTGTAAGTCCATGGAGTTATGTATGTGTGTTAGGGAAACGCCTAGGCCACTGGTCTAATCCATGCCTAATCATGGTGGAAACCTGCAGCGTAACCATAACGAGCAATCTATGAAGCATTCTTCTTATAAAAAAAGAGATTGAGATTGAGAAAAAGAGAAAATAAAGAAAGAGATGAGAAAATAGGAAAGAGAGAAAAAAACACCATTTTCCCATGGTAAATAAGAAGATTGCTGAGATGCTTATTGTTTGCTTGCCTTGTCATTTGATATGGGGATTCTTTCGTATCATCGGGCAAGGGGTACCCCGTTGGGGTTTCTCTATGATACACATGTACTTACTATGACAAGAACTTACCAGTAACTAAACTTGAGTAGCATGAGGAGCGGCCCTTGTATTCAAGGGACATGAGATTGCCAACTTATACTTTGTCAACCATATAGTCCATAGTTTGTTCACTTTAACCTTAATCACTTCAAGATTCTTATGATAGGGGCAATGAGAGCTGAAAGCTAATAAGTACCATAATTTTTGGAAGCTCTTTATGAGACTTGAATCCCTGCTTCCTTCTATGAGGGCATTTCTTTTACTTTTATGTTGAGTCTCCATCTTCTACCTTTATGCACCTATTAAGAGAGCATAGTGGCCATTCTTAGTTTAATGTGCATTATCCCAAGACTTGTTGATTGATGCATAACTTTGACATTGCTTGTTCTTAAACTATTTGTATCTAGTCACCCTTATGAACTTTGAAGGTGTCCTATGCATTTATGTTTTGCTTCACTATGAGGGACAAGCCGAATACCATTCTTATTATGCTTTCTTTATGTGAAACAAACAAACCTCTTGCAAAGCATTGTTATTCATGAATCTTTTGTTTGTGAATTTTCATGTTACAACATAGTTTCTATGTCTTATTGTTAGAACTATATCTTTCATGCTATGTTAAAGTACTATGATCCCAGCTATTAATATTTTACAAATACTTTGATCAAGATTATGATGGTGCATGTCACCTAAAAAATTATTCTTTATTTTTATCACTTACCTACTCGAGGACGAGCAGGAGTTAAGCTTGAGGATGTTGATACATTGCTAACATATCTATAATTTTTGATGTTCCATGATTGTTTTATATCTACTTTCTTATGTTGTGTCCACACTTTGGAGTATTTTTATACACTTTCTTGGACTAACCTATTAACAAGATGCCACAGTGCCAGCTGCCTGTTTTCTGTTGTTTTTGGTTCCAGGAAAGTCAGAAAATGAATATTCTCGGAATTGGACGAGACAAAAGCCAAAGTCAATATTTCACCGAGGGGGACACAGAGCCAGAAGACGAGACGGAGAGGGGCCAGAGGCCGGCCACACCACCTAGCCGCGTGGCCAGGCCTGGCCCACGCCAGGAGTGGTGTGGCCACCTAGGGCACCCCCTCGGCCTCCCCTTTCGCCTATATATCGCCTCCGATATAGAAACCCTAAGTACCCGATCAAAAAATTCCACGAAAGAGTCTGTAGCTGCCGCCATCTCCATCCCGAGATCGGGAGGGATCTGAAGCTCTTCCCGGCACCCTGCCGGAGGGGAGAATTCACCCTGGAGGCCTTATTCATCACCATGACTGCCTCCGGTGTGATGCGTGAGTAGTTCATCCCTGGACTACGGGTCCATGTAGTAGCTAGATGGTTGGTTCTTCTCCTTTGTGCTACCATGTTTAGATCTTGTGATCTCCGTTCATGATCAAGATCATCTATGTGTAATCATACATGTTGTGTTTGCGGGGATCCGATGGATATTGAGATGCTATTTCAGATTGATTATTGATGCTATCATGTCTTTGTTATTTGTGATCTTGCATGCTCTCCGTTGTTAGTAGCTATCTTGGCCGAGTAGATTCTAGCAACTCCAAGAGGGAGTATTTATGCTCGATAGTGGGTTCATGCCTCTAGTAATCTGGGGAAGTGACATAAGTTTCTAAGGTACTAGATGTGCTGTTGCTACTAGGGAGAACACAGCAATCCGTTGTTCATAGAACAACCATATTGTTTACTTTACACGCAATGCTTAATGCAATTATATGTTGCTTGCAACTTAATACTGGAGGGGGTTTGGATGATAACCTGAAGGTGGATTATTAGTCATAGATGCATTTGGATTATGGTCTATGTATAATGTTGTAATGCCCAATCAAATCTCATAGGAGTCAAGATGATTCGTATATGCATGTATGCTTTCTCGATGTTTGTCAATTGCCCCGCTGTAATTTGTTCACCCAACATGTCAACTATCTTAAGGAGAATCACCACTAGTGAACTATGGACCCCGGTCCTTTCTTTTACCATCAATCTACAACTATTTACTATTTTCTATTTACTTTGTGGAAGCAAATACTATCTTCCACGCAATACGTTTAATTCTTTGTTTTTCGAAAAACCGGTGAGATTGACAACCTCACTGTAAGTTGGGGAAATGTTATGTGGTTGTGTTGTGTAGGATTCCAAGTTAGAAACAACACCTTGGAGGTGTTTCCTTGCTCCTACTGGTTCGATAACCTTGGTTTCATAACTGAGGTAAAACTTGCTGTTGTGCTCATCATACCTTCCTCTTGGGGTTCCCCAACGAGCTCGATATATTTTGGGCCATCACCACTCCCAACCAAGCTAAGAAGAACAATAACAATAATCGGAAAACCTACCTGAAGAAAAACTAGCCACCGACATGGTTGCCATGACATTCGCTAGCAGAGGCGAGGGCAAACATCATTGACGTGGACGGGGGGATAGTCGTGGGCAGTAGTGTTGTAGTGAAACTATGCCTACTATGTCCCGCATTCCCTATTCATATGAGGAATACCGGGATATGCCATGTTATATCCATCTCGATGCAAACGACAAATCCACCCACACTAATCACAATTGCAAGTTTTTCAACGACCTCAAGGAGGATCCAGAGTCCAGCTACAAGCAAAGCCAGAAGAATAAACCTCGTGGAAAAGGAAAAAATAATAAGGAGGGCAAGGATTCCAAGGATTCAGATGATACGGACGAGGATGCTGAACCAAAACCCGCTGATAAGGGTGATGTCGAAGGTAAAAGAAAAACTCCATTTGAGAAGAAAAATCCCGTTTAAACATACTTTCTTTGGCACTCCAATAGTCAAAGTGCATAAAACCTCCCTGAGGATACTGCTTGCTACCCTCCCCAAGGTTCCCAGTATGTAACACTACTAAATACCCCCATACCCTGCAGATTCTTGGGGCAGAACAAACGAAAAGTACATGCAATAGTTGGATGCCTGGTGGATGGGCAGTCGCGGCACCATTTTGTCGTGACGACCGTTTTTTCGCCGCTGACGCGTGAGTCGTGGCGCCTATATGCACTGCAATCCACATTTACCAAGTTCCACAATTGATTTTACTTTTGCCTCCACTCTTTTTGCTTGTCCCACTTAGATTACGAATGGTCCCGCCTAAAATTAGACTGATGCAGCCCTCCTTAGGCAAATATTTCCGTTCCCATTTCCAAAATCCCCAATCCCCTCTACACACTAAACCCTCGACTCTAGAGACCACCCACTGATTACGCTGATGAGACCGGTCAACGAAGGCCTGAAGTGACTCCCTTCCGCCGCACCCCGCTGCCCTTGCCGTCGGCGTCCTCCCCTCCGCAGTGCATCACCAACGTTGCCTAGGTCATTGTGGTAAGTCTTTCACGCGTACTCTGCTTTGTTTCAACCGTCCCACTTGTGTTTACTAACTCCATCTGTGCATTGGACATGACTCTATTCCATCATTTTGCCATCCGATAGATGGCACGATAAGGGAAGAGAAGGGATTCTTCGCAGCCGGAAGAAGCCCCGGCTGTAATATCAAAATATGAAAACCGAAGAATGGAAACCATAGAAGCGAACAATGAAAGAATCAAGGAAAGGAACTTTGCACACAATTTCCTTATACGGCAACCCTCTCATGAAGATCCAGTTATTCCTAGACAGAACAATGTTATAGATGAGGTATGTATACTTTCCTAGTTGTAGTTCTACTATTACTGATTTACCCATAAATTCTACTTTAGCCACTTCTCATTACTCTTAAACTTCACTTATAGCCTTCCGCGCTAGATAATCCCGAGGATGAAAGGGAAGATCCTTTGATTCAAGAAGGCCAGGGACATGCAGAAGAGGATGAAAAGGCAGAGGAACAAGAACAAGAGGATATGACCGATGATGACAACAACGAGGATGCAAGTGCCACTAATAATGAAGAAGATGAAGAGGCATGGGAAGACATAAACAAATAGGAAAACAAAGGTATATTGTGCAATCTGAAGTTTAGTCCCAGTAGTGCTAACTGAATTTTCGTCCACAGTAGTGCTAACTGAATTTAGTCATAGTGATAGCTAAATTTTAGTCCACGGTAGTGCTAACTAAATTTTAGTCATAGTGCTAGCTGAATTTTTGTCATCGTGCTAACTAAATTTTAGTCATAGTGCTAACTGAATTTTAGTAACAGTGATAGCTAAGTTATAGTCATAGCGCTAGCTGAATTTTAGTGCACATAACATAGCTTCCTACCCCGAGTTACATGCCTGCATCCTTGATACATGCAGTGCGAGTGATGAATGGGAGGAACATGAGGGGTCCTACTAAGATGAGGTCAATAACAAGGAGTAATGGGAGGTTCAAAATTTTCATCAAATTCAACAAACTAGGCCAGCCTTGTGGGTTTTCTACATCCAACTTTTCTTACTATATTGCCTACCTGACAAAAAAAGGTGGCATATCCTTTAGGTTTACAGACTAGAGGAAAGCTGATCAGAAGCAGAAGTTGTGGGACATACTGAACGTAATCACAACTTTTACCTGTTAACCCTTCTTGCCATTTTACATCAGTCTTATTATCCTGACACATGCTTCTCGAAATGTAGAAATATTTCGATATTGATCCTTTGTGTAAAGATTGGGTAATGATGCCAGCTGGAAAGAAATGGCGTGGTTCCAAAAGCACGTTGAAGAAGATGTATTACATACTTGCCTTGACTTTTGAGGAGAACGTTGCAAATGGTTGTGGAGATAGAATTCACACACCGATTGGGCAGTGCTGTGTGAGTATTGGACCTTGGATTCTGCCAAGGAGAAAGATCGAATAATGCTGAAAATCATGCTAATCAAAGAAATGCTCGTCATACTTCTGGATCAAGGAGTTTTGCCAGGGTGAGGTACATAGGGGTGAGTAGCATCTAAGTTGTCTATTTATACTTGGTATCCACTATCTTTGCTTCATATCCTATATTTGAATGTATGCATCTTTGATTAGGAGAAAGCTCATAAGCGTCCAATTACAAGGGCTGAACTATACATAGCCACGCACACACATGACCAAAGACAACGTACCTTTTGATGAAGTGGCTGAGATAAATAATACAAGTTATTATTCACTATCTTCTAACATATGATTTATATACGTGATGGTTAATGCTAGTGCTAACGCTAGTACAAACAATATGCTAGGCCAATATGCAAAGAGAACTTCTACTTGATCCAATAATTAAGTACAAAGATATCAAAGAAGGTGACCATTATGCCCATGCCTTTCCAAAAGATACAAGAGGCAAAGTTCGTGGATTGGGGTTGTTACCTCATACCTGCAAGGCGGTTGAGATTGCAAGAACATCTACTAGGTGTACAAAAATATCATAGGAGAACTATAAGCTTAGGTCGATGAATGTTGTCCTTATCGCCAGGTTGGATGCCCGAGAGGAAAGAATAAATGCAATTCAGAAGAAGTTGGATAGTCAAGAAATTTCTGGTAACCAATCTTGCGTAGCAGGGAAGAGCACTAATCGACCAGAAGCTAGTGTGAAATCACCTCTTCGAAGAATGTCTTAAGCTGTGTAGCCTATCCTAGATGTGGCACTTTCTGATGCCATAGATATCAAAATTCCTAAAGTGGTACCTCACTATGTTCTACTCCTCATGGTGTTGTAATTACTCTCCCATCAAGTCTTGGAAGTGCTAAAGCTATTCCTCATTTGGTGCTAGCTTGTACTGTGGCAGATACTAGAAGAATTCAAACTCCTACTACTCCTTTATTGTCGACTCCTATTGATGATGGAGCAGTTGGTGATACTGAAGTGCTAACTCCAGATGGTGCTAGTGCTGCTACTGGTACACCTCCAGATGGTGGTGGGGCTGCTGGTGCACCTCCAGATGATGTTGATGCTGCTATAACTACTTCTCCAGATGCTGCTATAACCACCCCTCTAGATGTTGCCGAGACTAACCCCCACACTATTTCTGTTGCTTAGAAGGGAGCTATAGATTCATCTGTTGGTGGAAATAGTTCCAAGAATAAGAAATTAGGAGGTGGTCATTCTAGGCCTCTAGTTTTCATGCGCTTGTCACAGGTGATCATTGCACAATTCAATACTTACTTCTTCCTATTACCATGTTATGCATTACAATTGTTGACCTCTGCACTTTTATAGTCCAAGGACCACCATGAAGAGGATGTTCTCAAGTCTTTGAGTTCGTATAACTACGCAACTCAGGTATATGTCTTATATATGTATGTTACCTGTCAGGAATGCATATGTTGTTGATGCTACATTAACTTCCTATAGATTTAATAAAGAGTGGGTCTATGATCAATGACAAGTTATAGGGTAGTTGCATTTGGGAAGTTAACTTGCACAGACAAGAATACACTGTGGGATGATGGATAATCATTAGGGGATTACTGCGTGATCCTGATTGATGTTGTAGTGGAAAAGCATCTGCCACTGCCTAGGCATGTTGGAAAGGTTAAGAAGTTGGGCCAAGCTCTTAACGTCAACATTGCTTGGACATTTACAAATGTATGTGAACATTGACTCCCAGCTGCCATATTTATAAAATGCGTATAGCCTAACAAATGTGTATCTACTGACTTCGTAGACCACAAAGGTAGAAGGATCTCCTAGGTCCAACAATAGACCTATTTCTATTCTGGGATCAAACAAAAGTATGTCAGGTCTTTTAGCTAGTATATATGCTACTATACATATTTTCTTATTTGCAGCAAAGTGATTTTTAGTTCTTTTTACTCCTTGTTCATCAGAAGTTTGCCGCAGACTCAACTGAAGACCAAGCAATCAACACTTCATCGTAGCACTTGTTACCCTGGACAAGATGGGTTCCCTGCTAGTCAAAGATTGAGTTAATCCGTGTGTAGTCGATTACACTTAAACTTCTCTTCAAACCTTGTGTGATGGATGTGTCAAAACTTATTATGATGCCTTTTGTAGTGCTATGATGTATGTGTTGGATACTCTGTTATGCTATATGTTCAAATTTGTGCGATGATATTTGGAAGCATCATGTGTGATTTGGTGTAAATTAGGGGAACCCTAAATATCAAAACCGCTGGCTAAATTGCTACGCCTAGAAGCATCGTTGGGGGGCACCATATTGTGTCGTAGTCTCACAAATTCCACGACACCTAAGTAGTGCCGCCCTACACGGTCCGTGGCGTAAACGCCTACTGCGGAATAAGATCTAGATCTGCAAATCATGTTGTGCCGCGGCAAAAAATCCGCCACCGTTTTAGAATCCCCAACGCAGTTATCCCTAGCAACTATTTTTTGTCGCGCGAGCGCATTGACTAAGGCTATGCCTCGACATCTATAAGCGCTAGTGCCCAGGCTCTGTGTTGTAGTGTAAGATGGTCAAAAATTCCAATGACATGGGACAAAGAATATCATCCAGAGCTTATCCTAGAAGGAAACCAGTATGCCATGGTCATCAACCCATTGATTGATGACAGTGAATTCACCAAGTGCCTTGTGGATAGCGGAAGCATCATCAACATCATGTACATCGATACACTACACAAGACGAACTTGTCTTAGGCCTAACTAAGGTGGAGAGGCATCGTGTTCCATGACATAGTTCATGGTCGGCAAGCTCATTCCCTGGGAAGCATTACCCTCCCGGTGGCTTTTGGTGGTGTCAACAATTACTTCCAAGGGAACATGACCTTTGAGGTGGTACCTTTCAAGAGCATGTATCATGTCATCTTTGGACATGCCATCTTCCATGCTTGCCACGCCAGGCCGTGTCACATCTACAACAAGATCAAGATGTCAAGCCCAAAGGGCATCGTCACCATCCATGGAAGCTTCAAGAAGACACAAGATTGTGAGCTAGGAGAAGCCACCTATGTTGAAGCATCCTCTAAAAAGAAGAATTCAAGGATTTGCAGAGTCAGGTTGATGCCTCGAAGATGCTGGCTTTGAAGAAACAAATTTCTGATTTCAAACCTGCCTTCAAGGTTTCCATTGAAACCAAGAAAGTGGAACTTGTGGGTAGGCGATGCCTCCCAGACCACCACCATGGGGACAACGCTGGATCCCAAATAGGAAAGTGTGCTTGTCGAGTCCCTCCATGAGAACAAGGACATCTTTGCCTAGCAGCCTGCTGACAAGAAAGGTGTTCCTAGGGAAATTGCTAAGCCTAGATTAAACATCAATCCTAAATCAAAACCGGTGAAACAACCTCTATGATGCTTTGTAGACAAAAAATGGCGCGCCATTCGCAAGGAGCTAGCTAGGCTACTTAAGGCTAATTTCGTCTGAGAAGTGATCTACATAAAATGGGTGGCTAATCCTGTACTTGTACCCAAGAAGTATACCAAAGTTTTAAGGGTGCATGTTGACTTAACCGGCTTGAACAAAGTGTTCCCAAAAGATCCGTTTGCTTTGCCTCGCACCGACCAAGTCATTGATTCGACGGCTGGCTCGAAACTTTTGTGTTTCTTGGATGCATATTCTGGATACCACCATATCAAGATGAACGAGTTGGACTAGCTAGCCACTTCATTTATCAATCCCTATGTCACATACTGCTATGTGATGCATCCAAAATTGAAGCATATTTACCTTTTGTTTTTGCATAAATAGAATAGGGATTTTTGTATTTCACCACACCTACACGCGCAATTTTGTTCTTGTTTCAATAGGATCCCAAATCATGGAGTCATATATGAACATATCAATTAGAGCTATCATATTGTGTAATTATATGATATTTCTAAGTGATAAAAGTCATTTTATGAATTTGCCTTCGCTCCTAGAAGAATACAAATCACAGAGGAGGAATCAGCAAGATTAACGAGCACTGGTACGGGAGGATCCCACCCATACCGTCCGCCCGTACCAGGCGCCATCAGGACCGCCTCGTCAAATACTTCTCTCTAGCAAAGACGAGAGGGAGATCTGACATTCAGAGCCACCAGAAACCACGAAACACTACATCTGAGAGGGATCAAAAGGAGGAACTTGGTCGGGGTAAAATCCCTAATGATCCACGGATCATTGGAGGACAACGCATCATCCCCTTCATCATCAACCGCTGCATCTTCATCACCACCATTACTCCATCTTTCATCTATTAGATCTCTTTGTAATTCCAGATCAAATTGTGGTTTGCATTAGATCTACCCTCGTACTTTAATCCATTCATTTGATTATGATGATGTAGTTGATTGCTTCCATGAGTAAGTAGTTCCCTTGTTCTTGGAAAGATGGAGAAACCCTAGCACAATTATGAACTTTTAATAAAGATGATCTATTCTTGTGTCTGTATGACTTGCTTGTCTATGATATAATTATGAATTGTGTTTGATCTCTCTCTTTAGATGATATGCATAGTCGGCCGCATATCATCTGCCTTCGGGACTAAAGGGAGGGAGAAACCCTTTGGATGTGTCCTAGACGTGTACCCGGAATGCCCCGTGACAGATTGGCGCTGGCTCGTAACCTACACCTTCAAAGGGGGATTAAAGAGGGACTCCCTAAGCTAATTATGATATCCATGGGGAAACCCTTAATTGCGGTGGTTTGTATGGGTGATTTCTCTCAGACATCATAGTGGTTATTTAGAGGTGACCTCACACCTGGCTCAACAAAGTGGCTTCCTACGAGCCTTGTCATGAACATCTTATTATGGGGCTCTCTCCACACATATCATGACACAAGGAGTATGTTATCTTGATTACATATAACAATAATTCTATGCTAGTGGTGTATCCTACATCCCCGAGAACGTTTTAGCCCTATTGAGTTCAACCATACTTTCATACAATCTTATTACTTGTTTTAATTACTTTTCTGCAAATAACCATAAACCTTTCAAACACCCTTTACTTGAGATCAAAGACAACTTATAAGTATTCTTTGATAGATAGTAATGAGGGGCATAAAGACCTTAACCAATAGCTCTTTGTGGGTTCGATATCTTTACTTCGAAACTAGCTACAATTGGTCTGTGCACTTGCAGTCATGAAACTATTTTCTGCCATCATTGCCGGGGAGCTAAGCGCTTTTGGTCTTTGTTCTTAGTCACTTATTTTACTCATTGTTTTACTAAAGTTGTTTACTAGTTTCAAGTAAGCACCATGACTACACTCGGACTAATTAATCAGCTCGATGCAACTAAATACCTCGGGAAATTCAATAGATCACTATTTAAAGAATTCCCGAGTGGGAGCGAACTAGAGTACGAGGTCAACCCTCGTTTTATCGCTATTATTAAAGAGAAAACTTTTGCAGGAGATGATCCCGATGAGGATCCTTATAATCATTTAATGCATTTTACCAAGCTATGTTGTACTCTTGAATTGAGAGGCTATTCTGATGATGAATTGAAACTTAAACTGTTTTTAGCCAATCTCTAACCGACACTGCTTTGGCTTGGTATAGAATTTGCCCTGCTGAGAAAATTCATACATGGGAAAAACTTAAAGGAGAATTTGTGTCTCGATTCTTTCCCAAGGTAAAAACTGCTGAAGTAAGGACGACAATTACAAACTTCAAGAACCGCCCAAGTGAAGGTTTGGTAAGAGCCTACAAAAGGTACAAGTCTCTACTGCACAAATGTACCCGTCATGATTTACCAGAATGGTACATTTTGCATATTTTCTATGGAGGACTTAATCAAGAAATTAAACATGAGCTTGACACGAGTTCAGGAGGTTCTTTCATGGAGTTAACTATAATAAAAGCTTGGAAACTTTTAGAACGAATTCGCCGTAACAGAGAAACATGGGGATTTGATTTAGGAGGCGAAGGAGGTATAGAAATTGAATATAATTGTCTCAATGCTTATAAAGACTCCGGTAAGGTAAAAGAAACTGCTAATGAACTGCAACTTGATGATGATATTATCTTGCAAATCCTTCAATCTTTTATAGAACATATTGAAGCAAAGAAGGACTAGCTTCATTATACTCTACCACCCAAGCCAGTTGTTGAATAAGATCCGATAATTATGGCCCTTGTCAAGCCAATAAGGGAGGTACCCCCATATGCTAAACCCTTTCCTTTTCCAAGGACGGTCAGAAGACATATGATGGCTCAGCAACTTGAGGATCAATGCAAAGAGGAAGAATTATTTCTCAAGGAGCTAGAAGATGAAACACAAATAAGTAAAACTGAAGAAGAGTGTGTACAAGAGGCAGAGGCATCAATAAAGGAAGATATTTTAACCATGTTTGCACATTGAAACATGATTGAGCTAGATTCCGGAGCATCGCAATTTGACCATAAGCCAACTATTGAAGAATTAGATGATGATGAGTATGAAAATGAGGAAGAAGGTCATATCATAAACTTAGCCTCAATAGTCATCGAGACTCCAGATGATGATCTAGCAAGGAGTTTAGTCAACAATAATAACATTCTTGAAGACATAGAAAAAACTGAAATAGATAACTATCTCGACTCCACACTGGAGGTGGACGTCAAGATTAATCAAAAATATATAGAACCTATGAGGAAAGGAGTTTGAGGCTCTTCCTCCTCCAACTCTTAAAACTCTACCTTAGGAACTAAAATATAGGTTTCTTGATGATACATATAATTTCCCTATTATTGTAAGTGCTAACCTCGCAGAGAAAGAGGAGGAAAACTTAATGAAGGTTCTCTGAATGCATCGAAATGCTCTTGGGTATTTTATGAGTGACTTGAAGGGGATTATTCCCTCGACAGCCACCCATAGAATATTCATGGAAGAAGGAGCTCAGCCAGTTGTGTACTTTCAACGACGTCTTAAACCTCATATGAAAGAGGAGGTAAGAAAATAAATAATACATTTGTTGGATGCAGGCGTAATCTTTCATGTGGAGGAGAGTGAATGGGTATGTCCTGTTCATTGTGTTCCAAAGAAAGGTGGGTTTACAGTTGTGGAAAATGAACATAATGAAATGGTACCTACTAGGACTGTTGTTGGACACATGATGTGCATTGACTATAGGAAACTAAATAAGGAAACTCGAAAAGACCATTACCCTTCACCATTTATAGATAAAACTTTAGAAAGGCTTGCTATGCATTCTCATTTTTGCTACCTAGAAGGCTATTCCAGTTTTTCCCAAGTTGCTATGCACCCTGAAGATCAACTAAAAACAACCTTAATTTTTCCTTATGGCCTTTATGCTTATCGTCATATGCCTTTTGCTCTTTTCAATGCTCCTGCCACTTTTCAAAGATGCACGACTGCTATTTTTGCCGATTATGTTGAAAGTATTATGGAAGTGTTCATGGATGATTTTTCTGTTTATGGAACTTTCTTTCATCATTGTCTCCATAATCTTCATAAAGTTTTGCAGAGATGTGAAGACACTAACTTAGTCTTGAATTGGGAGAAATGTCATTTCATGGTTCAAGAAGGCATAGTACTCGGTCACAAAGTCTCAGGTAAGGGCATAGAAGTCGACAAGGCGAAGATTGAAGCAATAGAAAGGTTATCCCCTCCTCGAGATATAAAAGGTATAAGAAGCTTTTTAGGTCATATAGGATTTTATAGAAGATTCGTTAAGAATTTTTTGAAAACTGCTAGACCATTAACTAACCTTCTTCAAAAGGATGTTCGTTTTAATTTTGATGAAAAGTGTCTTACTTCTTTCAACATACTAAGACAAGCCCTTCTTGAAGCTCCCATTATAAAACCACCTAATTGGAAGAAAACTTTTTAGGTATTTTGCGAAGCTAGTCATGAAGCTGTAGGGGCAATTCTTTGTCATTATGATGGTGATGACCTTAATATCATTCATCATGCTAGTCGCACCTTAAACGGGGCCCAAAAGAACTATCCTATGGCAGAAAAAGAATTCTTTGCAGTAGTCTTTTCCTGTGATACATTTGGATATTATATCATGGAATCCAAAGTTGGAGTACATACTGATCGTGTTGGCTTAAAGGAAATCCTAGAAAGGATGTATGTTAAGCCAAGAATGATCTGTTGGACTCTACTTCTGCAAGAATTTGATTTACAAATGTTATAAAGGAAGGAAGAGGTGGAGGAAATATTCATGGACACCCAAGAAGTTGCTCATCCAAAAGAGGTGTTATCCATGTGCATACCCGCATGAACCACATTACCAAACAGAAAGTTCTCTACATCTTCTTACGGAGGTTTTGGTGATTTTCTACGACCTGTTCTATTCAAAGAGAGGAAGAAAAGAAACTCAAATGAGATCATATTCCCTCGATGATCATAGCTTATGAAATCCTAAACACATCTTTGTTCTCGAGGATTTTCTGTTATTTATTTTTGCATATTTGATTTTCTCTCGTTTTTCTGAGTTCACTGCCTATCTTACGAGATTAGTACGGGTGGAAGGTACGGCCGGATCCGCCTGTACCGCTGGTCATTAAGACTGCAGGTACCTCGGCCTCGTTTTCGCATAATCGGTACGACTGCACCGTACGGGCGCAGCCCCCCTCCCCCCGTACGGTCGGTCGTTACCAATTCTGTAGCCGCTTCCAATTTTTGTTCACTTTTCCGTGTCTAAAAAGACCCTAATTTTGAACCACCGTGAAGTCGGTACAGACGGGCAGTATGGCCGAGACCCGCCCATACTACTTAGTAGGTTGACTAATTACCGACTTCGGGCCGTGTTGTTTTTGGAAACGACCTGGTACGAGCGTGCGCCCGTACCGACTGGTTGTTACGTCCCGAATTTCCTTCTTTTGCAGTTATTTGTTTCCATAATTGTTAGGATACTTTTCTTCGGTGACCCTTTTCCTCCTAGTATGAATTTTACCTTGCCTCTAACCCTTTATAGGTCTCTTTAGATATCCACCTCTCTCTTATATCAACAGATCTAATCTACTTGATGCGCTACTCTATTCAAGGCAAATGCAAGCCTCTAATCATCATGGCTTGTTCATGGGATAGTTTCTAGACCTCCTCCATCGAAGCCGATGATCGTGAAGCTCAAGACCTAAGCCCGAAGGACAAGCGGTACACTTATGATTCCAATGATGATTCTGAAGACGAGGAATTCTAGATCTTCATGGAGCAATCAAAGAGGGGATGGAAGCAACCAGAATACTTGGCGATGGTGTAACATCCCAAAACTTTAATCCAAGCTTATCAAAATCCAAATCACCAAAATTGGGGTTAACAAAAACTATTCCAATTAAATTATTAAAGCATTCATGTGTATGTGCATTTAGAATAGGAGTTGAGTTGAATTGCCATGGTTCTGTGATCCATTGCTTGTAAAATGATTCTTAGGTGAAATAAACATCATCTAAATCATTCCCAAACTTTTCCCAAAGAAAAACAACTCAAAATGAATAAATGAAGTGAATGGTCATTTTGGCCAAATTAACTATCATGCCTCCTTTGAGTGTTCCTAGCACTCATTTCCCAACAGAAACAATTGTGTAAATTTGGAATGGTATCGCATCCGAATCCAACCATCAGTTTTATAAAAGGGTTAAGACTCCTGCCTCAACATTTTCACCATCATAAACCATGTGTGCTTCTCAACACATGTCAAAACATCTCAATAGAATGACTCATCATTCTAAGGTTTTCATAATTCATTTTCACCAAGTGTTCCCATCTAAAGTGACTCAAGTTTTTATCTACTCTAAACTACTAAGTTAAGAGTGTTCACTAAGGTGGAAAAGATGGGATCAATCTCATGCCATAGAATGACATCTAAAGGGTTCTATATAGTCCAATTTTTATACTCTTTATGCTACCTTAGAAACAAGTAAAGGACTTTGTGTAAAGTAAAGGAAGTAAATCTTGAAGTTAATACTTGGGGTAAATACTAGTCAAGGTAGTGTAACCAAAGCATGCCTAAAGCATCTTTGCTAAACCATCTAGTTTAATCCTAGCTTGCTAAGCATTATACTTGCAAGTGTTAGCTTGCCTTGGGTAGTGCAGTGGTTGAAGTTTTCTTCTTCTTCTTGGTAGAACTCCTCCTCCTCGTAGACTTGGTCGGTACTATCGTCTATAAATACATACGGAGTACACAATCACCAAACAATACTTAACTAGTCCAAATAGAACTCTAAGGCATATAGTTGATGATCTATTATCACCACAAGCATCACAATTTTAATTCAATAATTTCATCTTTTTTATTTTAGAAAAGTAATTTCTACTCATTGAAAAATTAACTAAGATTTAATATTCACCACTTCAAATATGGGATCCTGTGAACACATGTCATCACCACATATTTTAACATGTGGGAATGTGATTTAAGGGTTGGATCATAATTACTTTGGTTTTAGTTCATTATTTAATGATTTAAAGTGACTACAAATGCCTATATAGCATTATTTTGGTACTAGTCCAAAGTCACTGCATGTAAACCTTAATATTATTACATATTCAGATAGATATATTGAAATGTGATTTTTGAGAGTTGGAATCAACTCAAAATCTATCTTGGTTGATTTTATAAAAATGTTGCAAGGTGCAAATGCTTTTGTTTTACTATTTTTACTAGGAGAGACCTATAACTCTAAATGAATTAAATCCAACGGGCTTGGTTATATCTTTTCAGTAGCTTTCTACCAAATTTGAATCACTCCATTTGGATTTGTAAATCTTTCTGAATAGAATTTCAAACATAGAGACATAACTAGGTTTAAACTAAAAAGGAAAATCCTAATTCAAACTAATTGGGTTGCGCAGGAAAAGCTAACGGGGCGGCCCAGTGTCACTCCGCAGCGCGGGGCTCAGCTGACAGGGGGTCCACAGGTCAGCGGCTCATAACGCGCGAAGCGGTACGGGGCAAAGTGGGATGTTGGATTAGAACGAGAATCAAAGGATGGGGATCGTCGTCAACGACAGACCTGTCGCCGGCGAGATCTAACCCTAACGGCTCGCTGGGGGTGCATAGGGGCGTACCAGGGCTCCAGCAATGACGGCGAGGCGGGCAAACGAACTGGTGGTCGACGGCGAGCTCAGGGACGGTCGAGGCAGCTCCCGGGGTGGTCGCAATCAGCGGCGCCCTTCTCCTCTAGAGGCGGCCTGCTCCGGTGCAATTCCGATGAACTGCTGCTCCCCTTGCTCCGGCTAGAGGTGTGGGACGATCAGTGAGGTGAGGGGAGTGGAGTGGTGTGCTGCAAATGGCTGGGGGTGCTCTCCTTTTATAGGCTTGATGGCGGGACAGCGCGGCATGGCCAGTCGAAGGTGGCGACATGGCTACGGGCTGCTAGCGGCATGGGTGCGGGCGGCGATTGACGCGCGGTCTCCTGGCGGTGCTTTAGGAACTTAATGCGGGCTTAGGGTCGGTGGTATGCGGTCGGGCGAAGCTGGCGCTCTGAGCGGTAGAGACGGCGACTTCGACGGCGAGCGGTGGCTGTGAGGCGTTGGACGACGAATGGGGGTGTCTAGCATGATCCCTGGGTCATGGCGACGTGGTGGGTGCGGGCTGTGGTCGAGCGGCGGCTTGTGCATGCGTGTCGGGCACGGCGCTCTAGCGCGTGCTCGGCATGGTGCAGTTGCACTGGGCGTGGGGGTTTGGCGGTGGTCCACTGCCTGGCCTGGCTCAGGGAGGGGACAGTGGGCGGCGGTGAGGTGCTCGCTAGCTGCTAGACATTGCAAGAGAGGGGGAGGTGGTCTGCTGCGGCGGTGACCAAGTTGGCCGGCGTGGTGGGGCTCGACATGGCATGGCAAGGTCACTAGGGGGTAGGGAGTGGGTTTAAATGGCCTTGTTAGATCATCGAGGGACAATGGGATAAAAAAGAGGGTCAAATGGGAGACAAGTTTGGCCAGAACACTATTCAAAATAGTGAATTTGGTTTTGTTTGAAATCTGTCCACAAGGTGTTTGATGAAATGGCCGCATGAACTTTACTTTTGAATTTTGAAAAGATTTTTGGTGGGTTTGCTAGTACTAAGCTTGAGACTCTGTGGTTGCTTGGGTTTTGAAAATTGAGCTTGTTTGAGTGGTTTTTGAAAATATTGGGATCCTCCCATATGAAGTAGATTCAATTTTTAACTGTTATTTAAAAATAGTATTTGAAAGTTTTTGGCAGATCACAAAGTGGGCCTTGGTACCTCATTATGTGTACTAGCAAGGGGTGCAAAGATACCGTACAACCACACTACCTGAATTGGGTAAGGCTTAGCCGAAAGTTTATATGCATTAGTATTAGTTCCCTCGCGGGAGAGGTTTGAGCTGAGGCTACCTCTCAATGTTGTCCACCTATGCAGTGCCCAAGATGACCGATGGTCATGGTTGGGAGGCCATGCTCATAGGAGAGAAGCTTATACTAGGGTGTGTAAAGGGAAGGTTATGTTTGATTATCTGCATACTAAGTATGATGATTCAGGGTTATCCCTGACAGATGTATCGAATCTTGTGGTGAAAGTGTACCACCGCTGCAGAGGGTCAAACTATTCGAATAGCCGTGTTCGCGGTTATGGATAGTTGGAATGGCCATACTGTTTTGTTGTCAGATGTTTTCAAAATGACTTATGAAAGGAATGATGAATTTTGACTTGACCACAACAGGGTGGTGTTTTATGACAATAGCTTCCCAACTTAAGTGATTTTAGAACTTTATTTTATCTTTCTTTGCTTCTGAACTCAGCTTAGGTTTCAAACTTAACTTTATAGTTAAACATAGAGTTAGCACTTTAACTTAGAATGATACTACTTGTTAGTGGTAGTTTGCGAGTACCTTAAGATTACTCATGGCTTTTGTCCCTGGCTATTCTCATGGCCAGACTATGAAGGAGACTATCAAGATGATGGCCAGCAGGACGGCTATGATAACTAGGACTATCTGCCTTCGTCAGCATTGCATGTGCCCCTGAAGATGGACCCTACCGTTGCGCTTATCTTTTATTTCCGCTGCTTGTTGTATTAAGACTGGATCATGAGATCCTTATTTGTGTAAGACCTTATGTATGGTTTGTAATGGATGATGTACAGTGATATCCAATCCGTTATGTCTCGCAAAAATGGTAATCCTGGGATTGTGAGGTATGGCATAACGGGCATCTTGGATTAAAAATCCGGGTGTTGACAAGTTGGTATCAGAGCCATCCTGACCATAGGAGACCCTAGTTAGAATGGACGTCCAAACAAAAACTTAGTTTCAAAACCAAAGTGAGTATTTATGAAAAACTAAATCCTCTCTTATCCCTTGGAATTCAATCTTTCTCAAAAATTCATATGCCTCAAAATTCTTACATTACTACTTAAAAATTTACACACTTGATCACTTCACTAACTTCCTCATCCTAAATTCTTGTAGATGGAGTCTCAGTTCAGCAAGTTCTACCAGTTGGGAAATAGAGGTCAGCTGATCTTCGAGAGGGATCTGGATTCACTGTCGGAGTTACTGGGACGCCCACATCCGGAGTTTCTTGGAGCTCAACTTCCAGGACCCCTAGGAGGAGACTTACAGTGGCTAGTCACCGCGGACTTTAGAGGAAGCATCGAAGCACCAACTTCTGGGAGAATTCAGTTCTCCGTGAGAGAGAACAACTGGCTAGATGGATTAGCCAGGGCAATGCATGAAGTTCTCGCACGTCTATGTGCCCTCAGCGTCAGCCAAATCCAAGGAACCCGTTTTGCTCACTATGCAAGACGTGACTTCATGGGAATGCCGATGGAGATGCCAAGTCGCAGAGTTGAGGCGTCAAGTGGAGAATCTTGACTTCTTGCTACACGACAGACATCAGGAGCTGGACAATGCTAGGGAGTTAGCCAACCAGAACAGTGCCATTGCTGACCAGAAGGCCCAGACTTTCGCATTGCTCATCCAGGATCGCCAGTCTCTTCACCGCCACCGTGCAAAGAAGGATCGCACCATCGCCCGTCTTTGCAAGAAGGTGGCCGACCTCGAGAAGACCGTCAAGGAGCAGGAAGCTCAGCTTGCAGCAAAGGAGGAAGAAGAGGAGGGTGAAGACATCCAGGGAGACATGGATTCTTACCTCAGCAATGATGATGACTTTCTGGAGGAGGATGCTGTAGACTTCTACACAGACGATGAGGACTCCGACTTCATCGACGATGAGTAGATGCACTAGAGCACTATCGTAGCATGAGATGTATCGGTCCCACTATATCGTAGCTTGTAGAATGGTTCTTCAAACCATCTGTTTTCCTTTGATTGTTATGGTGTGTGTTGTATTGTGTGTTGCTTGCATGAATGAAATGAAGTTAGTAGCAAAACCTGAGTCAAACTCAAAGTTTTAGCTTTAAAACCAAAACCATGAACCTTAGAATTTCCCTCTTACCCCTATCTCTATCTCAATCTTCAGATGACTCGTGGAAACCAAGGAGGGAGCAGCTCGTCGCAAGACCAAATGCTGTAGATCTTGCAGAATCTCATCGCAGACCGTGAAGCAAGCAGGGCCTAACGCCAAGCCAACTTAGCAACACTGCAACAGATCGCCCAGATGGCTCTCAACAACCAATGACATGGAAATCAGGATCATCAAGGATCCAAGCTGAAGAACTTCTGGAATACCAATCCCCCAATCTTTAGCACGTCAAAAAACCCTTTAGATGCCGATGACTGGTTGCAGATCATGGAAAACAACTTAGAAGTTGCAGGAGTTGATGAAAACGAGAAAGTTCTCTTCGCCACCCACTATCTGGCGGGAGATGCAAGAGCATGGTGGAACAGTATCCGCCTGATGAACCATGGTCAAGTTATGACATGGGAAGCATTCAAAGTCAAGTTCAGCCGCACCCACGTGTCACAAGGTCTAGTCAACAGGATGAGAGATGAATTTCGTGACTTGAAGCAAGGTAGAATGACTGTGGTGGAATACCGTGACAAATTCCTGTCACTTGCCAGATATGCACCTGATGAGATCAACAAAGAGGCCAAGAAGAAGGACAGATTCTTGAACGGACTGCATGATGAGATGCAGACAGTCCTCGTCAACATCCGTTTCGAGGATCTCGAAGAGCTAGTCGACTCTGCCATTCAGATGGAAGGGAAGATTAACCAGGCAAACGACAACCGCAAGCATCGTATGATGCAGCAGTCTGGATCCAGTAGTCACCAGAAGTACCGTCCCAACCCCTCACCAGGATATGCACCAAGGAACAATCGACCCCCAATGTCTCGCCCAAGCTACCCCAACCGTAGCGGAGGCAATGTGAAGTCCAGAGGAAACAATCACAACTCTGGCAACACCAATAATTTCAACCTTGCACCTCCCAAGAACAACAACAACAACAACAACACTGCACCCAGAACTGGCAGCAATGTTGTGCCTGTCGCAGCAAAAGTCAAGTCTCAAATCACTTGTTTCGAGTGTGGAGTGAAGGGTCACTACTCTAATGAGTGTCCCAAGAAGACTGTCGCCAATGCCAATGTGAATGCCCCAGCTCAACAACAGTGTCGTGTTCAACCAGGAAGAAGATTTGCCCCAGGGAACCCTCACAACCGCAATGGTCGTCTCTTCCACATGAACGCCGAAGAAGCCCAAGAAGCACCAGATGTAGTGTTGGGTATGTTTTCTGTTAACTCAGTTTTAGCAAGAGTGTTGTTTGATTCGGGAGCATCGCATTCATTTATCACCAAAGAATTTGCATGCACTAGTAAGATTCACCCAACCAACCTGAAGCATGTCATGATAGTTCAAATCCCCGGTTCAACAACCAAAGCTAGAAAAATTTGCAAGGCTGTGCCTATCAGAATACATGGGATAGATTTTTATGCCAACCTAATTGTACTCGGAACCAAAGGTTTGGAAGTAGTACTAGGTATGGACTGGATGTCAAGGCATAAAGGACTGATAAACTGTGCTAAGAAAGCCATCACCATGACCAGTAGCTCTGGAGTCACAGTAGAACATATCTCTGAAACCTTACCCCATCAATTCAAGTGCAATAAGAGTGTAGCCCTGCCCACCATTGACCAGGTCGGAGTAGTCTGTGAATACCCCTACATATTCCTAGATGAATTGCCAGGTATGCGCCCAGATAGGGATATTGAGTTCATTATCGAACTAATCCTCGGAACCAGACCCATAGCTCAGAGACCCTATAACATGAATCCCTCAGATTTAGTAAAACTGAAGAAGCAGGTGGATGCCATGTTAGAGAAAGGCTTGATTCAACCAAGCGCTTCGCCATGGAGATCACCAATGTTATTCGTCGACAAGAAAGATGGAGGAAATTGTTTGTGCACAGATTACAGAAAGTTGAATGACGTCACCGTCAAGAATAAGTACCCCTTGCCAAAGATAGAGGATCTATTTGATCAATTGACTGGAGCCCAGGTATTCTCAAAGATTCATCTTAGGACTGGTTATCACCAACTTAAGATTCATGCAACGGATATTCCAAAGACCTCCTTTACTACTCGTTATGGTTTATACGAGTATACGGTTATGTATTTTGGATTAACCAATGCCCCTGCTTATTTCATGAATCTCATGAATAAGATCTTTATGAATTTCCTGGATAAGTTTGTAGTTGTGTTTATTGACGCCATCCTTATCTACTCCAAGTCAGAAGAAGAGCATGAGCAACATCTGAGAATCATCCTAGAAACCCTCAGAGAGCATTAGTTATATGCCAAGTTTAGTAAGTGTGAGTTTTGGCTAAAAGAAGTAGGATTCCTAGGACATATTGTGTCTGCCGGAGGAGTCTCTGTTGATCCTGCCAAGATCAAAGATGTCGAAGAATGGGAAGCCCCAACCACTCAAACCCAAGTCCGTGCATTTCTCGGATTAGCGGGATATTACCGCAAGTTCATAGAAGGATTCTCGAGCATCGCCAGACCCATGACCCAATTGTTAAAGAAGGACAAGAAGTTTTAATGGATAGACAAATGTGAAGCTAGTTTCCAGGAGCTGAAGAAGAGATTGATATCATCCCCAATATTGATCATGCCAGACATCAAGAAGCCGTTTGATGTATATTGTGATGCATCCAAGATTGGTCTCGGATGTGTATTGATGCAAGAAGGCAAAGTCATCGCGTATCTGTCTCGACAACTGAAGCAGCATGAGCAGAACTATCCGACCCATGATCTTGAATTAGCAGCCGTGGTGTTGGCATTGAAGACATGGCGTCATTACCTTATGGGTAATCGATGTGAGATTTACTCAGATCACAAGAGCTTGAAGTATATTTTCACGCAGAAGGAGCTGAATATGAGGCAAAGGAGATGGATAGAGTTAATCAAGGATTATGACCTTGACATTCACTATCACCCCGGCAAGGCCAATGTGGTAGCGGATGCTCTTAGCAGATTGCCGTGTAGGCTAAACACCATGATCAAAGAAAGGCAGCCAAGCTTGTATGAGGAGTTGGAGCAGTTCAGGACTGAATTAGTTAGCAAAGGATTCTTAGCTAACATTGAACTTCAACCCACTTTGATTAGCCAAATCAAGGAAGCCCAGAAGGGAAATGAGAGTATCGACAGAATCAAACGTCGTATTGGTACAGGAAAGGTACCTAGATTCACTGAAGACGAAGAAGGGGTACTGTGGTACAAAGGACGTATCTGTGTGCCAGCAGATTTGGAGCTGAAGCAAGTTATCATGAAGGAAGCTCATGATACTCTTTATTCTATCCACCCCGGAGGAACGAAGATGTATTAGGATTTGAAAGAGAAATTTTGGTGGGACAAGATGAAGAGAGAAATCGGAAGCTACATCGCCAAATGTGACATCTATCAAAGAGTGAAAGCAGAGCATCAGAGACCTGCAGGACTGTTGCAACCATTGCAGATTCCGGAATGGAAATGGGATTCCATAGGAATGGACTTTATCATCGGTTTGCCTACTTCCAGTAGGGGAAATGACTCAATTTGGGTCATAGTGGATAGACTGTCCAAGGTAGCTCACTTTATACCTGTCAAGACAACCTACCAGAGTTCTAAGCTAGCAGAACTGTACATTGCTAGGATTTTTAGTCTACATGGAACCCCCAAGACCATCGTATCAGATCGAGGAACCCAGTTTACCTCAAGATTTTGGCAGAAAGTTCAGGAAGGATTAGGAACCAAGTTGAACTTCAGTACAGCTTATCACCCGCAAACTGATGCACAGACTGAGAGAGTCAACCAGATCCTAGAGGATATGTTAAGAGCTTGTGTGTTGGAATACAGGTCAAAATGGGAAGACTACCTGCCTTTCATAGAATTCTCATATAACAACAGTTATCAAGCTAGTTTGCATATGGCACCATTTGAATTCCTATACGAAGAAAGTGTCGTACCCCTTTGAATTGGTCACAAGTAGGAGAGAGTTAGATCTTTGGACCTGACATTCTCTGAGAAGCCGAAGAGAAGGTTCACAAAGTCTGTCAGCACCTCAAGACCGCCCAATCCAGAAAGAAGAGTTACGCTGACAAAAGACGGAGAGACCTGACTTTCAATGTCGGAGATTTTGTATATCTCAAGGTTTCACCATTGAAAGGAACCCCAATGCTTTAGTCTGAAAGGAAAGTTAGCCCCCAGATATATCGGGCCATTCAAGATTCTGAACCGTCGATGATAAGTATCGTATCAGCTGGAACTACCTGAAGAGATGTTAGCCATCCACAATGTGTTCCATATCTCGTTACTTCGCAAATGCTTAGAAGTGCCAGAAAAGACTGAAGTTTTCAAGAACATCGATCACAGAGCTGTTGAGATCAATAATGACCTAACATATCGTGAGGTGCCCATCCGTATCTTAGAGGAAGCTTACAAAACCACCAGGACCAGGAGTATCAAGTTTCTCAAGGTTCAGTGGAGCAACCATACCGAGGAGGAAGCCACTTGGGAGCGAGAAGATTACATTAGGACAGAGTTCCGAGATCTCTTTAGTTCCTAGTTTTCTTTGTAAATCTCGGGACGAGATTTTGTTTAAGGGGGGAAGGTTTGTAACATCGCAAAACTTTAATCCAAGCTTATCAAGATCCAAATCACCAAAATTGGGGTTAACAAAAACTTTTCCAATTAAATTATTAAAGCATTCATGTGTATGTGCATTTAGAAAAGGAGTTGATTTGAATTGCCATGGTTCTGTGATCCATTGCTTGTAAAATGATTCTTAGGTGAAATAAACATCATCTAAATCATTCCCAAACTTTTCCCAAAGAAAAACAACTCAAAATGAATAAATGAAGTGAATGGTCATTTTGGCCCAATTAACTATCATGCCTCCTTTGAGTGTTCCTAGAACTCATTTCCCAACAGAAACAATTGTGGATCTTTGGATCCCTTGCTAGTACACATAATGAGGTACCAAGGCCCACTTTGTGATCTGCCAAAAACTTTCAAATACTATTTTTAAATAACAGTTAAAATTGAATCTACTTCATATGGGAAGATCCCACTATTTTCAAAAACCACTCAAACAAGCTCAATTTTCAAAACCCAAGCAACCACAAAGTCTCAAACTTAGTACTAGCAAACCCACCAAAAATATTTTCAAAATTCAAAAGTAAAGTTCATGCGTCCATTTCATCAAACACCTTGTGGACAGATTTCAAACAAAACAAAATTCACTATTTTGAATAGTGTTCTAGCCAAACTTGTCTCCCATTTGACCCCCTTTTGCTCCCATTGTCCCTAGATGATCTAACAAGGCCATTTAAACCCACTCCCCTACCCCCTAGTAACCTTGCCATGCCATGCCGAGCCCCACCTCGCAGGCCAACTTGGTCACTGCCACAGCAGACCACCTCCCCCTCTCTCACCATGTCTAGCAGCTAGCCAGCACCTCACTGCCGCCCACTGTCCCCTCCACGAGCCAGGCCAGGCAGTGGACCACCGCCAAACCCCCACGCCTAGTGATACGTCCAAAACATATCTACTTTCCCGAACACTTTTGCTATTGTTTCTCCTCTATACTTGTGTTATTTGGATGCAACTAATGCGGACTGACGCTGTTTTCAGCAGAATTGCCTTGGTGTCTACTTTTTTTGCAGAAAATCTACTATCAGAAAAAATCCCGGAAAATATGCCAAAAATGCTATTTCACCCAAAGACTCCAGGAGCCAGAATACGAGACGGAGAAGAGCCAGGGGGTGGCCACACCACCTGGTGGCGTGGGCCAGGCCAGGCCGCGCCAGAGGGTGGTGTGGGCCCCCCAGGCACCCCCTCGGCCTCTCTCTTCGCCTATAAGTAGCCTTCTAACCTAAAAACTTCGGGGGGTTCGACGTTTTTCCAGAAGGAGTTATGCTCCGCCGCCACCACCAGATTCCACAAAACAGCACCAGAAACTCCATTCTGGCACCCTGCCGGGACGGGGAATTGGAGGAGATCATCGCCATCATCATCACCATCGCTTCTCCATCGACCATCCATGTTTCCCCATCTAAGAGTGAGCAATCCCCTGTTGTAGGCTATGGGGATGGTAGGGATTGGATGAGATCGTTCATGTAATGGCATCAGATTGTTAGGGCATGGTGCCTAGTATCTTTTATTAGTGCTTTCTGACTTTGTTGTGACTTGTTGTGCTTAATGCTTGTCACTAGGGCCCAAGTGCCATGATTTCAGATCTGAACATGTTATTGATTCATTATGATAGTATTGTTTTTGGTCTTATCTGCAAGTTGTATACACACGTTGTTGTCCAGAACTAATGGCCCCAAAGTGACAGAAATTGGGATAACCGGAGGGAATGGCTTTAATGTGAGGATCACATGTGTCCACGGGGTGTTAATGCTTTGCTCCGGTGCTCTATTAAAAGGAGCACCTTAATTGCCAGTAGTTCCCTAGAGGCCCCGCTACAAATGGGCTGGGAGGACAAAAGATGTTGTGCAAGTTCTCATTGCGAGCACGTATGACTATATATGGAACAAATGCCTAGGATTGTCTAGTACTTGGATGCTTTATCTTATTTATCTGCAATTGCCCTATGTTTTGATTGCTATGTGAATTGCCTTGTCCATGCAACGCCCGTCCATCCATCCCTATGCCTACCGCACTCGAATCCCACTGTTTACTGCTTTTGTTACTACTGTCATTGCTTTACTACTGCTATTACTTTACTATTCCTACTTCAAAACTGTTGCTACTGATAAACTGCTGTGAGCAAGATTGTTTCCAGGTGCAGCTGAATTGAAAACTCAGTTGTTAAGGCTTATAAATATTCTTTGGCTCCCCTTGTGTCGAATCAATAAATTGGGTTTCACTTCCCTCGAAAATACTGCAATACACCCCCTATACTTGTGGGTCATCAAGACTATTTTCTGGCGCCGTTGCCGGGGAGCATAGCTTTATTTATCAAGCTCACTTGGATTCTCTATTGTTCGCTGCTATCCATCCATCATGGGTAAGTCTCGTGATGGCAAGGTTCCTATTTTACCATCCACTACAAGAAGAGGTATGGTTCTGAACACCTCTGTTGCTCTTGATTCACCATCTATTTTGAGTAAGTTCCTTACACCACCGCATACACATGCTACACACACTGCTACTACTGCTGAATCTGAAACTTCTGATGCTTATGATGCTGCTTCTACTGTGCTTGATAAGAGTGGTTCATTAGGTTCTTTCCTAGATGCTACGATTGCTAGAACTATAGCTGGAAATACCGAAACTCCTAATGAATACACTACCACACCTGTTAGCTCACCTGAGTCTAGTGAGAGTTATGACATTGAAGATGGTTACGTTGAGATGACCGATGAGTTTATTAAAGAATGTAAGAACACCCATGATAGGAGCGTTGCTAAGAGTCTCCTTGAGAGGTGTACTATTAGACCCAAATTGTATCCTGCTGCTAAGTTTGCTGCTTCTCCCATAAACATTATAGATGAAGATTATGATTTCTCTCTGGATCTATCTTACATAGCTATTGTCAAGAAATAACCTTTTTGTGGGACTAAGAATGAAAGTGCGGTAGCACATATGAATGAACTTTCTACCATGAGTGGCTTGTTTTCTGATGATATTAAGATGCGTACTTACTTTGTTGCTAATATCTTCCCCTTTTCACTGAAAGGAGAAGCTAAAACTTGGTTTAGTAATTTACCTCCTGGATCTATTAATAGCCCTGAGTGCTTGATTAGTACTTTCCTGCAGAAATATTTTCCTCCCAGTGCTAGACAAGCTATTTTGCAGGAACTTTTTGATTTTAAACAGGGAGAAAAAGAGGTATTGCCCGAATCTTGGGCAAGGTTTTGTGCTTTGATTCATGCACAAGCTGGAAGTCCATTACCTAAGAATGAACTTCTTGATATATTTTATAATGGACTAACCGAGGAATCTAGGACATACCTAGATAGTTGTGCTGATTGTGTTTTCAGGAATAGGATTCCTAAGGAAGCTGAGGAATTAATGGCTAAAATAAGCAAGAATTATGAAGATTGGACTCCTCCTAAACAAGCTATACCTGAAGTAATTGTACCTGAACCGTCTATTCCCGTGCCTATTCCAACATCAAAGAAGAGGGGAGTTATTGAATTAAATGATGAAGTGATGAAGGAAGCTAAGAAATGTCTTAAGGAGAAGGGAATTAAAGCTACAGATGTCAAGAATTTACCTCCTATAGAAGAATTATGTAAGCCTATTCCCTACTCACCCACTATTGAGGTACACTCTCTCCAACACTTTAATGAAGGTGATATCCCTTACTCTAAACCTCCTGATCAATGCTTAGAAGAATTTGATATCTTTATTGTTAAGCAAGATAACTTTAACAAAAGGGTGCAAAATCATCTAATGGAAAACACTAGAGCTATTGTTGAGTTGAAAGATATTGTGGAAAGAACCTCTAATGACGTTAAAATGATTGTTAAACACTTTCAAATGGTTCAAACTCAAATAGATCAACTCGTTAAAGTGCAAAACGACTTTCTAGTTAATGCTGCTAAAGAAAAACATGCTTATGAAATTAGAACTAGAAGTGGTGCTGCTACCCAGGATCCTCTATATCCTGAGGGGCATCCCAAAAGAATTGAGCAAGATTCTCAACAAGCTTAAAATAGTGGTTCTACTCATAAGAAAAGGAAAAAAAGAAACATAAAACTATTGTAGAACCCTCTAAACCTGCTATAGATCCTAATAGTATATCTATCTCTGATGCTGAAACTGAAAGTGGTAATGAAGAAAATGTTGTTCCTAATGAAGAAAAAGTTGAAGAAGAACCTGAAAACCACACTAAGAATACTAAATACACCAAAGAAGATTTTATTGCTAAGAAACATGGTAGTGAAAGAGAACCTTGGGTCCAAAAACCTATGCCTTCCCCTGATAAGAAACACAAGTCAAAGGAAAATGAACATTATAATAAGTTTTGTGAGTGGATGAAGCCTTTATTCTTGCAAATTACTTTGACTAATGCTATTAAATTGCCTCCTTACTCAAAGTATATGAAGGACATTGGCTCGAATAAAAGGAAGATCCCTAATGAAGAAATTTCTACTTTGCTTGCTAATTATTCCTTCAATGGTAAGGTTCCTAAGAAACTTGGAGACCCAGGGATTCCAACTATCCCTTGCTCTATTAAGAACAGTTATGTTAGAATTGCTTTGTGTGATTTGGGAGCTGGAGTTAGTGTTATGCCTTTCTCTCTCTCTATAAGAGGCTTCAACTTGAAAAATTAATACCAACTGATATATCTTTGCAAATGGCTGATAAATCTACCACTATTCCTGTGGGTATATGTGAGGATGTACCTGTTCAAGTGGCTCATAATTGCTTGATATTAACTGATTTTGTTGTGCTTGAAATGCCTGAAGATGATAATATGTCTATTATTCTTGGGAGACCTTTTCTTAATACTACAGGAGCTGTTATTAATTGTAATCAAGGAAAGGTGACCCTCAATGTTAATGACAAGGAACATACTGTCTATTTCCCCAAGAAGATTGAAAGGACTTATGGTTTGAATTCAATTGAACATGTTGAAGGCATTCAAGTTGGAGAAATATATTGTCCCATACCAAGAGAAAAATTTGAAACTATTATGATTGGGACCATTGCTATCAAGGTTGAGGTAACATAATAATTAGTGGAGTACAAAGTTTTGTCTCATATGCAATTGTTTTGGTAGCAAGACTTGATCAACCTTCTTAATAAAAGGATTCCATTGAACAAAACAATGTTTTCATTATGATTATCTCCGTTTATTTCTATCCTTTGCATTTTAGTTTTTGCTTTTGTTTAGTTTTCTTTTTGTTGTTAGTTGCTTGCATGTTAGAGTGTCTTAGAACTTCTATAGTTCTAGCCTTGTTTTGTCCTTGCATCATTTCCAAAAAAAAAATTTGTCTGTCAGAAAATCATTCTTCTATTTCTGAAAATTGCCCAAAAATAAAGTATCTCGAAAAATTCCAGAAAATTCGTATTAAATTTTTACGTGAAAAAAGGGGCAGAGGAGTACCTGGGAGGTACCAGGGGGCCCACCAGGCAGGCACACCACATGGTGGCGCGGCCAGCCTTGGGTGGCGCCATGCCCTAGTGTGGGCCACCCCTGACCCCCCCACTAACTCTCTCACCTGCCACTTTCTTCTCTCTCCCGAGTAAGCTCCAGTTCATAGCTCAAAATCGCGTTCTTGCTGTGCTTGCTCTCGATTTTTTCGATCTCCTTGCTCAGCCCATCTTTCTTGCTGAAATTTCGAGCATTTGTTCCCTGGTATGTGACTCCTCCCCTTGTCCAAGTATATTTGTGTTTAGTGGATTATATGTTGAGTATTTTGCTGCTGTAGGTGACTAGTTATGAGAGCTTGTAAGCTTGTTTGATGCTTAGAGATATAGTTTTGATGCATGTTTAGGCCTCTTGCAAGTCCCTATGAGTAGAATCCTTCATTATATTTACTTTGCAATCACTTGTTTAATAGGTGTTTAAATTTCAGAATAGAAGATGAGTGAACACCACCTAAACCAACATGAGCTTTGGGTGCCTGAGGTCATGAAGGTCCACCGGGAGGAGGAAGTTTTTCCTTCCATTTATCCATGCTCCGAGTTCATGAGAGTTGCAGGAATTCTACAAGATTTCCACACTTTGGTTTCTAATGCAGGGTTAGAGCACTTTTTGGAAGATGAACCTTGTCAATTTGTGAAGCTAACCATGTCTGTGGTGCATGACTTCCAATTTAGTCACTCTTTGCCTAACCCCATGGTCCATTACAAAATTTACAATATAGCTGTCGACCTTTCTCTTGTTATTTTTGTGCAGCTATTAAGGTACCTCAATGGGGATCATGTAGAAAGTTTAAGGACAGACCTGAACCACTCATGGATTTATACGCAGAAATTTGCCAAGGGAGTAGCTTCTCGAAGGAGAGTGGAAAAATCTGTAACATTCATCTTCCCTCCATTCGCTACTTTGCCTACTTTATTGCCAAGTGTGTTCTTGCAAGGAAAACTGCTAATAAGTTATCTTCATTTGATCTAGCATTTATCTCTGCTGCTCTTAGACGAGATAGGTCTTACAACTTGGGTGCTTTGATAGCTTTCCGTCTTGTTGCTAACCGTGAGAAAGGTGGAATTTGTGGAGGCCTCACTGCTTCTCGTTTACTAGCATTGCATGGTTTAGTGCCTCATCATCTAGACCTACAGTTTCCCATAGAAAGGCTTGATCTTAATTCCATGATACAGCATAAATTTGTTTCCTCGTAAGCTAGTATGAGTGTGTTATCTTATGAAATAACCTTTATCAAAGCTGGTTGGAGAAAGAGCAAGTCTGAGCGTGTTGTTCTTTTGCCTGCACCTGTTTTGTTTAACCTTGATAACGGGGAAGGATGGTCCCTCACTGAGGAGGAGCTTGACACGTACTTGGGAGAGCTCTCCCAACAGGAGCAGGATACTAGAAGGGAGGTCACGGATGATTTGGCCTAGCCCTCAAATGAGGCAGAGTCTTCATATCAGCAGCCCGCTTATGATTGGGGAGCTTCTTCTTCCTCTCATAGGCCCAGCTACGACCATTCTTACCAAGATCCGCCCGCTTGGAACCCCTATTCGTACATGGATTGATACCCACTTAGGCCAAAAGCCTAAGCTTGGGGGGACGTACGCCGACACCGCACTCATCTCCATATCATGTTGCGTCGGTACTTTGTATATTCATGTTTTCGTTCTCTTTTTAGTTTCCGTCCTTCTTTGCTTTTGCTTTCTAAAAATACAAAAAGACCAAAAATATTTCTGTTGTTTCTCTTTGGTTCGCTTCTTCTTTTTACCTTGGTTTGCTTTTCCCTTTTTGCTTTGTTTGAACTATTTGAAAAACCCAAAAATATTTTGCTTTGCTTGTTTTTCTCTTTTGGTTCTTATTTAAAAATCGAAAACACCAAAAATATTTGTCGTTCTTCTTTGGTTTTTGCGAGTTTGCTACAGGGTTCGGCAGTCCTCAGTGGATATTGGTTTCATATTATTATTCAAGCCACACAAGTGAAGAGCAATAATAAGGATCAATGACAACTTGAGGCGTGGTAAGAGGCTGGTAACGAACTCTATTTGTTTTCATTTTTGTACATATACTCATCACTGTGGGCTTGCTTAGTCCGTTCAAGTAGGGTGTATGTTATCTTTGGATGCTTAGTAGTTCTTGCTTTCTTATGATTAGCTCCAGCTCGCTAATAGTTTGTAGCATGTCTTATGAATGTTCGCTTGCATTGCTCTATTCATAAATTGGTATGACACTGTGGTATCCTTCTCTGAATGTTTCATTTGAATTGACTTGGCACATGCTCACGCATGCACAGGACTGTGATAATCAGTTAAGCCTTGATGAATTATTTTGCCTTGAGGATCTTGAATCACTTTCATGCCATGAGTAGTCCTGTTTTGTTGCAAGCATGATAATGACAACAATTGCTCTCTCGTTTGTCGCTCCCTTACTATTGCTAGCCTTCACTTCCACTGAGTGTTTTACTCATGTTTCCAACTCCCTAAACCAAATATTTCCAAAGTGTCCACCATACCTACCTATTAGCATCATTTGCTACTCCCATGCATATTCAATATGCCTTGTTTTCTTCCGAATAAAATGTTCGCTTGTTATGGGAAAATTAGTTAGTAAAGCTCTCACGAACTTGATGGCACACTTTATTTCCTACACTTAATAAACCTAAACCATTGTGAACTCTCCATTAAAGTTATATGCTTGCAAATTATAGGCTGGGGATTAGCAGAACCGTGCTGTCACGGGGAATGCTTTCAACACTTGTAAATATATACCCAATTGATACCTTGATATTTTTTTTGCGGATGTCGTCGGTGTGAAATAAAAGGGGAGTTTGTAAGTCCATGGAGTTATGTATGTGTGTTAGAGAAACGCCTGGGCCGCTTGTCTAATCCATGCTGACATGGTGGAAACCTGCAGCGTAACCATAATGATATCTATGAAGCATTCTTCTTATAAAAAAAGAGAGAGATCGCTATTGAGAAAAAGAAAAAAAGGAGTTTTATGAAAAGAGGAAAGAGAGAAAAAAAGCACCATTTTCCCATGGTAAATAAGAAGATTGCTGAGATACTCATTGTCTGCTTGCCTTGTCATTTTGATATGGGGATTCTTCCGTATCATCGGGCAAGGCGTACCCCGTTGGCGGTTCTCAATGATACGCGCATACTTACGATGACAAGAACTTACCGGTAACTAAAGTTGAGTGGCATGAGGAGCGACCCTCGTACTCAAGGGACTTGGGATTTTCAGTTTATAGTCTGTCAAGCATATAACTCAGATTGGACCTCACTTTCACCTTAACCACATTAAAGATGCTTATGATAGGGGTAATGAGAGATCAAAGCTAACGAGCACCATACTTTCAGCATTTGGAAGCCTTTCAAAATTATTCAAAACCTCTTCTTCTACTTGTTGAGTCTCCACATATTCTTTGAGCACCTTCTTGAGAGCATAATTGTCATTCTTTGTGTTTGTTCCATTACTTGATTATTTGTGTTATGACTTTGATACTTGTATCCTTGATATCTTTACTTCTGGTCATCACTTGAACTTCAGAGGTGCCTTGGTATTCATAATCAAAGGGCAAGCGAGATACCACTCTATCATACCTTTTTATGAGCATTGTAATGTTGCTTATGTTTGTGCTTCATGCTACTTATTATTCTTGAGTTGGAATATCTTCATAGCTTGCAATGACTATTAAGTAGACTCAGTTGCATACTCTTTATTATGAACTATCTAAGTAGTTGATCACATCGCTGAGAATATTTACATCATATGAAGCAAATGTGTTCGTGAAAGTTCTTTTATCGCACTCAGTTTTCAACTGAATTGCTTGAGGACAAGCAATAAGCTAATCTTGGGGGGAGTTGATATGTCCAAAACGTATCTACTTTCCCGAACACTTTTGCTATTGTTTCTCCTCTATACTTGTGTGATTTGGATGCAACTAATGCGGACTGACGCTGTTTTCAGCAGAATTGCCTTGGTGTCTACTTTTTGTGCAGAAAATCAACTATCAGGAAAAATCCCGGAAAATATGCCAAAAATCCTATTTCACCCAAAGACTCCAGGAGCCAGAATACGAGACGGAGAAGAGCCAGGGGGTGGCCACACCACCTGGTGGCGTGGGCCAGGCCAGGCCACGCCAGAGGGTGGTGTGGGCCCCCCAGGCACCCCCTCGGCCTCTCTCTTCGCCTATAAGGAGCCTTCTGACCTAAAAACTTCGGGGGGGTCGACGTTTTTCTAGAAGGAGTTGCCCTCTGCAGCCACCACCAGATTCCACGAAACAGCACCAGAAACTCCGTTCTGGTACCCTACTGGGACGGGGAATTGGAGGAGATCATCGCCATCATCATCACCATCGCTTCTCCATCGACCATCCATGTTTCCCCATCTATGAGTGACTAATCCCCCGCTGTAGGCTATGGGGATGGTCGGGATTGGATGAGATCATTCATGTAATGTCATTAGATTGTTAGGGCATGGTGCCTAGTATCTTTTATTAGTGCTTTATGACTTTGTTGCGACTTGTTATGCTTAATGCTTGTCACTAGGGCCCGAGTGCCATGATTTTAGATCTGAACATGTTATTGATTCGTTATGATAGTATTGTTTTTGGTCTTATCTGCAAGTTGTATACACACGTTGTTGTCCGAAACCAATGGCCCCGAAGTGACAGAAATCGGGATAACCGGAGGGAATGGCTTTGATGTGAGGATCACATGTGTTCACGGAGTGTTAATGCTTTGCTCCGGTGCTCTATTAAAAGGAGCACCTTAATTGCCAGCAGTTCCTTAGAGGCCCCACTACAAACGGGCTAGTAGGACAAAAGATGTTGTGCAAGTTCTCATTGCAAGCACGTATGACTATATATGGAACACATGCCTAGGATTGTCTAGTACTTGGATGATTTATCTTATTTATGTGCAATTGCCCTATGTTCTGATTGCTATGTCAATTGTCTTGTCCATGCAACGCCCGTCCATCCATCCCTATGCCTACCGCACTCGAATCCCACTGTTTACTGCTTTTGTTACTACTGTCTTTGCTTTACTACTGCTGTTACTTTACTATTCCTACTACGAAACTGTTGCTACTGATAAACTGCTGTGAGCAAGATTGTTTCCAGGTGTAGCTGAATTGACAACTCAGTTGTTAAGGCTTATAAATATTCTTTGGCTCCCCTTGTGTCGAATCAATAAATTGGGTTTCACTTCCCTCGAAAATACTGTGATACACCCCCTATACTTGTGGGTCATCACCCAGTGCGACTGCACCATGCCGAGCACGCGCCAGAGCGCCGCGCCTGACACGCGTGCACAAGCCGCCACTCGACCACAGCCCGCGCCCACCGCGTCGCCATGAACTAGGGAGCACGCCAAACACCCCCATTCACCGTCCAGCGCCTCACAGCCATCGCTCGTCATCGAAGTCGCCGTCTCTGCTGCTCAGAGCGCCAGCTTCACCGTCCCTAATCCCGCATTAAGTTCCTAGAGCACCGCCAGGAGACCGCGCGTCGATCGCCACCCGTAGCCATGCCGCTAGCAGCCCGTAGCCATGTCGCCACCGTCGACTGGGCATGCCGCGCTGTCCCGCCATCGAGCCTATAGAAGGAGAGCACCCCCAGCCATTTGCAGCACAACACTCCACTCCCCTCACCTCACTGATCATCCCACACCTCTAGCTGGAGCAGGCTGCCTCTGGAGGAGAAGGGCACCGCTGATTGCGACCACCCTCGGAGCTGATGCGACCGTCCCTGAGCTCGCCGTCGACCACCAGTTCGTTTGCCTGCCTCGCCGTCGTTGCTGGAGCCCTGGTACGCCCCCTATGCACCCCCACCGAGCCATTAGGGTTAGAGCTCGCCGGCGACAGGTCCGTCGTCGACGACGATCCCCAGCCGTTGATGCCCGTTCTAATCCAACGTCCCACTTTGCCCCGTACCGCTTCGCACGTTATGAGCCGCTGACCTGTGGACCCCCTTGTCAGCTGAGCCCCGCGCTGCGGAGTGACACTGGGCCGGCCCGTTAGCATTTCCACGCAACCCAGTTAGTTTGAATTAGGATTTTCCTTTTTAGTTTAAACCTAGTTTTGTCTCTCTGTTTGAAATTCAATTCAGAAAGATTTACAAATCCAAATGGAGTGATTCAAATTTTGCTAGAAAGCTACTGAAAAGATATAACCAAGCCCATTGGATTTAATTAATTTAGAGTTATATATCTCTCCTAGTAAAAATAATAAAACAGAAGCATTTGCACCTTGCAACATTTTTATAAAATCAACCAGGATAGATTTTGAGTTGATTCCAACTCTCAAAAATCACATTTCAATATATCTATCTGAATATGTAATAATATTAAGATTTACATGCAGTGACCTTGGACTAGTACCAAAATAATGCTATATAGGCATTTCTAGTCACTTTAAATCATTAAATAATGAACTAAAACTAATGTAATTATGATCCAACCCTTAAATCACATTCCCACATGTTAAAATATGTGGTGATGACATGTGTTCACAGGATCCCATATTTGAAGTGGTGAATATTAAATCTTAGTTCATTTTTCAATGAGTAGAAATTACTTTTCTAAAATAAAAAGGATGAAATTATTGAATTAAAATTGTGATGCTTGTGATGATAATAGATCGTCAACTATATGCCTTAGAGTGCTATTTGGAATAGTTAAGTATTGTTTGGTGATTGTGTACTCCGTATGTATTTATAGACGATAGTACCGACCAAGTCTACGAGGAGGAGGAGTTCTACCAAGAAGAAGAAGAAGAAAACTTCAACCACTGCACTACCCAAGGCAAGCTAACACTTGCAAGTATAATGCTTAGCAAGCTAGGATTAAACTAGATGGTTTAGCAAAGATGCTATAGGCATGCTTTGGTTACACTACCTTGGCTAGTATTTACCCCAAGTATTAATTTCAAGCTTTACTTCCTTTACTTTACACAAAGTCGTTTACTTGTTTCAAAGATAGCATAAAGAGTATAAAACTTGGCCTATATAGAACCCTTTAGATGTCATTCTATGGCATGAGATTGATCCCATCTTTTCCACCTTAGTGAACACTCTTAACTTAGTAGTTTAGAGTAGATAAAAACTTGAGTCACTTTAGATGGGAACACTTGGTGAAAATGAATTATGAAAACCTTAGAATGATGAGTCATTCTATTGAGATGTTTTGACATGTGTTGAGAAGCACAAATGGTTTATGATGGTGAAAATGTTGAGGCATGAGTCTTAACCCTTTTATAAAACTGATGGTTGGATTCGGATGTGATACCATTCCAAATTTACTGTACAACCACACTACCTGAATTGGGTAAGGCTTAGCCGAAAGTTTATATGCATTAGTATTAGTTCCCTCGCGGGAGAGGTTTGAGCTGAGGCTACCTCTCAATGTTGTCCACCTATGTAGTGCCCAAGATGACTGATGGTCATGGTTGGGAGGCCATGCTCATAGGAGAGGTGCTTATACTAGGGTGTGTAAAGGGAAGGTTGTGTTTGATTATCTACATACTAAGTATGATGATTCAGGGTTATCCCTGACATATGTATCGAATCTTGTGGTGAAAGTGTACCACCTCTGCAGAGTGTCAAACTATTCGAATAGCCGCGTCCGCGGTTATGGACAGTTGGAATGGCCATATTGTTTTGTTGTCAGATGTTTTCAAAATGACTTATGAAATGAATGATGAATTTTGACTTGACCACAACAGGGTGGTGTTTTATGACAATAGCTTCCCAACTTAAGTGATTTTAGAACTTTATTTTATCTTTCTTTGCTTCTGAACTCAGCTTAGGTTTCAAACTTAACTTTATAGTTAAACATAGAGTTAGCACTTTAACTTAGAATGATACTACTTGTTAGTGGTAGTTTGCGAGTACCTTAAGAGTACTCATGGCTTTTGTCCCTGGCTATTCTCATGGCCAGACTATGAAGGAGACTATCAAGATGATGGCCAGCAGGACGGTTATGATAACTAGGACTATCTACCTTCGTCAGCATTGCCTGTGCCCCTGAAGATGGACCCCACCGTTGCGCTTATCTTTTATTTCCGCTGCTTGTTGTATTAAGACTAGATCATGAGATCCTTCTTTGTGTAAGACCTTATGTATGGTTTGTAATGGATGATGTACTATGATATCCAATCCATTATGTCTTGCAAAAATGGTAATCCTAGGATTGCGAGGTATGGCATAACGGGCATCTAGGATTAAAAATCCGGGTGTTGACAGATGGTGAAGCCTGAAGATGAGGAATAAGCCAAGAAACCTCATGGGAAGGGATGCATGGAGTCGCTCAAGATCATATCTGTGAACTACTCTTCGCCAAAGCGTAAGAAGTCTTACCACTCCTTAGCACGAACCTATCAGGAGACTATGGCTCATACGTCAACAACAAAGAAGATCACCATAAATGCGTGCATGAGCATGAAGCCGTAAGAGGACTGGATTCAACCTTCTAGATGTACCAGTTGGTGTGCATGTCCCGGAGAATGAACACCGTCTTAACAGGATAGAGAAGTACCAGAAAGAAGAGCTCGTCCATAGGGAGATCATGTGCAAGCGCCTCTTGGGTATTGAAGGCAAGAAGGAACTCAATGACATGATGAGCAAAGTTGTTGATGGGATGTTCCTCTTGCGTTCGGATCTACAGAAGTGCCTCCAACGCATATCTTCTCTGGAAAAGACAAACAAGAAGCTTCGAGTGGCACTCTCCGACAAGACTTATTCACCATGAAGCACACCACGGTATCAAATAATCGCAAGAGATTATTTTATCCACTCGGCTTTGACTCCAAGCTTGGGGGATCTGTGAGAACCTTGTAATCTATCTTAGAGTTTTTGCATATTTACTTTTCTACACGCATGGTTAGGTATAAATTTCCGAATTTGCATTAGTTGCATAAACTTCGAGTTCGCTTTCTTCAAGAGAAGAATTACATCCGTTGAGTTATGAGACTCTATGATAATTGAAATTGTGTTTGATTCATGATTATTATATTAGATGATTGAACTAGGTTGAGTGTTATGATACTGGTACAGCTGTCATAATTTTAGGGACTTCCACACCAATAGAAGTATTGATTAAATTATGAGAAGTAGAATTCTGGTAGCATATTATAATTAAGAGTTTTCAAAAGCCATTGAAGTAGTGAGCATGATCAAATAGTTTGCTAAAAAGAAAAATAGAAAAGGGAGCAAGTAAAAATATAGACATACAAGTATCAAAAATAATAAGAAGAAAGCAGCTATCAAAAGAATCAAACATAGAAAAAAAGAGAAAGACGAAAAGAGAAAATGACCATGAATCTTCACTATTAAACTTAGCGCTCAATATCTTTAAAATCCATGATTATATGATATGTTGAATCACTAGTAGCTTCTTATAATTTCATTGATACTGAAAAAGGTGTGGAAGCCTCTAAGTTATGTAATGTGTAAGGGTATGGTAATACCCCCGATGTATCTCTACATCTGATGTTGTATTCCTGCTTCAATTTCTGCCTCATTTATTGTAATTACTCGTGTCTCATGAACATGATGATCTTGTCCATAAGCCACCATCTTGCTCGGGACGAGCAAGAGCCTAGCTTGGGGGAGTTGATGCGTCCAAAATTGAAGCATATTTACCTTTTGTTTTTGTATAAATAGAATAGGGATTTTTGTATTTTACCGCGCCTACGTGCGCTATTTTGTTCTTGTTTCAACAGGATCCCAAATCATGGAGTCATATATGAACATATCAATTAGAGCTGTCATATTGTGTAATTATATGATATTTCTAAGTGATAAAAGTCATTTTATGAATTTGCCTTCGCTCCTACAAGAATACCAATCACAGAGGAGGAATCAACATGGTTAATGACCACTAGTACGGGCGGAGCCCGCCCATACCATCCACCCGTACCAGGCGCCATCATGACTGCCTCGTCAAATACTTCTCTCTGGCGAAGACGAGAGGGAGACCCGACATTCACAGCCACCAGAAACCACGAAACACCACATCCGAGTGGGATCTGAAGGAGGAACTTGGCCAGGGTAAAATCCTAGCTGATCCACGGATCATTGGAGGACAACGCACCATCCCCTTCATCATGAACTGCTGCATCTTCATTACCACCATTACTCCATCTTTCATCTATTAGATCTCTTTGTAATTTCAGATCCAATTGTGGTTTGCATTAGATCTACCCCCGTAGTTTAATCCATTCATTTGATTATGATGATGTTGTTGATTTCTTCCATGAGTGAGTAGTTCCTTTGTTCTTGGGGAGATGGAGAAACCCTAGCACAATTATGAACTTGTAATAAAGATGATCTATTCTTGTGTCCGTATGACTTGCTTGTCTATGATATAATTATGATTTGTGTTTGATCTCTCACTTTAGATGGTATGTGTAGTCGGTCGCATATCATATGCTTTCGGGACTAAAGGGAGGGAGAAACCCTTTGGACGTGTCTTGGAAGCGTATAAAAATGCCCCGTGACGGATTGGTGCCAGCTCGTAACCTACACGATCAAAGGGGATTAAAGAGGGACTCCCTAAGCTCATTACCATATCCATGGGGAAACCCTTAATTGCGGTGGTTTGTATGGGTGATTGCTCTCAGACATTGCAGTGGTTATTTAGAGGTGACCTCACACTTCGCTCAACAAAGTGGATTCCTACAAGCCTTGTCGTGAACATCTTATTATGGGGCTCTCTCCACACATATCATGACATAAGGAGTATGCTATCTTGATTACATATAACAATAATACTATGCTAGTGGTGTATCCTACATGCCCGAGAACGTTTTAGCCCTATTGAGTTCAACCACGCTTTCATACAATCTTGTTACTTGTTTTAATTACTTTTCTGCAAACAACCATAAACCTTTCAAACACCCTTTACTTGAGATCAAGGACATCTTATAAGTATTCTTTGGTAGATAGTAACGAGGGGCATAAAGACCTTAATTAATAGCTCTCCGTGGGTTCGATATGTTTACTTCGAAACTAGCTACAATTAGTCTATGCACTTGCAGTTATCACTATGTCACAATGCGCTTTGGGTAGAAAACGCTGGCGCACTGTACCCACGGATGATACAACATTTCATCCATGATCAAATTGGTCAAAAGTACACGCTTACATGGACGACATTGTGGTGATGTCAAAGAAAGAAATAATCTTATTACCGATTTATAGGAAACATATGATAACCTCTAAAAATACAACATGATGGTTAATCCTATGAAGTGTGACTTTGGGGTACCAGCCGAAAATTGTTGGGATTCATCATTTCACATCACGGAATCAAGGTGAACTCGGAGAACATCAAGGCCATCCTCAACATCAAGAGGCCTACATGCCTGAAGGATATCCAACGTCTCACAGGGTTCATCAGTCGACTTGGCGAGAAGGCCATGTTGTTCTACAAGTTCCTCAAGAGGGTGGACAAATTCTTTTGGATGGACAAGGCAGATGCTACATTGCAAAAGTGGACGAGATTACTCTCCTCTGCACCAATCCTCGCAGCACCGGAGTCAATGGAGCCAATGTTAGTTTACATGGCAACAACCAATCAGGTAATCAACATTGTTGTCGTGGTAGAGCGTCAAGAAGCGAAGCATGAACATGGAGTTTAGCATCCCATTTACTATATAAGCGAGGTGTTGATAGAATCCAAGCAGCACTACCCGCACTACCATAAGTTATCTTATGGAGTTTTCCTTGCCTCATGGAAGCTAAGGCACTATTTCCAGGAGCACCCAATCATAGTAGTGAGCAAAGCTCCTCTATCTAACATCATCAACAATGGCGAGGCCAAAAGAAGGGTGGCGAAGTGGGGAATGGAACTTGTCGCCTTTGAAATCACCTACAATAGGTGCGACGCTATCAAATCTCAAGCCTTGGCGGATTTTATTGCAGATTGGAAGCAAACCCCAACTGATACTCATATGTAAGAACCAGAGTTTTGGGTCATGGACTTCGATGAATCCAAGATGCTCAATGGCTCGGGGGATGGTGTACTACTATAGTCACCAACAAGAGAGAAGCTTCAGTATGTCCTATAGATCCACTTCAACGCTACCTACAACATGGCGGAGTATGAAGCTCTTATTCACGGACTTCGTGTTGCCAAGGATATTGGCATCAATCACATAGTTTGATGTGGAGATTCCAACTTGGTTGCGTGGCAAGTGGCTGGCACCTAGAATGTGCGGAATCCTATGATGACAGCATATCAAGAAAAAGTGGATGAGATAGCCAAGAGCTTCGATGGCTAATAAGTCAAGTATGTCAAAAGAGAGGTTAATGAAGCAGTGGATCTGCTATCAAAGCTTGGATCAATGTGCAAGACAATCCCACCTAACATTTTCCTGGAACATATTTGGGCACCATTTGTGAAGCGAGCAGACCATGAAAATCCAGATAGAGTTGACTCATTTGTCAACATTGTGGTAGAGATCCCTCCGGCATGGACATAACATTCATGGATTACCTCAAATATGAAACTTTGCCGATTGATAAAGCCGAAAGCCGATGCATAATACGCATATCAAAGATCTACACCATCATTGACGGCCAACTATACAAAAGAAGCACCACAGTCATATTCCTACGGTGCAAATCTCAATAGGAAGGAATGGAGATCCTGAGGAAGATCAATCTCAGTGATTGCGGGCATCACGCTGCTCCCAAATCATTGGTATCCAAAGCCTTTAGGCAAGGATTAGTGGATTACCGCCAAGGCAGACACTAACAAACTGGTTGAGACATGTCTTGGGTGTCAGTACTATGCGAGTCAACCACATGGTCGAGCTGAACAATTGCGGACTATACTAATCACATGGCCATTTGCAGTGTGGGGGCTTGACATGGTTGGACCCTTGAAGACATCACCTTGTGGGTTTACACATCTTCTCATAGAAGTTGATAAATTCACTAAATGGATTGAATCTAAACCCATTAGAAAGCTCAATGGGGTAATAACCCTAAAATTTGTTTCGGATATCATGGTGAGATTTGGTCTCCCACACAACATCATCACCGATAATTACAACAACTTACCGCTTGGATAAGTAGAGGCTTACTATCACAAGAAAGGTATCTTCCTTGAGTTAGCATTTGTGGCGCATCCACAGTTTGCGGTCAAGTTGAAAGGGCCAATGGACTAATTATATAGGGAATCAAGCCACGACTAGAGGCACCGCTGCATCGTAGAGTTGGAGTTTGGGTAGAATATTTACCATATGTGCTATGGAGTTTAACAACTACTCCTGACAGATCTACCGGCTACACTCCTTTCTTCATGGTCTATGGAGAAGAAGTAGTCCTTCCTACCGACGTCCTCCACGATTCGCCGCCTATGATGTAGATGAAGCTGAAGAGTCCAGGCAACTATCTGTGGACCTGCTCGAGTAAGAACACGTTCTGGCTGCCTAGAGAACCGCCATCTACCAGGAGAAGCTACATAGCTACAATAGTCCCCACATTCGGCATCGCTTGTTTAAGGAGGGTGATGTAGCGCTTCGCCTCAAGTATAAGAAGTCCCACAAGCTATCCCCACCTTGGGAAGGACCTTTCATCATAAGAAAAGTGTTGCTCAATGGTTCCTATTACCTCATCGATATTCACAAGTTGAAAGATAGGCCAGGAAAATATCGCAACGCAAGCAACGTGACCCTTATGGTGATTATCTGGGGAGTGATCAGCCATGGAACATAGCACATCTACATCTCTTTTATACTTATCATAGTTCCTTTATGTAATATGTACCTTATATGATCAACGAAATAAAGCATTTGGTTCACTCATATCCTAAGTCTTTTACCTCCTTTAGTTGTTCATTTTTAGATCATATAAAACCTTTTATGCACAAGTTTGCATTTGCACTTGTCAAAAATCTGCCTTCGGGCGTTACCTTAAGTTTTCTGGTCTACACATTTTTTGTTGTTTTTGTGTGGATTCAGGGTAGTGATTTTTCGGCACTCGAAGTTGGCGGTTTTTCTTCTTAGGTTTATGATGGTGCTATTGAACATCATCACCTAAGGGCAAAGGTTTTGTTCTAAGAGTTTTCCATCTCATGAAAGGTCAAGCACAAAAACCAGAATAATGGATAAGCCAGCACTTGCTTAAAAATATAAACTAATATACATGTCAGACTTAATTAAGTAGGAGGAGGCTTGTAGCCAAGTTTTCTACCTTACTTGCAAGTTTCCCGCATTACATACAAAATATACAAAGACATATTTGATACAACATTGTTTATGTCTCTAGTGTAGGAGACTTAGACACTGCATCATCAGCAATAGGAGAATCTTTGCTGCCAACCTCCTCGCTCTCCTACAAGACTAAGGAAGATTCTGAAGTGATAGGAGACACATCTGGAAGATCTTTAGTAAGGACGAAGACATACACCTTGACTAGGTTGTCCACCTTGTTGTTGTAGCCGACCAAGGAGTTCCAGACAACAGTGCTATCAATCTCCATGCCGTTCTCGTCAACGACTGACATGCTAGAGGTGATCAACTTGATGTTGGCATCGTCATAATAAGCTTTGGTTAGCAATAGTGTCATCCTTGCTCCTGACCTGATGAAAAAAAAACTTTTAGCTATTGATCTTCTCGGGGGCTTGCCGCATGATCTTGGAGAATTTGGCAGTAGAAGCACCTTGCTTGATGGAAATATCTAGTCACTAGGAAATCTCCTTGAGTTTCTTGATGATGGTGGTGATGAAGTTTTCGGCCAGAATCATCCGGCTTTTGAGACTTGGCGTGCTTGCTCCCATGTTGGCCAAGCCGATGGGAGATACGCGGAAAAATCAAAGGCCGTGAGTATCAAACAATTAAATTTATCCGGCTTGCAAAATAGAAAGTGCGAGATAACCCATCCATGATGCATTACATTCTCATATGAAAGGGTGAGGCACAAGAATTAATGATTTATCAATAATTCCTCCTTCTTTGATGATTATTTTGCAGGAATTTGATGATGTATTTCCCTCCAAGCTACCTCATGGGCAACCTCCACTTCGAGGAATTGAGCACCACATTGATCTTATTCCGGGTGCTCCACTTCCATACCATGCCACCTACCGCACAAACCCCAAGGAGACAAAATAAACTGAAAGGCAAGTTCAAGAACTTCTCTCCAAAGGTATGATTCGATAAATCCTAAGGACAGGCATGGTTCCCATGATTCTTGTTCCAAAGATAGATGATACTTTGCATATGTGTATGGATTGTCGTCCCACCAGTTCCATCACCATACATTATCGTCATACTATATGTAGACTCTACAATAAACTTGATGAAATTAGTGGTGCCACTATATTTTCTAAAATTAATCTTCATAGTGATTACCACCAAATCCGCATGTACATTGGTGATGAACGGAAAACCACATTAAAGACCAAAGTTGGTATCTATGAGTGGTTGGTTATGCAATTTGATTTATCGAATGCCCACCTACTTTCATGAGATTGATGAACCATGTCTTGCATTCTCTTATTGGAAAATTTGTTGTGGTGTATTTTCGATGACATTCTTGTTTATATAAAATCATTTGAGAATAATGTTCAACATGTGAAAGAACAGTTTTGAAAATTCTAATGAAAATATTTTTTCTAATAATCCCAAGTGTTCATTTGCTCGTGACAAATTGATTTTTTTTGTTTCATTGTTTTTTTGAACGACATAGAAGTGGATAACTCAAAAGTTTAAGATATTCAAAATTGGCCAACACCAACAACGGTTGGTGAAGTACAAAGTTACCACAGTCTAATCTCAAGAATTTCTATACAATTGCTTGCCCCCTCAACGATTTGACTAAAAAATGTACCTTTCATTTGTGGACAAAGGACAACAAATTGCTTTTAATGAACTTAAAAAGAGGTTAAGCGAAGCTCCTCTACTTGTTTTACCGGATTTCTCGAAAACTTTTGAGTTCGAATGCGATGCAAGATGCATTGAAACGAGAGGCATACTTGTGTGAAACAGTCACCCCATTGCTTACCATAGTGAAAAGTTTGATGGTGCTCGCCTCAACTATCCCATTTATGGCAAGGAGTTGTTTGCTTTGGTTTGTGTTTTACATGTTTGGTAACACTACCTTTGGCCCAAAGAAATTATAATTCATTTCAATCATGAGTCGTTAAAATATTTGAAGTGTCAAGCCAACTTGAGCAAAAGGCATGCTAAGTGGGTAGAATTCATGGAATGTTTTCCCTACATTGTGAAATACGAAAAGGGTAGAGATAATATTTTCATAGTTTCTCTTCCTTGCAAGAACACCCTCCTACTTAGATGACTTGAGATAAGTGTATTGGGTCTCAATGACATTAAAGATTTATATCCTTCTGATTGTTTATTTGGCCTAGTTTTTGCAGAGTGTTCCACTGAAAAGCCATTGATGATTTCTATTTGCATAAAGGATTTCTTTTCAAAAAAAATTGCATTCCAAAGTCGTCTCTTCAACTTTTTCTACTCCAAGAGGCTCACAGAGGAGGCTTAATGCCTCACTTTGGCCATGATAAGACATATGCCATGTTGTCTACTCACTACTTTTGGCCAATGATGAAATGAGATGTGGAACGACCTGTCCAACGGTGCACTACGTGCTTACAAGCTAAGTCCAAATCCAACCTCTTTGGTATTTAAACTCCATTTCCTATTCCACATGCACCATGGTTCTCATAAGCATGGATTTTGTCTTAGGGTTACCTAGACCAAAGCATGCTCATGACTCCATGTTGTTATCATTGATAGATTTTCTAAAATGGCTCATTTCATTCTATTCCATAGAACAGATGATGCTTCACATGTTGCAAATTTATTTTTTTAGGTAAATCATCCGTCTACATGGTGTGTCCAAGACAACCATCTCCGACCGCGATGTCAAGTTCATGATCTATCTAGGTAATCGCGTCTGAGACAAACTCTTCCATGATAAGGTGAACTTGCTCCTATCTATGTGTGACTTTTATTCCACCTTGGATGGATTTCTACTTAATACCAATACCCTTTGCATACTTAGGTTTGAAACCTAAGAGAAATGCCAAGCTACCATGGAAGATGGACAACAGGACCATGAACAAGAAGGCAAGAAGAAGAACCTGCCTTAGGCCGGCCGATTGATAGGGAAAAGTTGTCCGATCTTTTGATGAGATGTTGATAGTTCATTTGGATGGAGTTCAAGCTTGACGATCTGACTACACGTGTGAGAACGAGCGCCAATGCAACCGCTAGGCCAATCTCCTATAGGTTACTGATCTTGTCGAAGCACGATCAGACTGACCAACGATGGTCTTAATTCCTACCTGATATCGAGAACAAGTAAGAACTAATATTGCAATCAAGATATTGCAGATATTGATGAAAGCTTTATTGAATAAGGTGGGATCATGAATAGGTGCAAAGTATCGGAGGTCTCTGCGACACTCAAGCCTTGGCGAAGTTATAATGATGGCTAACTTTTAGTCTAAACAAAATCCGAGTCTAAAAGTGATGGCTATGGGGGTATTTAAGGAGGAAAAGGTAAAGGTTTCGGCCAGCCATAGGTATGGTGGCCGGACCAAACCCTAGAAGGCCTTTTCTCCTCAAATACGGACTCTAAAAAATGGCTTATTTAATTCTTACAAATATAACATGGGCCTAGCCCAAAATAAAGGTGGCGCAACACCATATTAAACTATGGACAAATCTATGAAGTGTAATTCTTGAATATTTCGTCCAAGTCTTCAATCATCATTATGGCGGCTTCAAAGTTCTAAAATCTCCGCTTGCAGCTTCATCTTCAATCCTCACATGCTTGCTTCTATCTCCATGCACGATCATGTTTCAATGCTTGTCCCTCTCGTCCATGATAGGTCCATCATTCCTACGAGTAACAAACACACATGATTTAGGCAACATCATATTCTCATGTATGTGAGGAATAGTTCCAAGAAATGAAAGAACGTGATAGTTAAGTTTTTTGGCACGAGCTCGAGTGATCGGTCCTTGTATTTGTGTAGATGTAGGTACAATGGTTGTATCAATAGATGGGATGTCCTCATCTTGCTCCCCTTCTTGAATTGAAGTCGTCCTCGACGCAATCTCATCTTACTCACTAAAGAAAGGCTTCAATCTTAGCTAGATCCACTTCAATACCGTGTGATGTAACACCATAACCAAGAAACGCAACTCAATTAGTGCAAAAGGTGAACTTATCAAGATTACCAAACAAACGTGCATCATGTAAAGCATTGAAGACAGCACACAAATGTTCCAAATGATCCTTTAAAGATTTGCTATAAATCAGAATATCATCAAAGTAGACTACCACAAAACATCCAATGAAAGCATGTAAACTTCGTTCATTAATGTCATGAAAGTGCCAGGTGCATTAGTTAAACCAAAAGACATTACTAACCACTCATATAAACCAAACCTAGTTTTAAATTTTTTTTTCCATTCATCTCCCAATTTCATACGAATCTGGTGGCAACCACTACGCAAATCAACTTTAGAAAACATGGTAGAGCCACTCAATTCATCAAGCATATCATCTAAACGTGGTATAGGATGACGGTAATGAATAGTAATATTATTGATAGCTCTACAATCAGTACACATGCATGAAGAACCATCTTTCTTAGGTACCAAAATAATAGGAACAACACATGGTCTAAGAGACTCGGGAATGCGATCTTTGTCGAGTAGTTCCTGAATTTGGCGTTGTATCTCCTTTGTCTCCTCATGATTGGTTCTATATGGCGCGTAGTTGGGAAGAGTGGAACCAGGAATTAGATCAATTTAGTTCTCCATTCCTCTAATAGGTGGTAGTCCTGGTGGCATCTTAGATGGGAAAACATCCTCATATTCCTGCAAAAGGTTTGGAACAATAGGTGGCTGTTGGGGGGATACCCCCGGGTAGGGTCACGCCGGGGTATAAAGGCCAAGTTAGCCGAGGTTCGGCAAGGCCAAAGCAGATGCTGGCCGGGTCACCTCAAGGCAGGCCGAATCACGGGGTAACCCAGACCAGGGGCGTTCGCCTAACTAAGTCTCAACCGACTTAAGCAGTAAGTCGAAAGTGCATGTTTTACTTATATGCAGGAACAGGTGTGGCCAGATCAACTATGATCCGGGTCACATTTGGCTTCTAGGAGAAGGAAGGAATCTAGCTGGTCAAAAGGAGCCCCGGTACGCACTACCTGAGCGAAGCGAGCAAGGACAGGACCACCGGGGCGTGGCCGACAAGGGTGACGACGCCCATGTCGGCTGACGCGGACGCCGCAGAGGCTCACGTAGCTAAAGCATGTGTGACGCGCGGGAAAAGCACCCTGGTCGGCTTACTATTTTGGGGGGAGGCATATTCTTAGGAATATGCTTCCACGTATGCCCTAGGCAGAGACCGAGCTCCCTCTATAAAAGAGGAGCTAGGGTTTCAGTAGAGGGGGTTGGTTTTTCTGCTATTGAGTTTTGGCTAGGGTTTTAGGTGCGATCTGTGGGTGAGAGTACGAGAGCTCCTTCTTCCTCCTCTCGCCAATACAGCTCGAGGAGCACTTGTAATCTTGGCAACAGAGCAATACAAACAGCTGTGTGAAGAATCACTTCACTATCCCTCCCTAGATTCCCCTAGCGTGTATTAGTCCCCACCTTTAGCCTATCCATGGCATCTGCCGTGACACCACCACGACAGTTGGCGCCCACCGTGGGGCTAGCGGCGCTAGCAGGGGTCAAGATCCGGACGGGAAACATCATCGGCACCGGCGAACGCATCGTCTCCGGGCTCGTTCAGCGCTTTGGAGCGCTGGATTTCGTCAGCGACAACGCAGGCTGCTTCGGCACGCACCCTCTTCCGTGCAATGGCCTCTTCGTCAGGCTCGGCGCGCACAAGGTCTACGTTGCTGTTGACATGTCATGCGTTCATCCGCGTCACGTCGTCGAGGCGGGGGAGCCACCCCTCACCGTGGTTCCTGGAACGCGTATCGCTCGCTCCCAGGACCATGCAGAGGTGATGATGACTGCGCTAGGTGCGGGCACGAGCAAAGATCCGGCGCCAGATCCAGAGGTAACGCCTAAGGCGCCGAGGAAAGGTAGAGGTCCTCCACTTGAGAGGCCAGAAAACGTGTTGAGGGAAGCAATGGACAGCTTGGCAAACCCTGTAGTAGCAGCGGTAGATCCGGCTCGAGCGCAGGCCGAGCTAGAAGAAACTAGGCAGAAAATACTAGAAGGCGCAAAAAAGATAGCCGCGGCACAGCAGTCGTTGAATATGACGCTGCGTGAGTACGCAAAGGCGAACAAGGTTGACGCTGTAAAAGTGAAGGGAAGAAATCTCATGAGTGAGATGAACAGAGAGGGTGATATTGGGATTGAGGAATCAGAAAACTGTTTGACCGTGGGGCTGCGGAGGTATAGTACCCCGGCAAAGAACCTCAAAGCAGCTGATGCAGCTGCATCCGAGTTAGAGGGTCTGACGGGTGAAGCCCGGCAAAGACAACAGGATAGGGTTAATGAGCTGGTTCGGATCGCGAACAGGCAAAACGAGGAACTGACTTGATCTATGTCCCAGAGGACACGAAATCCGGAGCTGTGCCCATGGACATTGACATGGGAAGTGGTGCGCGAAACCCGGGGACTGCCACGGCAAACCCCGGGGCTGCTTCAGTGAACCCGAGGACTGCTCCGCAAGACCCGGGGACTGCTCAGCGTGGTCCGGTTGAAGTTATGTCGGTGGATCAGATGGAGATTGATGAGGATGTGTTCCCTATGCGAGCAATACCGGCTTGGGCATTACCTATATTTTAGTTCCTGAAAGATGGAAAGTTACCCAATGAGGAAGTGCTGTCTAGGCAAACACAAAGGAGGGCAAAGGCTTACACGATCATCAATTCCGAACTATACAAAAGGAGTGTGACCAATGTCCTCCAGAGATGTGTTGACCTGGAAGAAGGGCTTGACATCCTCCGAGATATACATCAGGGGGAATGCGGCCATCATGCCTCATCCCGAGCCTTGGTAGCAAAAGCTTTCCGGCACGGATTCTACTGGCCAAATGCCTTAGAGCAAGCGGAAGATCTGGTGAGAAAATGTAATGGTTGTTAGAGGTACGCTACCAAGACACATATGCCAATGTCGGAACTCAAGACCATACCAATTACTTGGCCATTTGCCGTATGGTGCTTGGATATGGTTGGCCCGTTCAAACCAGCAAGGGGAAATATGACTCACATTCTGGTAATGGTGGACAAGTTTACGAAGTGGATTGAAGTAAAGCCTATATGAAAATGTGATGGAGCTACGGCCGTAACGTTTCTCAAAGATATCATCTTGAGGTACGGTTATCCTCACAGTATCATAACTGATAATGGCACAAATTTTGCAGAAGGAGCATTTGCGCGTTTCTGCCGGGATAAGAAGATCCGGCTGGACGTAGCCTCGGTAGCCCACCCCGCATCGAACGGACAAGTGGAAAGATCCAACGGATTAGTATTATCCGGGATAAAACCCCGGCTCATTGAGCCGCTGCAAAGATCAGCGGGGTGCTGGATAGAAGAATTACCAGCGGTACTGTGGAGTTTAAGAACAACTCCGAATCGATCAACAGGCTATACGCCGTTTTTTCTTGTATATGGGGCAGAAGCTGTATTACCAGCCGACGTAGAGCATGATTCGCCTAGGGTCACCCAATACACAGAAGCTGAAGTGCAAGAAGCCCGGCAAAATGATGTTGATCTGCTGGAAGAAGCGAGAGAACTGGCACTGTCCAGATCCGCCATATATCAGCAAAATCTCCGACGCTATCATAGCCGGAAAGTGTGCCCCCGAGTCTTTCGGGAAGGCGATTTGGTGCTCCGGTTGGTACAACGTACTACTGGCATGCATAAATTATCCCCCGCCATGGGAAGGGCCATTCATCGTGAGCAGGGCATTGCACAATGATTCTTATTATCTTATAGATGCAAAGCCATAGGAAAAGAACAAGGCGGACAGGTCCAGAGAGGAATCTAAGCGACCATGGAATATAGCTCTACTTCGTCCTTTCTACACTTAGCTAAGAAGTGTATGTATCCGAGTCATCTCATATGTCGGTATGTATGTCGGCAATGAGCTTATCAATGAAATGTTGGCACCTCGAGCAGAAACTCGGGGACTGCCTTAATAATGTTTGTTGTTTTTGTGCGTCAGCTAGAATAACTTATTCTACTTAACTCGGATTAGTAATGTGTGAGCACCAAGAACCCAACTCTTCGACTTGCTGCTGTCCAACAAGAATTGGCTTCGTGGCAAGTAAGAGAACAAGTTTGGAATTGTGTAGCACACGAAAAACGACTAAGGAGAAGAATTTATTCGAGCCGACGTTTGTTTTTCGGACTAACCCCGTATTTATTTTCAAGTTATTATGCAGTTTTATTTTTGAGCTAAGTCCAAAAGTTTCCCAGTATTGTTAAGACAATTTTTGAAGCTTGGATTCGTAAGTCATAAAACCGAATCAAGGTAGACACGAAACGAGCCAAGAGATTGGACGAACAAGAAAAAGAAACTCGGGGACTACACCCAAGTTAATCCGGCATAAGAACTTAGTAGCAAAATATCACATCTATTTGGAATACAACTCCACCCGGCATACCGGGTATCTGATAAACTTTCGAGTTTTTTCGCTCAAGGAGCAGCAGGAGGAAGTTCGGCATCATCTTCGCTGCCTTCAATATCCGAGGCGTCATCTTGTCCTTCATCGTCCGAGCTATCCTCATCATTCTCAACCTCTTCGTCCGCAGCGGCTTCCAGGAAGCTCGGCCCCTCAACCCATTCATGAATGGGAGCATATTCGATGAGGCTATGGGCGCAAGCCTGGCGCCGAGCTACCCACTCCGGGTCATTGGTCCATCTGGATCCTGTGCGCAGACGTGTGAGGAGGTTGAGATCAATCTTCTCATACCACGTGAGTATGTGGTGAAGGATGGTATCAGCTGCGGCACACCCAGCGGACTCTCTCCAGAGGTCAAGCCGAGTCTCGGTTTCCATTAACTTCTCAATGAGAAGTGCGGTGGTCTCCGGGGCTTCTTCGCCGGGCCAGAACGTGTTGAAGATGCGAGCTGCAGCGCCAAGGATGTCCTTGCCGTAATTTTTTATGAGCTCCACGCGAGATGACAAGCTGACCAACAAGTCCTCCAGGTCATAAGGAATCCCTTCAGCATCAGAACTGGCTGGAGTACCCCTTTGTCGGTGGAAGTTGGCAATTGCTGCGCTCGCAATAGGAGTGCCCTCTGGAAATTTTCCTGGAAACGAGGCAAAGGAGGACGGTCAAGAAAAGACATATGAAGTAATCTGGAAAAGTAGGTCAGAAAAGGGAAAGGAACTTACGTGATATATGACTGAGGATCCGGGTCAACTCCTTGGTGCAGTCATCACGTCTCTTCCGAAGCTGCTCAAGCTCAGCGTTCGCCGACCCAAGCTGGATGCCGGACTCCTTGAGAAGATCTTGATCCTTGGCAATCTGGAGGTTGAGGCGCTCGCGCTCTTCTGTGAAATTTTGGCCAGCCTTTTGAAGTTCGGATTGGTGCTGGGCCTTCATCTTCTCCATCTCGGCCTTGAGCCTGGCAATCTCATCGTCCTTGGTCTGGAGGAGGGCGAGCTCGTCGTCTCTCTTCTTAAGCTTGGTTTGGTGCTGCCCTGCTTGTTCGAGAAAATGCAGCATCATATCAGGCACATGCACACTATCTTCAAGCGATGCTGAAATAAGTGTGTTGGCCCGGCAGAGCCGAGGTATGAATGTTTGCCGAGCCAAGGAGAAAAGGAAGTGGAAAGCACGGCAAGATCGGACGGAAATGACTTACCCTTGATCTGCTCCAGGTTTTTCCGCATAATAATGTTCTCAGCCTCCACCCCAGCTGCGGAAACCAAAGGATGAGATCAGTTCGGCAAAGGAAGATGCGGCAAAATGAAGAGGTGATAAGGAAGAAATTTACCCCTTTTCTCGTATTCTGCAATAAGTGCAGCCTGCTTTGCACGTAGCATATTGTGGGTATCCAGCAAGCGTTGGAACTCAGCACTTCGGCGATTGGTGGTCACTTGAAAGGGATACAGAAACACAAGTTAGCTTGATGCATATTTGAAGTGTACTAAAATCCGGGCCAAGTGGAACTTAACCCCGCTCTAGGTGTGTGCATATTCGAAGTGTACTAAAATCTGGGCCAAGTGGAACTTAACCCGGCTCTAAGTGTGTGCATATTCGAAGTGTACTAAAATCCGGGCCAAGTGGAACTTAACCCGGCTCTAGGTGCGTGCATATTCGAAGTGTACTAAAATCCGGGCCAAGTGGAACTTAACCCGGCTCTAGGTGTGTGCATATTCGAAGTTCTCATGGAGCTACGTCAGTTTTCTAAAGAGCATCCGACCGAGTAACAAGTTACTCCCCCGGAGGCTCAGGGACTAATGGTTATTACCTAAAACATGTAAAGGGGAAGCGACGTACCTCCATCATTCGCCCAGCGAGGTTAATTGCCTTTGTGGCTGTGTTCATCTGAGCGGAAAACTCGGCGGGGCCGAACTTCTCCAGGAGATCAGCATCTTGAACGACCTCTGCCTTATTCCAGTTCATGACAAATTCGATCAGGCTCGGAGGGTACCATTCACCGCTGGGCATATGGGGCGCCCCAAGCCCTTCGCGTGCACTTCTTTCCTTTCAATCAAGGCAAGGGCTGGGCTGGTGTGCAGAACCATCTGCTGTGTATTAGTTGGCTCGACAGGGGCGTCCTTCGCTGCTGGAGCTTTCTTGGGAAGCATTGATACGAGGGTACGCTGCCCAGCCTCGACGAATGTCGGCTTGGTAGCGTCCGGAGCCTTCTTGTCCTTGGCTTGCGGGGAAGAGGAAGCCATCACAACAGTTTTCCCCTTAGGAGCGGCCGGAGTAGCTCCTCGCCGAGGTTGAGAAGACTCGGACGAGGCACAGGAGCTAGGTGCTGGTGCTCTTGTTCCTGGGCTTGATGCCGCTGCTGATGTTTTGGCAGTTGGAGTTGGTGCTGATGCCGGAGTTGGTGTTGGTGCTGGTCTGGTGGTTGATACTGGTGCTGGAGCCGAGGTAGCTTCAGTGGTTGCTGGTTGCGGTGATGCCGAGGTGGTGGATGCCGTCGCCTCGGCCGGGCCGGTCTTCCCCGCTCCAAGGTTACCCTCCTCTTGCCGAGGTGGAGCAGAACCCGGAACGGCCGCAGAACCCTCTGGAATAGGGCTCAGCGGGCGTGACTCGTCGTCGCGACAGGGAGAAGAGCTAGGTCGGAGAGGTGAAGAGATGCTAGATCCACTTTGAGGGACCTCCACCGGAGCCCTGCAAAATCAAGTAATGTCAGAAGAAAAATTACGACGATGTAAGGAAGAGCAAGTTACAGAAGAAAGAATGACTTACGCATCCGAGGTTTGGGCCTCCTTGGGTTTCCGGGCCCTTCGTGCTGGGGCCTTGCCTGCTGGCTTGGAGGCGGTCCTGTCCCCGGACTTCTTTCGCCTTTTAGCAGGCTGAGAAGGTCCGGAGGAAGAACTTGAAGCAGCCCCGCGCTTCTTCTTCGATGCCACCGGAACAGGTTCGCCCGTAGCGAGGGGAGGATCCTCGTGGATGTGACCACCAGGGTGAGCTGATGGCGGAAAAGCAAAAGAAAGGGGGATAGCCTCAGTAGGTTCAATCACCTCGACATCCGAGTCATCTTCATCATCGGGCCAATCTCTAATAGAAGAGGATTTACCCGTGGGTTGTTTTGTGGCGTCGGTCATCAGGAGGAACATCTCCTGGTCCAGCTCCTCCTCATCCGGAGTATCCCGGTCCGGCGCCCACTTAAGGGTCGGATCGGTGCCGTCCTCGAGGGTCTGCTGAAGAAATTGCTGGGGAAAAGGAATGAACAAGAGAGTCAAAAATACAACAATAACTGACATATAATTAATCCGGGATAAGTTGGCAGCATGAAGCTTACCGCGGGAGGAAGCCTATCGCGGCAAAAATGCTCAATCCCCCAAGTCCACTCAGAGGAGAAGTCCTTGTGGGTGGTGAAGAGAGCCTTAACCCGGCGATAAATCTCCGTGTTGCTCAGCTCGAAGGATGAGGTCCAGTTGGGGTCGCGGCCGAAGCTCATGTGGCACACCTTGTGGGTGCGCTTCTGGAGGGGGGAGATTCGGTTACGCACGAAAGTGATCATGGCATCCTCGTTGTGTAGCCGAGCTTCTTCAGCTCCGCGAACCTTTTGTTGACCTGGTTGGCCAAGGCCGTGGGCTTCTTGGGAACGGCGTCCCACAGATCCGGGTTAGGTGGACCCGGGGTATATGGGAGTAGCCGGATTAAATCTTCGGTGCCTGTGTTCCGGACGTAAAAGAAAGTCCGGGCCCACCCCTTGCAGGACTCTAACCCGGTAACCCGGGGGAAAATGGAAAACCTCCAAGGTGAGATGGAAGCCGCTCCGAATTGAGTGAGCTGCTTGTCCTCCGGATCGGTATGGATGTTGGGGATGACGTTGCGACGAAGGCCAAAAAACCGGATCCAAAGCTCCTTCGTGGGCCAAAGTCCGGTGTAGCCTTCGATCGTAGAAGCAAAGGCAGAAAGGGAAGTGATGGCATTGGCTGGAAGATGGTGCGGCTGGACCTGGTACGTACTGAGCCAGTCCCGGAAAAAATCGCTCACCGGCAACCCGAAACCCCGTTGGAAGTGGGACAAGAACACGACGTATTCCCCCGGATTGGGTGAGGGGGCCAGTTCGGAGGAGGCAAGGCGAGCCGCAACGCCGACGGGGATGCGCCTGGTGCGGTAGAGCCAGTCGAGGTCGTCTTCGCAGACCAAGGACCCGGCCCACGCACCGCGGTCCGCTGCCGCGGCGTCCTCCTCCATCTCCTGCTCAGCAACGACGAGCTCTTCTTCCGTCATCTGATCTTCGCTGCCCTCGCTGGCGCTAGCGGCGGCGGGGGGCAGAGGCTGGGATTGGCGAGGACCCGTGGCGAAAGAGCTGCGTGGCGGTGGCGGCGGCGCAAAAGTGTGAAGGAAAAGCGCGGCGGTGACACTGCTATTTGGAGCACTGGCGGCGGCGCGGTCGCAAGGAAGAGGAAAGAGAAGAGCAACGGGCAGAGGGGCGCGGAAGGGGAAAAATCCTAAGGGATGCGCCCCTCCGCTATTTAACCACGCCCTCGAGCGGTGAGTGGGATCGTGTCCTACGGATTGGCCACACGCTGTGGCCGTGTATCGCCGACCCGGACCAATCAGTGGGGAGCCACACAGAGGGCCACAAAGCGGAGATGATCCCGTGACGTGACACTGTGATACGATAAACGAGGAGGCAGGCATGACGTGACCCGCACACAGTGTTAACTGACAATTACTGCGGCGGTTACTGTAGGCCCTTAAAATAAGACGACATAATGATTACCTTTCACATGGGTTGGCGTACGAGAGAAGGAAACAAGACCCGGATGGAACTGTGGTAACCCGGCCAGCAAGTGAAAACTTGGAATGTGCGAAGGTAACATAAATCCATATAATCCAAGGTAAAGAGGTAACTCGGCAATAACAGCCGGAGCTCGGAATGGAACCTGATGTGGCCTTAGCGGCCAAGGCAGCTAACACCACACTAGCTTCGGGGACTAATGTTGGGGGGATACCCCCGGGTAGGGTCACGCCGGGGTATAAAGGCCGAGTTAGCCGAGGTTCGGCAAGGCCAAGGCAGATGCTGGCCGGGTCACCTCAAGGCAGGCTGAATCACGGGGTAACCCGGACCAGGGGGCGTTCGCCTAACTAAGTCTCAACCGACTTAAGTAGTAAGTCGGAAGTGCATGTTTTACTTATATGCAGGAACAGGTGTGGCCAGATCAACTATGATCCGGGTCACATTTGGCTTCTAGGAGAAGGAAGGAATCTAGCTGGTCAAAAGGAGCCCCGGTACGCACTACCTGAGCGAAGCGAGTAAGGACAGGACCACCGGGGCGTGGCCGACAAGGGTGACAACGCCCATGTCGGCTGACGCGGGCGCCGCAGAGGCTCACGTAGCTAAAGCATGTGTGACGCGGGGGAAAAGCACCCCAGTCGGCTTACTATTTTGGGGGGAAGCATATTCTTAGGAATATGCTTCCACGTATGCCCTAGGCAGAGACCGAGCTCCCTCTATAAAAGAGGGGCTAGGGTTTCAGTAGAGGGGGTTGGTTTTTCTGCTATTGAGTTTTGGCTAGGGTTTTAGGTGTGATCTGTGGGTGAGAGTAAGAGAGCTCCTTCTTCCTCCTCTCACCAATACAGCTCGAGGAGCACTTGTAATCTTGGCAACAGAGGAATACAAACAGCTATGTAAGAATCACTTCACTATCCCTCCCTGGATTCCCCTAGCGTGTATTAGTCCCCACCTTTAGCCTATCCATGGCATCTGCCGTGACACCACCATGACAGTGGCAAAGAGGGAGGCATATCCTCAAATGAAAACAAAACCTCTTTACACACAATTGCATAACATGTAGTATTGTTCACATCAAGTTCAGCAATATCAATTTTATTTGCAAGCGTAGATGGACCCTTTAAACAAATTTTAGTAGCATGTTTAGAATTAGATTTAGTGGTCTTTGGTGGTACAAAATCTGCAGCAACAGTCTGATTATCACTTTTGTTGTTCTCCTCAGTTTTAGCTCTACTGGCTCTAGTAAGATCATCTTTTAAAATTTGTTCAGGAGTGATGGGTTTGAGACCAATTTTCTTCCCATCATGCATAAGAAAATAGTGATTAGTTTTACCATTATGAACAGATTCTCTATCAAATTGCCAAGGTCTACCAAGTAGCAAAGAACAAGCTTGCATTGGCACAACATCATAATCAACAAAATCAGAATATGTACCAATAGTAAAATGCACGCGTACCATTCTTGTTACCTTGATCTTACGAGAACTCTCAAATCATTGGATGTAATATAAATGTGTGCGTTGTCTTGTTGGGAGGGCAAGTTTCTCTACCATGTCAACACTAGCTAGATTATTACAGCTCCCTCCATCAATAATGATCCGTATAGCTTGTTCCTTGACAATGCCTCTTGTTTGGAACAAGTTGTGGCGTTGATCATGCTCAGCTTTGCTCAACTACACACTCAACACACGTTGTGCAACTAAACTCTTGTATTGATCAGCAGTTTCAGCTCCCATTACATCTGTCTCTTCTTCAGAATTAGAGTTATCCCAGTCACATGCAGCAATAAGAGCTAATGTATCTTCATCAAATTACTTGTTGAATCATATTCACCATCATCACACACCATCATAACACGTTGTGTTGTGCACATACTCTCAACATGACCATATCCCTAACATTTGCGGCATTGTACATCCTTTGTCTTGCTCGTGGAGGCCATAGAAGAAGAACTATAAGGTGGACCATTGGATGATGGTGGAGGACCAGCCGAAGGAATTCTTGATGAAGGTGTGGTGGCTTTGGACGTGGTACATGTTGATGGTGTACCATGCGAAGAAGACACTGATTGTCTGGACGTCCACGACGATGTACGACCTGTAAAATTATTCGGCCTTCTCCATGGTGGTTGACGATCCTGCACTTCATGTTCAGCTTTGCAAGCAAGATGAAACAAACGAGTAATGGTACAATATTCCTTATAGTCTAATATGTTTTGAATCTCCTTATTTAAACCAATAAAGAAACAGGCAAGCATTTGTTCCGTATTTTCAACAATACCAACACGAATCATCCCAGTTTGCAATTCCTGATAAAATTCTTCTACATAATTTTTCCCTTGTTCTAAACGAGTCAATTTCTTTAGAAATCTCGTTGATAAGTGGGAGGTAAAAAGCGCACACGCATAGCAGTTTTTAAAGCAGCAAAATTTGTAAACTCGCAAGTAGCAGCACTAACACACATATTCTCAAGATATCTTAAACATGCAAGACGTTGGTCGACTTCCAATTCCCATGTAAGATATGCATCAGGATTATATCTACCATCAAAAGGTGGAATATTTAACTTAAGCTTTGCAACATGATCATCATTACGTACCGGTGGTCGAGCGTTGCGGTAGTAATGCCAAGAACGGCCAGCAGGTAGTTCGAGATACTCGTCGAACTCATCCTCATCTTCATACTCGTACTCACCATCCTCTTCATATTCCATGAAAGCTTCAGCCGTGGTAGCGGCGACAGCTGGTGGTGTAGCAGCTTCAGTGGTGGAAGCAGGAGGTGGTGCAACTGCAGCAGGGGGCAAACAAACCAGCAATATGGTGTCCCACAAGTGGGATTCTTTGTGCAAGTCCCACCTGGTCGGGTAAACGCCATTGAGGACATGGTGCAGCAGCAGGTGCAGGTGCAAGTAACCTGTTGAGGACCTCCTGAAACTTGGCATCGATTTTGTTGTTGAAGGATTTCTCTAGCCCTTCTATCTTGTCCATGGTTTCGTTGAGATTGAGGTCAACATCCTCCAGTCTCGAATCAACATCTTGCGCACGCCCTACCAAAATCTTGGTAAAGTGAGCATGCATCTCTTTATTTGGCATGTTTGCTGGTTCAACAGGTATATCTTCAGGTCCTGCCATGGTTAGTCCTTAAAAGCATAGGTGTATATGCTTACGAGTACAGAAATATGTCGGAAGCACGTGTAATCCATCAAGCAATATACAAATCTCTTACAAGTTCTTACAAACATGAGGAAAAGGTGATGTGCAACCACAAGGACCAGTGGTTCCCGAGATTGAACCGAGCGATTACCAGGAGTCGACACAACGCACGTGGAGAAATCTGTGGAGCTCTGGGAAGGCTTAGCAAAGGAGATTAGCAATTATCAATACAGCAATGCAAAGTTGAAAAAGATGCCCAACAATGGTACTATGATGGTCCTAGGCTAGACCGTACTAGAGACGCTAGCCTAGAGCACTAACAATGTCACGACGTGGCATAACAAGCAATCGTGTGATGATATGGTGCCCTGAAAAGCAAACCAAGATGTCCAAAATTACTATGATGGCGAGTGTCTAGAACTGATCTACGGGGTCCAAAAATGGGATAGCCCTGAAATATTTTGTCAAAAAAATTCTACCATGCTCCGGAAAGCACGCAGGTGCCAAAAAATTGTTGCTGTAATGGCCGATGGAGAAAAATGGTCCCCAAGGCCGAAAACTAGTCAAGCTAGAAAAAATCGGAGGCATTTCCAAACTTTTTTTGCTCTCCTTCTTGACTTGCAGCCGAAACTTTAACTCATCGGAATTAGATTACAACACGGAACAATATGGAAGGAAAGAAAAAATAACAAGGAAAGAACAACTCTACTGGAACTCGTGCCACAGTAGGAACTAGAATGGATCTGTGTCACGGTAGGAAGGCAGTGGCGGATGTTAGGGTTTATGGTAGTGCTAGGTGGTGGCGGCGGAAAAATAGTGGTGGACGTGGTGGTGGAAGTATGAGAATGGCAGTGATCTACGAGTACAACAACAATGACTAATGTGACCAGAACTCGAAACTCTAAGGGACAAGAAACTAAGACCAATAACTTGACATGACAATGCAGACACAAATTCAACAATAAAAAACCAAAAAGATAATGCAAGGCGGAGAGTGGTTATGGGAAGGATGGATATAAACTCTAACTGTATTTTTGGCTTTTTCATGTAAAACAGATCTACACTAGGAAAACTGTAAATCTCATCGAGCAACCTAGAATCTGATACCACATGATAGGGCAAATGTGTCTGATATTTCGATGAGATGGTGATAGTCGATTTGGATGGAGTTCATGCTTGACGATCTGACTACACGTGTGAGCATGAGCGCCATGCAATCTCTAGGGCAATCTCCTAGAGGTTACCGATCTTGCGGAAGCATGATCAGCTTGACCCAATGAGGGTCTTAATTTCTATCGAAATCAAGAACAAGTAAGAACTAATATTGCAATCAAGATATTGCGAATATAGATGAAAGATTTATTGAATAAGGTGGGATACTAAATAGGTGTGAAGTATAGGAGGTCTCTGAAACACTCAAGCCTTGGTGAAGTTGTAATGATGGCTAACTTTTAGTCTAAACACAATCCGAGTCTAAAAGTGGTGGCTATGGGGGTATTTAAGGAGGAAAAGGTGAAGGTTTCGGCCAGCCATAGGTATGGTGGCCGAACCAAACCCTAGAAGGCCTTTTCTTCTCAAATACAGACTCTAAAACATGGCTTATTTAATTCCTGCAAATATAACATGGGCATGGCCCAAAATAAAGGTGACACAACACCATATTAAACTATGGACGAATCTATGAAGTGTAATTCTTCAATATTTCGTCCAAGTCTTCAATCATCATTATGGTGGCTTCAAAGTTCTGAAATCTCCACTTGCAGCGTCATCTTCAATCCTCACATGTTTGCTGCCATCTCCATGCACGATCATGCTCCAATGCTTGTCCCTCTCGTCCATGATAGGTCCATCATCCCTAAGAGTAACAAACACATATGATTTAGGCAACATCATATTCTCATGTATGTGAGAAATATTTCCAAGAAATGAAAGTACCTGATAGTTAAGTTGTTTGGCATGAGCTCGAGTGATCGGTACTTGTATTTGTGTAGCTGTAGGTACAACGGTTGTATCAATAGATGGGATGTCCTCATCACCGGTCCTAGTAACGGTTCAACCGAGCCCCCAACCAGAAGGCACGATCCCATGGTCGATCCCCACCAGAGAACAACTGAGTGGCCTGGTCCCAGAGACGGTTATAACTAGAGGCCAACCTAAGGACTTCCAAGGCCTCCCCGGTTTCAGATCGGTCCCTAGCCCGGTTCCAAACGATATGTCCGGTTCTAGCCCCGCTCCAACCAAGTCCTCAACCGATGAAGCATTTTTAGTGCTATTTGATGTTATCTTTGTAACCTTATCCAAAACTGTATCCTTTCCCACCTACCCTTTGACTTTGTACTATAAATATACCCTATGGCTCCTCCTTTGTTCCTCATACATAGATGATAAAACTAGAACCCTAAGTTTGGATCTTCTAGTTGTATCTCACTCCCTTGCTAAGGGAGCCTTTATCACTCAAGACCTCTATAGATTTTACCTTGATGGTGCCTATGAGATGTACAATGCATCTTCTTGTGTTGTCATAAGTTGAGTTGTCAAGGCCCTCTCCAAGGAGTTCATCCCACTCCCATTGGGACCGAGGTAACATCTTGCCCAAGCTTCATTACGAGGATTGTATTGGATCAATGACCGTTGACGAGAGCAATTGGTCAAGTTATTATATTTGTGTTGCGTAAGTTTGCCATTTTTTCATACAACCCCCACAAATATAGGGGTCGGTTTCCACTATCAACATATAACGGAACAACCCAAAAACAGTCAGTTTAAGCTCCTGGAGCCAACAGACCCAAAAGTTCAACAACTCCTAACAAACCAGAACTGTCATGTAGCTAAAACATAACCGATAGAGGGTAGGAGGGAGGGAGAGATGCAAGATCACTGCACTAAGCTAGTGTTCAACCACAAAACAAGAACGTAAAAGCCTCCGACAAAATAACTATATACATCACATCATCGTTTTTCCTTGCTCTTCTTCTTTTTCACGGGGGGAGAAAGACACACACCCAACCCCTGTTAAAATCAATCTTCTTCCTGCCCATCCTCTAGGGACCTTGCACGCTTTCGTAAGTTTGCCATGTTCTCTATGTTCGTGTCTGTGCTTCCACATCTTCTTCCTTTTCCCCATGAGTCCACGCCTCACACCCCTAAGACCGTGAAGATCAGGCCACCCTCCCGGGTTAACCCCACCAGCTGAGATCTGACAGCCATTTGTAATATTTTAGTGCCTCCCTAACTTTCCTATTTTTCCTAAATACAATAGAATACAACAAGGGGCCATATCTCTTGGAGCCATTCCTAGGAGCCATCGATCACACAAAAATGGAAACTGAGCCATCACCAATCGAGATTATAGTGCATTGCGGAAAACAACACTTTCTCAACACTATCACATAGCGATGGAGATCCAAACCAATGCCTAGTATGCGTTTTCCATGCTTGCCCTAACCATCATAGTCTTAGCGTGCGTCCGAACTTTTGTCAAATCGTGTACTCCCAAGCCCCCAAATGCTTTGGTCTGCATACAATCAACCATTTGACATGATAGGGTCCCCCATTACACATGCCTTCTCCCCTCCATAGCCAAGCCCTATTTTTTCACTATTGGTTGAAGCACCCAAGACAGCACTCTGTGATTTGTCATCATGTATATTACCATGGAGGCGAGAGAGGAATGTCTATAGCACCACATGTACCAACAGAAGGCCTTCGGGGCTTACAAAGTGTCGCCACGTCAGCCACGACAATCACGCGACAATGTCTCACCTTGTATAATCTCTATCCATGAACGGAGAGGAGGCAAGACACGTAGCTTATAATCACATCAGGGTTGATGCTAGATACCTCGGTAGCTTGACCCTTACTGTTGGATGGCACAAGTCAACGTACGTCCCACCCATAAAGCGTCCAGAGGAGTCGACAAGCCTAACATGAGAAAGGTGTCGTATATGATGGTCGGGAACAATGTACATTGTGCTCTAGCGGCCCCGTAATGGCCAACAACGACTCCAGTTGCCGTTTTAGGGACTCCGGGAGCAACCTAGGCACCGCCTCTAAGGAGGAACGACATCATGTGGCGTCCCGGCCACCTTATCCGGTAAGCCAAGTCTAAGGTTTTCCCCTGGTGCTGCTCGAGGAAGAGAAACAAATTAGACTCATGATGATGCCTCGAACAAAAGGAAGACCCCTACAGGCATTGCAGTCATTAGCACAAAAGTTCAACATACATGTATTTCGCTAGGGCCTGACCTTTGACCTTAAGGCCCATCATATTAGGGTAAATTTGAGCCGCCAGCTAGAACCAATACCACATAGAGGTTAGCGACAACTCTTCGTCAGCGAAGGATGAATGTGATGATCAATAGCTGCCCCACCGCGAGCTCTACCAGACATATCTGGATGGTGCAAATTCAGATCTGTCGCGGCTTGATCGGCCGCCGACACCGTTGAGATGCCACACAACCACCAGTGCAATATGCCACCACCATGCCATCTGACACTACACACCCAACGCCTTTAGCCCTCCGAGGCTTAGATGGTTGTAATGCTCCTGAATCGTGACTATGTAATTTTAGCGATCCTCGCCAAAATCCGCATAGAAATGATTCGGAGACGTCCACCAAGCACAATGTGCGGGTGGTGGAAAACAATATAGTACCATTACAACAGTTAAACACGGAACCAATAGGAAACATGTATATACAACAACTATTTGGAACATGAAGGTACCACAAGACAAAATAAAATTACATGATATCTTCTTAGAGGAGTAGTCCTCACCAAATACAAGCTTGTAAAACGCAATTGGCGAGGTAGTGAAAGTGTTTTTTTTTTGTCATTGTGATGACACATTCAAACACTTGTTTTTCCAATGCAACTCCGCCTTGTTCTATATGAACATTCATCAAAGTAGCTTCTAACTTATATCCACCACATAGTGTTGCGAATATATCAACTAGTTATATGGTATTGATCACAGGTTTAGAGTACTTATTCGCATGGGAGTGCTTACCGTTATTTGGTCGTTTGAATGACAATGCATAAATGCCAATGTTTTAATCATAAAAAATGCTTGTCTTATGCAGGTTATCTACCGGTACAACAGTTTGTTACGTTTACCGGTTGGAGAACACAACGAGTGATATTTTATCCAACATCGATGGCAGTCTTCGCATATGTCCTGTAGCATCTTAGGCGTTATGCAGTTTCTTGATGGTTACTTGTATTTCACATTCTTTTTCTCTTCTTTCTCTTGGACATGAGAGATTGGGTACATTCTATTTACGTAGAGGCGGGTGTAATGTTTAAACCTTAATATAAATAAATCGTCCATTATAAAAAAAAATCATCAATAATACTTCCATGAGTTCGAAATGTCAGGTGTGCACCGGCACAAATCGTCAACTTTGTGGAGAAAAGAGAAACATAAACTATCTGCTCTAGAAAGAAAAGCTGAATCTTTGCGCCGCTGGAGGTTTCGGAGGTTTCACGCAAACAATCTAGCGACTCGATTTCATCCACGCTATGTACACAACCTACACCATTTAGGTCTTGAGCATGCGTAAAGAATAGCGTGAGCATGGTTATTGGTCCTCGTTGAACAGCATTACCTGCAATGGGGCAGTTGAATAAGCACAATGTTTGACATGGTTTTTGCCAGATTCAAGGAAAATACCAAGTAATGCTAGGTGACTAAATTTCTGTTAAAGAAGCTAAATGGAGTACCTTGGCACAGAGGGGACACGATTGACTTCTTTCCATCCACTCGTAAATGCAACCAAGATGGAATTTATGGTTGCATTGCAACTCTATCTTTGGATTCTCGTAATCATACTCTGCAAGTAAGAAATAATCATTAAAAAAGAAGCACCAACAAATTATGACAGCAAATTCAAGCTGGTGGAAGGAAAAAGACAAGATGTGCACATTTGTGAATACTAGGACTCTAGTGGTGTTTACTGACCTTCTAGGCATATTGGACAGTCATCCTGGCTGTCAGAAGGAACATCAACTTGTGTTCCCCCAATCTTGTGGCCTTGTGATTGAGCTTTATTAAGGGATGACCCGTCAGCCTTCTCGGCAGTGCGAGCCGAGGTGATATCAGCATTGTTGCTTTGTTCAAGTCGATTAGATTTCCGGGACTGTGTTGAAGCTTTGTCCACCAGCGGGTGCTGCTCCGCCTGATGGATGAAGTGAGGATCGTCATAAGGCAAAGGCCTTGGAGGGCAGCGGAATGTATTCATGGAATCCTCCTGTCCTGGACCAGCGGAAGCCGCAGGAAGAACCCTTCCCTGCACAGGTGCAACCCGTGTATCCGCTCTTTGACGAGCAGCGGCGCCCTGTGGAGAAAGCAGTTATGAAACTGTGCCGCAGCAGCTGATTGAAGCATACAGTAAGTACTATTTCTGAAGAAGAGTTGTTTACGTCGTAATATTCAGCTCCAAAACATGGCTGATCATTTGTTTGTAATTCTGTAGTATTATTATAGCAGGTGCCTTGCCTATTCGGTACCAGGTTGTCCAGTTCATAACAGCTTCTAAAAATAGCAGCTCTTAACTGACTGTCAAACAAGTCGATCCGAGGATAATAAACTGGATAGGCGGGCTCCATGCTTTGTTGGTTAATCCATTACTACTACTAGTACAAGCTATATATGCAATTAAAATGAAGACAATAATAAACCACCATCCTTCCCCAAACAAATGAAATGCTGTTGGCCATCTCGGGGTGCAGCAATGTGATCCTGGAACATGACCAACACATGTGTGAAGAAGCCGTGACTAAATTGATCTCATCGCCGCAACTCCACTAATAGCATGGCCAAAGGGAACATACGCGTAAAGAAAACAAACAGATGGGTACATACATACCGAGACCGAGTCGTGATGATTGTTGTTCAAGAAAGGCCATGGGAGGCACAAGCAACAACCGGGCGCCTCGTCGTCGGGGCCGCGCAAGCAGCAAAGGATGGCCCCCATCTAAACCTTGTCTTCTCCCCTGCAGCTGCAGACAAAACAGAGGAACGTCCGTCCGCCCCTTCCTTCTAGTTCCTCCCCGGCCGCCGCACCAGTCGATTGTCGATTGGAAGGAAGAAAGAAAGAAGCCGATCGGCCGGTGCCAATTTATATTGGATATCCTAGCTACCTACTCCGCTTCGAATCCGGGCAGGTTTCTTTCCTCTCCTCTCCGCCGCCGTATCTGCAAAACAACCCGGGCTCCGTGAGAGGATCAATCCGAAAGATAGGTGTTGGCAACTTGGGCGACGGCGAGTGTGCGGCGGCACTGAAATACTGCTACTGCCACCGCTACGCGAGATGGAATCGGAAAAGGCTTGGGAATTTCCCTTCCTTTTTTCACTAACAGAAAGAAACAGGCGGACCTTGGGAGGGTAAACCCCCTCGCCGATTCACGATGGTTAGCCGAGGTGGTAGTACTCCGTAACTAAACTCGGAAGAATCGGGGCTTCAGTAGATTAGTATCCGCGGGATAGGATTACTGTTGGAGAAGGAGCCGGATTAGAGAGGAGGACTTTGGGGTGGCTTAGGAGATTGGAGCTGGCACGCAAGGCATTGCGATCCATTTGCTGTTGCACCGAACCACGACCGCAACGGTGGGGCGGACACAGGGACAGAATAAAAATAAAAATAAAAATAAAAATGCATATATATTTTGTTACAAGATCCAATTAGATCCAAAACGGGCGTCTGGCGGAGCCGATTTCTAGGTCGTACGGAGCACCGGCGCTATTTCGGCTAGGGGGCACCGGTACTTTTTTTTAGCCACAACCGCGATAAGAAATTTCAAAAAAAAATAAAAATGACTTGAATATAACCATAGAACGGCGAAATTCATGTAAACACGACATATTTACAAATACGATGAAAATACGGTAAAATATGAATTTAAACCCTAAACGGTTGGCCTCGTCGTCATCGTCTCAATGTCCGGCGTCGTCGCTCCACCTCCTCCCTCTCCGCCTAGACCTTCGAGTAGGCCAAGGAGAACTTCAGCTACGCCGGCGGCACCTCCTCAAAGGAGGAGTGCTCGACCATTCTCTGGCCGGGGAACCTGTCCGGGTCAGACCTAGAACTGCAGATGGCGGGCGACATACTCCGGCGGTGGATGCCACACCGGCTCTGTTTCCTTCACCCGTGAAGACTCAGGCACCCTCTTCGGCCTGACGAGGCACACGTCACCGCGCGGTGGAGTTGGCACCTGCCACTCGTGGATGAAAAAAATCACTCATGGAGTGCACAAGGGCGAGGGGAGAAGCCGAACGTAGACGTCACCGGCGTGGAGGATGACTGGGATGCCATCCTCCTCGTTGTCCACTATTGTGGTGATGGGGAAGACGCGTTGAAGGAGGGTTTAGCACCCAGGTAAAACCACTACTAGAAAACCGCGTGTTGTTTTTATTTTGTGCATCATCATGATTGTATGCTCATGTCAACATGCCACATCGCATTTGAGCATCATCATCATACACATGATTGCCTAAAACTATTTTCTAAAAGGCTAGCTTTATTTTCTAAATAACCCCTTCTTATTTCAAATATAAAACTTGGTCCTCCGAATAATTTTGTTTGTCTACAACAAAATATAAAAATGTTTGTTCTATAAAAATAAATAAAACGTATTTTACAAAACCCAGGGAGGTAGCTGCAAACTCGACCCAAAAGGCCCCGCCAGCAGCCACCTACCACCCGGCTAACCCTAACCCTAATCTGTCTAAAACCTAGCTAACCCTTACCCAAGATCACCTAAGATGTCGAACCACCTAACCCCGACACCAACCCGCTGCACGCCGCACACCGACTCGCTACCACGCTCCTGGCCCACCACTCAATGCCACAAACCACTCGCATGCACCCCAGCACGCAACACACCGCACACGCTGTGACACCACGCACGCAACGCCATCCCGCCCTCGCGCTACCTACCACGTCGACACACCCCGCTCCCGTGGCCCACTCCCATCGCATGACCCGAGTCAGTGCGGCACCCGACCGGATCATGCCCTCGCGACCCCATCCACACCACCTCGCCCTGTCTCCGCACGATCCCCTCGCCTCTCCAATCGATCCCCACACCCCATCCCCGATGCCCTCCTATCTCACCTCGCGCCCGCTTTCCCCTGGTGATCCTTCGCTTGCCCCGACCTTCGTAAGCCACCGCCGTTGACCTCGTCCTCACCTCTCCCGAGATCCTCCCGGCGCCTCCGCTCTGCCCCACCGTCGGCCGGACCCGGCACCGCCAGGAAGCCCGGCCACCACCGCGTCGCCTCCCTCACCCTCGCCTCTCCTCGCTAGGACCCCTAGGTCCCCGCCGGCCTCGCCCCTCCAGGTCGTGGCGTTGCTTCAAGCTCGGCCGCGCCCTGCTCGAGCCCTGTCGCAGGTGCTCCATGCCCCGCAGCCAGCGTCCCCCGACACGAAGCTCCTACACCTCGCCGACCGCCATCCTCTGCACCTTCCGAGACACCATCCCCGACTAGAGCTCTCATGGTCTATGCCATGGTCGTCATCGCTGTGGTCCTCCTCGAACTGCTGCAGCCTCAAGTCGCTGCTCCGTCGTGCCGCCGCCCGTGCGCCCGACCCCTATCCCTGAGCTCGTCAAGGCCGCACGCCCTACAGTGAACCAACGTCGGTAGGGGCTCATCCCCGCCGTCGTTTCCCTCGACCCCATCTTCGTGCGTCGCTAGGAGCCCCAGTTCAGAGGCCAAGATCATCTGTCCATCGTCGTCATGTCCCTGATCATCGCCTCCCTGACCCATCATAGTTGATTCATGTGCCGCGTCGGACGCTGCTCCATCCTCTACCCGTCTCATGGTCATGTGCCCTCACGTTGGGAGCCAAGCTTCTGGTTCTAGGAACCGTTAGCCTCACGTGTATTCCGTTCGTACACCTAGCAGAGTATCCGACCGCCTTTGCTGCCAATTGTGCTTATGCAATGTCCCCTTCGACAAGACCTTCCCGGCCACCACTTCCTGACAAGAGCATCTGAGACCTCAAACATGGAAACCAAGTTCTCCCTCACGGACCCGAAGACGACGAGACCCCGAACCCGGAGCCTGAACCACAAGAACACCATCACGGAACCGAAGACCGCGGAACGTCGAGATCCCCTTCACGGACGCCAAGGCCCCGTTCCTGGAGGCGAAGACCGATCCTGTTGAGACCGAACCCCTCCGAACCCCTCCGAACCCAAGATCGTCGACCCTATGTGTGACCCTAAGGCCTATATTTTTATAACATGATATTTAATGTGTGCATATTGAATTGCTCATGCTTGCATACATATTCATTCGTTTGGGGGTATTTTTTCAACTCGCCTAATAATTAAATATGGAGACCATATACAGGCTTTTCTAGTCTTATATTGGCTCCATTTAAATTGGTATAGCAAACCGATGCCATGTTTTACCTTGCTAAGCCAACATTTAAATTGTGGGGTAGCTAAAACAACATGAACCTCCTAATTAAAAGCCGGGACCCTGATTCCGATTAATATTGCCTAGTTGCATCGCATCTTTGCCATGTCATGCATCATATCATGAACATGCCCGATCTTCTGCCGTAGTATTAAATAGTGCATCCGGTGTTTCTTTTAGTGCTTTGCTTCTTCACGGATTAGGACGTTGAGATGATGCGAGTATCGACAAGTTCTTCATATAATGTATCTTCGGCAGTGTTTCTCAGGTGAGCATTCTCCCTCTTTCTACCTATTTCGCCTTTATAGTCTTTACTTCCTTCCTTATGATCTATTGCTATCCGTATTGTGATTCTTTAGTTTCCGTGCACCATTTATATTCCTTGCAGCCTCTATATTTCCTTGGACACATCCTATTGCCTGTCGGCCTTGCGAGTCGTAGTTGCTTGCTCAGGTGTTGCTTCGCGCGCTGTTGTTCCACCATTGTTGGGAGGTTGGCACATGCTTAATGTTGGAGATGATCATGATCCTAATTACAACTTGATAATTAAAATGCTGGGAATAGATATAACTAATACAGAGGCATGATACGTCATAAACGTATCTATAATTTTTGATGTTCCATGCTTGTTTAGTATATACTTTCTTATATTTTTTTCCACACTTTGGAGTATTTTTACACATTTTCTGGAACTAACCTATTAACAAGATGCCACAGTGCCAGTTGCCTGTTTTCTGCTGTTTTTGGTTTCAGAAAAGCTCTTAAAGAAATATTCTCGGAATTGGACGGGACAAAAGCCAAAGTTCCTATTTTACCAGAAGACTCACGGAGATAGAAGACGAGACGGAGAGGGGCCACGAGGGGCCCACACCACCTGGTAATGCGGGCCAGGCCAGGCTGCACTAGGGGGTGGTGTGGCCGCCTCGGGCGCCCACCGACCTTTCCTTTTCACCTATAAAAGTGTCCCGGGACAAAAACCCTAAGTATCAGATTAGAATTCCACGAAAAGTTCCGCAGCACCACCGCCACAAAAGAGGAGATTCGGGGGACAGAAGTCTCTGTTCCGGCACCCTGCCGGGACTGGGAAGTGCCCCCGGATCAATCTCCATCGAGTCCACTGCCATCTCCATCGCCGTTGCTGAATCCCATGATGAGGAGGGAGTAGTTCTCTCTCGAGGCTAAGGGCTCTACCGATAGCTATGTGTTCATCTCTCTCTCTATGCGTGATCTTATGAGATCATGAGCTTTGTAATCTATAGATCTATTCTGCTACTCAAGTGCTTTAACGAATCTCTACTTATCCCCACGTGTGTGAAGTTGATAGTGTGCACACTGTGTGGCACTTTGGCTAAGGTTACATAAATACTTATCATGAGTATAATTTGAGTTGGATGTCTCTATGAGATTGTGGTGTTTGTTGGAACCATCTAGCGCTCAAGGTGACAGTGAGGGGTTATCTAGATGGGGAATACGAACTTTAAGGTGTGATGTTATAGCCCTACATCGTCCAACATGAGAGTAGTTCAGGGTAGCATCATGAAGAGAATATATTTATATGAGAGTGTCCACTAGTGAAAGTATGATCCCTAGGCCTTGTTTCTAAGCATTGAAACACCATTTACAATCAGTTCTGTTACATGTTTGCTTGCTACCCGCTCTTATTTCAGATTGCAATTACCACTTATAATCATCCATATTTCTTGTATTTCACTATCTCTTCGCCGAACTAGTGCACCTATACACCTGACAAGTGTATTGGGTGTGTTGGGGACACACGAGACTTCTTGTATCTTGATTGCAGGGTTGCTTGAGAGGGATACCTTTGATCACTTCCTCCCTGAGTTCGATAAACCTTGGGTGATCCACTTAAGGGAAACTTGTTTCTGTTCTACAAACCTCTGCACTTGGAGTCCCAACACTGTCTACAAGAATAAGAGCGCGCGTAGACATCAAGCTATTTTCTGGCGCTGTTTCCAGGGAGGTAAGGTAAAAGGTACTCACATCCTCTGGCTACTAAGCTATCTTCTAGCACTATTGCTGGTGTGTGAGTGCTCGAAGTTATTCCCTTTAGATTCCGCAATTATATCTTTTTGTTTCTTGTTTTTATTTTCACTAGTTAGGCGTAATGGAAAACAACAACAAAATTAGAGAGCTTTATAGTATTTATCTTGAGTTAGGACATGAAGTGTTTGAAGAGAAAATTAAAAAACCTATAGAACTTTTTGTGCATACTAATATCAATGTTATTAGTATAAATTCTTTGAACACCATTATTGCTAATGCTATGAAAAAGTCTAAGCTTGGGGAATCTAGTTTTGATGAGCATGATATTTTTAGTCCCCCAAGCACAGAGGAGAAAATTTACTTTGATGATACTATACCTCAAATATATGATGATTACAATGATGAATATGATATTTTCAGTCCACCTACTATTGAGGAGAAAATTAATTATGATTACAATATGCCTCCTATATTTGATGATTATGGTGATGAGAATAATAATGATAGCTATTTTCTTAAATTTGCTCCCACTACTATTAATAAGAATAACTATGCTTATGTGGAGAGTAATAATGATTACATGCATGTGGCTCATGGTAAGAATGTTTTATGTGATAGTTATATTGTTAATTTTATTCATGATGCTACTGAAAGTTATTATGAGAGAGGGAAACATGGTTTTATGTATCTCAACAATATTAAGTTTCCCCTCTTTATGTTAATTTTTTTGAAGTTGCACTTATTTTGCTTTCCTATGCTTGTTGCTTTGTGCTTTTATGACTTGTTTCTTTATAAGATTATTTTTCATACGAAGTGGGTTAGACTTAAATTTGTTCCATATTTGCTTCTTGATGCTCTCTTTTACTTTCAACTCATATTTCTTATGTGAGCATCATCAAAATTATCATGCCTAGTTTAATGGCTATAAAGAAAGAGCTTTTGGGAGACAACCCATTTTATTTTTACTTTAAGTTTTTTTTTGTTTTTTTTGAGTCTTGGAAGTTATTGGCTCTGTAATAACCTCTCGTTATCCTTTTTGTGTGGTTTTTGTGCCAAGAATAACCTCTAATGAGAGGGAAGTAAGACTTGGGAAAGTTGCTGTCCCGAAACAGATTTTTGTGCGTCACTATAAAACATCGTGAAAAATCTCAGTACGTCGGATTGAGCTGTAATGTTTTGTGCTTCTGCCCCAGGTTATTATCTAAATTTCGTTAGTTTAACACTTTTCGATTTGAGCAACAGAAGGTCTTCGAAAAAATTGGTTTTTACCTGCTGGTCTATTTTGACATATTTCTGCCATTATTTACATTTGCCTCTTAATCTCTTTCTCTTTGAGTTCTCTCTGATCATTTGAACTTCTAAAAGGAAGTGCTACAGTATTTCGTGTTTTAATGGAAGTTTTACTTGTGTTGAAACTTAACCTAAAGACTTATTATCTTGAGTACACTAATGTTGCTAATGAAGATCGTGTGAAGTTTTGTATGAAGGAAATTTTAAAGTGTAGGGAAGAACAATGTGATAAGATGAAGTATGGATAAAAGCTCAAGCTTGGGGAAGCCACCCGTGTCACCCCAAGAAATATTTAAGAAGTACAAGCGTCAAAGCTTGGGGATGCCCAAGGCACCACCTTCTTCATCAATAAAAATCTCAGGTTTCTTCCAAACACTTCATTTTTATTGTTTCATGCACAATTGTGTTGCTCTTGGACCATCTTCGTTTTTGTTCTTAGTTTTTGTTTGCTTCGTTTGCTTAAATAAGTTGGTTGGACCCCAACATACTTCTTTTGGAGAGAGACACACCCAGTTATTCATTGCCTAGAACACTCTAGTTTTCACTCTTATTGTTCTGTGAGTGTTCTCCTTTGCTAGCACTGCGTTTAGCTTTAGTTTTCGATTGGTGTTGGAAAAGAGTAGGAAGTTTCATGCTTATAGTGGTACAAAAGGAAGCTTGTTTTGACTGTGGCCTAGACTTTATCATGTCATGTTTGATATTGCTATGACTTTATGCTTAGTGATTATTGTTGTAGCATGACTTGTTACAAACAATTGAGATTGCTTAATCTGCCTTGAAAGGATCATGCGTTGTTTTAGCATATAAAAGCATAATATTGTGGTATTCTCCTTTGATGCTTTATTTGGGTTAACTTGGCGCATGCTCACACCATGTTAAGACTACACCAAGTCACCATAGCCTCTATGATCATTTAGTTTTCGACTTGTAATATCACTTTATGCTTTAATTAATAATGTTTTGTCGCTTTGGATTATGGCCATTATTGCTGTAGCACCCCAGTAAAACCACTACTAGAAAATCGTGTGTTGTTTTTATTTTCTGCATCATCATGACTGCATGCTCATGTCATCATGCCACATTGCATTTGAGCATCGTCATCATCATGCATCTTTTTGCCTAGAACTATTTCTCCAAAAGCATACCGTTGTTTTCTAAATATCCCCCTTCTTTATTTCAAATGAAATCCCGGTCTTTTCAGATCTTTTATTTGTACAACAACTATTTACAAAAGTACTTTTAAACCAAAACATATAAAGATAAACTATTTTTGTACCGGGGAAGGCAGCCCAGCCCATAGGCCAGGCCACCCACTACCCAGCAGATCAAGCCCTAAAAGATCTAGACCTAAACCTAATCCTAGACTACCCAAACCCTTACCCTATCTACACCTAACCTCCCAGCAGCCAGCCGCCCCACCCCACGCGTCGCTACACATCTGCCAGCACATAGGCTGCCGGCACACACCACTCCCTAGACCCGACACGCCTCTCACCCCATCCCACCACCTTGATGTCCCTGCGTTGCACGCCTCCCTCGTGACACAACCTCCCCTCTTGTAAGAGGCACGACACCCTCCCCGCTCCACCTGGCCCCACCATCTCATCCCGATACTCCCCACCCTACCTGATCGAGACCACCTTCCCTCGAGCGCCCGCCGCCGCACAGCGCCTGCCCGAGTTCGCCACCTACCACAGCACCGTCACCCAGTTCCTTACAGTGCTGTTTGCAGGCACTCTCCCTCGTGCCGCCTCTCATCGCGAGCCACATCCACACTGTCGCTCGTGGGTCCCTCCTCACCCGAACCCGCCCTGTCCCTTGTCTCTACCCCGCATGCTGCTGCGAGCGGGCCCCTGACAGTCGTCGTCCGCCCTGCGCCGGATCCCGAGACCGCCATGGCGCCATCCCACCTCGCCGAGCGCGTCTCCCTCTGCCTCGAGCGCCTCCTCCTCACCGTCCTCGAGCGTCGCCGACCATGCCCCTTCCACGCCCCGCCGCCTTCTTCGAAGCCGCCGCGTCGCCCCACGCCGAGCCCGCCTCCGTGAGCACCACTGCCCTGCCCGAGCGCTTCTCCCAAGGCCTCCTGCGCCTCTGCCCTGTAGCGCGCGGGCCTCCACGCACCAGCCTTGTGGCCTCTTCGACCCTCGTTGTTGCGGCATCATCAGACGCTCGTCCTCTGTTGAGGTCATCGACAACGGCCGCGCCTCCCTGTTTCTGGAACATAGTGGAGACAGAGCTCTATTGAGAGGTTAAGTGAGGCCTGGTGTGTCTGAAGTGTCACGTTGAAGCAAAGGGCACCAGTGAACTGTTGGTATGGTGATGATGGCGCGGAGATGTTTTCGATCAAGAGCTCGATGTGGACAGGTACCAAGTTTAGGCAAGGATATCGATGATGCTTGGATGACCCGACGAGGACCGTCCCCATGCCAAGATATTCGCCGCCACGGATAACGTGATGTCGCCTGGTGAACCATGTTGTCGCTAAGATTGTCTACCATCAAGACCGATGCCCAACCAAGTTCTCCATGGAAACCCAAGATCTCCTTCTCAGAGCCGAAGGCCACGAGCTCTCCTTCCTGGACCCGAAGACCGATCCCGGATTTGAAGACCCAACATGAACCCTCGGAACCCCAAGATCACTGATACCCTAATGAGTGACCCCTACCTAACCCGACCCTATTTTATAAATTGCTATATATAATTGTTGCATATAAACTGTTATATTCGCAAACATATTCATTTGGTTGGGCGTACTTGGTCGATTCACCTCATAATTAAATATGGAGACCATATGCGGGCAAACCTAGTCTTATACTGCCTCCATTTAAACTTGTGTAGCGAATCGGTACCATGTTTTGCCTTGTTAATACAACATTTAAATTGCGGGTATCTAAACAACATAAACCACCTAAGTAATTGTCAGGACCCCGGTTCCGCTTAATATTTCCTAGTAGCATCGCATCTTTGCCATGTCCTACATCATACATGCATGATGCCCGATCTTCTGCCGTAGAATAAATAGTGCATCCGATGTTTCTTCTAGTGCTTCGCTTCTTCACGGATTAGGCCGATGAGTTGATGCGAGTATCGACAAGTCCTTCGGATAATGTATCTCCGGCTATGTTTCTAGGCGAGCAATCTCCCCCTTTCTACCTATTTTGCATTTATAGTATTTAATTCCTCCTGTTGATCTATTGCTATCCTTGTTGCGATGCTTTAGCTTCCGTACCATTTATTTTCCTTGCAGCCTTTATATTGCCTTGGACACATCCTATTGCCTGTTGTTTGATAGATAGTCGGACTTGCGAGTCGTAGTTGCTTGCTCTAGTGCTGCTTCACATCGTTGTTGTTCCATCATTGTTGGAAGGTTGACACATGCTTAATGATGGAGATGATCATGACTTTAATTTCAACTGATAATTAAAATGTTGGGAATAGATATAACTAATACAGAGGCATCGGTGGGCAATAGCTAATATTTGGTTCTTCCATGCTCACTTGTGTCCCGTAGGCCCCGAGTACTTGATAACTGTTCCTTGAATATTCACACTATCCACATACGGGAGACTCTATGAATCCCCCTTTTCCTGAGCTTGATTCACACTTTATTTCTTGGGGCCACAAACTAGTTTGGGGCTTTATTACTATCATGTACTTATGCCATACTTTACTGCTTTATTTACGATTGTGCGTGGAGCACCTGTACTGTTTTGGATCATGACACGTTTTCGCTGTATCGACAAGCCCAGTCACACTTTAGGGTTCCCAGTCGTTTACCACCATCTACACAAACCCTGGGTCCATCTCGGAGCCGGCCAACTTCGTTGCGGGTAGCTTAGTGGGGTGGCCCCCTGAAATAATTTATGAATCCTATGAATGCATGTCGTGAGGCCTCGTTGTGTTTTATTTGGTTCTTTCCAAGGTTGATCATGTGTGTGTTGCTATTTGTGCACCCCTGCAGGGTAAAACTTTCTGAAAGCCCTGTCCGTAGTTATGGACGACTTGGAGCACAATATCTCGATCATAGACAACTATAACTAAAGTAGTGCTATAAATTTGAATTTGACATGTCTAGTAATCAGTTTCACTACAATGGAATGAGTAAATAAAAGTGCCAACAACTGCTGGATTTGGGATATCTCTGGCTAATTGTATCTGACTAGTAAGTATTGCAACTATAACGGAATGGTTAACTAAAACTGCCCACTGCTTATGATATCGGGATGACTCATGCTATCTATAACTGACTAGTAAGTGCTGCAACTATAATGGAATGAATAAAACTGCCAACTGTTTGAGTTCCTTGGTTTGACTTCCTCATTTGGTCTTGAGGGGGAAATACCAGGATGTGTATGTTTTGGTGTTACTATCAGGTTGGATCCGAATAGATCTTTCTTATCCTTCTCTAATAGCCGATAGTTGTATCGAGTCTCTATAGTTTGTTTAGTGCATGCTTCGCTGCCGCTTCAGTCCACCATACCTATGTAGGCGAGAGCTGCCGAATTCTAGACTCGCAGTGTACTGGCCTCAGTACTGACTGCTCCCTTTTTCTTTGCCCTTGGTTGGCACCCCTTTTTGTTTAACAAGTATAAGTTCGCCTTCGTTAGCAGGGTTACCATTCCGGCTTGGCCTGGGCAGGGTTATCGACGCCATTGGTTATTCTTCAGGGATCTTAGCCCCGTTTGCATCTTATCCATACTCAGATGTTGTATCGTTTTCAATGTGATTTGGATCTTTGTATTATATATCTATATTCTGACTCATGGAGTCGTTGTTGTATATATGTTCTGTGGGTTCCATCGTGGACTAATGTGTAATGATATTACTTCATTTTCCACCCACACGCAAGTTCCTGGTGGGCATCTTTGAATCGTTTCTATGCGGGTTTGGCGAGAACCGCTGAAAGTTGCATAGGGTCGATTCAAGAGTGTTACAATTTCTCTCTTAGTTTGTCGCTCCCAGTCTTTGGCTAGCCTCCACATGTACCAAGTATGAGTTCCACTCTTGCATCCAACTCCAAATAAAACCAAGTTATTCCAAAGAGTCCACCGTACCTACCTATTAGCATTATTTATATTCCAAGTATATTCATGTTTTTATCTACCTTCCGAATTAAACTTTTTATGTGAAAATTAGTGATTAAAGCTCTCACGAACTTGATGGCACACTTTACTTTCTTGCACTTAATAAACTTGAACCATTGTGCCCATCTATGTTGCGTATATGCTTACGCTTTGTAATTTGTTAATTAGCAAAACCATGTTATCACGGGGAACGCTTTCAACATTGCACTTTATTTAGTTGATATCATGTTCTTTTGCTTATGGATCCTGGCGGTGTGAAATGAAAGGGGAGCTTGTAAGGCTCATGGAGTTCGTATATGTGTTAGAGAAACGCCTGGGCGGCTAGTCTAATCCATGCCTAATCATGGTGGAAACGTGTAGCAAAACCATAGTGAGCAATCTGTGAAGCATCCTAAAAAAAGAAAAAAAGAAAAAGGGAAAACCCTATGCAAATAGCATACAAAAAGATCACTGGGATGCTCATTGTCTGCTTGCCTTGTCATTTTGATATGGGAAAGCTTCCGTATCATCGGGCAAGGGGTACCCCGTTGGCGGTTCTCTATGATACACATGTACTTACAATGACAAGAACTTACCTATGACTAAAGTTGAGTAGCATGAGGTTTGGTACCCGTAAGTAAGGGGCATGGGATTTTCAGCCTATAACTTGTCAAGCATATCCTCATATTTGCTCACTTTAACCTTAATCACCTAAAGATGCTTATGATAGGGGCAATGAGAGCTGAAAACTGATAAGTAACATAATTTTTGGAAGCTCTTTATGAGACTTGAATCCCTTCTTCCTTCTATGAAGGGCCTTTCTTTTATTTTTATGTTGAGTCTCCAGCTTCTATCTTTATGCACCTATTGAGAGAGCATAGTGGTCATTCTTAGTTTAATGTGCATTGTCCCAAAACTTGTTGATTGATTCATAACTTTGATATTACTTGTTCTTAAACTATTTGTATCTAGTCACCCTTATGAACTTTGAAGGTGTCCTATGCATTTATGTTTTGCTACACCATGAGGGACAAGCTGAATACCATTCTCATTATGTTTTCTATATGTGAAACAAACAAACGTCTTTCAAAGCATTGTTATTCATGAATCTTTTGTTTGTACCTTTTCATGTTACAACATAGTTGCTATGTCTTATTGTTAGAACTATATCTTTCATGTCTATGTTAGAGTACTATGATCTCAACTATCAATGTTTTACAAATACCTTGATCAAGATTGTGATGGTGCATGTCACCTAAAAAATTATTATTTTTATAACTTACCTACTCGAGGACGAGCATGAGTTAAGCTTGGGGGTGTTGATACGTCGTGAACGTATCTATAATTTTTGATGTTCCATGCTTGTTTTATATCAACTATCTTATGTTTTGTCTACAATTTGAGATACTTTTATGCATTTTCTGGAACTAACCTATTAACAAGATGCCGCAGTGCCAGTTGCCTGTTTTCTGCAGTTTTTGGTTTCAGAAAAGCTCTTAAAGAAATATTCTCGGAATTGGACGGGACAAAAGCCAAAGTTCCTATTTTACCAGAAGACTCACGGAGCCAGAAGACGAGACGGAGAGGGGCCACGAGGGGCCCACACCGCCTGGTGGTGCGGGCTAGGCCAGGCCACGCCAGGGAGTGGTGTGGCCACCTCGGGAGCCCACCGACCTTGCCATTTCTCCTATAAAAGTGTCCAGGGACAAAAACTCTAAGTACCAGATCAGAATTCCACGAAAAGTTCCACAGCATCGCTGCCAACGAAGAGGAGATTCGGGGGACAAAAGTGTCTGTTCCGGCACCCTGCCGGGACAGGGAAGTGCCCCCGGATCCATCTCCATCGACTCCACCACCATCTCCATCGTCGTTGCTGACTCCCATGATGAGGAGGGAGTAGTTCTCTCTCGAGGCTAAGGGCTCTACCGGTAGCTATGTGCTCATCTCTCTCTCTATGCGTGATCTTATGAGATCATGAGCTTTGTAATCTATAGATCTATTCTGCTACTCAAGTGCTTTAATGAATCTCTGCTTATCCCCACGTGTGTGAAGTTGACAGTGTACGCACCGTGTTGCACTTTGGCTAAGGTTACATAAATACTTATCATGAGTATATATTGAGTTGGATGTCTCTATGAGATTGTGGTGTTTGTTGGAACCATCTAGCGCTCAAGGTGACAGTGAGGGGTTATCTAGATGCAGAATAGGAACTTTAAGGTGTGATGTTATACCCCTACATCGTCCAACCGGAGAGTAGTTCAAGGTAGCATCATGGAGAAAATATATTTATACGAGAGTGTCCACTAGTGAAAGTATGATCCCTAGCCCTTGTTTCTAAGCATTGAAACACCATTTACAATCGGTTCTATTACACGTTTGCTTGTTGCCACTCTTATTTCAGATTGCAATTACCACTTATAATCATCCATATTTCTTGTATTTCACTATCTCTTCGCCGAACTACTGCACGTATACACCTGACAAGTGTATTGGGTGTGTTGGGGACACAAGAGACTTCTTGTATCTTGATTGCAGGGTTGCTTGAGAGGGATACCTTTGATCATTTTCTCCCTGAGTTTGATAAACCTTGGGTGACCCACTTAAGGGAAACTTGCTGCTGTTCTACAAACCTCTACACTTGGAGGCCCAACACTGTCTACAAGAATAAGACCGTGCGTAGACATCAAGGCACCGGTGGGCAATAGCTGTTATTTGGTTCTTCCATGCTCACTTGTGTCCCGTAGGCCCCGAGTACTTGATACCTGTTCCTTGACTATTCACACTATCCACATGTGGGAGACTTTATGGATCCCTGATGACCCACAAGTATAGGGGGTGTATCGCAGTATTTTCGAGGGAAGTGAAACCCAATTTATTGATTCGACACAAGGGGAGCCAAAGAATATTTATAAGCCTTAACAACTGAGTTGTCAATTCAGCTGCACCTGGAAACAATCTTGCTCACAGTAGTTTATTAGTAGCAACAGTTTTGTAGTAGCAATAACAAAGTAATAGCAGTAGTGAAAGTAAAGACAGTAGTAACGATTGCAGTAAACAGTAGGATTAAAGCGCGGTAGGCATAGGGATGGATGGACGGCCGTTGCATAGACAAGACAATTCATATGGCAATCAAGACATAGGGCATTTGCAGATAAATAAGAGAAAGCATCCAAGTACTAAATAATCATAGGAATGTGTTCCATATATAGTCATACGTGCTCGCAATGAGAACTTGCACAACATCTTTTGTCCTGCCAGCCCGTTTGCAGCGGGGCCTCAAGGGAACTACTGGCAATTAAGGTGCTCCTTTTAATAGAGCACAGGAGCAAAGCATTAACACTCCGTGAACACATGTGATCCTCACATCAAAGCCATCCCCTCCAGTTATCCCGTTTGCTGTCACTTCGGGGCCTTTGGTTCCGGACAACAATATGTGTATACAACTTGCAGGTAAGACCATAAACAATACTATCGTAATGAATCAATAACAATCTCAGACCTGAAATCATGGCACTCGGGCCCTAGTGACAAGCATTAAGCATAACAAGTTGCAACAAAGTCAAAAAGTACTAATAATAGATAATAGGCACCATGCCCTAACAATCTGATGCCATTACATGAACGATCTCATCCAATCCCACTACTAGGAAACAGCTTATAGGTAGACAAGATATTCTGTGGCGTATATGTAAAACCATGCACCACAGATATGTATTAGTGGCGCACTAGTAATTATGCGCCACAGAAGTTTGGCAGTTCAGTGGCGCACAAAACCAATATGCGCCACAGAAGTCCAAACTTCGGTGGCGCATATTTTCATGTGCGCCACAGAAAGTGATGATTCTGTGGCGCATATAGATCCCCACAGAAAGTTGATGGGACCTAGCACCAAAAAAAGGGGGAGAATTCTGTGGCGCATATAGGTGTATGCGCCATAGAACATGGAAAAACAGACCCCCCCTAGGATCGCCTTTTAAGTTTTGTAAAAAATAAACAAAAATGATAGAAACTTCAAAAAAATAATTCCTTTGAGTTGTAGTTAGATTTTAGGGTATAGATCTAGACAAAATTGAAAAACATGAATTTCGATGTATTTTGCAAAAATAGGTCATGGCACGGTAAAACGGCTATAATTTTTGCATACGATGTAAAAAAAAACTTTAACCTAACAAAATGATCGTCTCGAAATTTCCTATTCGAATTCAACCACCTATGGTCATTATGGATTTTACAGAATCCTCAAATTCGAAAAGAGTAAAAAGTTATTTAGGGTAGAAGATTTTTTACTGCAAAAAAATAAAAAAGGGGGTGAAACTTCTGTGGCGCATTTCTCCCATATGCGCGACAGAAGTCTTGGGCAGGATTCGAAATTTGAATCCGCCGGCGCCCTTCTCCATCTCTTTTTCCTTTTTCTCCCCCTCCACTTCTTCTCCCCTCCCCACTTCTCCTCCCCTCCACACTTCTCCCCTTCTCCTCACTCCTCCTTCTCCACTCTCCGGCGACCTCCTCCTCCTCCTCCTCCACCAACTCCAGTGACCTCCTCCTCCTCCACCGCCAACTCCGGTGACCTCCTCCTCCTCCACCACCAACTCTGGTGACCTCCTGCTCCTCCACCACCAACTCCGACGACCTCCTCCTCCTCCACCACCAACTCCGACGAACTCCTCCGCCTCCACCACCAACTCCGGCGACCTCCTCCTCCTCCTCTACCACCAATTCCGGCGACCTCCTCCTCCTCCTACACTAACAACTCTGGCGACCTCCTCCTAGCCCTCCTCCATCCCACTAGCCACTAGCCAATAGCCACCAGCCACCAACAGCCACCACCAGCAGCCACCAGCCACTAGCTGCCACCACCACCACCTCTGGCCAGATCTAGATCTGGCCTGTTTTTTTTTGAAATTTGAAAAAAACTTTTGTGGCACATATTGGCCATATGCGCCACTGAAGTTTGAGATCTGGCCCGCCTTTTTTTTTGAATTTTGGAAAAAAACTTTTGTGGCGCATATCGGCCATATGTGCCACTGAAGTTTGAGATTTATGTTGCGCATTTCAATATGCGCCATAGAAGATAGTTATCAGTGGCGAGGTAACAGTGGCGACTAAGATATGCGCCACGGATAGTGAAAAAAGGTGCGCCACTGATAAGCTGTTTCCTAGTAGTGTCCCTACCATCCCCATAGCCTACAACGAGGGATTACTCACTCATAGATGGGGGAAACATGGATGGTCGATGGAGAAACGATGGTGATGATGATGGCGATGATCTCCTCCAATTCCCCGTCCCGACAGGGTGCCAGAACGAAGTTTCTGGTTCTGAATCACGGAATCTGGTGGTGGCGGCGCAGCGGAACTCTTTCTGGAAAAACGTCGAACCCCCTTGGTGTTTAGGTCAAGAGGAAACTTATAGGCGAAGAGGGAGGCCGAGGGGGTGACCGAGGCGGCCACACCACCCCCAGGCGCAACCTGGCCTAGCCCGCGCGGCCAGGTGGTGTGGGCCCCTCGTGGCCCTCCTCCGTCTCGTCTTCTGGCTCCGTGAGTCTCCTGGTGAAATAGGATTTTTGGTATATTTTTCGGGATTTTTCCTGATAGTTGTTTTTCTGCAAAAAACTAGACACCAAGGTAATTCTGCTGAAAACAGCGTCAGTTCGTGTTAGTTGTATCCAAATCACACAAGTTTAGAGGAAAAACAATAGCAAAAGTGTTCAGGAAAGTAGATACGTTTTGGACGTATCAACTCCCCCCAAGCTTAGCTTATTGCTTGTCCTCAAGCAATTCAGTTGAAAATTGAGTGCGATAAAAGAAACTTTCACGAACACATTTGCTTCATATGACGTATATATTCTCAGCATATGATCAACTACTTAGACAATTCATAATAAAGAGTATGCAACTAAGTTTACTTAATAGTCATTGCAAGCTATGAAGAGATTCCAACTTAAAAGTAATAAATAGCATGAAACATAAACATAAGCAACATTGCAATACTCATAAAAAGGTATGATAGAGTGGTGTCTCGCTTGCCTTTGATTGTTGCCAAGGAACCTCTGTAGTTCAAGTGAAGACTAGAAGTAAAGATATCAAAGATACAAGCATCAAAGTCATGACACAATTAATCAAGTTTTGAGACAAGCATATTACACTAAGAATGACAACCATGCTCTCAAGAAAGTGCTCATAGAATATGTGGTGACTTAACAAGGGAATGAAAAGGTTTTAAAAAGTTTGAAAGGCTTCCAAATGCTGAAAGTATGGTACTCATTAGCTTTGAGCTCTCATTACCCCTATCATAAGCATCTTTAAATGGTTAAGGTGAAAATGAGGTCCAATCTGAGTTATATGCTTGACAGACTATAAACTGGAAATCTCATGTCCCTTGAGTACGAGGGCCGCTCCTCATGCTACTCAACTTTAGTTACCGGTAAGTTCTCTTCATCGTAAATACATGCGTATCATAGAGAACCGCCAACGGGGTACCCCTTGCCCGATGATACGGAAGAATCCCCATATCTAAATGACAAGGCAAGCAGACAACGAGTATCTCAGCAATATTCTTATTTACCATGGGAAAATGGTGCCTTTTTCTCTCTTTCCTCTTTTCTCATATTTCTCTTTTTTTTCTTTTTTTCTTTTTCTCCTTTTCTCAATTTCTATCTCTTTTTTATAAGAAGAATGCTTCATAGAACTCATTATGGTTACGCTGCAGGTTTCCACCATGATTAGGCATGGATTAGACCGGCGGCCTAGGCGTTTCTCTAACACACATACATAACTCCATGGACTTACAAGCTCTCCTTTTATTTCACACCGACGACATCCGTAAACAAAAGAGCATGATATCAACGGGGTATATATTTACAGGTGTTGAAAGCGTTCCTCGTGACAACACAGTTCTGCTAATCCCTAGCCTATAATTTGCAAGCATATAACTTTCATGGGCAGTCTGTAGCATCCCATTTGTCTAACATCTGTAATGCTACATGGTCTAATAAGAAAATGCTACCTTCCTACATATAATTGTTGCATCATAATTATATCATGCTCATGTCATCATGCCACATTGCATTTGAGTATCATATAACACCCTTTTTCATTTGGTTCTTATCTCATATGCATTATTGATTGTATTTGTCTCTTGATATATTGTATTTGGTTCTTGATAAATGCTTGATGCCCAAGTTGAGTTGGGGGCATATCTTTTATTAACTCCACCACCTTTCTTTGTCACCACCCAATAATTCCACCATCCAAACTAGAGGTGGGCTTTTGCACTTCTTTTGGCTCTTGTCTAGCTCACATATAATTAAGATGGATCCACTTCTACTTCCACATGCTCCCATATATGCATCATGTTGTTTTCACAAAAATAGATGCGGAGAGCCACATGGCCACCTTTGCATGCTATGTGGGTAGAAAATCCTTGTCAAGCTTACATATGGTTTGAATTTGAATAAAAGCTCATGTAAGAATATAACCTTGGCCATATTATGTCTAGTGGCTCACACGCACACAAGCTTGGCCACCTTATATTCATGCATGATCTTTTATTTAGTCCATGTGGTAAACAAGCTTCCTTTTTCCTTGTGGGCCATATTCAAATTCTTGGAATCTTGCTTATATAAATGCCATGAGAAAGTCTAGTGGTTTTCACTACTAGAGGGGCATTTATTTAATTATGCATGGGCCATGCAAGGTCATCTTTCCCTTTTTCTTTTGGCTTTTTCTTTGGTTTTTGAGTGGAACATGGGTTCTTTGAAATCCATTCAAGTTTGAAACCAACCCATCTAGGGGCATCTCCTCTGCTTGTTTTGCCAACCATAGTGCATGCAAATGGCATATGGAGTTCATGCCTTATCTCCCTAGCCAAAACCCTTTTCTTATCTACCTAGCCTAGCCCTTTAGCTAATCTATCTACACCTTAACCTTGTGTGTAAGCCCACATACACACCCTATATATCTCTTCTTTTCCCTTTTATCCTAACCCATTCATCCCTTACCCTAACCCCCTTATCTCCCTTTGATCAACCTAACTAAAATCCCAAGCTAATCAGCTGCCCTTCAACCTAATCCCTGCGCCAGCTTGAGCACCTCGCAGCAGCAGCGAGTGGCAGCCGCGCGCTCGCCTGCTGCCCCTCTCTCACCCAGCATGTGCCCTGTGCACAGCAGCAGTTAGCCTGGCGCCCTGCAGGGTTTCCCTGGACCAAGCCAGGGCTGCTACTGAACCCTCTCCTCTCCTGTTGTCCCTGCACCGAACCGCTACTCGCGCCTCCCCCTCTCGCCTAGCCTGTCCGAGCCGCCGTGAGTGCAGCAGGGGCACAGCGACCCGCGCGCCGCATCAGACATGTCCCTGGTCCGACCCAGCCGGGCCCCCAACCACCTCCTTTCCCCCGCTCCAAGCATAGCTGGCCTAGCCTCGGCGTCGTGGCGCTGTACCAGGAGTAGACGCCGAGTGCGCGTTTACGCTCGCCGCCATTCCCCGCCCTCTCGCCGCCGTCACAGGTGGGTCACCGCCCCGCCAGCCACCACGGTGAGCCCTCACCTCCCCTGTTCTCTTTCGCTGCTGCCGGTTGCCGCCAGAACCTCGCGCCGCCCCGTCGTACCAGCGTAGTAACAGCAGTTGGCCGCGCGCACCGGGGCCTCGTTGCTCCCGTTTTCCATGGCAAATCAAGCCCGCCGTAGTCCGCCTCCCGGAGATCTTGCTAGACAGAAGTGGTAGCCGGTAGTCCCCTCTACGTTTTTTCTTTGGCCACCGACACGAGTTGTGCAGCACAGCCGCCGCCAACCTTGTCGGAAGATGGCGCCGCCGTCGGCTCTAACAGGTTCAGACCACAGAGTTTTTCAGTTTAGCCGTCGTAGTTTTGCAGTAAAGCCCCTTCAGTTTTCGCCATGCAAAGGAAGATCCTTTGGGGCCACCTGTCAACCGCTTGTTAATCTTACGAAAAGGCAACTGCCTTTTGCTCTTTCTCAATCCGCGCTCCCCTGGATCCACCACGTGGCCGCGCCCTGTTCCCGCGCCCGCGTGTGGGTCCGCACGCCACAGGTCCCACCTGTTAATCTCACTGGCTAGCTAACCCCGCGGTGCGAAAAGAACCAAGCGGAGCCGCTGCGTCGTTTCTGCCAGCTCAGCGTCGCGCCAGCATCGGGCCCGCGCGCCAGTGACTGTGGCTAGCATGCCTGTGGGTGTAAAAGCCCCGGGTTCTTTTTCATTTTGTAAAAAGAATTTCAGGAAAAGTTTAATATGTTTCAATATCCAGAAATTAATAACTTTTGTTTAGTAAATCCAAATAATACAAATAATATATGTTTTTGAATCAGGAAAATGTGAGGATTTCAAATATGCCATCCAAAATAATGTTTGACTAATTTAAATTATCGAAATTGTTTAATTGCAATAAAATGCCTTTTCTCAATTAATTAATAACTTTAATTCTATCACTCCAAATTTGACAAATAATATGTCTAAAACGATCAGCTCGACGAGCCCGTTCTAACTACGCATTCCATGATACGAATTGAAGCATGCATCATATACATATTAAGTGGACAGCAAGTTTTATGGGAGCAAAACATGACTAAAAACTTAATAAAATGCTTTATTCTTGTACCCCACACCTCACCCATGCCATGCTATGTTATGCCATGTAATTTGTGCATCATTCATCATGGCACTTGTCGCATTTTGTTTATATGTTTGCGCCTTATATTTATGTTGGCCTTGTTTGTTTGGTTCTTCTCGGATAGACGCCGAGCAGGGGAATTATCAGGAATCCCAGGAGTACTACCCAGATCCATCTCTCGCGACAACTGAGCTACCAGGCAAGCACTACCACAGGCTTGCATACATATAGTACCTATTGCTTCTATCTTATTCTTGCATCACTGAGTCGTGATTGCATTAAACAAAATCCCAAGTATTGCATGGCCTTACTTTTAAACCCCACCGAAACTTGTTCCTCCATCCCATAAGCCACTACTACAGGAGTTGTTTGAGCCAAGCGAGTCGTAGAACAGCATGTGTAGGATATGTGAGTGTCTGATGGTTAACGAGGTACCTAAACAACTTAACCTGAGTAGTAATGGGATAACAAATGAAAGAGGCACCGGTGAGCAATATCTGTTATTTGGTTTTTCATGCTCACTTGTGTCCCGTAGGACCACGAGTACTTGATACCTGTTCCTTGACTATCGCACTATCCGCATATGGGACAATGAATCCCCTTAGTCAGAGCTTGATTCATTCTTATTTCTTGGGGCCACAAAGTAGTTTGGTGCTTTATTACTATCTTGTACTTATGCCATGCATTACTGCTTTATTTAAGATTGTGCGTGGAGCACCTGTACTGTTTAGGATTGCGGAGTGTTTTCGCGGTATCGACAAGCCCAGTCACACTTTCGGGTTCCCAGTCGTTTATAGCCATTAGCGCAAACCTTGGGTCCGTCTCGGAGCCGGCCAAACTCGTTGCGGGTAGCTTAATGGGGTGGCCCCCTGAAATAATTTATGAATCCTGTGATTGCTTTGTCTTGAAAGCCTCGTTGGGTTTTGATTTGGTTTTTCCGAGGTCGACCGTGTGTGTATTGCTATTTGTGCACCCCTGCAGGGTAAATCTTTCTGAAAGCCGTGTCTGCGGTTATGGACGACTTGGAGCACAGTTTCTTGATCATAGACAAGTATAACTAAAGTACCATCTTTAATTTGACTAAATATCTGACTAGTAATTAGTGCAATATTCACGAAATGATTAATAAAACTGCCAACGGATGGGTTGTTCGTCCGCTTTCTCGTTGGTAAGCGATAAGGAGGATGGATCTGTTACTTTATACTGTTATAACTGATGTTTCTAATTAACGTACATCCGCCTATCATTGGGTAGGCGGATGGTTAGCGAGTATCTATAGACTTGTTAGTTATTATCTTTTGCTGCAATTGCGTCACCCCAGGTATATGTCCCCTTTAGAGGCATAAAGACTTGCTGAGTACCCCTAGGGTCTCACACGATAAATTGTTTGATTTAGATGGACAGGTGTATTCGCAAGATGGATACTGGGTGGAGGAGACAGATGATGTTGGAGAAGAGAGATGATGTACTCGGATCTTGTTTCCCGCTTCCGCTTGATACTCTGTTGATTGATGTATGAGGAGCTATCCTACACTATTATCTCTATCTAGTATATTTGGATCTTGCCGTATGGAGTTGCAATATTTCTATTTCTTTTAGTTGGTATGGCTATGAGGACCGTTGTAAGGTAGCTTGCATACATACTCACTTGTGTATGTATTTGATCTCTTCGGCTGTTGCCTACGCCGCTCGCTCTTGTCCCGATGTTCTTGGAAGTGGTTAGGGCGGTCGATGGGCCTACACGTGGGTGGCCATGGGCCCCCGCTGTAAAACCCTTAACCACTTTTGGTTCATCCAGGCTTGAACTTAGAGCGTAGGGTCCAAGGTTGTTACAATTGGTATCAGAGCCATTCCTCCCTTCAGGCTCTCAGCCAAAATGGTTGTTGTCAGTCTAGCAAATATTTTGGTAGTTATGTATACTAGGGAAAAACAAAACGCAAGAGTAGGACTGCTTCCATTTTTCTTCTTACCCACCCACCCACCCTTTTCTGGTACGGAAGTGTAACATTTTCAATCCTCTTCTAAAATTCAAACTAGGATTCACGTGTTCTGGGTTCCGTAGTACCATAGGTTGTGTGAGTGTGTGTGTGTGGGTAATTCTTTGTCTATATGTTGCATCCAACTTGTTGTCGCTATCTGCCTTTTGGTTATCAACTGTTGGTACATTCCATACCGACAAGCTTTTCTAAACCGACGCGATATGTCTTAATCTTTGTTATCCGACGCTATCTTGTTAGGGGTGTTTGTTTTCCATAGTTGCTAATCTTTAGGTTCATCTTAAGAGGGAAGAGACTTGGGATATGTGTTTTACTTATTCATGTGCGGAGTAATGCTTTGAGTGCGGGATGGAGTCGCGACCATACCACTACTTTTATCATTCGCTCTTGTATATTGAATTGGTAGAGTTACTAATCTTGATTCGTTAAGTGGTTTTGCGCATATAGTGGTATTTTTAATGCCGAAATTTGCGGAAATTTTTTCTTTGATAGCTTTGTGTACCACACTCCTTGTTCAGTCATGTGCGATATGCTTACTATCTTCTAGATGCTTTGAACTTTGTTGATATTTTAATATCATCTTAGTAATTTGTATCCTTTAATCTTGGTTAATTCCATTTTGGTACTATTTTGGATTATTATTATTCTCCATTATGGTACTGACTTGAGTTTTATATCAATCACAGGATGGCACCACCACGCCGCACTGAAGATGACATACCACCTAAACTGGGGGCTGTGTTGGCAAGTATTGATAATGCCTTGGGAACAATGCAACAGAACTAGCAATGCTTTGAAGAAAGTGTCAGGAGGAATGAGTTTGTTCCGCTACCTCCACCTCCCAAGCGAGGAGACATCAAGGGTTTTCTGAAGTTTAACTCGTGCCACTTTGAGGTGTCTGATCAGTCACTGGATGCTGATGATTGGCTTCGTGAGATGTCAAGGTTGCTGATGACTGCTGATGTTCCTGAACAAGAATGGGTAAAATGCGCCACTCACCTTCTGAAAGGAGACGCAGCTCTATGGTGGGAGAATTACCTGAAGGCAAACCACTCTGGTTTTCAGCCTACTTGGGAGCAGTTCTCTGGGGCTTTCAAAGAGCAATACCTATCAGATATTGTCATCGAAAGGATGAAGGAAGTGTTTCTCAACCTCAAGCAGGGCAATGACAATGTCAACACCTATATCAGAAACTTCATGAATCTTTCTCGGTATGGTGGTGATGAGATCTCTGATGACAAGAAGAAACAAAAGAGGTTCAGGCAAGGGCTCAATGCATCTATCAAATATGCAATCACTCATGCAAGGCCGGGGTCTTTTCTAGAACTCCAACATACAGATCTACAGGACGAAGCCAGTAGGCAAGTGTTCGAGGAGTCCAAGAAACACAGTCGTGACGCAGCAAGCTCTTTAGCTATGACAGCTCCTTCTAAGCGCCGCGTGTGGGTTCCTAATATCGCACCGCCGCTGCCGGCTCCACCAAGAACTCCAAGCTACGCAGCAAGGCCACCAAACTCCTTCAACGCTGCTCCTAGGGGCTACAACCACAACTACCCTAGAGCGCCTGGCGGATTCCCTGGCTACGCTGCTCCACGTCCACTTGGTGCTTGTTACACTTGTGGGAACACTAGGCATCAACACTGGAGTTGTCCCATGAACAACAAGGCTCTTCCTCCACCACCTCCAAGACCTGCAGCAAGTCCTTCTATGGTTCGTGCACCTCCACCACGGGCTCTCAACATCAACACCAAGCCCGGATCCACTGTTGCTCGTGCCAACTTTGTCAACATGGTTCAAGCTGAACATGCACCTGGAGTTGTGATGGGTACGCTTCCCGTTAACTCAGTCCCTGCACGAGTTTTATTTGATTCTGGTGCATCGCATTCTTTTATCTCTACAAGTTTTGCTAATGAGAATGGGTTACCTATGGATCCTCTCCCTAAACGTTTAATGGTTCTTTCGCCCGGAGCAACTATGGCATCTTCCAAGATCAGTCATGGCAATCAAATTTTAATTGGTGGTTCTTCATTTCTGGCTTCCTTAATCATTCTCGGCAACTCTGACATTGATGTCATCTTGGGCATGGATTGGTTAACGGAAAATGCAGCTGTGATTGATTGTGCTGAATGCTCGGTTTCTCTGAAAATTCCCGAAGGCCATATAGTCTATTCTCCAAGTCCGACTCCTGCAATTGAGCTCTTCTCTTTGTCTGCTCTGAATGATGATGCTATGGATGCTATTCAGAGTGTTCCGGTGGTCCGTGAGTTTCCAGATGTTTTTCCTGAAGAGTTACCAGGTATGCCTCCTGACAGAGAGGTCGAGTTTGTGATTGAGATTGAACCTGGTACCACTCCTATCTCCAAGCGGCCGTATAAAATGGGTCCTGCTGAGTTGGCTGAACTCAAACGTCAGCTTGATGAACAAGAGAAGTTGGGTTTCTTTCAGCATAGCACTTCTTCTTGGGGTAGCCCAACCATCTTTGTGAAGAAGTGAGACCGCACTAATAGACTTTGTGTTGACTATCGGGCTCTCAATGCTAAAACCATCAAGAATAAATATCCCCTTCCACGGATTAATGATCTCTTTGATCAGCTAGCTGGAGCCGTGGTATTCTCTAAACTTGACTTGAGAAGTGCATATCATCAAATCAAGATTCGCTAGGAAGATGTTCCTAAAACAGCTTTCACCACCCGCTATGGCCAGTACGAGTACACGGTCATGTCCTTCAGTCTCACCAACGCACCTGCCACCTTCGCGAGGCTTATGAACTCGGTTTTCATGGAGTATCCATATAAGTTCGTCGTGGTCTATCTGGATGACATTCTAGTCTATTCTAAGTCAAAGGAAGAACATGAAGAACACCTTCGGTGTGTCCTAAACAAGCTTCGTGAGAACCGCCTGTATGCAAAGTTCTCCAAGTGTGAATTTTGGCTTCCCGAAGTCACCTATCTTGGTCACGTCATCTCTGCTAAGGGCATTGCCGTCAACCCAGTAACTGTTGGGACAATTGTTAAGTGGCTTCCACCCAAAAATGTCAAATAAGTCCGGAGTTTCCTTGGTTTGGCTAGTTATTGCCGTCGCTTCGTTCAGAACTTCTCGAAGATTGAGAAGCCTCTTACCGATCTCCTCGAGAAAGGCAAGAAATTCCTTTGGTCTCCTGCATGTCAAGCTAGCTTTGAAACACTCAAAGAGAAGCTCACTTCCACACCAGTCTTGATTCCTCCAGATAGAGCAAAGCCTTTCCAGATATTCTGTGACGCCTCCTTGCAAGGATTGGGTGTGGTCCTTATGCAAGAAAAACAAGTTGTTCCTTATGCCTCTCGTCAGTTGAAGACGCATGAGATCAACTATCCTACACATGACCTCGAACTCGCAGCAGTTGTCTTTGCTTTGAAAGTATGGAGGCACTACTTGCTTGGCAACCGTTGTGAGATCTTTTCTGATCACAAGAGCCTGAAGTATATCTTCACATAACCTGATCCCAACCTTCGCCAAAGGAGATGGATTGAAACCATCAATGACTTCGATCTCACCATCAACTACACTCCTGGCAAAGCTAATGTCATGGCCGATGCTCTCAGCCGAAAAGCTTATGTCAATAACCTCAAGGTGGAAGAACAACAACCTCTCTTGTGCGAGGAATTCCGCCAACTCAACCTTGAGATTGTGCATCAAGGGTATCTTCTGAATCTTCTGGCAACCCCTCTCTTGGAAGAAAAGATTCGTGCTAGTCAGCGAGGTGATGCTTACACCAAAAACATCATTTCCAATATTCAGCTGCCGAGGTATGAGTCCTTCCACGTCGATGATCAAGGAGCTCTATTCTTTGAACACCGGATGTTCGTTCCGAACGATCCGGGTTTGAGAGAGCAAGTTCTTAAGGAGGCGCATGATTCTGTTCTTTCTATCCATCCTGGCAGCACAAAGATGTACATGGACTTGAAAACACAGTATTGGTGGCCTGGGTTGAAACAATGTTGTGCCAAGTATGTTTCCGAGTGCGATGTCTGCCGCAGAGTTAAAGCTGTCCATCAGAAACCTTCCGGTCTTCTACAGCCATTGAAGCCTCCAGAATGGAAATGGGAGAAAGTAGAGATGGACTTCATAACTGGTTTTCCAAGGTCGCAGAAGGGCAACAATGCAATCTTCGTTGTCATTGATAGGCTCTCAAAAGTGGCTCACTTCTTTCCCGTCAAGGAAACAATTTCTGCAATTCAGTTGGCTGAGCTCTATATCAACAGAATTGTCTCTCTATATGGGGTTCCTCTTGAGATCAACTCAGACCGTGGAAGAATCTTCACTTCCAAGTTCCGGGGAAGTTTCCAAAATGCTTTGGGAACAAAGTTGAACTTCAGTACTACCTCTCACCCTCAGTCGCAAGGACAAGTTGAAAGGATCAATCAGATTCTGGAAGATATGCTCCGTGCTTGCGTCATCTCTTTCGGCATGAAATGGGAAGAATGCCTTCCTTATGCCGAATTCTCTTACAATAATAGCTTCCAGAAGAGTCTAAAGATGGCACCATTTGAGGTTCTCTATGGACGCAAATGCAGAACTCCAATTGGTTGGTCGGGCGCAGGTGAAAGAACATTGTTTGGCCCCGACATTGTAACTCAAGCGGAGGAGAAGGTTCACATCATTCTCGAAAACCTGAAGGTTGCTCAAAGTCGCCAGAAGAGCAACTATGACAGAAATCACACGGACATGGAGTATGTCCCTGGTGATCTAGTTTACCTTCGTGTCACTCCCATGAGAGGCATGCACCGGTTTGGTATCAAAGGGAAGCTGGCTCCTAGATACATCGGTCCTTTCAAAGTTCATGGAAGAAGAGGAGAAGTCGCTTATGCTCTTGAGCTCCCTGAAAAACTCAAGGTCCATGATGTTTTCCATAACTCTCAACTCAAGAAGTGCTTCAAGGATCCTGGTAGGACCGTGGACCATGAGCTTATCAATCTCCAAGAAAACTTGTCTTATGAAGAACACCCCACAAAAATCCTAGAAGTCGCAGAAAGAAAGACTCGCAACAAGTCTATCAAGTTCTGCAAGGTGCAGTGGTCGCACCATTCCGTGGATGAAGCCACTTGGGAAAGCAAGGATGACCTCCGTGCCAAGTACCCTACCCTCTTCGTGTCTTCTTCTTCCTAGAATCTCGGGGCGAGATTCCTGTCTAGTGGGGGAGAGTTGTAGCATCCCATTTGTCTAACATCTGTAATGCTACATGGTCTAATAAGAAAATGCTACCTTCCTACATATAATTGTTGCATCATAATTATATCATGCTCATGTCATCATGCCACATTGCATTTGAGTATCATATAAAACCCTTTTTCATTTGGTTCTTATCTCATATGCATTATTGATTGTATTTGCCTCTTGATATATTGTATTTGGTTCTTGATAAATGCTTGATGCCCAAGTTGAGTTGGGGGCATATCTTTTATTAACTCCACCACCTTTCTTTGTCACCACCCCATAATTCCACCATCCAAACTAGAGGTGGGCTTTTGCACTTCTTTTGGCTCTTGTCTAGCTCACATATAATTAAGATGGATCCACTTCTACTTCCACATGCTCCCATATATGCATCATGTTGTTTTCACAAAAATAGATGCGGAGAGCCACATGGCCACCTTTGCATGCTATGTGGGTAGAAAATCCTTGTCAAGCTTACATATGGTTTGAATTTGAATAAATGCTCATGTAAGAATATAACCTTGGCCATATTATGTCTAGTGGCTCACACACACACAAGCTTGGCCACCTTATATTCATGCATGATCTTTTATTTAGTCCATGTGGTAAACAAGCTTCCTTTTTCCTTGTGGGCCATATTCAAATTCTTGGAATCTTGCTTATATAGATGCCATGAGAAAGTCTAGTGGTTTTCACTACTAGAGGGGCATTTATTTAATTATCCATGGGCCATGCAAGGTCATCTTTCCCTTTTTCTTTTGGCTTTTTCTTTGGTTTTTGAGTGGAACATGGGTTCTTTGAAATCCATTCAAGTTTGAAACCAACCCATCTAGGGGCATCTCCTCTCCTTGTTTTGCCAACCATAGTGCATGCAAATGGCATATGGAGTTCATGCCTTATCTCCCTAGCCAAAACCCTTTTCTTATCTACCTAGCCCAGCCCTTTAGCTAATATATCTACACCTTAACCTTGTGTATAAGCCCACAAACACACCCTATATCTCTCTTCTTTTCCCTTTTATCCTAACCCATTCATCCCTTACCCTAACCCCCTTATCTCCCTTTGATCAACCTACCTAAAATCCTAAGTTAATCAGCTGCCCTTCTACCTAATCCCTGCGCCAGCTTGAGCACCTCGCAACAGCAACGAGTGGCAGCCATGCGCTCGCCTGCTGCCCCTCTCTCGCCCAGCATGTGCCGTGTGCACATCAGCAGTCAGCCCGGCGCCCTGCAGGGTTTCCCTGGACCCAGCCAGCGCTGCTACCAAACCCTCCCCTCTCCTGTTGTCCCTGCACCGAACCGCTGCTCGCGCCTCCCCCCTCTCGCCTAGCCTGTCCGAGTCATCGCGAGTGCAGCAGGGGCACAGCGGCCCGCGCGCCGCATCAGACCTGTCCCTGGTCCGACCCAGCCGGGCCCCTGCCCAGCCAGCATACCCCGGCCTAACCTATCTCCTGCTTCTCTTCTCGCGCACGTGATCGCCCGCGAGCATGCCGAGCCCATGTTCCTGCCAGCCTCGCCTACGCCTTGTCCGTACCCTCCTCTCTCTTTTCCCTTAAAGCGAGCCAGCCTCGTAGTGCCGTCCTCATCCGCCCCAGCTCCAGATCGCGAGCAGAGACCCCCAACCACCTCCTTTCCCCCGCTCCAAGCATAGCTGGCCCAGTCTCGGCGTCGCGGCGTGGTACCAGGAGTAGACGCCGAGGACGCGTTTACGCTCGCCGCCGTTCCCCGCCCTCTCGCCGCCGTCACCGGTCGGTCACCGCCCCGCCGGCCACCACGGTGAGCCCTCACCTCCCTTGTTCTCTTTCGCTGCTGCCGGTTGCCGCCAGAACCTCGTGCCGCCTCGTCGTACCAGCGTAGTAACAACAGCTGGCCACGCGCACCGGGTCCTCACTGCTCCCGTTTTCCATGGCAAATCGAGCCCGCCGTAGTCCGCCTCCTGGAGATCTTGCTAGATAGAAGTGGTAGCCGGTAGTCCCCTCTACGTTTTTTCTTTGACCACCGAGGCGAGTTGTGCAGCATAGCCGCCGCCAACCTCGTCGGAAGACGGCGCCACACTGCCGGCTCTAACAGGTTCAGACCGCGGAGTTTTTCAGTTTAGCCATCGTAGTTTTGCAGTAAAGCCCCTTCAGTTTTCGTCGTGCAAAGGAAGCTCCTTTGGGGCCACCTGTCAACCGCTTGGTAATCTTACGAAAAGGCACCTGCCTTATCGTCTTTCTCAATCGCGCTCCCCTGGATCCACCACGTGGCCGCGCCCTGTTCGCGCGCCCGCATGTGGGTCCGCACGCCACGGGTCCCACCTGTCAATCTCACCGGCTAGCTAACCCCGCGGTACGAAAAGAACCAAGCGGAGCCGCTGCGCCATTTCTGCCAGCTCAGCGCCGCGCTAGCATCGGGCCCACGCGCCAGTGACTGTGGCTAGCATGCCTAAGCCCTAGGTTCTTTTTCGTTTTGTAAAAAGAATTTCAGGAAAAGTTTAATATGTTTCAATATCCAGAAATTAATAACTTTTGTTTGGTAAATCCAAATAATACAAATAATATATGTTTTTGAATCAGGAAAATGTGAGGATTTCAAATATGCCATCCAAAATAATGTTTGACTAATTTAAATTTTCGAAATTGTTTAATTGCAATAAAATGCCTTTTCTCAATTAATTAATAACTTTAATTCTATCACTCCAAATTTGACAAATAATATGTCTAAAACGATCAGCTCAACAAGCCCGTTCTAACTACGCATTCCATGATACGAATTGAAGCATGCATCATATAAATATTAAGTGGACAGCAAGTTTTATGGGAGCAAAACATGACTAAAAACTTAATAAAATGCTTTATTCTTGTACCCCACACCTCACCCATGCCATGCTATGTTATGCCATGTAATTTGTGCATCATTCATCATGGCATGCTTGTTTGCTTGTCGCATTTTTTTATATGTTTGCGCCTTATATTTATGTTGGCCTTGTTTGTTTGGTTCTTCTCGGATAGACGCCGAGCAGGGGAATTATCAGGAATCCCAGGAGTACTACCCAGATCCATCTCTCGTGACAATGGAGCTACCAGGAAAGCACTACCACATGCTTGCATACATATAATACCTATTGCTTCTATCTTATTCTTGCATCATTGAGTCGCGATTGCATTAAACTGAATCCCAAGTATTGCATGGCCTTACTTTTAAACCCCACCGAAGCTTGTTCCTCCATCCCATGAGCCACTACTACAGGAGTTGTTTGAGCCAAGCGAGTCGTAGAATAGCATGTGTAGGGTATGTGAGTGTCTGATGGTTAACGAGGTACCTAAACAACATAACCTGAGTAGTAATGGGATAACTAATGAAAGAGGCACCGGTGAGCAATATCTGTTATTTGGTTTTTCATGCTCACTTGTGTCCCGTATGACCCCGAGTACTTGATACCTGTTCCTTGACTATCGCACTATCCGCATATGGGACCATGAATCCCCTTAGTCAGAGCTTGATTCGTTCTTATTTCTTGGGGCCACAAAGTAGTTTGGTGATTTATTACTATCCTGTACTTATGCCATGCTTTACTGCTTTATTTAAGATTGTGCGTGGAGAACCTATACTATTTAGGATTGCGGAGTGTTTTCGTGGTATCGACAAGCCCAGTCACACTTTCGGGTTCCCAGTCGTTTACAGCCATTGGCGCAAACCTTGGGGCCGCCTCGGAGCCGGCCAACTTCGTTGCGTGTAGCTTAATGGGGTGGCCCCCTGAAATAATTTATGAATCCTGTGATTGCTTTGTCGTGAAAGCCTCGTTGGGTTTTGATTTGGTTTTTCCGAGGTCGACCGTGTGTGTGTTGCTATTTGTGCACCCCTACAGGGTAAATCTTTCTGAAAGCCGTGTCCGCGGTTATGGATGACTTGGAGCATAGTTTCTCGATCATAGACAAGTATAAATAAAGTACCATCTTTAATTTGACTAAATATCTGACTAGTAATTAGTGCAATATTCACGAAATGATTAATAAAACTGCCAACGGATGAGTTGTTCGTCCGCTTTCTCGTTGGTAAGCGAGAAGGAGGATGGATCTGTTACTTTATACTGTTATAACTGATGTTTCTAATTAATGGACATCCGCCTATCATTGGTTAGGCGGATGGTTAGCGAGTATCTATAGACTTGTTAGTTATTATCTTTTGCTGCAATTGCGTCACCCCAGGTATATGTCTCCTTTAGAGGCATAAAGACTTGCGGAGTACCCCTAGGGTCTCACACGATAAATTGTTTGATTCAGATGAACAAGTGTATTCGCAAGATGGATACTGGGTGGAGGAGACTGATGATGTTGGCAACGATCACTCGGTATAGAGATTCCGGGGATGGGGATCCGTGAGATCTGTGGGCGAGATGTGCTTATTTATGTGGCATCTTATGCCGATTTGCTTCTTGTCTATACTCGGATCTTGTTTCGCACTTCCGCTTGATACTCTGTTGATTGATGTATGAGGAGCTATCCTACACTATTATCTCTATCTAGGATATTTGGATCTTGCCGTATGGCGTTGCAATATTTCTATTTCTTTTAGATGGTATGGCTCTGAGGACTGTTGTAAGGTAGCTTGCATACATACTCACTTGTGTATGTATTTGATCTCTTCGCCTGTTGCCTACGCCGCTCGCTCTTGTCCCGATGTTCTTGGAAGTGGTTAGGGCGGTCGACGGGCCTACACGTGGGTGGCCCTGGGCCCCCGCTGTAAAACGCTTAACCACTTTTGGTTCATCCAGGCTTGAACTTAGAGCGTAGGGTCATAGGTTGTTACGCAGTCATAATGGTTCAGGTTTATTAAGTGCAAGAAATAAAGTGTGCCATCAAGGTCGTGAGAGCTTTACTAACTAACTTTCTCATAACAAGCAAACATTTTATTCGGAAGAAAACAAGGCATATTGAATATGTGCGGAATAGCAAACGATGCTAATAGGTAGGTATGGTGGACACTTTTGGCAATATTGGTTCTGGGGAGTTGGAAACACGAGTAGAGCTCATACTTAGTGAAAGTGAAGGCTAGCAATAGTAAGGGAGTGACAAATGAGAGAGAAATAACTGTCATAATCATGCTTGCAACAAAACAGGACTAATCATGGCATGAAAGTGATTCAAGACCCCTAAGGCAAAATAATTCATCAAGGCTTAACTGATTATTGTTTTAGTCATATGCATGTGTGAGCATGTGCCAAGTCAATTCAAGTGAAACATTCATAGGAGGATACCACAATGTCATACCAATTTATGAATAGAACAATGCAAGCAAACATTCATGTGACATGCTACAAACTATTAGCAAGATGGCGCTAATCATAAGAAAGCAAGAACTACTAAGCATCCATAAATAACATACACCCTACATGAACAGACTAAGCATTCCCACAATGATGAGTATATGTACAAAAATGAAAACAAATAGAGTTCGTTACCAGCCTCTTACCACACCTCAAGTTGTCATTAATCCTCATTATTGCCCTTCACTTGTGTGGCTTGAATAATAACATGAAACCAGATTCCACTTAGGACCGCTGAACCCTGCAACGAACTTCACAAAACCAAAGAAGAACAACAAATATTTTTGGTGTTTGTGATTTTTAAAGGCAAGAACAAAAAGGAGGAACAAGCAAAGCAAAATCTTTTTGGGTTTTTCGAATAGTTCAAACAAAGCAAAAAGGAAAAAAGCAAACCAAGGCAAAAAGAAGCAAATAAAGAGAAACAACGAAAATATTTTTGGTCTTTTTGTGTTTTAGAAAGCAAAAGTAAAGAAAGAATGAAAACTAAAAAGAGAACGAAGCATGGATATACAAAGTACCGACTAAACATGATATGAAGATGAGTGTGATGTCGGTGTACCTCCCCCCAAGCTTAGGCTTTTAGCCTAAGTAGGTATCAACCCCAACATGGGTAAGGGTTCCAAGCAGACAGGTCATTGTAAGAATGATCATGGTTAGGCCCTTGGGAAGAAGAAGCTCCCCAATCATAGGTAGGCTGCTGATATGAAGACTCCCCCTCATTCGAGGGCTGGACCAAATCATCTGTAACCTTCCTTCCAGTATCCTGCTCCTGTTGGGAGGGCTCTCCCAGATACGTATCGAGCTCCTCCTTAGTGAGTGACCATCCTACCCTGGTTTCAAGGTTAAACAAAACATGTGCAGGCAAAAGAACAACACGTTCGGACTTACTCCTTCTCCAACCACCCTGGAGAAAGGTTATTTCATAAGACAAATCACTCAAATTAGCCCAAGAAGAAACAAATTTATGTTGTATCATGGAATTAAGGTCAAGCCTCTCTATGGGAAACTGTAGGTCTAGATGATGAGGCACTACACCATGCAAAGCTAATAAACAAGAGGTGGCGAGGCCTCCACAAATTCCACCTTTCTCGCGGTTAGTAGCAAGATGGAAAGCTATCAAGGCACCCAAATTGTAAGTCCTATCTCGTTTTAAAGTGGCTGAGATGAATGCTAGATCATATGAGGATAACTTATTAGCAGTTTTCCTAGCGAGAACACACTTGGCAATAAAGTAAGCAAAGTAGCGAATAGACGGGAGATGAATGTTACGAATTTTCCCACTCTCCTTTGAGAAGCTGCTCCCTTGGCAAAATCTCCGCATACAAATCAATGAGTGGTGCAGGTTGCTCTTTAATCCTGCCACACGATCCCCACTAACGTACCTTAATAGCTACACAAAAGTCATCAAGAGGAAGGTTAAAAGCTATATTGTAAATTTTGTAGTGAACCGTGGGGTTAGGCAAAGAGAAACTAAATCAAAAGTCCTGCACCATAGACATAGTTAGTTTCACAAATTGGTAAGGTTCATCTTCCACAAAATGCTCCAATCATGCATTAGCAATTAAAGTATGGAAGTCCTGAGAAATACCTGCAGCCATCATGAATTCAGGGAATGGATAGATGGAAGGAAAAACTTCTTCCTCTCGGTGAACCTTCATAAACTCAGACACCCTCAGTTCATGTTGGTTGAGTTGGTGTTCATTCATCTTCTATTCTGAAATTTAAATATCCATTATACAAGTGATTGCAATGTGAATACATAATGAAGGGAACTACTCAGAGGGACTTGTAAGAGGCCTAAACATGCATCAAAATAATTTCTCTAAGCATTGAACAAGCTTACAAGCTCTCATAACCTGTCACCTACAGCAGTAAAATACTCAAGATATAAACCACTAAACACAAATCTACTTGGACAAGCGGAGGAGTCACATACCGGAGTTCAAATGCTCCAAATTTCAGGAGCAAAGATGCGCTAAGCAAAGAGCTCGAAAACTCATGGACAAGAACAGCAAGAACACGATTTCGAGCAAAGAACTGGTCTTTTCTCAGGAGAGAGAAGGAAGTGGAAAGTGAGAGAGTGAGTGGAGGGCCAGGGGTGGCCCACACCATGGCCAGGCACACCCCTGGGCTGGCCACGCCACCAGGTGGTGTGCCTTCCTGGTGGGCCCCCTGGGTCACTCCAGGTACTCCTCTGCCCCTTTTTTCATGTAAAAATTTAATATGAATTTTCTGGAATTTTTCGAGACACTTTATTTTTGAGCAATTTTCAGGTATTGACGAATGATTTTCTGACAGAAAGATGTTTTTGGAATGATGCAACAAAAAAACAAAACTAAAACTTCAGAAGTTCTAAGACACTCTAATATGCAAGCAACTAACAACAGGAAAGTAAACTAAGCGAAAGCAAAAACTAAAATGGATAAAATAAAAGTAAGCAAAGATAATCATGGTGAAAACATTGTTTTGTTCATTAAAATCCCTTTGTTAACAAGGTTGATAAGGTCTTGTTACAAAAAAAATTTATATGAAACAAAACTTTGTATTCCACTAAATGATTATGTTACCTCAACCTTGATAGCAATGGTTCCAATCATAATAGTTTCATATTTTTCTCTTGGTATGGGACAATATATTTCTCCAACTTGAATGCCCTCAACATGTTCAATTGAGTTTAAACCATAAGTCTTATCAATCTTCTTGGGGAAATAGACAGTATGCTCCTTGTCATTAACATTAAAAGTCACCTTTCCTTGATTACAATTAATAACAGCTCCTGTAGTATTAAGAAAATGTCTCCCAAGAATAATAGACATATTATTATCTTCAGGCATTTCAAGCACAACAAAGTCAGTTAATATCAAGCAATTATGAGCAACTTGAACAGGTACATCCTCACATATGCCAACAGGAATAGTAGTAGATTTATCATCCATTTGCAAAGATATATCAGTTGGTATTAGTTTTTCCAGTTGAAGTCTCTTATAGAGAGAAAAAGGCATAACACTAACTCCTGCTCCCAAATCACACAAAGCAGTTCTAACATAACTATTTTTAATAGAGCATGGAATAGTTGAAATCCCTGGGTCTCCAAGTTTCTTTGGAACCTTACCATTAAAGAAATAATTAGCAAGCAAAGTAGAAATTTCTTCATTAGGGATCTTCCTTTTATTAGAGACAATATCCTTCATATACTTTGATAAGGAGGCAATTTAATAGCATCAGTCAAAGGTATTTGCAAAAATAAAGGTTTCATCCACTCACATAACTTATTATAGTGTTCATCTTCCTTTGACTTGTGTTTCTTATCAGGGAAAGGCATAGTTTTTTGGACCCAAGGCTTTCTTTCACTACCATGTTTCTTAGCAAAAAATCTTCTTTAGTGTATTTAGTATTCTTAGTGTGCCTTTCAGGTTCTTCTTCAAATTTTTCTTTATCAGGAGCATCATTTTCTTCATTACCACTTTTAGTTTCAGCATCAAAGACAGGTATACTATTAGGATCTTTAGCAGGTTTAGAAGGTTCTACAATAATTTTATGTTTCTTTTTCCTTTTCTTAGGAGTAGTACCACTATTTTCAGTTTGTTGAGAATCCTGCTCAATTCTTTTAGGATGCCCCTCAGGATATAGAGGATCCTGGGTAGTAGCACCACTTCTAGTTCTAATTTCATAAGCATGTTTTTCTTTAGCAGCATTAACTAGCAAGTCTTTTTGTACCTTAATAAGTTGATCAATTTGAGTTTGCACCATTTGGAAATGTTTAACAAGAATTTTAACATCATTAGAGGTTCTTTCCACAATATCCTTCAACTCAATAATAGCTCTAGAGTTTTCCATTAAATGATGTTGCACCCTTTTATTAAAATTATCTTGCTTAACAATAAAAATTTCAAATTCTTCCAAGCATTGATCAGGAGGTTTAGAGTAAGGAATATCACCTTCATCAAAATGTTGGAGAGAGTGTACCTCAATAGTGGGTGAGTGGGAGATTGGCTTACATAATTCTTCTATAGGAGGTAAATTCTTCACATCTTCAGCTTTAATACCCTTCTCCTTAATACTTTTCTTGGCTTCCTTCGTCACTTCATCATTTAGTTCAACAACTCCCCTCTTCTTTGATGTTGGTATAGGCGCAGGAATAGTTGGTTCAGGTATAGTTGGTTCAGGAGGAGTCCAATCTTCATAATTCTTGCTTATTTTAGCCATTAATTCCTCAGCTTTCTTGGGAGTCCTATTTCTGAAAACACAATCAACACAACTATCCAGGTATGTCCTAGATTCTTCAGTTAGTCCATTATAATATATATCAAGAAGCTCATTTTTAGGTAATGGACATCCATCCTGTGCATGAATCAAAGCACAAAACCTTGCCCATGATTCAGGCAATATCTCTTTCTGTCCCTGTTTAAATCAAAAAGTTCCTGCAAAATAGCATGTCTAGCACTAGGAGGGAAATATTTCTGAAGGAAAGTACTAATCAAGCAATCGGGGCTATCAATAGATCTAGGAGGTAAATTATTAAACCAAGTTTTAGCTTCTCCTTTTAGTGAAAAAGGGAAAATTTTAGCAACAAAGTAGGTGCGCATCTTAATATCATCAGAAAACAGGCCACTCATGGTAGAAAGCTCAGTCATGTGTGCTACAACACTTTCATTCTTAGTCCCACAAAAAGGTTCTTTCTCAACAATAGTTATGTAAGATAAATCAAGAGAGAAATCATAATCCTTATCTTTAATGTTTATGGGGGATGCAACAAACTTAGCATTAGGAGACAATTTGGGTTTTATAGTACGCCTCTCAAGGATACTCTTAATAGCACTCCTATCATGGGTGTTTTGACATTCTTTAATAAATTCATCAGTCATATCTATATATCCGTCTTCAATATCATAGCTCTCTCTAGACTCAGGTGAACTGACAGGTGTAGTAGTGTCTTCATTACGAGTTTCAGTATTTCCAGCTATAGTTCTAGCAATCATAGAATCTAGGAAAGGACCTAATGAACCACTCTTATCAAGCACAGTAGAAGCAGCATCATAAGTATCCGAAGTTTCAGATTCAACAGTAGTAGAAGTGTGTGTAGCATGTGCATGTGGTGGTGTAAGGAACTTACTCATAACAGATGGTGAATCAAGAGCAATAGAGGTGTTCAGAACCGTACCTCTCCTTGTAGTGGATGGTAAAATAGGGACCTTGCCATCACGAGACTTTACCCATGATGGATGGATAGCAGCGAATAGTAGTGATTCCAAGTGAACTTGATAAATAAAGCTATGCTCCCCCGCAACGGCGCCAGAAAATAGTCTTGATGACCCACAAGTATAGGGGGTGTATCGTAGTATTTTCGAGGGAAGTGAAACCCAATTTATTGATTCGACACAAGGGGAGCCAAAGAATATTTATAAGCCTTAACAACTGAGTTGTCAATTCAGCTGCACCTGGAAACAATCTTGCTCACATCAGTTTATCAGTAGCAACAGTTTTGTAGAAGCAATAACAGTAGTGAAAGTAAAGACAATAATAATGATTGCAGTAAACAATAGGATTAAAGAGCGGTAGGCATAGGGCATGTGTTCCATATATAGTCATACGTGCTCGCAATGAGAACTTGCACAACATCTTTTGTCCTTCCAGCCCGTTTGCAGCGGGGCCTCAAGAGAACTACTGTCAATTAAGGTGCTCCTTTTAATAAAGCACCGGAGCAAAGCATTAACACTCCATGAACACATGTGATCCTCACATCAAAGCCATCCCCTCCGGTTATCCCGATTGCTGTCACTTCAGGGCCTTTGGTTCCGGTCAACAATATGTGTATACAACTTGGAGGTAAGACCATAAACAATACTATCATAATGAATCAATAACAAGTTTAGATCTGAAATCATGGCACTCGGGTCCTAGTGACAAGCATTAAGCATAACAAGTTGTAACAAAGTCAAAAAGCACTAATAATAGATACTAGGCACCATGCCCTAACAATCTGATGCCATTACATGAATGATCTCATCCAATCCCTACCATCCCCATAGCCTACAGCGGGGGATTACTCACTCATAGATGTAGGAAACATGGATGGTCGATGAAGAAGTGATGGTAATGATGATGGCGATGATCTCCTCCAATTCCCCGTCCCGGCATGGTGCCAGAACGAAGTTTCTGGTTCCGAATTGTGGAATCTGGTGGTGGCGGCGCAGTGAAACTCTTTCTGGAAAAACGTCGAACCCCCCTTGGTTTTTAGGTCAAGAGGCAACTTATAGGCAAAGAGGGAGGTCGAGGGGGTGACCGAGGCGGCCACAGCACCCCCAGGCACGGCCTGGCCTAGCTCGCGCAGCTAGGGGGTGTGGGCCCCTCGTGGCCCTCCTCCGTCTCGTCTTCTGGCTCTGTGAGTCTCCTGGTGAAATATGATTTTTGGCATATTTTCCGGGATTTTTCCTGATAGTTGATTTTTTGCACAAAAACTAGACACCAAGGTAATTCTGCTGAAAACAACGTTAATCCGTGTTAGTTGTATCCAAATCACACAAGTTTAGAGGAAAAACAATAGCAAATGTGTTTGGGAAAGTAGATACGTTTTGGACGTATCAACTCCCCCTTCACCTAAGCTTGATTCACACTTTATTTCTTGGAGCCACAAACTAGTTTGGAGCTTTACTACCATATTGTACTTATGCCATGCTTTACTGCTTTATTTACCATTGCGCGTGGAGCACCTGTACTGTTTATGAATGTGGAATGTTTTCGTGGTATCGACAAGCCCAGTCACACTTTTGAGGTCCCAGTCGTTTACAGTCATTGGCACAAACCATGGGTCCGTCTCAAAGCCAGCCAACTTCGTTGCGGGTAGCTTATCAGGGTGGCCCCCTGAAATAATTTATGAATCCTGTGAATACATTGTTGTGAGGTATCGTTGCTTTTTATTTGGTTCTTCCCAAGGTTTATCGTGCGTGTGTTGCTATTTGTGCACCCCTGCAGGGTAAATCTTTTTGAAAAGCCGTATCCACAGTTATGGACGACTTGGAGCATAGTGTCTCGACCATAGACAACTATAACTAAAGTAGTGTTATAAATTTGACTTTGGCATGACTAGTAATCACCTCCACTACAATGGAATGGATGAAAAGTGCCAACAACTGATGGAATTGGGGTGTCTCATGCTATCTATACCTGCCTAGTAAGTATTGCAACTACAATGGAATGGATAATTAAAAGTGTCAATTGCTTGTGATATTGGAATGTCTTATATCATCTATATCTAACTAGTAAGTGCTGCAACTATAATGGAATGATTAACAATACTACCAACTATGTGAGTTTCCTCAGATTGACTTCCTCGTTTGGTCTCGAGGGGAAAATACCAGGATGGGTATGTTTGGTGTTAGTATCAGGTTGGTTCCGAATATGTATTTCTTATCCCTCTCTAATAGACGATAGTTGTATCGAGTCTCTATAGGTTGTTTAGTGCATGCTTCACTGCCGCTTCAGTCCACCATACCTATGTCGACGAGAGCTACCAAATTCTAGACTCGCCGTGTATTGGCCTCAATACTGACTGCTCCCATTTTTTCTTTGCCCTTTGTTGGCACCGTTTTGTTTAACATGTATGAGTTCGACGTCGTTAGTAGGGTTACCCTTCCGGCTTGGCCTGGGAAGGGTTATGGACGCCATTGGTTATTCTTTGGGACTCTTAGTCCAATTTGCATTTTATCCGTACTTGGATGTTGTATCATTTTTAAGGTGATTTGGATCTTTATACTATATATCTGTATTCTTGACTCCTTGAGCCAGTATTATATATATATGTTTTTGTGGGTTCCATCGTGGACTATGGTGTAAAGCTATTACTTCGTTTTCCACCCGCACGTAAGTGCCTAGTGGGCATCTTTGAATAATTTCTATGCAGGTTTAGCGGGAATCGCTAAAACTTGCATAGGGACGATTCGAGGGTGTTACAAAGTTGTATCAAAGCCCAGAAGTTGTGATACCCCACTGGTCCAGCCTATAGGATAACCTAGCTTATGGCCGATGTAGCATGTCAAAACTATTTTGCAAAATTGGTGAGATAGATCTTATTAAGTCTGCTTTTACTCCTTACTCCTATGTTGTTCACCTCTTACCTCTATGTCTTTTGAATCTGCTCTCTTATCTTTTCTTCGAGTCCAGGAATTCTCGTGGTTGGGTTTCCGCCTTACCTTCAGGGTTTCGCCTACTTCTTCTTGCAACGGTGTTTCTACATCCGGTCTGAAGGGAATATACTCTGAGAGGCCATAATAAAGTTGTTATTATCGTATTCCAAGTATATGATAGATGTTTATTTTGCATGCTATAATTGTATTGATTCGAAAAATTAATACATGTGTGTTTAATAAACAAATAATGGGTTCCTAGTTATGTCTCTCTTATAAAATAGGTCGTTGATTAACAAGATGATCAAGGTTTCCTGATCATGGACATTGGATGTTGTTAATAACGAGGTCACAACATTAGTGGAATGATGTGATGAAATTTCATCTGAAGTATAGCAATACGATCAAAGTCATTGTGTTTAAATTGCTATAACATCATACGAAGTAATCCTAGTCCTTAAACCATTAGATCATGTCAATTAGTAACACTAGAAGAGTAACTTGATAACATCAAATGTCACACCGTAACATGGTGACTATAACGGTGGGTTCAGATACTCTGAAGGTGTTCTATAGAGGCTCATGGATCAAGAGTGGGATTTGTCCATCCCGATGACGGATAGATATACTCTGGGCCCTCTCGGTGATATCACATTGAGATAGCTTGCAAGCAAGTGATGTGATCACTAGAATGTTATATCATGGGAACAAGAAAAGAGTGCATGTCAATAACGAGATCAAACTAGGTATAGAGATACCGATGATCAAATCTTGGACATGTAATATATTGCGATACAAAGGGATTTAGTTACTAGCATTAAAGATTCTCACGATCACAGAAGTCATCGTTGAATGTGTGGGAGTCAGGATGGATCTCCAGGTACCGCTACTGATTATTGATCGGAGAAGGGTCTCGATCATGTCTACATTATTCACGAACCATAGGGTGACACACTTAAGGGATACCGACACCATTTGGAGCAAAAATTTTCCAAAGAAAAATATTGCAAAGCGCTATAATTATATCAATTAATTAAAGTAATTAATAAAATTATGATTAAATAAATAAAAGAGTTTTATTAAATGAGAGTTGCATTAAATTTTGTGGAAATTTAATGCATGTGAGTGGATGTGTGAGTGGAAGCATGTTTATGTGAGTGGAGCTTCTACCCACATGAATGAAGGAAGATGTGGGGGCAACTCCATGGCCGCTAGCCATGGGAGGGGGCTGCCCCCCTCTCCCTATAAAAGGCCCCCCTCTCCTCCTCACAAAGACACCTCCTCGTGAAGGATCTCGCTCCCCCTCTAGAATTATTCCCCCATGGTCTCGGATTAGCGAGATACATGTTCTAGGTGGTTTTTTGTCTGGAAGGAGTTGCTTCTTCCGCTGCATTACTGGAGCGAGGAGGCGGAGGTTGTTTAGTGGACCAGACGTGTGTGCGATCACGTATGTGCTGCTGATTTGCGGCGCTAGGACTTCCTCTCGATCTTGAGATTGGTAAGCGATCGACTACATCATGCACGAGTACAATCTTGTTACACTGTGTCGGTCTTCAAGGGTATGTTCTCTATGGATGTATATCCACTCGTTGCTTGTATCTAGGTAGATAGATCTTGGTGCTTACTAGTTCCCATCGTAGGAAATTTTTTGGTTTCTATGTTGCGAACCCAACAGTGGTATCAGAGCTTGATCTATGCATAGATGCTTTGCACGGGTAGTACACATAAGAGTATGCGGGCAATGATGATCATGTTATTTCATCTTATATGTATTTTGGATATTGGTGGCATAGTGGGATGAAGTGGCTCGGACTAACTTTACATGTCCTCGCACATGAGACCTGTTCCACGCTTGACATGCAACTAGTTTTGCATAAGTGGCTAGCGGGTGTATGTCTCTCTTACTATAGTCAATATTTGATTTACAACGAGTTGCTAAAAATTTGGTTATCATCATTGTGGTTCCATGTTCATAGGTAAGACCGGTTCTATTTTCGAAAGCCCTAAGCCACGTAAAACTTGTAATTGATAAATTAGAAGCGTCTAGTTTAGATTGTTGTTGGGCTAGTGTCATGATATGGTAATGTTATAATTTGAAGTATAGTTGATACTCTTGGAAATTATAGCATACCTGACGTGTAAGTTCCATAGACCTTGGCCTTACACACAAAGGAATGATAAATATCATACCATGATGCACATGACAGTGATCAAGTGCAAGAACCATATCATTTCACTTTATGAATATGATGTTTGCATCTTATATTGCTGGTTTGGCGTTTTAGTAGAATTATAAGATGATCCCTCATTTAGATATCAAGATAAAATGTGTTCTTCCTTAAGTATGCACCGTTAAGGAAGTCCGTCATTTCAAAACATCACGTGATGATCGGGTGTTTTTACTCTACGCTTTCATACAATGGGTGTAAGACAGTTTTACACACGTGAGTACTAAGGTTCTTACTTGGCGAGCCTAGCATGTACAGACATGGCCTCGGAACAGGGACCGAAAGGTTAAGCATGAGACATATAATTGATATGGTGCCCATATAGATACTCGCCTTTGAAGCTACACCGACTCACGTGATGATCGGACTTGGTGTAGTGGATTTGGTTCATGTAATCACCAAAAAGACACTAGGGATGTCATTTTTGAGTGGGAGTTCATTTGTAATTTGGATTAGTTGAACTTGATCTATCATAAACTTAGTCTAAATAAACTTTACAAATTCTGTTGTAGATGGCACCGCCTGCTTTTAATTTCAATGTGTTCATGGAGAAAGAGAAACTTGCGACGGATGGTAGCAACTTTACCAACTAGGCCCTGAATCTTTGGATTCTCCTCTCTACTGCACAAAAGAAATATGTGCCAGAAGCGCCACTAGGGCCCTCACCAGCTGCTGATGCCCCTGACGAAGAAAAGAATGTCTAGTTGACTCGTCAGAAGGACCACAATTTAGTGCATTGTCGCATACTGTATGGGCTATAGCCGGAACTTCGAAAGCATTTTGAAAATGGCAATGCCTTTGATACCATGGGTGAATTGAAAATGATTTTCGATAACCATGTTGTCATAGAAAGTTATGATGCTTCTGAAAAGTTCTTTAGCTGCATGATGGAAGATAACAGCTCCGTTAGTGAGCATGTACTCAAAATGTTTGGGTACACCGATAAGCTTGTGTCCTTGGGAATAACGATTCCCATTGACTTAGACATACATCATGTTCTCCAATCTGTGCCACCTAGTTACAAGAGCTTTGTGATGAACTATAACATGCAGGGCATGAAGAAGTCTCTTCCCGAGTTTCTGTCAATGCTTAAGACTGCAGAAGTGGAGATCAGGAAAGAGCATCAAGTGTTGATGATCAATAAGACCACTGGTTTCAAGAAAGACAAGAAGGGTAAACAGAAGGGAAAGAAGGGCGGAAAATTTGTTGCTATGCCTGAAAAGAAATCCTGAGCTGGTCCTAAGGCTGATACCGATTGCTATTATTGCAAGGGGACTAGCCATTGGAAGCGCAACTACCCCAAGTATTTGGCGAACAAGAAGGTCGTCCAGGAAAACAAAGTGATATGTGATATACATGTTATTGATGTATACTTGACTAGTACTCGCAGTATGTCATGGTGGTGGCATGGCAGATGCCATGGATAGGCTAAAGATGGGGCCAATGTACACTAGAGGAATCCAGAGAGGGATAGTGTGGTGATTCCACACACAAGTGTCTGTATTTTTACTCTATCAATGGTGGTTTACAAGGGCTCCTTGAGCTATTCGTGAGAAGGAGACTAGTTCTCTTACCCCCCACTACATGCTCTAGAGTTCTACCTTAGACAGAATAATCGTCAATCGATCCCCTTCTACGGAGGCCCTGGTGCTCCTTATATGGGGAGCCCAGGTTACAAAGTTAGGGAACACGTGGCAACATATTCCCTGAATATGCCCTTTGGCTAAAGCAAGATGCTTCTTTGTTCACTTTAAACGGCTAGTCCGGACCATGGACGTAATTCTCTATGAATTGTCCTGCTTTTGGCGTCAGCCAACATTGGTTGCGTCAGCCGACACTGGCTACGTCACCTTTGTCGGCCACGCCCCGCTGGTCCTATCCTCTGCCCTGCTTCGCTCATGCTTCATTCGGCAAAGGCCACCTTGTGACCAACGAGAGATTCCTTCCTTCTCTTGGAAGCCAAGTAGTAACCCGGCTAGCATGTAGCTAACCCGGATACGAGGGTACCTACAAACAAGCTAGATCAACATAGTCGACATATATTTTATGCCGACCAGGTTAATGTTAGGCAAATGCCCACCAGGCCGGGTTACCCCGTAAGTCAGCCTGCCTTGAGGTGACCCGACCAACACTTGCTTTGACCGTGTTGTACCTCGGCTAACTCGGCCTTTATACGCCGACGTGACCCTACCCGGGGGTATCCCCCCAACATTAGTCCCCGAAGCTGGTGCGATCTTAGAAACTTCAGCTGATAAGGCCATAACAGGTTCCAATTACCCAGATCTGCACTTCCCATGCCGAGTTATTTTGTAACCCGGTCTCTTTGGTTTCACATTCCCTTAGCTCGATCCGAGTTACTTCTCGTTGGTGGGGTCGTTGTCCATGTATCCGGGTTATCATTCCTTCTCTCATACGCTTCCCCATATCCCACGTGGAGGGTAATCATCATTTTGCCTCATTTTAAGGGTCACGCCAGTTTACTGTGCCGGTTACTGTATTGATTGTCAAGATAACTGTTGTGCGCGTCACATCGTGGCCGCCCCCTCGTTAACTTTATCATAACGTCGCATCATGGGATCCCCTGCTCCATGTTTCCCTTTGTGTGGCTCGCATCTGGTTGGTTGGCCTGACGGATACACGGCCACATCATGTGGCCATGCCACAGCGGTTGATCCCACTACGTGCCCCTATGGCGCAGTTAAATAGGGGACAAGAGCGGCCCTTGGGGAAGTTCCCCCATTTCGCTCGCGCCCTTACCCTTTGCCTCTTGTTCTCCACAGCGCCGCCACCACCACCACTTCTGATCTAGCATAGCGCCTCCGTAGCCGTGCCTTGCTACTCCTCCGCGACTGCGCCACTGCTCCTGCAGCTCCAAATCTCCATTCCCCACTGCAGACTATTCTTTCGCAGACCCCAATCTAGACATGACTGAAGAGGAAACATCCATTGTTGCTGAGGAGGAGGAGGAGGAAGAATAAGAAGTCCATGAGCGTGGCGCCTGGGCGGGCGCATTCATCTTTCAAGACGACATTGATTGGCTTTACGCGACCCGCCGCATCCTTGCTGGTGTTACTTGCCGCCTCGCCACCCAGGACATCGCTCCTTCTCCAAATCCAAGCGAGTTTGTGATCTTTCTTTCTCACTTTCAGCGCGGATTCGGCCTTCCTGTGAGTGACTTTTTCCATGATTTCATCAACATTTACCAGCTTCAGCCTCACCACCTTCCTGCCAATGCAATCACATCCCTTTCCTCTTTCGCCTCCAACATAGAGGGATATGTCGGCCTCTGGCGTACAAAAGAACTTTGGATCAAGTTCTTTGGTCTTAATAAAAATGTTATCTCGGACCCTCATCTTGCCCAGCCGACAAACACTTGACCTAGTGCGGTGGAGCCTCCATTTCTCCCCGCAAAAACTCTGCTTTCCCCTAGCTTACCGACCTTGAATATTTTAAGGGTTGGGCCCGAATCTTCTTCTATGTCAGGAACAGCACGGATGAAGACTTGATCCGGCTGATCCCCTTCAAGATGGGTCCTCTAGACACCTCCTTGTGGGAGAAAATCCTGAAGCGACCTACTACACTGACAAACCAGGTAGATCGCCGGATCAAGGAGCTTGTCGGGCTGCAGCTGCGCAGCGAGGACGTCATGATCACTTTCGTCCGCAGCCGGGTCTCCCCTACAGAAACGCTCCCACAAGATCTACCATTTGAGTGACCCCCTTGACCCCAACCAGACCTCCTCTTTCGACCTTAGCAACTCTAAGGTATTCCACCGGGTTAAAGCCATTTTCAATATAGAGAAGGAGTTCTTCGAGGCGTGGAAGTGGGGGCTTGTTCTTCATTCAACGCTTTTTCTGAGTCTAGATGTATGCCGGGTTGCATCCTAACTTGACCCTTTATTACTTTTGCTCTCAGATGTTTCTCCAGCAGACAATTGAGGACGGTAAGGAGCCAGCCCTCAAATTGGTGGAGGACCGCGCAGAGCCGGACGTGGACGAGCCTGACCCAGAGAGATTCTTGCCTACTCCGGACAGCACCAGGCGAACCTCTGGTAAGGCCTCTTCTTTAAGGGATTGGTCGGATGATGACGACTCAGATGTTGAAATTATGGAGGTACTTGATCTAGTGCCCATCTCATACGTGTTTCCGGTTACCTCGGCTTCAGCTAATCCGGCAGGCCAGGTCCACGAGGTTCCTCCTCTTAACGTGGAGGAGTCGGCTCTTGCTCCTTCCCAGAAGCGTCCGGTAACCTCAGCCCCAGCTTCAGAGGCGCCCCCGCCCAAGAAAAGGCAGAAGAAATCTAGGGTTAAGGGTGCGGGCAAGCCCGTGCCCAAGAACCCTGTCCGGAGAGCGCCCAAACCTCGGGAACCTCTGACCTCGGCCGAGTAAGCCACCTTTCCTTCCTTGGCCTTTTCCGGGTCTTGATTTATCACTTCTTCATATCGCTTGTCTCTATTTCTCTTTGTAACCTGATGTTCTTTGCTTAACTGGGTAGGGCTCCCAGGGTGATCCCTCAAAGTGGCCCCAGCATCTCCTCTCCCATACAGAGTGCTCCTTCTCCCCCTCATGATGATGATGTTCGTCCGCTAAGCTCTATCCAAGAGGACTCTGCGGCCACGCCGGATCTGAGCCCACCTCGTCATGAGGAGGGTAACGTTGACGCGGGGGGCAGTGGAGCTGCCGAAGATACATCCATGCTGGATGCTCCCAGTTCCTCGGTTCAGCACCGCCCCAGACTATCCCTTCTTCTCCAGCAGTACCAGCTCCAGCACCAGCAGTGACACCAGCACCAGCACCAGCAGCAACAACAACACTAGCACCAGCACCAGCAGCAACAACAGCTATAGCACCAACACCAGCAGCAATAGCAAGAACAACACCAGCAAAACCTGTGCCAGGCTCTAAGAAAAAACCTCATGCGGTTGCATCCGGATCAGCTTTGTTGATCAAGAACATATCCTAGCTAGCCTCGCAGGCCCCATCTAGGTCAGCAACCTCAGCCACTTCGCAACAGCCAAAATCCGCTAGCAAGGTCAAGAAAACGGCCGAGGTAGCAAAGGGATCTACCTCCAAGAGCGCCAACATTGAGTCAGGACACTGCACTCTCACGTCCATGACCAAGAAGGATGGCGCCGCCTCCGAGTCTCCCGCCGCTAGGTCAGAGGCTAGCAAGCAACTAACCTTGCATACTAGTCCGGCTGCTACCCAGGCTGCATGGCGTGAAGCCCATGCTAAGGGTCTGGTGACGATCCAGGCGCTTAGCAGGGAAAATTATAGTCCGGTGCTCATCGATTATGTCAACAATTGGAATGACGCCAAGTTTATTAACCCCTAAGATGATCTGCCGGAGAAGTTTGGTCCGACAGAATTCAACGCTCAAATGAACACCGCCACCAAGGCCATTTCCCTTGCTGGCCGGATGATGGAGGTAATCCTTTTTTCACTATGCCTCTTACATATGCAAACCCTTAGAGATACCCCCACTAGTCCCCGCGCCTCCGGGGGAGTAACTCGTTACTCGGCCAGATGCTCTTAGAAAACTAGCGCAAGTTCTTAGTATTTTCGAATATCCATACACCTGGAGCCGGGTTAAGTTCCACTTGGCCCGGATCTTGTAGATTTAAAATATCCACACACCTCGAGCCAGGTTAAGTTCCACTTGGCCCGTATCTTGTAGACTTCGAATATCCACACACTTAGAGCCGGGTTAAGTCCCACTTGGCCCAGATCTTGTAGTCTTCGAATATCCACACACCTAGAGCCTGGTTAAGTTCCACTTGGCCCGGATCTTGTAGGCTTCGAATATCCACACACCTAGAGCCGGGTTAAGTTCCACTTGGCCCGGATCTTGTAGGCTTTGAATATCCACACACCTAGAGCCGGGTTAAGTTCCACTTTGCCCGGATCTTGTAGACTTCGAATATCCACACACCTAGAGCCGCGTTAAGTTCCACTTGGCCAGATCTTGTAAACTTCGAATATCCTTCTTCATTTCTAAACTAACATTTCCTTTGCTTTTAGATTACCACCAACCGATGAACTACGGAGTTCCAGCGCTTGCTGGACACTTTTAAGGACCTCCACGCCAAACACGGCAAACTACTTGCTGAGTACAAGAAGAAGGGTAAGTTATTTTGCGCAAGATATTTTGCATCCATTTCTTTGTGTTACTTGCTATCCATGTTAACTTGTCATCCGGGTTATGCAGTTGAGGCCGAGGCTAAGAACATTATTATGCCCAAGAATTTGGCCGAGGTTGAAGGTAGTTCGTCTTGATCCTTTAACCTTTGCGTGCTCGCATCTTGACTCGGAAGATAATTTTTACCTCGGCTCTGCCAGGTCAACCTACTATTGCAGTGACACTTCAGGGGAGCCAATTCTCTTCTTGTAGAAACCCTTCGTCGAAGATCACCAACAACCTTGTCGAGAGTGTGACCCCTCAACTCAAGGTTTCGATCAGCTCGAGCCTTGCGACGAAGTTCAATAAGTTTGTTGTCTCTTGGAGGAGTAGATTCATCACTTGAATCTTCATTGGAAGCATTTACTCGACCTTGATCAGGAACTGGAATATCAGCAGCAGGTGGTGGTGACGCGTGCCCTTGAGGTGAGTCAGTAGCCGTAACAGGAGGCTGCTGAACTGGAGAGTCAGGGCCGGATAATCCAGCCGATGGAGAGGCCGGATAATCCGGCCTAGGAGTATTTGTAGTAGCTTCATCAGGAAGCCTGGGGCTTGCTTGAACTTGCGTAGGGACGGATAATCCGGTGTCCATCGGATAATCCGGTGTCCATCGGATAATCCGGCCTGGAGTTTTCTGGAACAACTTGACATTCAGAAGTTGATGGAGATGGTGCAGAATTTGCTCTTGTGGTGGGAACTTGTTGGGCATGTGTAGATGAGGGCTTTTCATGGGAAGAGCATTGTCCTTCCCGATCTGCCACAAGGGGTTCCTCAATAGGGTGGAAAAATCCCACGCCCATTCTTCTTATGGCATCTTGGGGTATTTCAACATCTGCATCACAAACACCAACTTGCTCCGCACGGGAACCATCATTTTCCTCGAACACCACACTACAAGATTATACAACAGTTCCGGATAGCTTATTGTAGACTCTATAAGTGTGGGATTCGGCACCATAACCAACAAAAATACCTTCTAAAGCCTTAGATTCAAACTTAGATAAACGAACTCCTTTGATAAGAAAGAAACACTTACACACCCGAATACCCGAAAGTATGAGATGTTTGTCTTGTTACCGGTAAGTATTTCATATGGAGTCTTGTCCAAGATCTTGCGGAGGTATAATCGGTTGGATGAATGACAAGCAGTAGAGATTGCTTTAGCCCAGAAGTTATATGGAGATTTAAATTCGGCTAACATTGATCTTGCCATATCCATTAGAGTTCGATTCTTCCTCTCGGCTACACCATTTTGTTGAGGGGTGTATGCAGCGGAATATTGATGTCTTATCCCCTCTTCACTTAGGAACTCATTTAAGGTGTAGTTCTTGAACTCAGAGCCGTTATCACTTCTTATAGCCAGAATGGGGACGTTGTGTTGACGTTGAACCTCGTTGGCGAAGTCGATGACTGTTTGTTGAGTTTCACTCTTCAACTTGAAGAAATAAACCCAAGTGTATCTTGAGTAATCATCAACAATCACTAGGCAATACTTCTTCCCACCGAGGCTTGCATGAGATGGAGGTCCGAATAGGTCCACATGAAGGAGCTTCAAAATACCTTTTTGATGAGATAATAGTTTTACTTCGATGAGGTGAGTCATGCATTTTCCCTTCAACACACACCCTGCAAACACGATCTTTGGCAAAGGAGACATTTTCTTTTAGTCCAAGGATGTGGCCACCCTTGTGGAGACTTTGAAAAGTTCTCATATTGACGTGGGCTAGTCGGTGATGCCATAGATAACCCGCGTCAACCTTTCCGAAGAGACACATCGGGCCTATAGTGGTTTTCCCCGAAAAGTCCACCACGTACAGGTCATTTTCGACATATCCCACGAAAGCGACTTTTAGAGACTTGCTCCACAAGAGTACCACCAAATCAGCATCAATATAAACTGCAAAGCCCATCTTACCAAGGGCGCAAACTGAAAGTAAGTTGTACCCGAGGGTCTCAACAAGCATGACGTCCACGAGAGAGATATCGTGAGCCACCACAACTTTGCCGAGACACAATACCTCAGATTTTGACTTGTCACCATAGGAGACGGTTATGTGATCAAGGTTTGGCCGCATCTCCGTGATGATCTCCTTGCTTCCGGTCATATTACTCATGCAACCGCCATCGAGTACCCATTTAGAACCACCAGAAGCATACCCCTGCAAGAAAATTACTTCTTGGTTTTAGGTACCCATTTTTCAATGGGTCCTCTCATGTTAGTAACAAGGGTCTTGGGAACCCAAATAGACCAAGGGATGTAACAATCATAAGGGCCAACATAACTAGCATAAACATCACCATAATAATCACAATATAGTTCAAAGTTAGGATTGTTGGCCCCTGCAAAACCATCATAATTAGTCTTGTCATTGGTAATGTTGCTAGTATTTGATTGAGAAGTCTTGCTCTTCTTCTTCTTCTTCTTCTTCTTGTGTTTCTTGTTCTTTGTCTTGGGTATGTAACCAAGACCTTCTTTACTACTGTTTGTCCTTTGCCTGCTCATTATCTCATCAATAACTCCTTTACCTTTGTGTTGAGAACTTCTCAGAAGGTCTTCTTTTCTAGCGGATGAAGTTGAGGTACTTGGCACATCATACCGTTTCAATTGAGTTTGGAGCTGGTCATGAGACTCATTTAAAGTAGAATGATCACTCTTCAATGCCTTGTGAGCACTTTCAAGATTATCAAACTTCTCCAAAAGTCTAGCATGAACAGCCCCAAAGTCTATCTTTTCTTTCTTTAGTTTCTTTACCTTGGAAAGAGCATGGTCACGTTCTTTGATGAGCTGAGCTACAGCTTCTTCCTATGACTCTTCAATGGATTCGAGTCTCTCTTCCAAAGATACTCGAGCTTCCTCTTCCTCTTCCAAGGCGTTCTTCAAAGAAGCTATCTCCAATGCATCTTCTCTTTCAATTCTGCCTTTTTCTTCAAGAAGATCTTCGGCTTGAGCAAGTTGACTCATAAGAGCATCAAAATGGAGTTTGTGCTCACCTTGTAGGTTAGTGAAAAAAGTATCCAAAGCAATAACTTCTTCTTTCATTTTAAGACTGTCATGATCATCCATATCCAAAATTATGTTAGTCTTAGGAAATGAAGAGCTAGAAGTTGATACCTCGGACCCTCTTGCCATTAGGCAAGTGGCGTTGTTGTTGATGACGTTCTCGTTTGGCGAGTCAAAGAGAGATGAGGGAGTCGATGTGGTGGCTATAGTAGCCACCTCGCGGGAACTATCATCATCCTCTTCATCTTCACTTGCGGAGGAGTATTCCTCTTGTGCTACCAAGACAATCTTGGGTTGCTTCTTGAAAGGGCCATTCTTATTAATAAATGGCTTCTTCTTAGGTGCTTTAGATTTCTCTTTAAGAATGAGCCTGCCACCATTGTATTCTCTATTTTGATATGGACACTCGGCTACAAAGTGCATTGTATCTTCATAGTTGAAGCAAGTTCTCAATCTTGGGCCACTTTCTTTTCTTCCGTTTGAACTGTTCTTGCGCTCAAGTTCAGACTTGGCTTTGGCAGGGTCCTTCCAAAAGTTCCTTGCATAAAACGCCATATACTCACCATGAGCATGTTTGACTTCATCGGGGCAGTCCATGGATGCCCCCTCAAAAGCTCCTTCATCTTCCTCTTGCTCAACAACATTGGCTTTGAGAGCCACATTGACACCTTTTTGCATTCCAATGGCCCGAGCACGGGCATCTTCAGCATTCTTTGCTGCCACTTTGAATGACGCCATTTCTTGCATGACTTCGTTGGATGTCATTTGATGATAGTTATGTCTACGTTGCGGGCTCTTCAAGTCCGTTGGCTCGAAAGGCATTAAGGCACTCACATATTTCCTTTTTATCCATGCATCATCAATGTGAGTGGCCTCATGCTTTCGAAATGTTGTTGCGATGCCCTTGAGTCTTCTATACATGTCATCATGGTTTTCACCATCCAACATGTAGAATCCCTCAGCTTCATTACTAAGGGCACCATACCTGTTCCTTCTCATGCTTTCATTTCCAACGAAGAGATCCGTGAGAGCATCCCAAGCTTCTTTAGCTGTGTTGAGATGTTCAATGTGTGGCATGTCCTAGGGACCCACACCTAGCTGTATCATGTGGAGAGCGGTAGCATTCAACTGGCTGTTCACAACTTCTCTTCTCGTTAGGTTGGTTTGATCTCCAATATGAAGACCCTCTTCAATAATCCTCCACAATTCAATAGAGGAGCTGCAAACCTGAGATTTCATTAGGAATTGCCATTGATTGAAGGAGGATGTAGTGAGCTTGGGTGGATCACCCCTATTGTTTATATGAGGATGAGGGATAGGTGGGTCGGGGGAATATAAGTGGCGAACCTCACTATATTCCTCCTTACCACTTCCCTTCTTGGAGGTGGAACCATTAAGTTTTTCACCTTCCGCATCATCATCCTTGGATCCAGTGTTACCCTTTTCCTTAGATGATGGTGTGGAAGCCTCAGAGGAGGATGGAGATGGGGCTATAGATGATGTGAGGCGAGCAATCATTTGATTCATCTCCTCCATCTTGGCCTCAAAGGATTTTAACAAGGTTGTTTCCAACAACTTGAGATCATCCAATGTGACCTTATCCACAGCCTCATTCCCATCATCCTTGGTACCCATACTACTCTTAGGCGGTTAAGCCCGAATTAAGAGCCAGGGCTCTAATACCAATTGAAATGGATCGTATGGGCACCTAGAGGGGGAGTGAATAGGTGCTACACCAAATTTTAATACTTTTTCAATTTTAGGCTTAGCACAAAGGGTAAATTCTCTAGATAAACTATTAGGTGGAATTTCCCTATATGCAAACCTATCTACTAGCGAGTAAAGAGCGAGTGGAAGAGGAACGGGTAAACCGAAGTGAAGCACGCGGAGACATAGGATTTGTTTGACCGCAGTTCCTTCCTTGTTAAGGGAAGTACGTCTGCGTTGGAGGGGTGGGCGGTACTAAGACCACCACGCCACAATAGGCCTCACCCTGTTCTCCGATGGATCTCGCCACCAAAGGCCTGATCCACCTTTCCACTATAGGTACCCTTCAAGGTAGGCACCGACTCCTTTACACAACTAGCGGGGAAACAACTCCACAACAACTTGGAGGCTCCCGAAATGACAACAAGCTGCCACAAGAACAAAGTTATCAAATACAATAAACAAGATCTAGGTATTGACAAGAATACTAGATCAGGGATTTCTCCAATTGAATGGAGGAGTTGAAGCGCTTGATTCGTGATGATGATGATGTACTTCTCCTCCTTCAATTCCCCCAAAGATCAAGACCTTCGGGTGGTTGAAGTGGGAGATCGAGAATGAGAGCTCTTGCATAATGTCTGGACAATTTCGAATGAATCAAGAGTTCTGAACGTTGGGGAAGAAGGGGTATTTATACCCCCTCCAGAAACCAGCCGTTGGACACTTTGGGGGCCGGATTATCCGGCCCAAGTGAGGGACGGATTATCTGGTCTGGGGAAAACACCGCCCTAGACTCGGAATATCCGGCAGATAATCCACCCCCTATCAGAGCGTCGCGCCGAGCTTGCCCTTGATCAACTTCTGGGGGCCGGATTATCCGGTCCTAAGTGAAGGCCGGATTATCCGGCCTGGGGAGGAAAAACCGCCCCAGTTCGGATTTTCCAGGAGAAAATCTGAACGGATACCGAGTGATGCGCCTTGGCTCCTTTTGCTCGAAAACTAGGGGTCAGATTATCCGGCCCATGCGACAGCCGGATTATCCAGCCTGGGGAGGAAAAACCGCCCCAGTTCGGATTTTCCGAGAGAAAATCCGAATGGATACCGAGCGACGCGCCTTGGCTCCCTTTGAGATATGAGGTAGGCCGGATTATCCGGCCCTTGGTGGGGCGGATTATCCGGCCCCCCTCAAAGCTTCCTACACACTTAGCGCACATGAATAATCTCCACAGTATTGTTATCTAACACGCAAAACATAGGAAAACATGAAATGTTCTTTCACTAGCTCAATTGCCCATTTTGTGATTCGGCCGCTAGCATCCTTGTTGCTCATAATCTCGGATATGGGTGCCTCACATATCACCTTGACGGGGTGTTCTTCAAAGTAATGTTTGAGTTTCTTGGCCACCATATACACACCATATGCCATCTTTTGGTAGTGGGGGTAATTTTGTTTTGAAGCTGGCAATACCTTGCTCAGGTAGTACACTGGCCTTTGCACCGACTTTCCTTCCTCATCACGCTCCACCACTACCACTGCACTTATGACTGGGTTGGTCGCATCTATATTGAGCAACATCGGCTCTTTAGGTAGTGGGGCGGCTAATACTGGTGCAGAGGATAACATCTTTTTTAATTCACGGAAAGCATTGCTATCTGCTTACGGTGTCCATGTAAATTTGTCAGCCTTTTTCAATAACTGGTAGAGGGGTAATGCCTTCTCCCCCAGCCGATTTACAAACCGGCTTAATGATGCCATGCAACTAGTGAACTTCTGTACATCGTTAAGGGATTTCGGCAGCTCCATTCTTTCTATAGCTCGTATTTTCGTGGGGTTAGCTTCGATACCTCGGCTAGACACGAGAAAACCGAGTAACTTCCTAGCCGGCACACCAAAGGTACATTTCTCCGGATTAAGCTTCATTCGGAACCGTCTTAGGTTTGCGAACGTCTACCAGATATCGTCAAGGAACATATTGGTTTCCTTAGTTTTTATCACAACATCATCCACACAGACTTGCACGTTTCGACCTATTTGGTCGTGTAAACATTTTTGCATGCATCGGTGATACGTTGCTCCTACATTATGTAATCCAAACGGCATAGTGTGATAGCAATAAGCCCCATAAGGGGTGATAAACGCAGTCTTTATTTGATCATCCGGATTCAAAGGTATGTGGAAACTAGAATATGCATCTATGAACGACAACAGTTCACATCCGGCCGTTGAGTCTATGACTTGGTCTATCCTAGGCAGTGGGAATGGATCTTTTGGACACGCCTTATTCAGATTCGTGCAATCAATGCACATACGCCATACCACAAGCACATTTGGATCATCTTTCTTCTTTTCAACAAGCACAGGATTAGAGAGCTAATCCGGGTAAAGCACTTCCATGATAAATCCGGCAGCAAGGAGACGAGCTATCTCGTCTCCAATGACCTTTCTCCTGTCCTCGGCAAAGCGGCGGAGAGGTTGCTTCACTGGCTTAGCCTCGGGTCTTACATTCAAAGAGTGCTCGACCAAATCCCTCGACACACCTTGCAGGTCCTGTGTGGACCAAGCAAAGATATCCCGATTCTCATGGAGGAAGTTGACGAGCTCGCTTTCCTATTTGTCACCTAACCCGGCACCAATGGTCACGTTGCGCTCTGGGAACTGATCATCAATGGACACCTTCTTTGTATCTTTTATCGCTTGAAATGACACACTTCCATGCGGGTTGGTCAGAGCCGGCATATGCTGTTGCACGGACTGAGCCAATGCCGCCACCTCTTGAATTCTCTTTTTCTCCTGAGCAATCACGAGTGACTCGGCTAGGTTAGACCCGGAAGATGCGCACTCAATGGAACACCTAAAGTCCCCAGAAATGTTAATCACTCCTCTTGGTCCAGGAAATTTCATCTTTAGGTAGATGATGTGAGTACTTGCCATGAACTTGTTCAGAGCTGGTCTGCCGAGTAATGCGTGATAAGCGCTTTCCAAGTTTAGCACTTCAAACTCCAAGTTCTCAGTCCGGCAGTTGCCCCTGGTGCCGAATAACACATCAACTCAGACTTTACCAATGGGCTCATAGGAGATACCTAGCACGATGCCATGGAAAGTGGTTCTTGTTGCTTGGAGCATATTCTCGAAGATTCCCAACTTGTGCATGGTATCCTTTTACATGATGTTAATGCTACTGCCATTGTCTATCAGTACCTTGGAAAATCTCACGTTGATATTCGGACCGATGAACGTTGGATCTAGCACCAGCGCATATGATCTAGGACTCAGCATGAGCCTAGGGTGATCCTTGATACTCCACGTAATCTCCTAATCCGACCAAGGCATGTACCTCGTCACAGCAGGCATTACTACATTTACCTCCATATGCCGGTGTTGCAGGATCTTTCTATCAGTCTCTTCCGTGGTAAACACACAGTAGCTTTGGTGATGTTCCCTATACTCGTTTCTTCCTTCATTACCATGATACCCTTGGTCTTGTAGCTGCTGGTTATTGATGTCTACGCACTTCTATTCTTGTAGACAGTCGTTGGGCCTCCAAGTGCAGAGGTTTGTAGAACAGCAACAAGTTTTCCCTTAAGTGGATCACCCAAGGTTTATCGAACTCAGGGAGGAAGTGTTCAAAGGTATCCCCTCTCGAGCAACCCTGCAATCAAGATACAAGAAGTCTCTTGTGTCCCTAACACACCCAATACACTTGTCAGGTGTATAGGTGCACTTGTTCGGCGAAGAGATAGTAAAATATAAGTGGTATGGATAATTATAAGTGGTAACGGTGCTAGAAAATAGCTTGATGGCGTGTGGTTGACGTGGGAAAAGACTAAAGGAAAACTGAAATAAAGATAGCAGCAAGCAAACATGTAACAGATCTAGTTGCAAACGGTGTTTCAATGTTTAGAAACAAGGCCTAGGGATCATACTTTCACTAGTGAACACTCTCATATAAATATCTTCTCTTTATGATACTACGCTGAACTACTCTCTCTCCAGTTGGACACTCTAATCCATGGTAGGGCTATAACAACACACCTCTAAGTTCATCTTTCCCATCTAGATAGCCCCACACTATTACCTTGAGTTCTAGATGGTTCCAACAAACACCACAATTTCATAGAAACATCCAACTCCAAATATAATTCATAACAAGTAATTGTAATCTCTAGCCTAAGTGCCACCATGGTGTGCACGCTGTCACTTTCACACACATGGGGAGAGTAGAGATCTATTAAAGCACTTGAGTAGAAAGGTAGATCTACTTGATTACAAAGCTCAGGACCACAATATGATCATGCATAGAGAGAGAGATGAACACATAGCTCCCGGTAGAACCCTTACCCTCGAGGAAGAACTACTCCATCCTCATCATGGGAATCAGCAATGGTGATGGAGATGGTGGTGGAGATCGATGGAGATGGCTCCAGGGGCACTTCCCGTCTCGGCAGGGTGCCGGAACATAGACTTTATATCCCCCGAATCTCCCCTTTGGTGGCGACGGTGCTGCGGAACTTTTCGTGGATGGAGGCTTGTCGATTTAGAGATTTGCATCGGGAGGATTTTATAGGTGAAGGGGGAAGGTCGGTGGCTGGCCAGGGGGCCCATACCATGCCCTGGCGTGACCAGGGGCTGCCCGCGCCCAGGGGTGGCGTGGCTACCCTGTGGCCCCCCTTCGTCTCTCCTTCTGGCTTCGTGAGTCTTCTGGGAAAATAACGACTTTGGCTTTTGTTCGGTCCAATTCTGAGAATATTCATTTTCTGACTTTCCTGGAACCAAAAACAGCAGAAAACAGGCAATTGGCACTGTGGCATCTTGTTAATAGGTTAGTCCAGGAAAGTGTATAAAAATACTCCAAAGTGTGGACCAAACATAAGAAAGTAGATAAAAACCAAGCATGGAACATCAAAAGTTATGGATACGTTAGCAACATATCAGTTATTTACCTGATGCACTGCATCCCTTCTTTCTTGGTTTTCATACCTCGGTGGAGGTGGAGGCAACATTATGAAGGAAATATGCCCTGAGCGGCAATAATAAAGTTATTATTATGTATTCCTTGTATATGATAGATGTTTATTTTGCATGCTATAATTGTATTGATCGGACACGTCAATACATGTGCGTTTAATAAACAAAAAGGGTTCCTAGTTATGCCTCTCTTATAGACTAGCTTGTTGATTAACAAGATGATCAAGGTTTCCTGATCATGGACATTGGATGTTGTTAATAACAAGGTCACAACATTTGTGAAATGATGTGATGAACATTCATTTATAGCATTACGATCAAGTCATTATGTTTATATTGCTATAACATCATACGAAGTAATCTTTATCCTTAGACTATGAGATCATGTTAATTGCTAGCACCTGAAGAGTATCTTGATAACACCAAACGTCACACCATAATAGGGTGACTATAAAGATGGGTTCAGTGCTACGAAGGTGTTATGTTGAGGCTCATGGATCAAGAGTGGAATTTGTCAATCCTGATGACGGATAGATATACTCTGGGCCCTCTTGGTGATATCACATTAAGATAGCTTGCAAGCAAGTGATGTGATAACTAGAATGTTATATCACGGGAACGAGAAAAGAGTGCATGTCGGTAACGAGATCAAACTAGGTATTTGGATACCGATGATCGAATCTCGGACATGTATTATATCATGAGAAAAAGGGATTAAGTTACTAGCGTTAAAGGTTCTCACGATCACAGAAGTCATCGTTGAATATGTAGGAGTCAGTATGGATCTCTAGGTCCCGCTTCTGATTATTGATCTGAGAGGAGTCTCAATCATGTCTGCATTATTCGCGAACCATAGAGTGACACACTTAAGGGTTTCCGGACACCATTTTGGAGCACATATGTTTCAGACGAAAGAATTGCAAAGCACAGGAATTGTTTCGATAGAAACCAGAATTGTTTCGGGTGAAATTGCAGAAAGTGGTTCTGCATGTGATATTGAAATGTTGCAAGGGGTTTTATGTGAATGTTTGTTAATTAAAGTAATTAACAAAATTCTGAATAAATTTAATAAAAGAGTTTTATTAAATGAGAGAGCATTAAACTTAGAGAATTTTAATGCATTTAAAGTGGAGACTTTAAAAGGCAATCTGAAGAGGCATTTTAATGTGGAGGGGTTACCACCACATGAATGGGGGAGGTGAGGGGTCACCCCCCATGAGCCGCCAGCCATGGGGAGGGTCACCCCCTCCTCCTATAAAATGCCCCCCTCTTCCTCCTTCTTCCTTACACCTCCTTGTGAAGGATCTCTCTCCCCCTCTAGAATTATTCCCCTAGGGTCTCGGATTAGCGAGATACATGTTCCCGGTGGCATTTCATCTGGAAGGAGTTGCTGCTTCCGCTGGATCACTGGAGCGAGGAGGTGGAGGTTGTTCGGTAGCTTGAACGTGTGTGCGAGTATGGATGCGCTGCTGATTTGCGGCGCTCGGACTTCCACACGATCTTGAGATCGGCAAGTGTACGACTACATCAACCACGAGTTCCTACTCGTTAACAAAACTCGTTGTCTTCAAGGGTAAGTTCTCGATGGACGTATGTCCACCCGTTGCTCTGTACCTAGTAGATAGATCTTGGAGTGTAGTTCTCATCATAGGAAATTTTTGTTTTCTATGCTACGGACCCAACAGTGGTATCAAAGCCTGATCTATGAGTAGGTGCTTTGCACGGGTAGTACACATATGTTTATATGTGGGCGATGATGATCATGTTATTGCATCTTTCATTTATTTTGGATATTGGTGGCGTAGTGGGATGAAGCGGCCCAGACCAACCTTACATGTCATCGTACATGAGACCGGTTCCACGACTAACATGCAACTTGTTTTGCATAAGTGTGGCATCCCGCTAAAACCACTACTAGAAAATCGCTATGTTTTTGTGCATTGCATCATCATGACCACATGCTCATGTCATCATGCCACATTGCATTTGAGCATCGTCATCATCATGCATGGTTTTTGTCTAAACTATTTTCGAAACGCCTAGTTTTGTTTTCTAAATATTCCCGCCTTTATTCCAATTAAAACCCGGGTCTCCGGAATATTTTGTTTCGTCTACAAACAGATTTCAAACGTCCCGTTTTAAATAAGTAAAATATTTAATTTTTTTTGGAAGGCAGCCCGCTAGGCCTGAAAGCCCGGCCGGCCACCTCCAAACCCTAGTCTAAAATAATATCTAGTCCTAATTCTACCCAATCCTATCCTACCCAGCCCCCTCCACCTCACTCCACCCAATCTTTGCCCGCCACCTCATCCCACCTGACACCGACCGGCTGCCCCCTGCACGCTTCCCTGCACCACGCTACACGCACGCGCGGACACGGTCCTGCTCGCCCTGCCCAAATCCCGCCACCACACGCCACCTACTGCCTACTCCATCGCTCCTGGCCCCACACTACAAGAAATGTGTCAACTTGTGACGTTTTGGTAGTGACCATCTACAAAATCGTCTTAGATTTATGAAGATTCTGCACCGGGTGGTCTCAAGCTACTTGAGAGGGCCAAAGCCTTAGTAAACTATGACGATTTTGCTCAGAAACGTTATAATTTCTTTAAATGAAATCGTCATAATAGCTAGGCAGATCTAACTATAAGGGATAGCAACATGGACCGTTGGATGCGAACGAGATGGATGGGTGGATGTTGATTTGCGGGAACTTGACATGGATCGATGACATGGCAAGGTACGCATCGCGCGCAGACACCAAAAAATTTAACGATCGCGCGCAAACACAGCGTATATCACGCGTGCCAGCTGAGCCAAAACCGACACGTCCCCACACTCCCTGCAAACACTGCTCCCCAACCCTAATCCTATTGCCCGTTGCCCCTCCTTCCCCAGTGAGCTCAGCACGCCGCCGCCGCCCTCTGTTCGAGAGCTTTTCCCCGCTCGCTCTAGCCGCTCCCCTCCTTCTCTAGCGAGATCCGCACCCCTCCCTACCTCTAGATTCGTGGGGCTCGTCGAGGAGGGTCTGCAGCTCCCAGATCCCTTCCGACATTCACATCGACACCATCTTCCCCAAGGCCGGTGAGTGTTCTGCCGATGCCGGGAGGGAAAGGTTGAAGGGATCCAAGGTCATCTGGCGGTTGTCCATGGCCAGCTTCCTATTCCCTTGGTGCTTCCCAGTTTTGCTGCAGATAGTCCGGCCACCCCACGCCCTCCCGCCGGCCAGATCCGTCGTCTCTGTAGCTCGCCGTCCACACACGTAGGAGCTCCCACTCCCCAGGTGATAGGCAGATTCGCCTCTGTCCATCTCCCCCTTTTCCCTCAGGTACCATCCACCCCTCTCATGTGCCGCATATCTACAGGAACCCGACGACGATGTCCTCCTCCTTACGCAGTGGCGATAAAACCAATGACGCCTGAGGGACCCTCTTCGAGAAGACCAAGCATCCATCCTCGTCTACGGGCTCCTGCTCACTCGTGAGGTTCGTGTACCATGGAAGGACAGGTCCATCGAGATGGCAATTGTTGTGCCATAGCATTGAGAACATATTTATGTATGAGGCTGTGGATACTGTATGTTGCTCTCTGACTATTCCCTTTCAGTTCTTACTTTGTAGTATGAATACTTCATCCATAATGTTTTGTTATAGTGGTTTAGTGCTTTGTTTCATCTTGGAGCAGTCCATCATTCTGTGTTGGACTACATGATGAGCCACTTCAGTTTTACAAACGTTAATGCTCTAGGGAGTAGATTATATGAGAACAATATCATTAGGAGTATTACTTTTGCTGATGACTGTTTAATTAGGAGTAGAACTTTCAGAGATGGAGTATTAGCATGGGAAGATGGAGTATTAATTTTCTGATGATTGTTGGACATTATAGACTCTAAACATTACTCCTAGTTGAAACCTAACTGAATTTTCTGAATTACTCGGTAGAGATAGATGCATGGATAGATGAAATTGATTCAGTAGTCCTTGTATTGTCTTAGCCACACATATTTTGTGCTCTGTTTTACAACTGATTGTTCTATATCATCATAAATCAGTTAGGACAATATTAGGCAAGCTGATTTGTCAAGATGTGTCTGCAATTGAACACTTAATGCATATGTTTAATTGTCGTTGTTTGTTCAAAAGTTATATTCAGGATTATGTTCTCTCATCTTTGTATGAGACTGACACATCACATGATTTATCAAGTTGTAGCCTCTAGCTGAATATTTACCCATGTGTTTTGTGGTACATGCATAGGTAAATTATGATTATTCATATGCATTCAGAAACTAGTTATGCCTTTCTCTCAACAACGTATTACACACATTTAACAAGATAGATGTGCAGCAAACCTTTTCTGTCCATATCCTGAATTATGATTTCTACTAAGTATGAAAAGGATAGCTAATGTTCTTCTGAAACTTCCTAGGACTATGCTTGTTTATAGATGAGTTAACATGTAATCTCCTAGTCAGTGTTATTTGTACTACTAATTTTCCTTGAGTTGAAACCATATTGACATAACATTATATCGGTTTTCATACCCTCAAATCAGGATATGCTTCTTAGGAAAAGTCTGTAGCATAAGATAATGAAGCCACCCTTTATCATTACTGTCGCATCCCCCACCCTCATCGTCTCCATCACCGTGGTTTGGTTCATGTAAGTATTCGGTCTCTCCCACTCCCTTACAGTCCTTGTTATTTCACCTAAGTGAGTTGCTAGCTCGAAGTTATAGTTTGATAATAAATTGATGGTGATTGGCAGCTCCTGTTTTCGATATGATCTGATGTGACCTGGGATGGGAACATGACCGTGCACATTTGTGTGTTTGATATAGTATTCCCTTCTTTTTCTAATAGAAGGCAAGAGATTATTATGCAACATCTTTTCCTCTAGTAGCAATAGTACTACTGGTTTATGTATAGATAGCAATATAGGTATTGGACATGTATAGGCTTCTTTTTGATCCAGGACTTCTTGTGTGTATATTAATGTTCTGTACTTATATCATCTGGCTGGAAGATTCCTATTCAGTTTTGTTTCTTTTTCATCTTGTACACATTGTTTTTGGTATTTCTCTGATCAATGAAAGCAGGGTTGATATAAGATTGATCTAGTTGTTGTGATAAAAGTAGTTGGTATATGAATACTGTGAGCATGTAGTTGATATATGAATACTATGAGCATGTAGTTGATATATGAATACTGTGAGCATGTAGTTGATATATGAATACTGTGAGCATGTGGTTGATATATGAATACTGTGAGCTTTATTTCATCTTGTACACATTGACTGTGAGCATGTAGTTGATATATGAATACTGTGAGCTTTATTTTTTGTCGAGTTTCGTGTGTTGAGGCTTTATTTCATATTCTCCTTAGGATATGTCTGCCCAGCCATGGCTGCTCCCCTGGAGACTGCCGCTAGGCATGCCTGCATCCAAGGACTGTCAATTGCCACAACAATCAAGTACTTACATGGAGTAGCTACAACGACCAGCGTCAACGACATGTCTATGGTCTTCTACGATAATGCCATTATCCGTGTCCTCTACTGCTCCACAACTGGCATTGGTGAGAGCTCAAGATTAAGAACCTCCTATCTTCTTGTTCTACTTGTCCTAGTATAGTTTCATCTGTCTCAATTGTATCCAAAATACACAGAATCTTGTCTCTAATTCACTGTGCGTGACACCTGTGAGTTAATACTGATAACTTCATTGGCACTTTCTTGTAGTCGTGGGCTAGTGGCAGCAGAAGGAGCGAGCAGATTTCTGTGTCTTGCAAGGGTTATTTTGGCAAATACTTTCTGCAACCACTTTCTTCAAATACTTTGTACTAGTACCGCTTTCAAAATTGCTGATTGTTCTTGCCAGCATTAATTGCTGAAGTAGATTAAATAGTGTGTTAAATTTACATTGAGGAAATCATTTTGGTACCATAATTTACTTAGTAAGATGACTTGACAATATTCGGACTCATTGGAGAATTTATCAACAAATCTCATGCTGCTTTGTTACTCTACTATTGTTGCCTATTTTATGATTCTACTGTTTCACAATAGTTGCCAATTATTTTCTAAACTTGGCTTTTCCTCTTTTCCAGGAGTTCCAGCCAAAGAAAGTCGAGAAAAGCTTGAAGACCCAATAATTTTAGTGCTACTTGCATTCTAACAGTCAAAATATCTGGCTGTTTGGAACAAACCATGTAACAATTGTAATAGATAATAGACTATTCTTGGCTGTTATTTGAAATTTTCCATGTCTTTTATGTTTCAGTTCAACAAATGTTATGTAATATGATGAATAGAAATTTGGTGAGCAGAATCATATTATAAAATTATTGACTGTGATTTTCGGGATAGAAGAAATAAGGAAAAAGGGCCGAAAATTTTACTGGACCAAATATTATTTGGGCTCTAAATAGGCCATGGCCCAAATTATATTGAAAGAAATGTTTTGAAAAAATAGAAAAAACTATGAACAAATTGGACGGTAAAAAGGCCAAGGCCTAAAACCCATAGCAGTAAAGAATCATGGTAGAGGAAGTAAAAGGCTAAAATTATTGGGCTCAACCCAAGCAAGCAACCGAAATGGATTGGGCTGATTTCGATTTAAGATGATTTAATTTCGTCACAGTTTTGCCACGTAGGATCGGCCACGTAGGATCTGACTTGGCCAGGCTAGATGGCCCGTGACGATATTAGATCGTCATAGACTTTATGACGATCCAATATCGTCATAGACGGTTATGACGATTTTACCTAAAACGTCGTTATAGTTCATTTGCGACGCCCAACTTTCGACGATCTCAAAATCGTCATAGAATCGTCATAAACGGACTATTGTGACGATTCTGTGACGAAAATAGAGGGTCATACATAGCCACATTCCTTGTAGTGCCACCACCACGCCCCGACCCGACACACCTCTCCTCCCCCACGTTCCTCTCCCCGCACCGGTCCTCTCCCCAGGCCGACGCCGCCGCTAACCGCCTTCTCTTGCCGTCGCCCCTCTCCTTCCCACCAACCACCGCCGCCGCCACGACTCAACCCCGCCGCCATCCTCGATCCTTCCTCCAACCTCCCGCTCCTCTCGCCTCATCCGCCCCCACCACCATCTCCTCCTCCCTCGTTTTCCCGTCACCAACCTCTCCTCATCCGCCGCCAGCTTCGCCACCACGATCACGCCGCCCGGCCTCGCCCTTGCCACATCGGCCGAGCCCCCGCGAGGTCGCCCACCCCCTGCAGCGCCGCTGTCTCGCTGGCTCCAGCGAGCCGCCACGGGCGCGGCCCCGTCTCCCCGACCCTCTGCCCGGCCGTAGAGCCCGCCCCTCCGTCCTCGACCTCCGACGCGCCTTCCTTGGGTCCCGGTCCACCGCTCCTCGCCTCGACGGCCGCTGTCCCAAGCTCGTCTCCCTCCTCGAGCTCCCCGCCGCCGGCCGCCCCCTCCTTTGCCTCCGCTCGCCCGCCTCCTTCCTCCGGCCTTCCCCCTCCTCCTCCCGAGCTCGCCCTCTGCGTCGGCGAGCCCGCCTTCCTGCGCATCCTCTCTGTCCCGAGCATCTCCGGCCACCGCTGCCATGCTGCCATGGCCGCCCGTGCTCGCGCCGGCCTCGCCTTCCCCACCTCCGGCCACATCCTCGGCCGCGCCGCGTCCTGCGCCTCCGTCCCGACCCCGCTCGGCCCCTCTCTGTGCGCCCGTGGCACCTGCGAGCTCCACCGCGCCGGCCTCCACAGCACGAACCGGGAGCACCACCGTCGCGACGTCTCCCCTTCGCTGCTCCTGAGCGTGCACCCGGCCGTCTCGAGGATGTGTTGTTGGTGTGTGACCAGTACCAAGACATGTGTGTGTATGCTCATCTATTTTTGGTAATCATGTTGCTGTTGCTGCGAAGTATGTATGATGTGAATGCCGTTTTGGTGCGTGTACCAAACCGGAGGCCTGCGCAAGATCTTCTCGCCAACAAAACCCTCGCCGAGATCTACATCGGAACCCCGAGCACTCTGCCGCGGCACCCGGAGATCTCTTACATGGAACCGTCAAGCCATGCCGAGATCTGCTACACGAACCCGAAGACCACCAAGATCTCCGATCGGAATCCGAGGACGCCAAGAGCCTGGACGACAAGTTCTCCTTCCCAGAAGCATTAACGCCGGTGCGATAAGATCGTTCCAACCCGCCAAGTTCGTCTACCCGGACACCGTGCGACAAGACCTACCTCATGGATTTCAAAGATTCCCGGACGCCAAGATCGCCCACACGGAACGCCAAGACCCCGAGCGCGCCGACATGGATCCGAAGACCGAACCCGAAGACCCGGATGCGACAAGATCTACTTCCCGTGTCCGAGACCGATCCCGTCGAACCGAACCCCCGATCTCGTCGAACCCTGTCGAACCCCGAACCCCCGGAACCCAAGATCTTCCGGACCCAGATGTGTGAACCTTTTCCCGAGCCCTATTTTATAAATGCTATATATAAAACTTGTTGCATAGTAATTGTTCATCTCGCATGCATATCATGTAGGTTGGGGGCATTATGCCGATTCACCTCATTAGTAAATATGGAGTCAATATGCGGGATACCTTATTCCGAACTCCATTTAAATTGGTGTAGCGAACCGATGCCATGTTTCGCCCTGTTAGTACAACATTTAATTTGTGGGGTAGTTAAATAACTTGAGCCGTCTAATTAAATGACAGGACCCCGGTTCCGCTTAATACTGCCTAATTGCACCGCATCTGTGCCATGCCATGCATCATATCATAAGCATGCCGGATCTTCTGCCGTAGTATTAAATATTGCATCCGGTGTTTCTTCTAGTGTTTGCTTCTTCGCGGATTAGGCCGATGAGTGGATGCGAGTATCGACAAGTTCTCTGGATATGTACCTTCGACAGTGTTTCCCAAGCGAGGATCTCTCCCCCTTTCTACCTATTTTGCATTTATAGTCTTTACTTCCTCCTGTTGATCTATTGCTATTCGTGCCGCGACCCTTAGTTTCCGTACCCCAGTTATATCCCGTGCAGCCTCTATATTTCCTTGGAGACCTCCTATTACCTGTGTTTGGTAGATAGCTGGCCTTGCAAGTCGTAGTTGCTTGCTCAGATGCGATCTCATGTTGACAAGTACCACAGTTGTTGGAATGTTGGCAGATGCTTATTGGTGGAGATGATCATGACTTTAAACACAACTATTAAATTGCTAGATATAACTAATGCAGAGGCATCAGTGGGAATAGATGTTATTTGGTTCTTCCACGCTCACTTGTGTCCCGTAGGCCCCGAGTACTTGATACCTGTTCCTTGATTTTTCGCACCATCCACATCCGGGAGGCCGTGGACCCCCATGAGCCAGAGCTTGATTCATTTCTATTTCTTGGGGCCACAAACTAGTTTGGGGGTTTTATTACTATCCTGTACTTATGCCATGTTACTGCTTTATTTACGATTGTGCGTGGAGCACCTGTACTGTTTAGGATCGTGACACGTTTTCGCTGTATCGACAAGCCAGTCACACTTTCGGGTTCCCAGTAGTTTACAACCGTCCACACAAACCCTGGGTCCGTTCCGGAGCCGGCCAACTTCGTTGTGGGTAGCTTAGTGGGGTGGCCCCCTGAAATATTTATGAATCCTATGATCGCTTTGTCGTGAATGCCTCGTTGGGTTTTGAGTTGGTTTTTCCGAGGTTGATCGAGTGTGTGTTGCTATTTGTGCACCCCTGCAGGGTAAAACTTTCTGAAATCCGTGTCCGCGGTTATGGACGACTTGGAGCACAATATCTCGATCATAGACAAGCATAACTAAAGTAGTGCTATAAATTTGACTTAATACGTTACTAGTAATCAGCTCAAGTATAACGGAATGGATATTAAAAATGCCAACAGCTGGTGGATCTGTGGTGATTTGAGTCATACTATACCTGCCTAGTAAGTATTGTAACTCCAATGGAATGTGATAAAAGTGACTACAATTGCTGGGTTTTGGGATTCCTCAGGAAAATTATGTCTGACTAGTAAATGTTCCAACTACAACGGAATGGTGATTAAAACTGCCCACTACTTATGCTTCAGGATGACTCATGCTATCTATATCTGATTAGTAATTGCTGCAACTATAATGGAATGAGTAAAATTCCTTGGTCCGACTTCCTCGTTTGGTCTCAAGGGGGAATTACCAGGATGGGTATGTTTGGTGTTAGTATCAGGTTGGAGCCGAATAGATCTTTCTTATCCCTCTCTAATAGCTGCCAGTTTTACTGAGTCTCTATAGGTCGTTTAATGCTGCTGCGCTGCCGCTTCAGTCCACCATACCTATGTAGGCGAGAGCCGCCGAATTCTAGCCTCGCCGTGTACTGGCCTCAGTACTGATGCTCCTCTTTTTCCTTTGCCCTTTGTCGGCACCCCTTTTGTTTTAGCAGGTTTGAGATCGACGTTGTTAGCAGGGTTACCCTTCCGGCTTGGCCTGGGCAGGGTTATGGACGCCATTGGTTATTCTTTAGGGCTCTTAGCCCCATTTGCATCCTGTCCGTAGTCAGACACCCTATCGATTTCAAGGTTATTTGGATCTTTGTATTGTATATCTGTATTCTTGACTCGTGGAGTCGTGTTATATATATATATATCTGTTCTGTGGGTCCCATTGAGGACTGTTGTGTAATGGTATTACTTCGTTTTCCACCCGCACGAAAGTGCCTGGTGGGCGTCCTTGAATCGTTTCTATGCAGGTTTGGCGGAAAGGGCTCAAACTTGCATAGGGCCGATTCGAGGGTGTTACAATAAGTGGCAGCCGGGTGTCTGTCTTTCCTACTATAATCAATATCTGATTTACAGCGAGTTGCTAATAACTTGGTTATCCTCGTTGTGGTTCATGTTCGTAGGTAAGACCGGTTCTATCTCCGAAAGCCCTAAGCCACGTAAATCTTGCAATTGATAAATTAGAGGCGTCTAGTTTAGATCGTTGCTGGGCTAGTGTCTTGATATGGTATTGTTGTAAGTAGATGTATGATAGATACTCTTACAACACACTCAATGTGTAAGTTCCATAGACCTTGGCCTTACACACAAAGGAATGATAGAGATCATACCATGATGCAAATGATAGAGATCACATGCATGGACCATATCATCTCACTTTACACATTAGATGTTAGCATCTTATACTGCTAGTTTGGCGCTTTTTGTAGCATTGTAAGATGATCCCTCATTTAGATATGAAGATAAAAATGTGTTCTTCCTTAAGTATGCACCGTTCTGTGGATTGTGTTTCGAGACATCACTTGATGATCGGGTGTACTCAAATCTATGCTTTCATAGGAACGGGTGTAAGCCAGTTTTACACACGCGAATACTAAGGTTATTACTTAGCGAGCCTAGCATGTACAGACATGGCCACGGAACATGGACCGAAAGGTTAAGCATGAGTCATATAGTTGATATGATGCCCATATAGATGCTCGCCTTTGAAGCTACATCAACTCACGTGATGATCGGACTTGGTGTAGTGGATTTGGTTCATGTAATCACCAAAAGGACACGAGGGATGTCGTTTTTGAGTGGGAGTTCATTAGTAATTTGGATTAGTTAAACTCACTCTATCATAAACTTAGTCTAAATAAACTTTACAAATTCTGTTGTAGATGGCACCACCTGCTTTTAATTTCAATGTGTTCATGGAGAAAGAGAAACTTGCTGCGAATGGTAGCAACTTCACCAACTGGGCTATGAATTTGAGGATATTACGCTCCTAAAGTTGGTGGCCGCTAGGGAGGCAGTCATGCGCGAACCTCCACATTGTGATGGTCATCTTCCCCGGAGCTCTGTTAGCCCATAGTTTCTTTCATAGCTTAGAATCAGACTCATCAAAGATAGCCGAGGAATCTGCTAAGCCCTTTTTACCTCTATCAAAGGCGAAGCGATCCTCCCTCGCCAGGCGGTACACCGAGCGTACCATATACTGGCCGAAACAAGCAAGAGGCCACTAAACAAAATCATCCACGCCAAAGCGTCTAATAGGAATCTGCAAAATCTTATCAGCAGTACCCTCATCAAAAATGGAGCGAACAGTGTCCACATCCCTTGTCCGTGTGCCTTCTCTCATCAAGAAATCAACTGTCTTGTCTCGAGGCAACGGAAACAGAGGGTTAAGCATATAAGGCTTCACATCAGGGATCCATGAATCATTCAAATTTTTTGTCTTGGTTCCATCACCAATACCCCATCGAATTCCCTTCCTGACCAGCTGCAACCCAAATAGAAGACTGCGCCATGTATAGGATGCAGACCGAGGCAATGCCGCCTCCCAGAGATCACAATGAGGAAAGTATCGTGCCTTAAGTACCCTGGCATAGAGGGAGTCTGGTTCCGTAATCAACCGCCAACATTGCTGACCCAGTAGTGCTTGATTAAAGAGTGCAAGGTCACGGAAACCCAATCCTCCCAAGGCTTTCGGTGTAGACAGCCAATCCCAAGAACGCCAATGAAGCTTCCTCTTGCCATCTTTGAAGCCCCACCATTGATTAGCAATAGATTTCCTCATGGAATCACAGATTGATATTGGCAATTAGAAACAGCTCATAACATGTGTCGGTATCGCCTGAATAACCGACTTAAGGAAGATCTCACTTACCTTCCTAGACAGGGGCGGTCTGATTGCCCATTCATGTGTTGCCACATGCGGGCCACAAGGAATCTGAAAGTACGAACTAGAGATCGCCCAACCTCGGTCGGCATACCGAGATAATACTCCTGTAAAGCATCCGAATAGACATTTAACTTCTGCTTCACTCTATCCCTAGTAGCCAATGGACAGTGAGAGCCGAAGAAGAGCAAGGATTTGTCAAAGTTTATTTTCTGCCCAGAGCCCTCACAGTAAGTTTCCAAAACATTTTGAAGAGCATTCACACTTCTCTCATCACTGCGTGCAAAGAAAATGCTGTCGTTTGCGAATAGTAGATGTGATATAAGGGGGCCAAGTCTGCCATTACATACTCCTTGTAGCTCACCTTGGTCCGCCCGCTGTTGCAAAAGACATGATAATCCTTCCGTGCAGAGAAGAAAAAGATATGGGCAAATAGGATCCCCTTGCCGGATACCCCTAGATGGAATTACCGGCTCAATTAGCTCTCCGTTGACACGAACTGCGTATCTCACCAAAGTGACATAGCATCTCATAATTGTTTCAATCCATCTCTGATCAAAACCCAGTTTCTGAAGACACCCATATAAAAAGTTCCATTACACGCGATTATAGGCCTTCATCATGTCAACTTTAAGAGCAAAGAAAGGCCGCTTTGATTGTTGTTGTTGGATGGTGTGAAGGCACTCATAGGCAATCAGAGCATTATCTGTGAGTAAACGTCTAGGTACAAAAGCACTCTGATTCTCAGACACAATCAAAGGCAAAATCAGTTTCAGCCTGTTTGCAAGAACTTTGGAAGCAATTTTATAAAGAACATTGCGCAAGCTGATCGGACGAAAGTTCTTCAAGTGCTCAGGTTAGTTACCTTAGGAATTAGAACAATAACAGAGTCACAAAAACCTGCAGGTAAAGAGTCCCCTTGTAAGAAACTTCTAACAGAGTGACATAATTCCACCTCTAGAAAATCCTAGTGAGTGTGATAGAATAGGGCTGGGAAGCCGTCAGGTCCGGGGGCCTTTGTCGGGCCCATTTGAAACAAGGCTGACTTCATCTCTGCATTAGTATAATCCTTAAGCAAATCGGCATTCATATCCGCTGACACCTTACACGGAATAGAGTCAAGCACAACCTCACTGGAGAGAGCCGGTTCAGAGCTGAACAGTTTGCCATAAAAGTCCTGCACCAAGCTCCTGATTTCATCCTGACTCTTGCATCGAGAGCCACCGTCTCTCTGAAGATACTTAATTTTATTTGCTCGCTTTTGCGCAGTGGCTCAAGCGTGGAAAAAAGCGGTGTTACGATCACCCTCCCGAAGCCAATACACGCGAGAGCGTTGATGAGCCATAATCTCTTCATGTTCAAACAGTTCACAAAGATCCTTTTCCAACTTGCAAATTTCCTGCTGGTCTGATGCAGAAGCAGTCATGCGTAATTCTTCCAGTCTGCGCTTGAGCCCCTGGATCTTCTTTCAAATAGCTCCAAACGATTCACGACTCCAAGATTTTAGAGAAGCCGCCACCTGTTGGAGCGAAGACCAAGTCGAGTCGAGATATGGGGAGCCGCTCGCACTCACGGTCCAAGCTTTCTCAAAAACCTCCCTATAGTCTGGAGCCTGGATCCAAGCAGCTTCGAAGCGGAATCCCACCTGGACAGGAGTTCTTTGTTGGAAATCATCTAGCTTCGAGAGGTTGATGAGAATTGCAAGGTGATCAGATGTTGTTGTAATCAAACTCTCCACAGAATAGTCATCAGAGAGAGCAGAAAAACCTCCATTTGCTACTGCCTGGTCAAGCCATACCTTGACATGATCATCCGCAGATTGCCTATTACTCCATGTAAACATGGGCCCTATGAAACCCAAGTCAACCAGCTGGCAATCATCCAAGCACTCACGGAACAAAGAAATTTGTGCCTCCGATCTATCACGACCGCCGAGATGTTCCTCAGGACTAAGCACTTCATTGAAATCCCCACAGCAGATCCATGGTCTGTCCCACTCAGAACGAAGATGGCAAAGAAGATCCCAGAAAAGATAACGCTGATCTCTCCTCCGCTCGCCATAAACAAAAGTCGCCCGCCATGGCACCTCATTTTTAGTAGAAATAATCACATCAATACAATGGGAATTAAAACCTTTGAGAGACACAGAGTATTGTGGTAACCAAAACAGTGCCAGTCCTCCGCTGAAACCCACGCTACTCACAGCAAAACTTCCAGCATAGCCCAGTGACCACATGAAATTTTGAGCACGAGTATCCTTCATCTTCATCTCAGATAGAAAGATGAAGGAGGGTCGATGCTTCCGCAGGAGGTAGCGGAGCTCGCCAACCACCGAGTCCGACCCAAGTCCTCGGCAGTTCCAGCGAAGAAGACTCATTGCGTGAGGCGGGACTGCTCCGCAGTCGCCGCCTGATCCGCCGATCGGGAAGATGTCACTTGGGCATCCATCTTCAGTTTTTTGTTAGCCGATGAGTCTGAGTCTGCCACTTGGTCCTTTCCACCATCGGTCGTGGCCAAAGCGATGGTGGTAGACACGATCAAAGCCCCTTCGGGCACCACGGTAGGCGGGAGAGACGCCGCAGGCTGTTGCACTGGTTCTTTAGGTTTGTATTCTTTGTGTTTCTACCCAGCAGTACGTGGCTTCTCTCCCTTCACCAAATCTGTAGCATTGCCATGAACGTTCTTCGCCGCCCCTCTCGGCTTGCGCTGCCTCTGTTGCTTTGGTTTCACCGGTGACGATACCTCACTTAAGGTACCCTCCCTCTGGTTTTTTGTAGCTATGCTCTGTGCTTGCACTTTTGGACCTCCACGGTCCTGACTTTGCCATGATCCTCAGTCACTTGTAGTGGATCCTAGGCTTGAGTACGTCCCAGATGCTTTCTTCTTCCGCTCATCTGGGACACACAAACGAGGGCCATGGTATGGAAGAAAGCCATCCTCGTCCCGTTCTGCTGGAGTTAGACAAACACTTGATGAGTGGCCCAGCATTCCGCATGAGAAACAAAATGTTGGAAGCTGCTCATACATGACCGAGAAGTGCTCTAGCTATTGTCTTTTCTACGAGAAAACGGAGACACAACACATGAGGGGCTTCGTAACATCAACAGTAGAACGGAAGCGTAGGAATTCACCCCATGCACGAACCTTCTCATCCACATCCATCCGCCCAACTTCACCCACACGGCCAGCAAGACCCTTTCCAAGAGTGTCATTCATGAGACCGAAAGGAAGATTCAGAATACAGACCCATAGCCACAACCTCTCGAAACGGTAGTCAGAAGCCCTCAGACTCGGATCAAATTCAATCAGAAGAACTGCATGTCAACCAACAGTCCAGGGGGATCCTTCCTTCACACGGATCTTGTCAGCTTCAGCAGCAAATTCAGCCAGGAAACAGTTCTTACCCATCGGCTTGATCTCCAGCCCCTTAGGGTTACCCTAGGCGGCACGGAGAGCGGATCTGATCGTCGAGATGTGTAGTAGGTTGGGTGCCAGAACCTTTCCGACAAACACCCATGCAGGGCAGCCAAGATCCTTACCGCCGTCATGCTCCAGAATGAAAGCCTCGGACTCCTGCGGTGTGAGGTGCAGCTTGCCTAGCAATTCCGCCACGCCGTCGCCGGACGTAGCGTCAGGGGGAGAAGTGGTCGGGGAGGCCTTGGGTCTTGGCAGATCACCAGAGATGATCGCCAAATCCCGATCCGAACGAGGTCGACCGGAGTGGTCCATCCCAGATGCGATCTCCTTGTCGTTCATGGCGCCGTGCGGTTCAAGGGAACTGACACAACACGCCCAGCCAACAGGAGATCACGGGGGAGGATTTGTGGGACGGAGGCGAGGGATTCGCTACCACCAGATAGGGTCAGGAGCCTAGGATCGCCGCGGTCACCGGAGCGGAGAGGGAAACCCTAGACACCGACATATTAGTCCTCCCCTTCCAGCCTAACTGTGGTGGGACCTCCCATCTTGCCCTTAGTGCTCCTCCGCTCACCCCGTCCTCCGCAAGCCGCCGCTGTTGACCTCATCCTCACCTCGCCCGAGATCCTCCCCGGCGCCTCCGCTCTGTCCTGCCGTCAGCTGGACCCGGTGCCACTAGGAAGCCCGGCCACCACCGTGTCGCCTCCATCACCCTTGCCTCTCCTTGCCAGGACCCCTAGGTTGCCACTGGACTCGCCTAAAGCTGCCTAAAGCTTAGCCATGCCCTGGCTCAAGCCCTGCCGTAGGTGCTCCATGCCCTGCCACCAGTGTCCCCCCTGACACGGAGTTCCTGCCCCTCGCCGACCGTCGTCCTGTTCACCTTCTGAGACACCATCCTTGACCAGAGCTCTCCTGGTCTGCTCCATGGTTGTTGTTAGCGTGGTCCTCCTCGAACAATTGTAGTCGAAGTCGCTGCTCCGTCGTGCCGCCGCTGTGCGCCCGACACCTACCCCTGAGCTCGTCAAGGCCGCGCGCCCTACAGTGAGCGGACGTCGGCAGGGGCTCATTCCCGGTGTCATTTCCCTCGACCCCATCTTCGTGCGCCACCAGGAGCCCCAGTTCGAGGCCAAGCTCCTTTGTCCATCTTCGTCATGTCCCTGATCGTCGCCTCCCCGACCTGTCATAGTTGATTCCTGCGCCGCATCGGATGCTGCTCCGTCCTCTACCTGTCTCACAGTAATTTTCCCTCACATTGGGAGCCAATCATCTGGTTCTAGGAACCGCTAGCCTCGCGCGTGTTCCATTCGTACACCTAGCAGAGTATCCGGTCGCCTTCACTGCCAACAACGCTTCTGCAATGTCCTTGTCGACAAGATCTTCCCGGCTACCACTTCCTGGCAAGAGCATCCTAGACCTCCAACATGGAAACCAAGTTCTCCCTCACGGACCCGAAGATGCTGAGACCCCGAACACGGAGCCCAAACCACAAGAACACCATCACATAACTAAAGTCCACGGAACATCGAGGTCCCCTTCATGGACGCCAAGGCCCTGTGCATATTTAATTGCTCATGCTCGCATACATATTCATTTGTTTGGGCTATTTTGTCGACTCACCTAATAATTAAATATGGAGACCATATGCGGGCTTTTCTACTTATATGGCTCCATTTAGATTTTTATAGCAAACCGATGCCATATTTTTCCTTGCTAAGCCAACATTTAAATTGCAGGGTAGCTAAAACAACATGAACCTCCTAATTAAATATCGGGACCCCGATTCCGCTTAATATTTCCTAGTTGCATCGTATCTTTGCCATGTCATGCATCATATCATGAACATGCCTGATCTTCTGTCGTAATATTAAATAGTGCATCCGATGTTTATTTTAGTGCTTTGCTTCTTCACGGATAAGGACGTTGAGTTGATGCGAGTATCGACAAGTTCTTCGGATAATGTATCTTCGCCAGTGTTTCTCAGGCGAGCATTCTTCCCTTTTCTACCTATTTCGCCTTTATAGTCTTTACTTCATTTTTGTTGATCTATTTCTATCCGCGTTGTGATGCTTTAGTTTCCATGCACCATTTATATTCGTTGTAGCCTCTATATTGCCTTGGACACATCCTATTGCCTGTTGTTTGATAAACATCGGCCTTGCGAGTCGAAGTTGCTTGCTCAGGTGTTGCTTCGCGTCGTTGTTGTTTCACCATTGTTGGGAGGTTGGCACATGCTTAATTTTAGAGATGATCATGGTTCTAATTACAACTTGATAATTAAAATGATGCAAATAGATATAACTAATACAGAGGCACCGGTGGACGATAGCTGTTATTTGGTTCTTCCACGCTCACTTGTGTCTCGTAGTCGCTGAGTACTTGATACCTGTTCCTTGACTATTCGCACTATCCACATGTGGGAGGCTCAATGGATCCCCCTTCGTCTAAGCTTGATTCACACTTTATTTCTTGGGGCCACAAACTAGTTTGGAGATTTATTACTATCTTGTACTTATGCCATGCTTTACTACTTTATTTACGATTGCACGTGGAGCGCCTGTACTGTTCAGGAATGTGGAATGTTTTCGCGGTATCGACAAGCCTAGTCATAGTTTCGGGTTCCTAGTCATTTACAGCCATTGGCACAAACCATGGGTCCGTCTTGGAGCCAGCCAACTTTGTTGCGTGTAGCTTATCGGGGTGGCCCTGGAATAATTTTTGAATCATGTGAATGCATTGTCGTGAGGCCTCGTTTCTTTTTATTTGGTTCTTCCCGAGGTTTATCGTGCTTGTGTTGCTATTTTGTGCACCCTTGCAGGGTAAATCTTTTCGAAAAGCCGTGTCCGCGGTTATGGATGACTTGGAGCACAATCTCTCGACCATAGACAACTATAACTAAAGTATTGCTATAAATTTGACTTTGGCATGACTAGTAATCAGCTCCACTACAATTGAATAGATAAATAAAAGTGCCAACAACTGATGGAATTGGGGTGTCTCATGCTATCTATACCTGCCTAGTAAGTATTGCAACTACAACAGAATGGATAATTAAAAGTGCCAACTGCTTATGATATTGGAATGTCTTATATCATCTATATCTTACTAGTAACTGCTGCAACTATAATGGAATGATTAATAAAACTACCAACTATAGGTATTTCTTATCCCTCTCTGATAGCCAACAGTTGTATCGAGGCTCTATAGGTTGTTTAGTGCATGCTTCACTGCCACTTCAGTCCACCATACCTATGTAGGCGAGAGCCGCCGAATTCTAGACTCGCCATGTATTGGCATCAGTACTGATCACTCCCTTTCTTCCTTTTCCCTTTGTCGACACCCCTTTTGTTTCACAGGTATGTGTTCGACGTCGTTAGTAGGGTTACCCTTCCGGCTTGGCCTAGGCAGGGTTATGAACGCCATTAGTTATTCTTCGGGACTCTTAGTACAATTTGCATCTTATCCGTACTCGGATGTTGTATCGTTTTCAAGGTGATTTGGATCTTTATACTGTATATCTGTATTCTTGACTCCTGGAGTCGTTGTTGTATATATATGTTTCCGTGGGTTCTATCGTGGACTATGGTGTAAATATATTACTTCGTTTTCCACTTGCACACAAGTGCCTGGTGGATATCTTTGAATCATTTTTATGCGGATTTGGCAGGAATCGCTAAAATTTGCATATGGCTGATTCGAGGGTGTTACAGAGGGTAACACAAGCGCTGGATCTCCATTGAAATGCTCGGCCATGTTGGGTGGGTGGGTTTTTTGGGAGTTCTTGGAGGCGAACATCGAGCCGAGGTGCGAGAAAGATATTGATAGTAAAGAGGAGAAAAGGACGAGAAGGGGCGGTATGAAAGCGGAGTAAAGGGAGGGAAAGTCGCGGTGGTGCAGAATAACCTGTCGCATGCCCTTGATAGGACGCGTCGGCTCTCGCCTTCCCATTGCCTGCAAGACTGACGGGCGACAACGCCTTACCACGATGCGTGAGACGAGGCGTGGTAGACATCACCTTTGTCTTACTGCCAAGATGGGGCCATAGGTTGACAACTGTTCTGCACATGAACCACACCCATCTGGCACCTCTCCCATCCCCCATCTCCTGTGTTTTGTTAACCTTTAGGAATTAATTAGATAGTAAAATATGTTGTACTAAAAAATCGAATCCTCGAAATGTGACATTGATTTGTACCCGAACAACATTGACACATGACCCAAATAATAGCCGTTTCAATGAATTTGTGACTACGTAACTAAATGACAAGTTTCGTTTGAAGCATCTTATGTAGACATGTTCATCAGAAGACTAAGAAAAGAATTCAGATATACTTCATGCACATTTGAGTTAGCACAACTGAGTTTGTAACTTGTACTTTTAGTCTAAGATAAGCATAATATCGTTGCTTAATGCTGAATGCAGTCGGCTGAATGCAGACAACAAATGTGGACCCTCCCGAAGAGTATGTCCCAACACAAAGAACATGGATAAATGGTCACTTGATTACTTCTGACAGGAGAATCAAGGAAATGATGTCAAGCATATATTTCCCCACTTTAGCGTCCTTAGTAGGTACTCCTATGTGTGACATATTTGTACCTTTATTTTTATCACAATTAGAAAGTATTTGTTCATTTAACTGGTTAGATAAAGGAAAATCTTGAAGTCTAAAGGAAATAAAATCTCATTAAGGATATACTTTGTTCAATATTAGGAAGGCATGAAAATCAATTAACCAAAGGAAAATATTTCAAGGTCTAGACTAATGCATAAAACCATATCAATAAGTATCAGGGACCCCTCAAACTAGACCCTCAGTCACTCTATATCGCTCCACCAAACTTGCCACCCGCCAGCAATGTCTCACCGTGCATCACGAAGTGAGGTCCGTAAAACCAAGAAGATGAAACTCCAGCAAGGGTTAGGATATAGCGGCACACGGGAGAGAACTGCCTCCACCGCCAGGGAGCGGTAGTCAACCGAATGGAGCACCAGGACAAACTAGGCCCTTACCGGCCCGCTCGAGCCCGAGAGGGCCCATGAAGTCCCGTTGCCACACCAAAGTAGAAGCACCACCAACACCACCAAGGCATCACTAGACCTATTGGCCCACCGCGATGCGTGATACTAAGGACATCGTTGAGAGGTGCAATGCCTGCCAAATATTTGAGGATAAGCCACACGCACCAGGCGCGGAACTCAGGCCAATACATGTGGCTTGGTCCTTCGTGTACTGGGGTCTTAACATGGTCGGCAAGATGCAAAAATTGTTGCTTGGTGGGTACATCTACCTCCTTGTAGCATTCGACAAGTTCAAGTGGATCGAGGCCATGCTGGTGACAAACAAAACCGGAGCCACCACCGTCAAGTTCTTTGAGTCCATCGTCTTCAGGTTTGGGGTGCCGCACAACATCATCACCGACAACGGGACGAACTTCACATCGAACGAGTTCCAGGATTTCTGCAAAAACCTAGGCATCAATATTAGCTATGCTTTTGTGGCACACCTTGAGACCAACGGTCAAGTAGAGAAGGCCAACGGCCTAGTCTGCAACAGCATCAAAAAGCACCTCCTTTAGCCTCTCAAACGAGCGGCAGGATGTTGGGCCGAGGAGCTGCCCTCCGTACTATGGAGCCTATGGAGAACCCTGAACAGTGCCACTGGGTACACGCCTTTCTTCATGGTGCACGGTGCTAAGGTGGTACTACCAGCTGAAGTGCGCTACAAGGCCCGATGGGTCGTTGCCTACAACGAGGACGAATCCACCGCCGCACTAGAGGAATCTGTCGATCTCCTCGACGAAGCTCATGAAATCGCTGTGGAACGATCAACTGTGTACCAACAGAGCCTCCGCAACTACCACAACTGACGACTACATCCAAGGTCCTTCGTCGAAGGTGACCTCGTCCTGCGACTGAAACAGAAATGACACCTCAAGCTCGAATCTCCGTTGGAAGGACCCTACATGGTCACTGAAGTGATCCCAAGTGGCGCATATTGCCTCAATGACTTAGAGACTGGAGTTGCATACTTCAACCCGTGGAACGTCGTGTAGCTGCGATGTTTCTACCCTTAGATGTTTTTCCTTTACAATAAGGCTACTTAGGGAGGCTACTTAGCCACACAATGTACCTCCTGCTATTCTACAATAAATAAAGCTAAGTGCCTCAACCATGTGTCTTATTATGTTTTACTCTTCATGCATTTTGCACTCGGGGGATGCACCTCCTTGACGACCTCGTCATACATGCAACTCACCATCGCGATAGCCCGAATAGTTGATTCCGCTTATAATCGAACCCTTGAAAACTCTAACCCAGTTGTAACACAACTAATAGGTTTGTAAGGTGTTGAGATTTGGGAGCATTAGGCTAACCAAAAGGCATCGCATAATCACAGTCAAAACATATAAAAGCTAACAAGTTTGCAATAATTAAAATGCCCAATCAAAAATGTATGAGCTTTACAACACTTATACGTTCTACGCAGGCTAAAAACTACTCTACTGACGCTGAAGGAGGACGTTGGTTCAATCATCAAATAAATTCACGATGTCCTCCGCTGGCCGCGCAACAACTCGGTAGTGTGGAACCATGTTCCACGCCATACCATTCGAAGGTGCCGGTGGCCCTTCTACAATAACATCCAGGTCCACATCTGGACATTGCATATGCACAAGTGCCAGCGCAGCCTTAGCACCTGCGGAAAGTTGCTAGTGCACGCACTCAGGAATAGCACCAGCATCATGGAATTTCAGTAGCAACGCCAACAGGGTTGCAGGGACTGCGTCCCTGAAAATATGCTTCAAAGACAATCATGCCTTCTTTAAGAAGTGTAGCACCTGCGAAAAATGATCTTGCAAAGTTGCCATCATGGTTGCTCGATCCCGATCGGTGCAGAAGAACCCTACAGCTTCCAGCTCTGCTTGAGTAAGGCAAGTCAATCGAATGCTGATACGCTCTTTCTCTTCCTGCGGAATGAGATTCACAACTACATGATAGCTGTGAGATTCGACATATTTTTAATTGTTTTTATTGATAGTTTTCTCCCGGATTTGATTGTTTTCTAGTTTTACCTAATGCTAATACTTTGGTAGCAAAGAAAACTTGGTTTTTAATGTGTATTTCAGGTTCTGAATGTTAACAGAAGGTTTTAACTAGAGAAATACAATATTCAGGCGAAAACAAGCAAGTCTCTCGTTGGAAGCAATCGAGGAAAGCCTACAGAAGCTTTAACGAGCAACTATACGGCGAGAGCAATTTTTCTGGCTGTATAGCTCCCGCCGTATAGCTGCTGCCGCCTCTGTCTTGTCAAAAGGGACAACTTCCATGAAGGGACCAAGGGGGAAAACACAACACATCAGCCACCACACCATCCATAAGGGAGAAATAAGAGATCCGGAGAAGAAGGAGGAGATGTTCTTCATCTCGCTCCACGATCTTTGACCTCCTAGCCAATACACCCCCGTAGCAATTACTTGTACTTGAGAGCGAGAGAGAGATCTTCACCTTGCAAGACTAGGGTTTGAGATTGTTCTTCCCATCTTGAATTGTGTCGGATTACTTTTCTATTCTTATTGTGGATCTCCACGGTAATATCAAGAACTCCCTTTATTTAATTATATTGATGATGCTTTCTTCTCTCCTGTGTGAGTAAGTTCCTTGGGCATGGGAGATGTAGGGGATTGGTGAGATGTGATGTGCCTCTATATCTTTTCCATTACTTTGTGATTGATTTTAATTATTATACTATGTGTGCTTGACTATCTGTGGGATGCCTAGTGCTTGTTGTCCAATTAAGGGCCCAGACAACATGATACTTTGTTCTACATGGATAGGATCTTGTTCGCTAGCAGACCGATGACCCCTGAGTGACACGGGGATATCAACGGAAAACTAGTATACTCGAGGATAACGAGGAACCACCGTGCTTATTGCATTAGTCAAATCCAAGATTCTTTGGAAATATCAATAGTATTTTTATTCATCACTATTCTCAATCAACTCTTTGCCATTTATTTTACCATGGTCTTAATACTCAATGTAGAGAATTGCTTGACTTCTCAGCATGAGGATCGATAAATACCTTAACTATTAAAGAATGTTTGCAATTGACGTCTACTAGGGCTAAGAATGATTCTTTATATAATCCTGATTTCCGCACTAAGCTAGAAAAAGGGAAACTTCAGATAAGTCCTGATCTTATGCCTGAAGTACGTAAAACGATGAAATATAAAGGTATACCTTCTGAACTTGCTAAGGAAAACAAAGTAGACTTGTTACACGTTTTAACTGAAGAAGATGAAACTAGAAATGTTTTTCAAGAATTAAAACATCGGCAGGCAAAATCTCATAATAACCTGCATAAGCACTTTCAAAAACACAAAAAGATTTTGGCTAAACTCACGAAAAATTATGATGAGATCGGCCAAGAAATAAAATTATTTCACAAATATCTTAGTATGATTGAAACCCAGTGGGAACAAATAGCATCTGATTATCAAATTTTTCTTCAAGATGATAAAGATATTCCTGTTTCTACTAATATTGTCACAAAAAGAGGTGCACTTGTTATAGGACCACTAGGACCACCAGAATATGAAGCTGAAAAAGAGCGAAAGGAAAAAGCCTTGGTCGAAGCAAGCCAAGAAGATGATACATTGGTGGATCCTCAAGATGAAACTGAAACACAAGATCAAACCGACGAGGGCCAATATGATGCTTAGGATGACCGTTATGACTCCGATGCGGAGACGGTTGATCCAAGAGAAGAAAAACGAGATAAGCAATGAAAATGAAGTTGTGGTAGTAGAGAAGAACAAAAGAGATAAGCAACAACAAAAGAAAGCAACGAAAGAGCCTGACCCCCCACAAAAGGTAAAAGACAAGAATAAGAAAGGTGAGAAAAAGCTTCCCTTTCTAGATCGAAAAAAGAAAACACCAGATTAGGTAATCTATGATTCTTTTACAAAAGCACTTGGTGACCATCGTCTAGAAATTCTGTTTACGGATGCAATTAAAGTTCCTACATATTCTAAATTCCTCCATGATATTCTTAGTAGAAAAAAAGAAATAACTTAAACTATTGCCATGTTAACTAGTTATCCTGCTAATGGGAAGCTGTTGTCTAAGTATAGAGATCTCGGAATACCAACTATTTCATGCTCAATAGGAAAAACCGATATTCACAATGCCTTGTGTGATCTAGGTGCAGGAGTTAGTGTAATGCCATACTCGCTCTATAAAAGGTTAGGATTAGGGGAGTATTGTAACATCCCAAAAACATTAATCAAGATTATCAAGTTCTAATCACCCAAATTTAGGGTTAACAAAAACTTTTATTCCAAAAATCTATATGAATGCATGTGTGTTTTACATTAGTGAAGCATTGAGTGCATTTGCCATGCTTGATTGCTACAAATGATGAGAAATGGTTGAAAGGTGAATGCTACATCATTTAGGCCAATTACAAACATAATCCAAAGAAAAAGAAATCAAATATGAATTAAATAAGCTAATGGTCATTTTGACCAAAGTTAACCACTAGGCCACTTTGAGTGTTCCTAGGAGAGAAATTCTAACTGAAACATTTCCACTTCTTTTCACCCCTTGCTAGACCAAGTAAAAGTGAACCCAAGCCCACTTTAAAAATTCACAGAAACTCTTTCCAAATCAATTTAAAGGACAATTCAAATTTGAATCTAGTTCATATGGTAAGATCACCATTTTGCAAAAACTAACTAAATCAATTCCACTTTCCTTTTCCAAGCAACCTTAGACACTCAAGCTTAAGATAAAATCGCTCACCAAATTTCATATGAAAATTTCAAACTAAAGTTCTTGCGGCCATTTCATCAAACACCTTGCTTACCCTAATTAAGCACTGCCTAACTTCACTATTTTGGAGCAGTGATCATCCACCCTACTGTCCCCTCTAAACTCTTTTGTCTCCCCATCACCTAGCCAAGCACCAAACACGCTCCCCTTAGCCGTTTTGCTCCAGTGCGCCGTCGCTGAAGCCAACCTCGTCGGCCGACAGTGGAAAGAGCGCCAGTGACCATGCCGCCCTCTCCCACGACGCGCACCAGACACGCCACGGTCCACCGCCACCCCCTGTCCAAGCCACGATGACAGCCTGGCCCTGGACCACCCTAGCGACGCCGAGCCCAGTCTCTCTGCGCCGTGCCGAGAGCATGCCAGAGCGCCGCACCCGACCGGCTTGCATAGACCACACCTCACTCTGTCCGCGCACGCGCCCACTTGCCATGATCACCACCACCTCCCAGACATCCCCGTTCGCCGTCGCGCGACCCGTAGCACCCGTGCGCCGTCTCGAACACCGTAGCTCCTTTCTAGAGCACCGCACACGCCCGACTAGCCTATACCGCCCCGTGCCGTGCCATTATGCTCGTGATGACCGCTAGGGAACACCACACCGCCCCTACCCTCAGCCACGCTGCTAGCCGCCTGTATCATTGTCACCGACGAGCCCGAGCCCACACCGCTTAGTCCCCTCGCCGTTGTATAAATAGAGGGCCCCTCCGCCTCCTTTCTCCACACCAACACACTCCCCACTCCTCACTGACACTCCCACACCCTTCCCCAGAGCAAGGCGAGCTCTTCCTCGCTAGAATTTGGCCGGAGCCTGCCGCTGCAGGAGGAGAAGGGTGCCGTCGATTGGAGCCGCCCCAGGAGCTGCCGCGACCACCTTTCGAACTGCCGTAGTCGACCATGTCATTCGCCCCCATTTCCGAGCCTAGCTGGAGCCTAGGTGAACCTCGCCGGACCCCCACCACCGTGTTAGGTTTAATTCCTCGCCGGAGCTATTTGTCGTCGACGATGAACTGCCACCGTTGGATCGTCTTTTAATCGTAGGGCCTAGATTCGCAGATACCGTTTCGGTTAGTTTAAGTCACTGACTAGTGGACCCCCTCTATCAGTAGCCCGCTGCGCTGTGCTGTGCAGATTGGGCCGGCCCGTTTAGTTTCCCGCGCAGGCCTGGCAATTCAAATAATGATTTCCAATTTATTTAAAACCACATTTTGTTAGTAGATCCAAAAATCAATTCAAAGATATTCACTAAACCAAATTGCATGATTCCAATTTTGTTAGAAGGATATTTAAATTATCTATCCAAGCCCGTTGGATTCAAATATTTTGGATCTAGAGATCACCTATACCAAAAATAACAAGACAGAGACTTTTCCAACTTCAAACATTTTTCAAAAATCAACCATAAATGCTTTTGAGTTGAGTCGAACTCTCAAAAATCACATTTGATAAGATCTATCTGAATATGTAAAAATATGGAGGTTTGCATGCAGTGACATTGGACTAGTACCAAAATAATGCTATATAGGCATTTCTAGTCACTTTAACTCTATTAATGATAATCTTAAATTTAATAAAATGTGATCAACACTTTAAATCATATTCCCATGTATTAGAATATGTGGTGATGACATGTGTCAACATGATCCCATATTTTAATTGGAGTGAAATCTTAATTATTTTTCAATGAGTAGAAATTACTTTTCTAAAATAAGATAAATAAAACTAAGTCTTTATTCCATGTGATGATTGTGATGATGCTAGATTATAAAGTGTGAGCCTTATGTGCTAAATAGAATTAGTTAAGTATTGTTTGGTGATTGTGTACCCCGTATTTCATTTATAGACGATAGTACTGACCCGGGATACAAGGAGGAGGAGTACTACCAAGAAGAAGAAGAAGAAAACTTCAACCACTACTCTACTCAAGGCAAGCTAACACTTGTATGTTTCTTAACTATGCAAGCTAGAATTATGCAAGCTAATACTTTCAAACTTGATAACTTATGCAAAATGCATTAGGCATGCTTTGGTTATATACCTTTGGTTTATACCAATCCTAAGTTTTACATGCAAGCTTTATTCTTTTTTACTTTACCAAAGTTCTTTACTTTTAGTTAGTGCTTTCTAAGCATTGGAAAATTTAGTATAGATAGCATAAAGAGTATAAAACTAGGGCTATACTTAAATGTCATTCTATGGCATGAGATTGAAGATTAGAACCCCTCATTAGTAAACACTCTTAACTTTAGTGGTTAGTGCTAAGCATAAAAGTTGATCACTTTAGATGGGAATACTTGGTGAAAATGATTATGAAACCTTGGAATGATGAGTCATTCTATTGAAATGTTTGACATGTGTTGCGAAACACCAAAGGATTTGATGATGAAAATGTGAGGCATGAGCCTTAGCCCTTGACAAAAACTAATGGTTGGGTTCAGATGCGATACCATTCCAATTTTACCGTACAACCACAATACCCGAATTGGGTAGGGCTTAGCCGGAAGTTTATATGCATTAGTATGTGTTCCCTCGCGGAAGAGGTTTGAGCTGAGGCTATCTCGTGAGTGTGAATTGTCCACCTATGCAGTGCCCAGGATGGAAGATGGCCATGGCTGTGAGGCCAAGCTCATAGGGGAGGTGCCTATACTAGAGTGTGTAATTGAAATGTTATGATTGATTATCCGCATACTAAGTATGATGATTCAGGGTTACCCCTGACGGAGGTATCGAATTTTGTGGTGTAAGTGTACCACCTCGGCAGAGTGTCAAACTAGTCGAATAGCCGCGTCTGCAGTCATGGACAGTTGGAGTGGCCATACTGTTCCGTCGTCAGATGTTTTCAAAATGACTTGTGAAGTGAACTATGATTTTGACTTGACCACAACAGGGTTGTGAACATGAAAACTAGGTTCCCACTTAAAGTGATTTAGAACTTTAACTTAGTTTTCTTTACTTCTAAACTCAGTTTTAGATAAATCTGGCTTTTTGCAAACAAACCTAGAGCTTAAGATTCCTACTAGAGATACCTTAATTGTTAGTGATAGTTTGCGAGTACTTAAAGAGTACTCATGGCTTTGTCCCTGGCTATTCCCGTGGCTAGACTATGAGGAGGACTATTAGGATGATGGACAGTAGGACGTCTAGGACAACTAGGATCATTTCTCATCGTCAGCATTGCCTATGACTCTGAAGATGGAGCCCCTACTACATTTTTTTCCACTGCGATATTTGTATTAAGACTGGATCATGCGATCCTTTATTTGTAAGACCTTATTATGGTTTGTAATGGATGATGTACTATGATATCCAATCTGTTATGTCTCGCAAAAATGGTAATCCTGGTATTGTGAGGTATGGCATAACATGCATCTGGGATTAAAAATCCGGGTGTTGACAAGTTGGTATCAGAGCCATCCTGACCATAGGAGACCCTAGTTAGATTGGACGTCCGAACAGAAACTTAGTTTCAAAAAACAGAAGTGATTATTTATGAAAACCTATTCCCACTCTTATCCTTAATTCTTTCCAAAAAATCATGTTCCTCAAAACTTCTTGCTTTCCTACATAAAAATTTGACACACTTGATCACCTCACTAACTTACTCATCCTAAATTCTTATAGATGGAAGTCCAGTATTGCAAGTTCTACCAGTTGGGCAGCGGAGGCCAACTAATCTTTGAGAGGGATCTAGATGCACTGTCAGAGTATCTTGAGCGCCCGCATCTGGAATTCTTCGGGGCACAACTCAACAATCACATCGGAGGAGGAGATTTAGAATGGCTGATAGTTGCAGATCTCAGAGGCAAGATGGAAGCACCCACTTCTGAGAAGATCCAATTCACCTTGTGGGAGAACAACAAGCTAGATGGATTATCTAGGGCTATGCATGAAGCTCTTGCCCGTTTGTGTGGGCAAAACATCAACCTGATCCAGGGAACTCGCTTTGCTCACATTGCAAGGCGTGATTCTATGGGAATGCCCTTGGAGATGCCAGGACACCCGGAGCTGAAGCACCAGGTGGACAATCTTGACTTCATGTTGTATGATAGGCGGAAGGAGTTGGACAACGCCCGAGCCTACGCCAACCACAACCTTGCCATTGCCTTCAAGAAGGACCAGACTCTCGCCTTTCTCGCCAAGGAGCACCAATCACTTCGTCTTCAACGCGACAAGAAGGATCGCACCATCGATCGCCTTCGCAAGAAGGTGTCTGCTCTCGAGAAGACTATCCATGAATAGGAAGTCTAGCTTGAAGCAAAGGAGGAGGAGGAAGGTGAAGATATCCAGGGAGATATTTACTCTTACCTCAGTGATGACAATGACTACTTGGAGGATGATGCCATGGAGTTCCACACTAATGATGATGATTCCGACTTCATTGATGATGACTAGATGCACTTGATCACTACCATAGGAATGAGTTGTACCGGTCCCATTGTATCATAGTTTCATAGAATGGTTCTTAAAACCATCTTTTTTCCATTTGTGTGTGGTGTGTGTTTGTATTGGTGTGCTTTGAATGAATGAATGAATGAATGAGAGGAAGTTGTTAGTTTGCCAAACCTGAGTCAAACTCAAATTTTAAAGCTTTTGAAACAAAACCATGAACTTTAGAAATTTCCCTCTTATCTCATTATCTATCTCAATCTTCAGATGAGTCGTGGAAATCCCGGAGGAAGCAGCTCATCTCAGGACCCGATGCTGCAAATTCTACAAATGCTAGTTTCCGACCGTGAAGCTAGTAGAGCCGAATGCCCAGCCAACTTAGCCACTCTTCAATAGATAGCTTAGATGGCCCACAATAATCAAGGCCATGGAAATCAGGATCACCATGGATCCAAGCTTAAGAACTTTCGGAATACCAACCCATCTATCTTCAATAAGTCTGAGGACCCCTTAGATGCTGATGACTGGCTGCAAACCATGGAGAATAATCTGGAGGTCGCAGGAGTTGAAGCCAATGAGAAGGTACTATTTGCCACCCATTATATAGCAGGAGATGCAAGAGCCTGGTGGAATAGCACCAGTACCATGAACGATGATCAGATGATGACTTGGGAAGTATTCAAGATCAAGTTCAGCCGCACCCATGTGCCACAAGGTTTGGTCACCAGGATGAGAGATGAGTTCAGGGAACTGAAGCAAGGAAGGATGACGGTAGTTGAGTACCATGACATATTTCTGTCCCTAGCTAGATATGCCCCTAATGAGATTAACACTGGAGCCAAGAAGAAAGAAAGGTTCCTAAATGGATTGCATGATGAGATGCAAACTGTGTTAGTCAACATCTGTTTTGGAGATCTAAAAGAGCTAGTAGACTCTGCCATTCAGATGGAAGGGAAGATCAACCAAGCCAATGACAACCGCAAGTGTTGCATGATGCACCAGACTGGATCCCACAATATTCAGAAGTATCGCCCCAACCTGTCCGCAGGATATGCCCCAAGAAACAACAGACCCCCGATGTCCCATCCAAGCTACCCAAATTGTAGCGGAGGAAACTTGAAGTCTAGAGGAAACCACAACAACAACCCCGACAACTCCAACAACTTCAACCGTGCACCGCCCAAGTCCAACAACAACAACAACGACAATAATGCCCAAGGACTAGAAGCAATGATGTGCCTGTTGTAGCCAAAGACAAGTCCGAGATTACTTGCTTTGAATGTGGAGTCAAGGGTCAAGATGGGAATGGGTCGGCCCGGACCTGGCCTTGGACCTGGCCCCATGTCCCTAGGGCCAAATTCAGGGGCCATGGGTCAACCCATTCTGAGAAAATGTTGAGGCCTTGCTAGCCCGTTGGGTACCCCAGGGCCAACCCAAAATCCTATGCCATCAACTTCTGGCTCTCGGCAGCAGCGAGCTTGACCCTTTGCTTCTGGCTGCATGCAGCTCTGATTGTGTATGACACAATATATTTGCTCGTTCGGGTTCAGTGACTTGTTCAGCTATCTAGCTCACGGACCGTAAAACATTGCGAAAAAAGCAAGTACTACAACTATCTTCATAAATAATCTATTTGCTCTTGCACCGATCAATCAAACCTAGCTAAATTACATTACACATGTACACCCTTGTTTGCACGATCAAACACATCCCTACTGACTAGCTAGACCACTCTTCAAGACAGCTAACAAAGAAACATATGTCTGAATAACTGCCGGGAAGAAAGCACGCCATGGATCCACGCCTTTCTATCCGGCGACCTAGCAGGCGAGCGGGACTATGAGCAAGGTAGCGACCGAGACGATGAGCAGCTAGACGATGACCAGGAAGATGGCGAGCTGGAAGGCGACCCGGAAGACACGAGCTGAAACGTGACCGGGACTATGAGCTAGCAGCGACCGGGAAGACGGCGAGCTGGGGGAGGAGACCGGGAGGACGATGAGCTGGGCAGCGACCGGGAAGATGGCAAGATGGGCGGCGACAGTCAGGAGAGGGATGGCGAGCAGGAAGCAGCGTTGCCGCCGGCACAGATGGACGGGACGGTGACTGGGCACCGCCTTGTCTAGCAGTTCTACAAGCGCCAGAGATGGCCGGTGAGTCGGCCCCGTTGACCCAGTGGGTTATTCGAAGCCGACCCTATTGGCCCCAAAAAGTATCCAAGGCCGACCCGTGCGACCCAGTGGCCTTGAAAATTTGGGCCGGGTCAGTGACCCGGCGGGTCAACCCGGCCCAATCCCATCTTGAGTCAAGGGTCACTACTCCAATGAGTGCCCCAAGAAGCTTGCAGCAGCCACCAATGTGAATGCTCCCACTCAGCAGCAATGCCGTGTTTAGCCTAGAAGGAGATTTGCCCCAGGGAATTCGATCAACCGCAATGGCCGTCTATTCCACATGAATGCTAAAGAAGCTTAGGAAGGGCCCGATGTCGTGCTGGGTATGTTTTCTGTTAACTCAGTACTTGCAAGAGTGTTGTTTGATTCTAGAGCATCACACTCGTTGATTACAGAATAATTTGCATGCACTAGTAAGATTCAACTAACAAAATTGAAGCATGTTATGATAGTTCAAATACCTGGTTCAACCAACAAAGCTAGAAAAATTTGCAAGGCTGTACCTATCAGAATCCATGGAATTGATTTTTATGCCAATCTAATAGTACTTGGAACCAAAGGTTTGGAAGTAGTACTAGGAATGGATTGGATGTCGAAACATAAAGGATTGATCGACTGTGCCAAGAAAGCCATCACCATGACCAGTAGCTCTGGTGTATCAGTAGAGCATGTATCTGAGACCTTGCCCTGTCAATTCAAATGCAACAAGATGCTAGCCCAACCAACCATAGACCATGTTAGAGTAGTCTGTGAATACCTCGACGTATTCCCAGATGAATTGCCCGGTATGCCCCCAGATCGGGATATCGAGTTCATCATTGAACTAATTCCTGGAACTGAACCCATAGCTCAGAGACCTTATAGTATGAACCCATCTGAATTAGTGGAGCTGAAGAAGCAACTTGATGCTATGCTAGAGAAAAGTCTGATTCAACCAAGCGCATCACCATGGAGATCGCCTGTATTGTTTGTGGATAAGAAAGATGGAGGTAACCGTTTATGCATGGATTACTAGAAGTTGAATGATGTCACCATCAAGAACAAGTACCCACTGCCGAAGATTGAGGATCTGTTTGATCAGTTGACTGGTGCCAGAGTGTTTTCAAAGGTTGATCTTAGAACTGGTTATCATTAACTCAAGATTCGTGCAACAGATATTCCAAAGACCACCTTTACCACCAGATATGAATTGTATGAGTATACGGTCATGTCTTTTGGATTAACCAATGCCCCCGCTTATTTCATGAATCTCATGAATAAGATTTTTATGAACTTTCTAGGTAAGTTTGTCGTTGTTTTTATCGACGATGTTCTAATCTATTCAAAGTCAGAAGAAGACCATGAGTTACATCTGAGAACCATCCTTGAAACCCTTAGAGAACATCAGTTGTATGCCAAGTTTAGCAAAAGTGAGTTCTGGCTAAAGGAAGTAGGATTCCTCGGACATATTGTGTCAGCAGGAGGAGTCGCTGTCGATCCTGCCAAGATCAAAGATGTTGAAGAATGGAAAGCCCCAACCACGCAAACCCAAGTCCGTGCATTTCTCGGATTAGCGGGAGACTACCGCAAGTTTGTTGAAGGATTTTTGAGCATTGCAAGACCGATGACACAATTGTTGAAGAAATATAAGAGGTTCAAATGGATGGATAAATGTGAAGCAAGTTTTCAAGAACTCAAGAAGAGATTGATTTCAACCCAATTTTGATTATGCCAGATATCAAGAAGCCTTTTGATGTGTATTGTGATGCATCCAAGATTGGTCTCGGATGTGTGTTGATGCAAGAAGGCAAAGTCATAGCATATCTGTCCCGACAACTGAAGTAGCATGAGAAAAACTACCCTACCCAAGACCTTGAACTAGCAGCTATAGTTTTAGCTTTGAAGACATGGCGTCATTACCTTATGGGTAACCGCTGTGAGATTTATTCAGATCACAAGAGTATGAAGTATATTTTCACCCAGAAGGAGCTGAATATGAGGCAAAGGAGATGGATAGAGTTAATCAAGGATTATGACCTTGACATTCATTATCACCCCGGCAAAGCCAATGTGGTAGCGAATGCTCTTAGCAGATTGCTGTGTAGATTGAACACCATGATCAAAGAAGCCTAGCCAAGTTTGCATGAAGAGTTGGAGCAGTTTAGAATAGAGCTAGTTAGCAAAGGATTTTTAGCTAGCATTGAACTTCAACCCACTTTGATTAGTCCGATCAAGGAGGCATAGAAAGGAAATGCAAGTATCGACGGAATCAAGCCTCGTATTGGTACACGGAAGGTACCTGGATTCACCGAGGATGAAGAAGGAGTTTTCTGGTACAAAGGACGTATCTGTGTGCTAGAAGTTTCATTGCTGAAGCAAGTTATTATGCAGGAAGCTCATGATACTCTTTATTCTATCCACCCTGGAGGAACGAAGATGTATCAGGATTTGAAGGAGCAATTTTGGTGGCACAATATGAAGAGAGAAATCAGAAGCTACATAGCTAAGTGTGATATCTGTGAGAGAGTCAAAGCAGAACATCAGAGACCCGCCAGACTTTTGCAACCATTGCAGATTCCGGAATGGAAACGGGATTCCGTTGGAATGGACTTTATCACCGGTTTCCCTACTTCTAGTAGGGGAAATGACTCTATTTGGGTCATAGTTGATAGACTGTCCAAGGTAGCCCATTTTATACCTGTCGAGACTACCTACAAGAGTTCTAAGCTAACAGAATTGTACATTGCTAGAATCGTCAGTTTGCATGGAACCCCTAAGACGATAGTGTTGGATCGAGGAATCCAGTTTACCTCAAGATTTTGGCAAAAAGTCCAATAAGGATTAGGAACCAAGTTGAACTTCAGCACAGCTTATCACCCGCAAACCGATGGACAGACTGAAAGAGTCAACCAAATCTTAGAAGATATGTTGAGAGCTTGTGTGCTAGAATATGGATCAAAATGGGAAGATTGTCTACCTTTCGCAGAATTCTCATACAACAACAGTTATCAAGCCAGTTTGCAAATGGCCCCATTTGAATTTCTGTATGGAAGAAAGTGTCATACCCCCCCCCCCCCCCCGAATTGGTCGCAAGTAGTAGAGAGTCAGATTTTCGGACCCGACATCCTAGGAGAAGCCGAAGAGAAGGTTCACAAAGTCCTTGAGCACCTCAAGACCACCCAATCCAGACAAAAGAGTTATGCTGACAAGAGATGTCGAGACCTGACCTTCAATGTCGGATATTTCATGTATCTCAAAGTATCACCCTTGAAGGGATTGCAACATTTTCAATATTGGACCCTTCAAGATTTTGAATCACCGAGGAGGAGTATCTTATCAACTGGACCTGCCAGAGGAGATGTCAGCGATCCATGATGTGTTCCATATCTCGTTACTTCGCAAATGTCTAGAAGTTCCGGGGAAGACCGAAGTTTTCAAGAACATCGATCACAGAGCCATAGATATCAACAAGGATTTGACGTATCATGAAGTACCCAATCGTATTCTGGAAGAAGCCTTCAGAACCACCAGGACCCGGAGTATCAAGTTTCTCAATATCCAATGGAGCAACCATACCAAAGAAGAAGCTACTTGGGAGCGAGAAGATTACATTAGGACTGAGTTCCCAGATCTCTTTAGTTCCTAGTTTTTCTTAAATCTCGGGACGAGATTTTTTTTTAAGGAGGGAAGGTTTGTAACAACCCAAAAACAATAATCAAGATTATCAAGTTCTAATCCCCCAAATCTAGGGTTAAGAACTTTTATTCCAAAAATCTATATGAATGCATGTGTGTTTTGCATTAGTGTAGAATTGTGTGCATTTACCATGCTTGATTTCTACAAATGATGAGAAATGGTTTAAAGGTGAATGCTACATCATTTAGGACAATTAAAAACAAAATCCAAAGAAAAAGAAATCAAATATGAATTAAATAAGCTAATGGTCATTTTGACTAACGTTAACCACTAGGCCACTTTGAGTGTTCCTAGGAGAGAAATTCTAACAAAAACATTTCCACTTCTTTTCACCCCTTGCTAGACCAAGTAAAAGTGAACCCAAGCCCACTTTACAAATTCACAGAAACTCTTTCCAAATCAATTTAAAGGACAATTCAAATTTGAATCTAGTTCATATGGTAAGATCACCATTTTGCAAAAACTAACTAAATCAATTCCACTTGCCTTTTCGAAGCAACCTTAGACACTCAAGCTTAAGATCAAATCACTCACCAAATTTCATATGAAAATTTCAAACTAAAGTTCTTGCGGCCATTTCATCAAACGACTTGCTTACCCTATTTAAGCACTGCCTAACTTCACTATTTTGGAGCAGTGATCATCCACCCCCCAGTGTCCCCTCTTCACGCCCCTGTCTCCCCAACACCTAGCTAAGCACCAAACACGCTCCCCCTTAGCCGTTTTGCACCAGTGCACCGCCGCCGAAGCCAGCCTCACTGGCTGACAGTGGACAGAGTGCTAGAGACCATGCCGCCCTCTCCCAGGATGTGCACCAGACATGCCACCGTCCACCGCCACCCCCTGTCTAAGCCACGACCACAGCCTGGCCCTGGACCACCCTAGCGACGCCGCGCCCAGTCTCTCTGCGCCGTGCCGAGAGCACGCCAAAGCGCTGCACCCGACCGGCTCACACAGACCGCGCCTCGCTCTCTCCGTGCATGCACCCACTTGCCATGATCACCACCACCTCCCAGACACCCCCGTTCACCGCCGCGTGACCCATAACACCCGTGCGCCATCTCAAACACTGCCGCTCCCGTGCAAAGCACCGCACGCACCCGACCAGCCTAGATCGCTCCGTGCCGTGCCATTATGCTCGTGATGACGGCCAGGGAACACCACACCGCCCCTACCCTCAGCCACGCTGCTAGCTGCATGTATCGTCGTCACTGGCGAGCCCGAGCCCACGCCGCTCAGTCCCCTCGCTGTTGTATAAATAGAGCCCCCCTTCGCCTCCATTCTCCACACCAACACACTCCGCACTCCTCACTGATACTCCCACACCCTTCCCCGGAGCAAGGCGAGCTCTTCCTCGCTGGAATTTGGTCGGAGCCTGCCGCTGCAGGAGGAGAAGGGCGCTGTTGATTGGAGCCGCCCCAAAAGCTGCCACGACTACTGTTCGAACCGCCGTGGTCGACCACGTCGTTCTCCCCCATCACCGACCCTAGCTGGAGCCTAGGTGAGCCTCGCTGGACCCCCAGCGCCACGTTAGGTTTAATTCCTCGCCGGAGCTGTTCGTCGTCGATGATGAACTGCCGCTGTTTCGGTTAGTTTAAGTCGCTGACTAGTGGACCCCATCTGTCAGTAGCCCGTTGCGCTGTGCTGTGCAGATTGGGCCGGCCCGTTTAGTTTCTCGCGCAGGCCTGGCAATTCAAATAATGATTTTCCAATTTAGTTAAAACCACATTCTGTCAGTATATTCAAAAATCAATTTAGAGAGACTCACTAAACCAAATTGCATGATTCAAATTTTGTTTGAAAGATATTTAAATTATCTATCCACGCCCGTTGGATTCAAATCATTTGGAATTAGAGATCACCTATACCAAAAATAACAAGACAGAGACTTTTTCAACTTCAAACATTTTTCAAAAATCAACCATAAATGCTTTTGAGTTGATTACAACTCTCAAAAATCACATTTGATAAGATCTATCTGAATATGTGAAAATATGGAGGTTTGCATGTAGTGACATTGGACTAGTACCAAAATAATGCTATATAGGCATTTCTAGTCACTTTAACTCCATTCAATGATAATCTTAAATTTAATAAAATGTGATCAACACTTTAAATCACATTCCCATGTATTATAATATGTGGTGATGACATGTGTCAACATGATCCCATATTTTAACTGGAGATTATGAAATCTTAATTATTTTTCAATGAGTAGAAATTACTTTTCTAAAATAAGATAAATAAAACTAAGTCTTTATTCCATGTGATGATTGTGATGATGCTAGATCATGAAGTGTGAGCCTTATGTGCTAAATAGAATTAGTTAAGTATTGTTTGGTGATTGTGTACCCCATATTTCATTTATAGATGATAGTACCGACCCGGGATACGAGGAGGAGTACTACCAAGAAGAAAAAGAAAACTTCAACCACTACTCTACTCAAGGCAAGCTAACACTTGCAAGTTTCTTAACTATGCAAGCTAGAACTATGCAAGCTAATATTTGCAAACTTGACAACTTAAGCAAAATGCATTAGGCATGCTTTGGTTACATACCTTTGATTTATACCAATCCCAAGTTTTACTTGCAAGCTTTATTCTTTTTACTTTACCAAAGTTCTTTACTTTTAGTTAGTGCTTTATAAGCATTGGAAAATTTAGTATAGATATCATAAATAGTATAAAACTAGGCCTATACTTAAATGTCATTCTATGGCATGTGATTGAAGATTAGCACCCCTCATTACTGAACACTCTTAACTTTAGTGGTTAGTGCTAAGCATAAAAGTTGATCACTTTAGATGGGAATACTTGATGAAAATGATTATGAAAACCTTGGAATGATGAGTCATTCTATTGAAATGTTTTGACATGTGTTGCGAAACACCAAAGGATTTGATGATGAAAATGTGAGGCATGAGCCTTAGCCCTTTACAAAAACTGATGGTTGGGTTCGGATGTGATACAATTCCAATTTTACCGTACAACCACAATACCCAAATTGGGTAGGGATTGGCCGGAAGTTTATATGCATTAGTATGGGTTCCCTCGCGGAAGAGGTTTGAGCTGAGGCTACCTCGTGAGAGTGAATTGTCCACCTATGTAGTGCCCAGGATGGTAGATGGCCATGTCTGGGAGGCCAAGCTCATAGGGGAGGTGCCTATACTAGAGTGTGTAATTGAAAGGTTATGATTGATTATCCGCATACTAAGTATGATGATTCAGGGTTACCCCTGACGGAGGTATCGAATTTTGGAGTGGCCATACTGTTTCATCGTCAGATGTTTTAAAAATGACTTGTGAAGTGAACTATGATTTTGACTTGACCACAACATGGTTGTGAACATGAAAACCAGGTTCGCACTTAAAGTGATTTAGAACTTTAACTTAGTTTTCTTTACGTCTATACTCAGTTTTAGATAAATCTGGCTTTTTGCAAACAAACCTAGAGCTTAAGTGTCCTACTAGAGCTACCTTACTAGTTAGTGATAGTTTGCGAGTACTTAAATAGTACTCATGGCTTTGTCCCTGGCTATTCCCGTGGCTAGACTATGAGGAGGACTATGTTGTGGACATCAGGACATCTATGATAACTAGGATCATCTCTCATCGTCAGCATTACCTGTGACTCTGAAGATGGAGCCCCTACTACGTTTCTTTCCGCTGCGTGATTTGTATTAAGACTAGATCATGAGATCCTTTATTTGTAAGACCTTATTATGGTTTGTAATGGATGATGTACTATGATATCCAATCTGTTATGTCTCACAAAAATGGTAATCCTGGGATTGCGAGGTATGCCATAACAGGCATCTGGGATTAAAAATCCGGGTGTTGAAAAGTATTCTCCTACTACTATCACTTTATGGATGGCTAACAAGTCCACTAAACAATCCATTGGTATGATTGAGGATGTTCTACTTAGAATAGATGAGCATGTTATTCCCATTGATTTTATTATTCTTGAGATGCCAGAAGATGAAAAATTATCCATAGTACTTGGAAGACCTTTCCTTAGTACTGTAGGGGCATCAGTTGATTGTGCTGAGGGAAAGATAATCTTCAATGTTTATGATGCTGAAACCATTCGGTATTTTCCAAAGAAGCTAGAAGCAGGAGAAAGATATATTCCACCGGCAAAACGAGTTCATGTGGTAAGTGCCTTTGATAAGGGGCAACCCAAGGTAAAAATTCGAAAACAAAGTAGTGGTTGAGTTACTCAACCAATCTTAATAAAATGCTTAATGGGAGTCAACCCATTTTGTCAATAAAGTAAACTAGAGAATAATAAGTTCACCGTATTCCTACCAATTTTTCACAGACATTCTTGCGAAAGCGCGCCCATGAAGATGTAGCTGTCAAAAAGTAGTAGAAACATCGATTGAATGAGTATAGAATAAGAATAAAAATAAAAGTTTGAGTTTTATCTACAAAGACTAAAATTCTACTCTTCATACGCTAATGTTTGTCGACAGTTTCTACTGTTAATTTTTTGTCAAAAATAAGATATTTCGCTAAGTTTTGGGATAAGAAGGTATTGTCGAAGAATTTTTTTTTTAACGATTACTGATGGTTTAACGACCAACTATATGGTGGGAATAAAATTCTGGCTGTATAGTTCCGGTCGTACAGATATCTTTGCCATCAACAAATTTTCTCCGAAGACACAGAGAATTTAACGACCAACTATATGGCAAGAGTAAGAATTCTGGCCGTATAGCTCCGGTCGTATAGATATCGATTCCTTCGTACAATTTCTTCTCAAAAGTACTGACTGTTTAACGACCAACTATATGGCAGGAATAAAAATTCTGGCTGTATAGCTCCGGTCGTATAGATATCGATGCCTGTTTTAGAAACTATCTCAAGGGTACAGACGATTTCAGGACCAACGGTACGGCGGGATCATTGCGATCCGGCCGAATAGTTGCGTCTGTATAGCTGTAATCCGCATAAAGAAACCCTAGTTGGCGGCGTCGCCGCAACTATACGGGCAGAACAACATATCCCGCCCGTATAGTTCTGGCAGTATAGTTTGGTGCGACCACAAAATCGCACTGAGGCAGCTACATCTCTTCTTCCTCCTCATTATTTCTCTCATATTCTCTCTCTAAACCTCTCAAAACCCACCTAGAACTTTTGATTCTTCATGGATTTCGTTCGTTTGAGTGGGGGAATCAACAGATTGTGCATCATGATGAACAAAATCTGTAACATCTTTCGCACGAGAAAGCGCCAACGTGGTGAGGGATCGAGCTCGGGGTCCCGAGCTAAGCGCAACCCCAAGTTGGCCATGGACTCATCGAGGAGGGTGCTGCCCACACGTTGGGCCGAGCATAGCTTTCTCACCGCGGCAGGGTTGAAGGCGGACTTTGGCCTCATGTGCAACAAGGCAGGGCTGATAGTACTTGGCTTCGCAAGCCACGACACCTACACCAAGCTTACCCATGAGTTCCTTGCCTCCTTCTACGATGACCACAAGGAGAAAGGTAACGCATGCACGGTAAGCTTCACCATGAACTGGCAACACTATGAAATAAATTTTGAACAATTTTGCAATGCTTTCGGTTTCCCCAACGTTGGGGAGCCAACTATTACTAACCTCTATAGCGTCACAAGCAGAAAAACTTGGGAGGCTATTTTTGTTAATGGTGGCACTAACTTCTACCAGAAGAATATGTCCACCATTCAGAACCCAACAATCCGCTACTACGCCTTGTTCCTTGCCAACACACTACTGGGAAGAGGTGACACCAGTTCCATGGCCATGCGGACATGGAAATGATCACCAAGGCTCTCATTCCCACTACACCACAAAGTCCCAATCCTGCAGCTCTACTCATCCAGCAATTTCGCCAGGAAAGCAACAAGACTAAAGGTGATATTTGGATTGATGGATTGGTAACCCACCTTGCCCATGCATTAAATATTATATTACATGTTATGCAATCCGTTGACGGTTCCAAGCTTATGGACATCAAATATTTAACTTCTTGTGGCTTCCTTGGTGGGTATGTAATGACTTCCTTGATTGCTATGCTTGCTTGAATTGTTCCTTTTTGCGTGTTTTAGCCAAGTCGTTGCATCAGACCCAACCCGAATTGTCTGCCACCAACAAGACCTCCCCTAGGATGGCCATGAAGACCCAAAGCTCGAAGAAGGCATGTAGCCGCTGCGGAGATGAAGGGCACCAAGCCAACAGATGCTCCGACAACTACCCCAACTGCGGAGAACCCCATTTACCCAAAGCTTGCCCAACTCGACTTATCAGTTGTTTCCTCTGCGAAGGCCAAGACCATGTCCCTATCAGATTCCCATTATATCCCCTCATTGGCAAGGCCTGTCAACCTCCCGATGTCAGCCTAGAAGAGTCGTCAACTCAGCCACGATGGAAGAGGAACCCCTGCTTCACGTGTGGACTACCCGGTCACTTCAAGAGAGAACGACCTGAGAGAAAATCTGCCAAGACTTCCACGAAAGAGAAGCTCGAAGACATCCAAGGTCCCCTCCCTCATAAAAGATGGTCACCCTACCGCTCGCTGCCACGCAGCTCAAGGCTGAAGATGTCCCGCGCCCTCCTAGGTGACAACGCCTCATGGAAGTAAAGATAGAGAGAAGCCCCTTAACCCACTCCAGGACTCCCGAACGTCAGCCAGTGTAGCTCATAATAATCTAGCCCATGTCCCCCTGGAACGCCACCTAGGATGCTACCCTCTCTTAAGTTGATGTCCGCTACCATATGAACCCTCTCTTGTCACCCTCCTATGAAAGAACCCTATTTGTAACTCTCCGACCTACCCAAGTCAAATCCTAAGGGGGAAAGACCGTGTCTTTCCCGCAAAATAGAGTACCCCTCCGAGAAAATCCAACCGTGGGACCCGAAGACACAGATTTGTCACAGACTTGGATTTCCCTAACCCACTTAAGAGAAGTACCGCAGACCCCTACAGAAGGAAGATCCTTCCCCGCAACCATGGTTGAAGCCAGCTCGACCCCCGAGTTTCAAGAAGATGGAAGTTCAACCTCGCTGTCAAGGTGTTCTGTTCGAAGACAAGGCCGACAAGTTAGCCTGCAAAAACCACCTACCACTAACTCAGACAAATCCCCTAACCGTACTCTCCGGAAACTCGGGACGAGATTCTTTTAAGGGGGAAAGGTCTGTAACATCGCAATTTCAGTCACCCTGATTAGTTGTCCAAAATGCAAAAATCAGGGGGAACAAAAAAAAATTCTTGTGTCTTGGTGCAGTGCTTGCTTGTTGTTTGTTTGTACTTGTGCATATAAGAGTGTATCTTGTAATACTCCTTACCTCACCCTCGGTTGACAAAAGCTATTTACCAAAACTATCTTGGCTTACTTTACATATTCTCAAACATTCTGGCATTTCAAAATAGGAGCCAAGATGCCTATGTAACCAAAACTATTTTGGTAGCTTCTATTAACAAAACTATGGAGAGTTATATACTACAATCTCCTTATGTTTTCAAGACAGAACACTCAACTAATCTTACCTCTAGTTTTCCCAAAACTCTTGTTCAAAGCATTTGAATTCTACTCTTGGTAGAGATACCAAGAACCCTCATATTATTCAAAACTCAGTCCCAACCTTACCCCAACCTAAGCTTGATGGTGACCCCTAGTAATAGTTGATTAGTGTATAAGATGAGTTGCCTTGATCTGCTGTCTGATGAGTTGCTTTGATCTGCTGTTTGAGTGTTTGCTTAGGAAGTAGAATGAGCTACTTTAGAAGCTCATCACTAGGATCCAGATGTTTCCCAATCATCAATTCCTAAGCAAGAAAGCAAACCTTGTTGTGATCCCTAGCCACTAGGTGATCATCTAAAACCCTTAACCAGATCAATTCTAAGGATCTCCATTCTAGATGTTCCCAAGTCCATGAAGACCAATATCAAGCATGGACCTCTTCTACTCACTCTACACTTCCATATCACCCACTTGTTAAAGATCCGATACCTTGCAACTCCTCCAAGAACATTCCCCCTCATACTCTAGTCAAAATCCTCAAAACTGCCAATTTTGATTAAGTCTGGAAATAGTTTCAACATCACCTTTTTGAATGCCTCCTTTTCTCAAACCATGTGCATTTTTGGAAATGCACTTGAACCATAGTGTTAACCATCCTAAGGAATACCAAGGCCCACATTTTCCCCTAGATAGATCCTCCTCCAACCCACTTGTCGATGATGGTTTTGCAGACAAGAAAATAACTTTTCCTGCAAAACTAGTCAACCTGCCAACTTTGGTAGAAGCTCACCTCCTCATATAACCTCCTATGGACCAACTCTCTACTTGGTTGTGATCCACTCCTTGAGGTATATCAGAACGTACTTAACTTGCCCCATGTGGATCTCTGTGCTGCTTAAACCCACATGGTTTATAAGGCATCATGACTCTTTTTGCATGGCAACCTTAATTTCAACAAAGTTTGCCATCACTTCTAGAACACCTCAAATACAATTAATTCAAACTCTTTCTGCCATGTTCATCTATATGACCTGGTCTACCTATCCATCTATTCCTTGCACCAAGGTGAGCTCTAAGCTCCAAGATGCAAGCATGTTTTGGTGGTATAAAAATAACACCACCCTAGATCATCAACTCATTGCTTTCCATCCTTTTCTAGTTGGAATTTCATTCCACAAGGTTGAAAATGCTTGCTACACCTTGTCCATCTCATCTACATGGATCCTCAATTTTTATCCATAATTATTATGGCCCCAAAACTATTTAATTTCTTAATTAGTCAAAATCTCCAAAACTCCCTCCATATAGGAAAGTTTGGTTTTTACCAAAACACATCCCCAAATTTTGACTCAATGTGAGTCCCAAAACTCATATCCTATCTTTCCATCTCAAAAATAAATATTTTTGAGAAGCTTTATTATTTCTTTCTGTCCATTTTCTTAAATGGATGAATTGGAATAATAATTGTTTTAAGTACTTTTAATCCCCAATAAATCTTGGGAAAATTCCCCTAAGTGTGTATTCACACTTGGGACCCTTCGACATCAAAATCCACCCTTGGCCAATGGAAGTGTATCAAAAGATCTCCTAGAAATCATTTCTGTCCTTTTTGAGCAATTGATTTAAGTAGACTAAAACCCCACATAAAAATCCCAATTAAATCCTAAGAGTCTACCTTGACCTCATATATCTATCAGTACCATTTTCTCCTCTGGTCCAATGAAAGATTTTGGACTTCCTTCACAACCATTTATTAGATCAATATTTGTCAATTAAGAAAATCACCTCTCTAAGCACTTCCAAATCTCCTTCAATCCTGCTCAATGTACCTCCTCAGCATCAGACACATCCTTGGTCGACCACCATTGCAAGCTCCACCCCAAACAAATCCCTATTTGCCCTTACCATAGTAGAAAGAAGGAGAAATAACCCCATTTCTTACAAGGATCAGTCTAATTAAATTACCACTAATGCCACCACCTATCCCTCTAGTCAGCACGACCCAATTACTAGTACTACCCCTCTCCACCTCCCCCTGGACCAATTCCTGGCCAGCACTCCTCCCCCACCATGCCCACATTGGTAATTTATCTCATCTACTCCCTCCCCTTGGTATAAAGCTAGCAGCCCTTCCCCCAGCTTTCCCCTGCCCTCATTTGCTCCCTCTCCACCCCACTCACCTCCCCGAGCACCACACCCTCTCCCCTGCTCTGTGCTACCCGAGAAAGAAGAAGAGGAGAGTCTCGGCCTCCTCTCAAAAATCGAGCAAGGCACCTCGCCCTCTGCTCCATTCTCTCTGCATGTCAGCCCATGTGATCTCCTTGCTCTTGTGCAGCTAACGGTGTTCTTCTTTTTGCCTAGGACCCTCCCCTCCGTTGTCGGCGTTGAGCTCCGATGAGGTCACCCCGGCCTCTGACGCGACAGCTACCTCCCTGCGTCAGATCCCCTCGTGCCGCCCCTTGTTCGGCTCGTCGTCGACCATCGTGTCGCCCTGCCACCTCCTCGACCTCCCCCGAGCCCCCAGGTATCCTCCCCACTCCTCCTCGCTTCGCCTAGGGATTCCGTCGCCGGTGCTCTATCTCTGCGAAGACGACGTCGGCGAGCTATCCATTGCGACTTGATCCAACGGCCAACAGCGTCCTATACCTCTTCGGCGCCCCGCGCTCGCTGACATCGGGCCCCGCTTGTCGGTTTCAACCTACACCCTCCCGTGCGTATTCCCGTGCACCGTGGGCCGAATCCTACCCCGCAGCCCAGTAGCTCCCCAGATCCGGCCCATTGCACCCTTTTTCCTTTTCTTTTAGCGGGTCCTTTTATTCCAGAAAAGTTTCTGCTAGGATTAAATCCAAATAAAATTGTAAACCAAGTCCAAATGCCTAGATCCAAATTTCTGGTGGTTCCCTGATCTCTTCTCAAACATGCAGAGGCAACCCCATGTCCAAAATAATTTCCTCTAATTGCTGGTAATTAATCTGCTAACATGTATCTGGAACCTTAATTAATTTCCTCTGTGATTTTTACATTTACATTGGTAATAACCAAAAGGCCTACTGGAAGGTATTTGAAATACCTATCATCCAACACAGGTCTCATACAAAGGTGAACTGTTTTCTGCCTTTTCTAAAAATAACAAAACTAGCAACTTTCTGTCTTAGATAAATTCCCCAGGCCTAACAAAATATGGTATTGACCTGATTCCACTTCCCAGTCCACTCCAGTACCAATATCTACCAAACCCAAGCAGCTCATAATTTATTGAGCTCTGGTTGAATTTTAGTGATTTAAATACTTCTATAAGGGGTATTTTCACTAAATAAATCACTCCAGGAGTTTGGCAACTCCAAAATGAGTGAATTCAATTTATAAAGAAAGGTATTTTAGATACCTATCACATGCCCTTGGAACCAACTCAATATCTCATGTAGAATTAATCGGGTAAAAAGGAGACGAATCATACATAACTGCCTTTGGGAATTCCCTGAGGGCTTTCTTGTAATTCTTTGGACATGATTACAACTCTAGATGGTTCAGTACATCAAGTACTACTAAAACATCCAAGGAAATAATTTTTGGAGCTCCAGAACTTTTATGGTGAATTATTTCCTTAAACCAGAGTTTATTCCGCTTTAAAAAGGCATAGCTAATGCTAGAAAAGTGATAATCAAGTGAAACCACTTGTGATGGTTTTGTCTTGTCAAGACCTATCAGAGGATATCATGGTTATCCATTGGTAACCTACTGACTGCAGATCCCTAATCCAAGTTCCTTAGATCTAGCCTTGACAACTACCTTCCAAGAGAAAACCACCCTAGTGGCAATCTTGTAAATTCCACCATTTGAATCCCACTTATCCAAAAACTCCCAAGTCCAGTAGTTTTTCCCATGTTTGTTTGTTGTATGATTTAATGTTGTATGCCTTGTATTGAGTGTGGTATTGTATGCTTGCATGTATACCCGATGATGACGATAGTGTGAGTGTCTGACGACAAGAAGAACGAGATTTCTTATTATTATTTTATTGGGTATTCTTGGTCATCTGAAGAAGTCCAGGGACTTATTTCTGATCAGAGGCAAGCCACCATTTCCCGAACTCTGATACATGTCCTACTCTCTTTTACCTGCTTTTGTATCCTCTTTATAAATTGCATTATCTAGCTGCATGATTTGTTTTATAAATACTGTTTTAGTAACTTGGCTCCTCCAAGTTATGTTTTCGTGTCCTTCGAGGCACCACCCCAATGAACCTATCATTTTATCCCCTTTAGACCGAGCGTACGATGGTTAGCATCCTACCTCCTTGGAAACCCCGGTTTTGAGAAAATAAACTGTTTTGGGATTTTCCCCACTACAACTGTTTCAAAACGGCTTTGTAAAACCCTGGGAAGAGGCATCGTTCCCAGTGGAAGATTTAATAAAAGAAATGGTGATGAGGAGAAATGAGAATGTGATGGGATGTTCTACGTCTTTACTGGAACAATTTTTATCCGCGCAACCACATTACCCCAGGTTGCGGGGCTTAACTCGTAGTTTGTCCGCATTAGCCAAGGCACTTCTACCATGATTATAGGGAGAAATCCCTGGAATTCTTGGCTGGCGCCACTAGATCAAGGATCTGAAGCCTGTCGCTTGCTTTGGCAAGAGTGAGCCTGAACTGGCAGGAGGCCGGTGCAACAATTGGGTCTCCAGCGGACGGTATGACTTAGGTAGTACGGAAGGAAGTGGAGTCTCCAGATTTAAGGTATACGCCAAGCTGCGGCTTGGGTATGCGCGTGTACGGAAGGAAGGACTATGGCTGGGAGCCACATAATCGTTGCCGGGGAGAACAAACCCAAGAGGAAAAGCATGCCTTTGCTAGTGTAGACAAGCGAAAGGTTAGGTTTGATTATCCGAACCCCCATGTAGCGTGGTAGTGGGCCGTGGTTGTATCCCGGCGGATGTATTGACTCTTGTGGGTAAAGTGTGCAAACTCTGCAGAGTATAACCTATTCGAATAGCCATGTCCACGGTCAAGGACGGTTGTAAAGGTGTTGGCTAGGAGTACCCAAACTGTGCTTGTTTGGGAAACAAGTACTTTGAGGATGAAGGTTCTGGGGGAACCCGAGTTCGAGAACTTTGTTTTGACACGAGGGGTCTAAAATGTTCAAAAAGGGTTTTCAACCACAAAACTGTTTTCAAAACTCTTTTTCAACAAAGATATGGAGATTTATTGGTTTATAAAATAGAAGCATGTTTTCAAAACTCTTTTTCAACAAAGATATGGAGATGCCATAATTTCAAAGTTAGGTTAGCCCTTTTCAAAAGCAACCCCAGATAGAGCTATCTCGCCACAGCCAGAATTGCATTTCCTTTGTTCACTTATCTTGGTGGTTTGCGAGTACATTCAAAAGTACTTACGGTTGTGTCCCTGGCTATTTTACTTGGCCAGACTTTCAGGAGATTAAGGTGATGTCCATCGAGCTAGGCCGTCTCGCCAGTCAGCTTCCTGTAGGTTGAGGCACGATTGGACTCTACGCTTGGCGATGTTTCGCTGCTAATGGTGATGTAGCCATAATGGCATCTATGTAAGTCTTGTAACTCATTATCTTTAGGATGTTGTAATGGTACCTGTCGGTTATGTTCCACGACTCACTGATCATGGGAACATGGAGGTATGCATAACAGGGATTTCTCGGATGAATAATCCGGGGGAGCCCACAACTTGGATCCTCACCAAGGACCAAGTGATGCAGATCATGGCTGAACTTCCGCCTGATCAAGAGGAAGATGAAGAAGGGGAGCAGCAAGATGAGGATGAGCAGGAGCATGAGGATGAGCAAGGACACAACCCTACTTGGGAGGGACAGCAGTAGCAGCAGCAACAAGGGGGAGCCTGGGACCTATGGCCCAACCAGCTGCAGTAGGGGTACAACTACGTCCCCTATCAGGAATTCTAGCAGCTCAACCAACACGTTGGGGAGATTGACAACACTCTTCAAGGAGTGAATGAAGATGTGAGTGCCTTGACTCACAAGTTCAGTCACTTCATGAACTACTTCCCCGACTACTACCAGCAGTATCCGCACTAGCCGCCGAATGACGGCAGCAACTAAGCCTGGCAATAGCCTAAGCTTGGGGGGGGGGGTTGAAAACCTCCAAACCTTGGATTCATATTTTATTTCTTGTTTTGAATTATTTTACTTCTTCAAAATTGCATGTTTACTTTTAGTTTTCATTCTAAAACAAAAATACAAAAAACATAGTTGTAACTTTTATTGCAAGTTCATTTCTTTGTTTCTCTCGGAGATTGCTCAATTTCAGGTGACTTGGCAATATGGAAATACGGAGGGGATTAAACTCAAATACGAGAATGAAACAAGCAAGAGGAGGTATCACATTCCTTTCATCACCTTTTCTGCAACCTTAAATTGATCCTACAATTATTTACTCGCTTGCACTGGAGTCACTCCCCACTTAGCTTGTTACCCTATAAATTCTATTCCCTTGCTAGTGTCTCCTTTTAAGCTTTGAAACAATGAGCAATGAACTTGGTTAAAATATTTCCTACAATTTTACAACAAGAAAAAGCATCCAAAAGATGACTTGAGTCCATGTTTGGCCCAAAGAATTTGATTTTAGAACTACTCCATCCCGTTTGAGCTTAATATAAATAAACTCGATAGTACCCTTGAATGAAATTGTTTGATAAAATGGATGCTTCAAAGTAGTAGAGATTATGCCACTCCTTTTTCTAATAATTACCATAAGATATTGCTTTACGTGTGTCATTACAACAATGTCGTGCTCCATGGGGAACTATTAACTCCGCTGGCCAATGAACGATATAAATGTGGGAAACCACTTGATTTCGGCTATTGAGTTATGTAAACGTCTATAGCAGCAATGCTATGACAGATAAAAGATTTAGTCTCCTCATGGTTTCACATTCCAAGTGAAGTTGTAGTACTCCTCTGACCCATTATTGCTCAACATATTCATTGGCATGGTCACGAGTGCACAACACAGTCCCAATTAACACGTTAAAAACAGTGGCATGATTTCTCTATGAAAGAGCTGAAGTTTTTGAAAGGCAATGGAAGGAAAAAGGTGCTTTGAGAGTCTTGAAAATTTTACATGGGAAAATATGAGTTGTTCTTAAATTGAATGTTTTGGTGCCAACTTGAGAACTCTTAATTGATTAAAGAAACAAGAGCAAAAAGTTTTCATCTCTCAACAAAGAGAGATACCAAAAGAATTTGTCTCACTTTCCTAGCTAAACTTTTGACACTTGCTCGTGCATATGGTTTATTTGCTAACAATATATATGTGGTTAGGAAGTGGACTCAGTGCAATCTTGTAAATACTTGTATTATTATGTTTAAGATTGCAGGGATTGTGAATAAAAGAATTTGACACCGATTCAAGCTTGTAAGTTCTTTTATTTCAGTCTCGAATCTCCGCTATCCTTCTTTATTTCCTTGTCACTCGAAGGCGAGCAACATCTAAGCTTTTGGGAGTTGATATCTATGAGATTCGACACATTTTGATGTTTTTATTGATAAATTTCTCCTGGATTTGATCGTTTTCTAGCTTTACCTAACGCTAATACTTCGGTAGCAAAGAAAACTTGGTTTTTAATGTGTGTTTCAGGTTCTGAATGTCAACAGAAGGTTTTAATTAGAGAAATACAATATTTAGGTGAAAACACGCAAGTCTCTCTTTGGAAGCAATCGAGGAAAGCCTACAGAAGCTTTAACGAGCAACTATACGGCGGGAGCAATTTTTCATGCCGTATAGCTCCCGCCGTATAGCTACCATCGCCTCTGTCTTGTCAAAAGGGACAACTTCCATGAAGGGACCAAGGGTGAAAACACAACACAGCAGCCGCCACACCATCCAGAAGGGAGAAATAAGAGATCCAGAGAAGAAGGAGGAGACGTTCTTCATCTCGCTCCACGATCTTCAACCTCCTAGCCAATACACCCCCATAGCCATTACTTATACTTGAGAGAGAGAGATCTTCACCTTGCAAGACTAGGGTTTGCGATTGTTCTTCCCATCTTGAATTGTGTTGGATTACTTTTCTATTCTTATTGTGGATCTCCACGGTAATATCGAGAAGAACTCCCTTTATTTAATTATATTGATGATGCTTTCTTCTCTCATGTGTGAGTAAGTTCCTTGGGCGTGGGAGATGTAGGGGATTGGTGAGATGTGATGTGCCTCTATATCTTTCCCATTAGTTTGTGATTGATTTTAATTATTATACTATGTGTGCTTGACTATCTGTGGGATGCCTAATGCTTGTTGTCCAATTAAGGGCCCAGACAACATGATACTTTGTTCTACATGGATATGATCTTGTTCTCTAGTAGACGGGCGACCCCCGAGTGACACGGGGATATCAATTGAAAACTAGTAGACTCGAGGATAACGAGGAACCACCATGCTTATTGCATTAGTCAGATCCAAGGAGCTTAATCACTAAGCGACCTAAAGGGTCTTAATCGTCTAGTGTCTGACCATGGTTTTGGTAACAGACTAGTAGGATTATTGAAGTTGGGTTGAAATCTACCAAGAGGAGTTCCGGCTAATTATGGGTTGCTCGCCTACACATATATTTATAAGATTATAATTGTTACATTTATTACTCGTCCACCTGGCATAGTCACTATCACCATGAACTGAATCTCCCCGCGCCTTCTTTTGTCATCTGCAGAAAACAACCAATAACTGAATTGTTCTTTACTTTTATGCTTTTTATTTCTGAAGTTTACATTTTAGTTTTATTTAAATACACCCAGTTTAATCAAAACTCCACTCTTATTTAAACACTTGTAGTCAATTCACTTAAAGACCTGTGACAACTTCGGGTGTGACAGAGACTTCACTCATAAACACTTACCTTTGGGCTCCCTGTGGGATCGATATCTATACTTCGAAACTAGCTACAAACAATCTGTGCACTTGCAGACATCACTACACATAGAAAGAAATACACGTCAGTCGAGTTTATAACAAGCCAAGAGGAGCATAGGTCAGTCGAATGATACTCACATCGTGACCGTTTGCTGATCTGAGCAACCTCACCAAGGAGATACTTCTCCCGCTCAGCCGCTTTCTCCGCCTTTGATTTCCATACGTTAGCGTTACCACGGATGATCAACACCTTTTTATCAAACTCCTTCAAACGGTCGCGTAACCGCGGGAGATAGGATGACTCATCCACCCTTGAGCAAGGTAAATCTAAGGACAGAGACAAAGACGACATGCCCTACGTGCCACTCACAGGCCCCTAGCCAAGCTAAGAACCGAAGGATAAGAATCATCGATATTGAATTCAAGTCCGAAGAAACAAGAGAATCATCAAGTAGCCAAAATAAACATATCAAGATTAAATAAGTTCTTGATGGGGCACCCCAAAAAAGTACTATAGGACAACACGAGTTCCTAGCATAACTATACAACAAATAGAAGAACAACTAGGCCTACGCATCAGTACCCGCATGCTTCACAGACTCAGTGGAAACCTCTGATGTCGTGGCCTTTGCAGCAGTAGCCCCTGACGCTGTGGCCTTCGCCGCGTTCATTCGCTTTTTCTCCGCCAAATACTTCACAAGCGTTTCTATGAGCCAATGCCCATACTTCTAACAACAAGCAGCAAAAGGTGCAAATGCTACCTCTTCGCCTTCTGTAGTCACCAACATCTTCAACATGATCTTGCTCACGTTCAGCCCAGTGCTGCAGTCCTGCGCAATCGCCAGCCCAAGGGATGCACCCGCTCCCTTCTACATCTTCTTGTAGTTCGAGGGCATGCCCCAGGCAAACGCTTCAGCTAGACCGTCAATGTCCTTGACCTCCTTGGCCTTCGGCATCATCTCCTCTCAGGGACATCCAAGTACGACCTTGGCCTTCTAGAGCACATCTTTAGCGGAAATGCTACAGTCTTCGACTGCAGCCATGGCTCCAGCCAAGAGATCTTCACGAGTCAGCGCCTGCCGATCAAAATCAAGACCAGACGCATATGCGGAACCATATAAATTTATGATCAGAGAAAAAAGGAGCCATGGAAGGCACAACATTAAATACAAATCAGAACATAAGTCCTACGTGATAGAGCCTGGGCAACAACCAGGAGTTGTTCTCCAAACCCTCTCTCCCTTTCAGCTGTAGCCGTTACCCGGTCTTCCTCATGTCGTTGGGAATCCTCCTTGAAGTGCTCCAGGGCATTGACCGCATCTTCTCTTTTCTTCTTCCATGCTAAGACTCTTTTCAAGAGAGCTAAGTCGACAAAGATTCTCATTGTTTTCTTCTGGAAACAAAAGGCACATTAGTAAGAAATTGATTCTACCTCCATGTGGATTACTTGAAGGACAAATGATCTTACTCTGAAGCTGTTGTGGCCAGCATCCAGCAGCAGATGATCCTGGCAAAGGTGAATCATGGTCTGAAGAAAGGGCTGCAGCTGATTTCACATCAGAAGAGCACAAAAGTACTCGGGGGCTCCCTCAAATGACTTAACATAGACTCACGTGGTCACCCAAAGACTCTGAAGGTTCCTTTCTAGTCATCCGGGTCAGAACCCTGTGTTCCCCTAGCTTGGAGGAACTAGAGGAGCTCGCATCGGAGGTGGCTGCTATATTCGAGGAAGACTCGGGTTGTTCCACACCCTTCCCCCTAGAGTCCACGACTCCCTTATCTTCTACCTCCTGGACGGTGTCAGACAAACATGACACTGTGACACTTTAGTACATGCAAAAGAAATTAAGTTCAAGGAGAACAATGAGAAGAGCAATCTAAGAAACATCGCAAAAAAGAGTGGAGGCTCACCCGTCAAATCTGTCTAGGTCAAAAACTTCATCCTGCTTCTACTTCTTTGGTGGAGGGGTACGTATGCTGCGGACAGGTATTGCCGGAATCGGATTCGCGGAGCCCTCCTCAGGTTCAAGGTCCTTTGGCTTCTCTGGCGTGGAGGCATGTGAATCCTTACTCCGTTCTCTCTTGTGAGACCTAGACTTGCTGGACTTGGGGGCTCCCCGTGCCTTGGCAGCAGGCACAGTCAAGTCTGACTCATCCTCTTCTACAGCCTCAAGAGGGATTACGCCCTCCGGCTAGGGAGGCATTGAGCCTGCAACCCTCCACTCCTGCAACAAAGGGGATAATGCCATTAGTTCAGCACTAAAATTATCCTACAAACAAAAGGAAACATTAAATGGAAGATCACCTCTAGAGGATAAAAAAGTAGCACGAAAAGGTTGGGTGTTTGACTCAGCGGGAAGAGACTCCTTCAAGGTGATCTTGGTCAACGACCTGATCTTCTTCTCGGGCTCCACCGAGGACATGTCCTCCAAGAAAGCGCATGTTGGATCCATCACGCTAGTCCATAGATACAATGGATAAGCCCTGGCCTATAGTGGCTGCACCCAACGTCGTAGCCACGTTCAGATGAGGTCCACGCTAGTGACCTTGCCTCGAAATGAGTTGAAGATCCAACAACTGCTTGTACAAGATATCTACATTGTCCACCTCGCCCGGCATCACGACGTTCTTCAAGGACCTTTTCCTCTTTAGCTCCGCCTTTGGGTCAAAGGGAGCAGGGTCGAACCTGTGCTATGTTGCCTTTTGGTCCCGAATATAGAACCACTTGTCCCTTCACCCTTGGGAAGAGTCGACCATGTTGAGGCTAAAGTACTGCACATGGGAATCTACGGATATCCTGCACCCACCAAAGTCATACACTATGGATCCTGCCCCGGCTGCCTCTTCAAACTAAAAATCTTCTTGAAGAGACCGAGGTGCGGATCGACATCGAGCCAGCACTCACAAAGGGTGATGAAGCACGCGATGTGCAGAACAGAATTGGGAGTCAGCTGGTGAAGCTGAATCCCATAGAAACAAAGTAATCCAGGAACAAAGTCATGGAGGGGAAGAGAGAGACCTCGAAGGAGGTAAGCAAAAAACATGAGGCAAAATCCGTGGGGAGGATCAGGAATTACCACCGGTCCGGGGATTCAGCAGTTATCTTCTGTGGCCAGAATAAGGCTGGCCTGCCGGGGATTAGGAATTACCACCGGTCCGGGGATTCAGCAGTTGTCAAATGCCGCCAGGACCCGTTGGTCACATAGGATCTGATTCCCTTCTTCTTCGCAACAACGATGGCGATGCGAGACCCAGTGGCAGTGGCGGACTTCTTCTTTGCAGCGGTGGCGGTGGCGCTAGATCCAACAAAAGTGACAGACTTATTTTTTCCCATTTTTATCCAGCGAAGAGACCGAAGGAAGTAACTAGGTAATGCCCTAAGAACGTCCAACACAACAATGGGTAAAGAGGAGTGGTGACAAGAAGCGCGACAATGGTAGCAATGTGAGAAGGTAGAAGAAGCAAAGTATCAAAACTACTATTGTAGATCTCTACTTAAGCACTGACAAGATATCATCTGACGGTTAGCAATACTATACTTCGACGCATGGCACACATCGGTGCTGACACGTGGCGGCGTGTGCAATGAACCGTCACTACATTATCCCCACTCAGCACGAAAACCGAGGAGACATAATTAAAACCCCAAATTACGCATGAATGGTCAAATCCTAGTCAGACGTTGGGGCCCACATCCATCATGTACCATCAACACCGCTCACGCCTGCGGCTGAGCTTATCAATCGTTAGCAATGACGTCATCAGCATTTGTACCATCAACAGTTTGAGAAATAAGTATGCAATGGTAATATTTCTTTGACTCACTTAGTTTTTTCACGAGTCTATGGCTCGACCAAACACTCGGGGCTACTCCTAATAGGAGCGCTGGTCGTGCACCCGAAGATCTTATGGGTCCAGTGAACACGCCATCCAAATACAAATCCAGGGTCATTACGCCCCGACCCCTTCTTCGAATCAGTGATTCGACTACAGACTCGGGGGCTACTCCCATAGGGAGCGCTAGAAGCTCAATCGACAAACTATGGCCAATGACAGCAGTCGCAAGATTTCAAAGTCCCCACTCGAGTCTACGACTTGAATAGGCACTCGAGGGCTACTCCCATAGGGAGTGCTAGTCGCGCACCCTATGAAAAGCCAAAATAAATTATTTATGGCAAAGAGCGTTGACCACGTCCACACCATAAGCATTTGAATAATTAAGCGACCTTGCCTCTAACCAAACAAGAAAATGCCTTGCAACGAGACAATGTCTCTTGGGCCACCTAAAATACCTCCGTGGTGATAAAATTTTGGATGTCGCATTTACAAACATGAAGATAAGACCTGCGGATGCAATCCAATGGCCTAGGAATGCACCCGATGTGCTCTACTAGAAACATACCATTCCTATAGGCATGATGATAAAGCCTCGACAGATGCATCGAGTGCACACATTAAACACTAGATTTCAACTCTATAAGTCCTTCACGGCATGAGTCGAATTACGCTAGCAACTTTCTGAATTTGAGTCCAGGGACTTAAATTTGAGTAGATAGCATTGTCTGGCCCTAAGGCAGTTAACTGATACCGATCCAGTGGATGAATCAGGCACGCATATCAACTATCCCTATGACATAAACAAGCACCCGATAAAACGTTCGGATGAGCACTCAAAATACTTCATAGTCTTCATCCAAATCTATGATTCGAACAGACACTCGGAGGCTACTGACATGGGTATGCCCCATGGGCACCCAGGATTGGCCTATATGGTGAAACCCAAGGGAAGCCCACAGTGAAGCCCAAGATGATTCGGGTGGCCTAAGTCCAGGAAGGTGTGACTCCTTGGGAAGCACGACAAGGTGTAGATAGGAAACTTAAAGGGAAAACCCTAATCTGTAATCGACTCTGCCTACTATCCCAATACCTCCCCCTATATAAAGGCTAGGAGGCGGAATCGAGGAGGACAATCCATAACCTAGCTACACACTACCAGAATGCATCTGTGCACCTCTGTACTTCTTGATTTCTTCAATAACTAAGAGTAGACAAGCAGGGGTAGGGTCCCTTCTTAGGGCGTGAACTTGGGTAAACCGTGCGTCCCTTATGTGCTTGTTTTCTAACCGATTGATGCCTCCAGCACTTCCCACTTCCTTAAACCCAAGTCCATCATCCATGGGAATCAACGAATTAACCCCTCGTCACTTAGAGTTCCTTAACATCCTAGCGATTAGCTTCGAGGACTGGGTGAAGCTCCATGACTGCTTCGCCCAAGAGTTTGGCGTCCATCCACCGTAGGAGGTGATGTTGCGCAAAGCCAGCGGTGGGCAACTCAACTATAGTATGGGCATGCATGTCGACAATGACGACCACCTTCACCTGAAGATCGGTTGGCACTCCTTCATTGATGAGTACAATTTTGGGCGAATGATAATCCCCAATGGCACGGAACCACTATATTACAATTCGATAAGTATTTGAGTGTCGAACCCACGAGGATCTAAAGGTAAACTATCTATTCTCTCAATCCCTATAACCCACTTATATGGCCTTCTATGCAAAGCAATGAACCAGAAGTGTAAGGTACTTTTTTACTTCTAACTAGAAAACCATAAAGTGCTGAAAGTAATAACAGTAAGTAAAATACTACATGTAAAGTAATAACAAGTAAAGTGGAAGCAAGTAACTCAAGGGAGCAAGTTTTTAGGAAAATTCTTATTTCATTCGTTTAGTTTTCACAATTAGTGAAGCACATGGATCATATTTTTATTGTTTCTTCTAAAGAGGAGCCATAAATAGGTGCAACCAAGTTACTGAGCAAATAGACCACTAATGATTAGTCCTAAGGCCATTTTCATGATCAAACAAAGGATTCATTAAGACATAAAGTCCAAAATAGCATAAAGGTCCAAGCTCCTCATAACTTATCCCTCTATTAGTTAACCATGAATTAAAATAGCATGCATACTTAAGACTTGGGACATGGTTTCTATCAATCTTCGGTCGTCCCTCTCCTAACAACATGCAATGGTTAAAACATTATGCATCCCCCAACATATGTGTGCACTCATATATTAGTACCTAAGACCATCATAGGAGATAACATATACTTGTATGCAACCAATCAACAAACTTTTTCACAATTGCCATAAATAGATCACTACTCAAACATAGTCATAGAGATACAATAGATCATGGGAAAACAATAGATTGCATCACACATCATGTTTGCCAAGATATTATAGTAGATGCATGGATAGGATCTCGCTATATATGTTGTTGACGATCATGCCGGAGGGGTTGGAGTCAACCGAAGGTGATTCCAACAACTACTCCCCCTCCGTTCTCCAGTGGCGGCGGCCTGCTAACTCTCTATTTCGTGGTTTTTGATCTTTGCCTCCGTCTATTCTGGGATCACATCGGGGACCCTTTTTATATAAGGTTTTATGTCAAGAAAAATAGTAGGATGGTGGTGGAATTGACGTCATTCGAGCAACGAGGCCCGAACGAGGTAGGGCCGCGTGGCCCACTATGGTCACCATGCCACTGGGCCTCTTGCCTATCCCATGAGGCCCGTGCTGACCTCTTGGTGTTCCATCAGCTACCCTTCGCGAAAAAATACTCTCAAAAAATCCCCATGCGATTTGACTTCATTTAGGTCCCTAAAAGATAAAAATACGTAAAACAGGGTTTTCCTGTCCTATAGATTTATAAACGAAATAATGGGGATCAATGGTAAATCCCCATAAATCAATATTAAACATGAATATAACATTATATAACTTGCAAATATGTGGGAACATGTATGAATAAACTATAAACTTCATGTATGCATTTTACATGCATCAACATCCCCAAGCTTAACCTATGCTCGTCCTCAAGCATAAATGTGACAAAACTAAACATGGACTTTGGAGTTTGTTTATATTATAAAGCATAACTCATGATCTTTTCTACATAAGTTCACATGATTCATTGTCTTTAAAAAACAACAATAAGAAAATGAGCTATGAAATGATATCTCTTATGTACTTACATCTATGCTTAATAGTATGTTACTTATATAATAGAAAATGAAAGTACTATGGACCATAATGCATGTTAGAAACAAAAAGGGTAAATCCTATGTTTGGTATTTTAGGCTCTTTTTTTCTTTTCTTTCTTTTCACTTCTTACCTTTCTTCTTCTTCCTAGTAACTTGAGTAACATATAGTAAGTAGGGAATACATTTGCTAGATCTATGATAAAATATTATAAGAGAAATTAAAATAAAGTTTTGGGATATGTAGCTCATGTTAACAGTAATCATAAGAGTGGGGTTCCTAGAATATTTTAGGGATAATTATTGGTTTGCCACTAGAGGCCACCATATGCTCAGTTTTGCCACTAGAACGGAATGGTGCTCAGTTTTGCCACTACTTCAGGCGCATCTACTATGGCAAGGCCAACCGACCAGTTTAATGAGCATAACAAATTCAAAAGAAGAAAAAAATGAAAAACCTGCGTACATAGTCTTCTTACATCTTATACTAACGATTCAAGTTGATAAACAAGGTCTACATACATTCAAACGAAACATTCATGTATTAATGACATAAGAAGACTATGTGCACACGTTTTTCATTTTTTTGATTTTTTTGAATTTTTATACTCATTTAATCTAGCCGGTTGGCCTCGCCATAGTAGTTGTGCCCTAAGTAGTGACAAAACTAAGCACCATTCTATACTAGTGGCAAAACTAAGAATATGGTGGCCTCTAGTGGCAAACCAATAATTAACCCAATATTTTATGGTTATGGTTAAAGTGAAAACAAATATAGTTCATATGCTTGACACATTACAAGTTGAATGTATCATGCCCATTGACCATCGACACCAAGTCCACATGTTTATTCAACTTCTGCCCTGAATAATTTTTGTATTGTATGCACACGGTTCCAAACGACGGTGGAAACCTTGGTACCCCTTGCCCCATTGTACAAGGATTCCCTTCGTGAGGGGCTACCCATACTCAAATGACAAGACAAATAGACAAATGAACCCCTGGGCATTTGTTTTTATTTACCATTTGCCTAGCTTTTTATTTAAAACACTTAATTGGTGCCTATGTTGTAAATTTATACACTAATATAGCATGGCTTAGGTTGGCGGATCAAGGAGCCCTCTGACATATATGCAAACTCCATAAATCTTTAGAGTGGTTCCCCCTTATTTTGCATTGGAGGCACCCACAACCAAAAGAATACATGATATCGTTAAAAAGTAGTGCAATGATGAAAGCATGCCCCATGTAAGCATGGTTCTCCTAACGCTTAACTCATGAGTTCTCAAACACGTAACATACATAATTATGTCCATAATGGTTCAATTTTAATTATTCTACTTTATTTCAAGTAGTTGTGCACTAGTGGTTTCACCCCACATCTTACTTCCCCATGAGCTTTAAACTACACGAAATATATGTTTTTGAAATACTCAAAGATGTAGCACATATAATATGCATGGAATAGCAAGTTTTATATAGGTAGGTATGGTGTACATTGTTGGAGTAATAATTTTAAGAGATTTGGATACAAGTCTTAGCTTATTTGGAATTTTGGGTTGGTTGATAGGAAGGTTGACATCTACAAGCATGAAAAAGTGTCTATAGTACTACCCACTCTATATTAGACAAACTAAATTAAAGCTAATCATACATGTAAAACAAAAGGTGATACTACATAGGCACTTGAAAATTATCATTTGTTAAAGCATATGAAACATATAACATCATGCAGGCTTGTATATCAACTTTTACATCCCATTTTCCCTTTCTTGCCATGCATCCATCTTATTTTATTTCTACAACAACTTTATTGATAGTGGTCTTGGAAACATGAATAATATACAAATTTAACATAAAAGTAAGAAATATATGCTCCAAGTTTATACGAAAATCTTATGTTGCTTAAAAGGCAAAGTTTATAGGTGTGCAAATTATGAGTGTAATAGGTCTGGTGGGGTGCCTTGGGCATACCTAGGCTTATGGTTTTCACAATCCTTGGATATCTCTTGGTGTGGTGTTCCTCCATTCCCTGTGAAAAAACTTCAAAACAAAACTTTCCCCCATTTCTTTTCTAATGGGGTGACATTATTGGCTTAAAGATACAATGCAAGCTACTATAAAATCCCTAAATCAAATTTTGTGTTCAATATATAATGATTTTATTAAGTGTACAACATCCACAAAATATCAAAGGACCTGAAAAGAATCAAATTAAAGCTCAAAATAGCCACTCTTGCAAAAAAAGGTAGAATATGTCAAGAAAAACAACATCTGGAAAACATGTAGATTTTACCCACTTAGGAATTAAAAAAATTAAGCCAATTTTTGTGCATATAGAGGATAAAAAGTTATAACTACAACAAAAAATTAGCTCAATTATGTTACAAAAACAATCAGAAAATTCATATGGTAAACAATAGCGTGCAAGAATATGTAAATCCAAATATGTTTAACAACCTTAACATCCAAATGGTTAAAACTTAGTACTTTATTTTTTAGAAAATGTAAACTCAAACTAAAGAACTTGTGTTAACATAGAAGAACATTTCAAAACCAAAATTCAAAAAGAAGCAAAAACAACCAAAGAAAGAAGCAAGAGAACATTTCAAAACCAATATTTTGTTGGTTTTGTTTTATCAAAAAGGTAAAAAGAAGAATCAAACAAGAACCGACAAATAAAATATTTTTTACCTTTTTGTTTTATCAAAAAGGTAAAAGGAAAAATAAAAAAGAACCAAATAAAGAAACATAACATATTTTTGGTACTTTGTTTTAACTAAAAGGTAAAAGAAAGAAGCAACAAGAACCAAACAAAGAATGATAAAATATTTTTGGTATATTTTTAATAAGTACGTAAATAAGAACCAAATAAAGGAACATAAAATATTTTTGGTATTTTGTTTATATAAAAATAGGAAGCAAACAAGAACCAACTAAAGAAACATAAATCTTTTTGGTATTTTAATTTTAGAAATAAGATTCAAAAGAAAACCAAACAAACTATAGGCAAATAAAAACATGGTCTCCACAAACATACAAAATAAAACATGAAGGTAAAACTAAAACATGAGTTTGCAATGATATTACTTGATATTTCTTAAAAGAAGAGTGTGATGCATGGGCATACCCAATCTTGTGGTTTTGCTATTTCTTGTCCTCTACTCCTTTCTTATCATATCATGTTTCATCTCCAACAAAGAAATAATTTCATCTCCATTATACTTTAATGGATACAAAATGGTGAGTTCTCCAAATTAGATTATATAATAATTTCAACAACGATGCAAACTCACTTATTATTAGGAAACAAATTTATTCAAGAAGAAAATATGTACAATAAAACACTATTTTTTGTTTTATTATAGGAAAAGTTTTAATGATATAGACTTCGCTAATGGTTCCATTGGCATGAACAACACATGCTCAAGGTTGACCCCACTTCTGAAGGAGATATGCTCTAGAGGCAAATAATAAATAGGTTTTTATTGTCATATCTCAATTAGTTTATAATAGTTTCATATTGTGCTATAACTGCGCCAAGTAGAAACATTGGTACATGTGTGGTATGAAACAACCAAGTCCCTAGTAGCCTCTATTTATACTAGTTCGTTGGTCATGAGGATGATCTGGGTTTCAAGATCATGGGCATTTATGCCGACTAATAACAGGATCATATCATTGGAGAATGATGTGATTGGAAATTCCTCGAAGGATTGCAACACGATCAAGTCATATAGTTCATTGTTGCAACAGCTATACCTAGCCTCCCTCTCCTTCGACCGTGAGCTCATATTACTCACTGTTTCTCGAGGCTGCTTAGATTGCATCAAGCGCCACTTGGTAATACAGTGGTCATAAAGGTGTATGTTGGGTATTCCAAAGGAACAATTGATGACATGTGACTGCAAGACCGGGATTTGTTCATCCACATGCTGGGTAAAGATACATACGACCGGCTTGGTGATCTTACATCCATAAATGTTGCAACATGTGACTCGGTCACGGGGATGTAATATCGCAGTAACAAGAAAAACAGAACTTGTTGTGAACGAGATTAAACAAGGTATGGGATACCAATGATTGGATCTCGGACAATTCGTATCGAGAAACAAAAGGAAGAGGATGCTACATTTAGCGGTTCAAACGACATTGTCATCAGGAATGCATAGGGGTCAGATGGACATCCTTGGTCCCTTTATTGATCATTGATACAGATCATGTCTAGAGCATTCCCGAGCCGTGAGAGGACACACTTAAGGGTACGATGAGAGCGATCATTCGTAAGATGGAAGCACAGTAAACAAAGAGAGAAAGACGGAATCGTTTCGCACAGAGATCCGAAGTTGTTCGGAGAAAGAATAAAGGAAAAGACCCGGAAAAGTGTTTTCGGATAAATGGGAATTTGAATATATATTTATTATATGTTAATTATGAATTAATATATTCTAAGTAATATTTAAGTTACGATTTATAAAAGCAACTTTCATATTAGGCCAAATCTCGGAGGGCATTAGCCTAAGAGAAAATCTATAGGAAAAAGAAAAAGGAAAAGAAAACAACCCACATGGGCGGCAGATAATATCCGTCGCACAGGGCGAGCGCCAGCTAGCCACCGCCGCAGCCAGGCCAGCTCAACCCGGCCCAAGTGGGGCTCACTGGGAGCTGCCTGGCGGGCAGGCCACCGCTGGGTCACGGCCACAGACGGCCCAAGCGGGGGCAGCAGGGAGTAGGCAGTGGATAGGCTGCCTCTGCTCGCGGGACACCACGCCAGGCCGGCCCACCCGGGCTGGGCGATAGCCGCCAGGGCGAGATGGGCCGCTGGCATGGAGCAGGCCCACCCAGGGTTACCTGGCCCCAGCAGGCTGCCGCCACACGGGAGGGAAGCTGAGCGCGGGGTGGGCCACGGCCAGGGCCCACTCGACCAGCACTATCTTTGCTACTGTTTTGTCTACTTGGGCTAGATTTGGCCCATGCAGCTGTTCCGAATTTGTGCTGATATTTTCCTTTATCAATTAGTCCCACATGGCTTAGCCTTTGAGAAAGGTACACCCCCTTAGCCTATATAAAGGGGTGCCCATGGGTTGGATTAAACACACAACTTGAGAAGTCCTTTGGTTGACTTTCTCCCTCCCTCTCTCTATACCTTGTGACCATGGCCCCAAGTCTAGGCTGTGCAATCAAGGCACACCTCCAGTACGCGGTTGCGCTGCAGGGATTCCTAGCTCGATATCAACTTCCGCACTCCCGGCGGGATCGGGAAGCCGGAGGTCTCATCGTGCACCAGATGTGTACAAAGACACGAGGTGGAACACTTGGGGCGCTTGAATGTCGTGAGCCGGAGCTGCTGCATGATGAAGAAGGAGCAAGGGGTGACCTATGAGGAGCTTCGTGACGTTGAGGTCGGCTACGAGTATGACTACTTCAACTACGTTCCCCATGGAACATTAACCGCGTGCGGTCTACAAGGGTATGTATTCTCTACGCATTGGCCGTTACCGCATTACTACATAGATAGATCCTAGGCAGTTTTGGGGTTCCATCGTAGGAAATTTTTTGTTTTCTGCTGCGATCCCCTTCAGTGGTATCAGAGCCGATCTATGTGTAGGAGTGCTGTACGGCCAGTACACACAAGTTTTGTGCGGGCATTGATCCCTTAGTTGTTACCCTCTGACGTGTACTTGTTTATATCGTGGTATTGTTTGATGAAGCGGCTCGGACCGACCTTACGCGTATTTGTACGCGAGACTGGTTCCACGCTCAACATACAGCTTGTACCGTATAAGTGGCTAGCGGGTGTCTATCTCTCATTCAATAGTTGATATAGCATTTACAATGGAGGGCCTCGAAAGGGGTGTAGTAGAGACAACTGTCGGATCCATGTTGTGGTTGGAAAGTTCGTAGTTTAGAAACGGTTCTATTGCGAATGCCCTAACAACCACGTAAAACTTGCAATAGATAAAGCAGAGGCGTCTAACTTTATTTTGCAGGGGGGCATGTGAATATGTTGGGGGGATACCCCCGGGTAGGGTCACGCCGGGGTATAAAGGCCGAGTTAGCCGAGGTTCAGCAAGGTCAAAGCGGATGCTGGCCGTGTCACCTCAGGGCACGCCGAATCACGGGGTAACCCCGACCAGGGAGCGTTCTCCTAACTAAGTCTCAACCGACATAAGTAGTAAGTTGGAAGTGCCTATTTTACTTGTATGCAGGAACAGGTGTGGCCGGATCAACTAGGATCCGGGTCACGTCTAGCTTCTAGGAGAAGGAAGGAATCTCGCTGGTCAAAAGAAGCCCCGGTACACACTACCTAAGCGAAGCAAGCAAGGGCAGGACCACCGGGGCGTGGTCGACAAGGGTGACGATGCCCATGTCGGCTGACGCGGGCGCCACAGAGGCTCACGTAGCCTCTGCATGTGTGACGCAGGGGAAAAGCACCCCGGTCGGCTTACTACTTTGGGAGGAGGCATATTCTTAGGAATATGCCTCCACGTATGCCCTAGGCGGAGACCAAGCTCCCTCTATAAAAGGGGGGCTAGGGTTTCAGTAGAAGGGGTTCCGCTATTCTGATTTGGCTAAGGTTTTAGGAGTGATCTGTGGGTGAGAGTAAGAGATCTCCTTCTTCCTCCTCTCGCCAAAATAGCTCTAGGAGCACTTGTAATCTTGGAAGCAAAGCAATACAAACAACTGTGTGGAGAATCACTTCACTATCCCTCCCTGGATTTCCCTAGCGTGTATTAGTCCCCACCTTTAGCCTATCCATGGCATCTGCCGTGACACCACCACGACAGATTATGATATGGCATTAGTCTTTACGAAGGTAAAGTAGTTTACTTTTCTGTTACTAAGTAGTATAGTAATAGTCATCGTTCCGATGGACGACCTGGTGGAGGCGTCGTGGACTTGGCGTCAAACCGATGGAAAGATGGAGATCATGCCGAAGCGCTCGATGGAGATCAAGGCAAAAGAAAGACCATATCATATCACATTATACATATGATGTTGATACCAGTTTTTACATCTTATTGTGTGCTAGTATTTAGATACTCAACGGTAGAAAATAAGATAATCCCTATTTAATTCCAATGTTCCATGTTCCCCTTGTGTGTGCACCACCAAGAAAGTTCCTCGGTATGAGGTGATCCATGGTACAGGCATGGGTGTCAGACATATCTATGTTCACATACAGTGGGTGTAAGCCATGTTGCACAGCAAATACACACAAGTTAGATTTGGCAAACCTAGCATGTGCAGACATGGCCTCGGAACACAAGAGATCGAAAGATCGAGCATGAGTCACATGGATGATGTGATTGGCATTAGTGAATGCCTACCTTTGATAATGCACTGATGCCGTGACAATCGGGGGAGGTGTAGAGGATAGGGATCATGTGATCACTAAAATCGTCCAGGGGATGACAATTTTAGTGGAGACCAATTATAAATTGATATAATATTATAAACTTAGTCTAGATGTCTGTTTGCAAATATCTTATTAGATCTTAGCCTATCACACTGAGGTCCTTTGCAACCATGGGAATATATTGCTTAATATGGAACTTAGGAAAAGGGTCCAACTTCATAGATTAATACCCACGCCTGAGGGATATCCTCGTAAAGGGTGATCTCCTCTTCTTGATACAATAACCATTAGGAGATAATTCGATGACTCTAGAATGTTTGGAAAAACACTTAGCGATCTTGCATTAGAGATGAGAACTCTTGGATGGGCTTTATTGCAGATGGAGGTCATGGATGAAAAGGTATATGTAAGATATACAAATTATAAATGTGGTTCTTGCAAAACTCGTTGCAGTTTGCAAAGTATTTGATACTTGCCCGTTTTGTGAAAACAGGAGGATCTGCTTGAGAATTGCTGGTTTTGAGGCAATGAGTCTTGATGACGGCAAGCAAAACAGTTGATGGCCGACATGACCTCTTCCCTCAAAGTTTATCATTTGGATTAGTGACTTGAATATAAATTTGTAATCCCTGTTTGTGTGTCTTGCTTTTGGCGAGACGATTATTCATATGAACAAGTTACAAACCAGTTTGTACTATTCTTATGAACAGTACCTTATGGTCACATTACGATTACAAACAAGTTATTCTCATCACTATGTTAATGATAATAGTTTAAACATTTATAAAAGGATTAGAATGCTAAAAGATATCCAAAGTTTAATAATGAAATGACACTATAGTTTAAGTCATTTTGGTTATTGCAGGTTCTTTATGAAAGATCGGGGTCCTAGATTCTTAATCTAGAGACTTTGCAAAACCATGCCTCTTGGGCAGAATGACTAAAACTCCGCATTCTGGTAAACAGTGATATGCAAAGAAATGTTGAATCTTATACATAGTGATGTATCGTATTTTCAACAAATAGTGGAAATCATTAGTTAATTGTGGACTTAAGTGAATAAGTGTATTTACTTAATGAAACATGAAGTTTGAAATGATTTGAATTGTTCAAATGAGTTCATAACTAAATGGGATATGGCATTAACTGAATTAAAAAGTCTTTTTGATTTGATCGACATGACTAAAGTATTCAAGTTAAAGTTTAGCATAAAAGGGACTTGTGAAAGATGTTGCACAAATTATGATAATTGGACGAATTCAAACTATGTTGAAATGTCTAAACATCATAATCATTTTGTATTAGATACATATTATCTCTTGTAGGGGTTATATTTATCGTTTAGGGTTAAAGATCAAAATAAGCAAACACTCATTTGAAATACAAAGGAACATCTAAAGATTCGTGGAAACAACACCATAAGTGTTATGGGACGTTCGAGTTTCTGGAGATTTCGATAAGTAGAAATCGTGGCAAATAAACAAGTTTTTTTAGAGCATTCTTAGGAAGCTATGAATGCATCTTCCACAAAAGGGGCAAACCTGTTGTTTTCCAAATTTGACGTGTCTTGATGAAGATATAGGTGGAAGAAAGTAAAAGATCTAAACAAGGTATTTGACCTTACCTCCGAATTGTTGAGTGGCGCAGCAGAATTTGTTTCGTGAATCCAAACTCTGCATGTAGAGGAGAAACCAATGATAATGATCATAAAGTTTCAGGGAACACTTTTACTAAAGAAAGTAGGATTCAACTATATATTCTAACAAGCTTGTGGAATTATATTGTTGAATCACTTGTCATGTTTTGAACAAGACATAGCTACAAATTACAAAGAAGCGTGATGGACCTAAGTATGAGAAATGAATGGTCATTGAAATCTCGTTAGTGGAATTCTTGATTTGATGATGATCAAAGAATTTTGGAATGTCCAAGATTATCAAGAGGACCTAGATTTGAGTGGGAGCAAATCAGCTTGGCTAATTCATAATATGTAACTGGCATATTTTGAGTGGGAGCTAAGTGAAATCCCTAGATCTCAAACATGAATGTCATATTTGAGTGGGAGCGTGAAATCATTCTGGAATATATGGACGACATATGTGAATGATGTGATTGGTGTTAATAATATTTAAGTTAGGATGAAGTTGAGGTTATTAAACAAGAAAATCTATCGAGATAGATTAGCGAGTTTAATAAACACTGAATGTCGAATGCTTCCTGGACTCGATTCTGAAAGATGTTCAGAATGTCCTAAGACAAGATTGTAAAGTAGCTCAGAATGGAACAAGGTAAGAAAGTAGTTCTTACTATATGACACATTGAGTTTGTATTGCAACTATGGTTGAAAGAAATAGATGCGTTGCATCTCCTATGTCTCAGTCATAGGTTCTTCCATATAACCATGTTGTATACTCAACATAGTGTGACCCGAGGTTCTGGTTGGTAGGACAAAATCTTAACTGTAAGAGCATGGCCTTAAGTGATTCTTGAGTTGATCATAGAACCAGAATTAAGTTTGTACATAAATGGCAAGAAGCAATGTAAGTGGCATAGTTGCATTTCATGCACTAAGATGTACATAGATATAGAAGTATAACGGCTCCATCTGATGTGATGTATAATGTTATGGCAGGGCTAGTTCACTTTTAACATAGAATGATGTGTCCCAGGGCCCGGTGCCCATGAGAAAGCCCTCAAGGTTGATCTCAAGTCACTTTAAGCTCCTGGAATCTGGCCTCGTTCTACTGGCATGACTATAGTATACACACAAAGGATAGCAAAGTGTGTTTTCGAAGTTTAGATGACAACGGTGAAAACAACCATCATCATAAACACTAGAAACAAAAGTCTCACTTTGTTGCCAAAAAATATTTCAACCCATTATACGATAATGGTGTGAATGTCAAAATTAGGAAGACATTAACGATTTACAAAAGACATAATGATCTGGTAAAACAGAACATGGACATGACGTTTCCCATGAGCATGCATTATGTATAAACGCATATGGTATATGGTTTATCTAAGCAAAATGCGAGCTAGATTATTTGTACTCTAGTGCAAGTGGGAGCTAAAGGAGATATGCTCTAGAGGCAAATAATAAATAGGTTTTTATTCTCATGTCTCAATTAGTTTATAATAGTCTCATATTGTGATATAACTGTGCCAAGTAGAAACATTGGTATAGGTGTGGTATGAAACAACCAAGTCCCTAGTAGCCTCTATTTATACTAGTTCGTTGGTCATGAGGATGATATGGGTTTCAAGATCATGGGCGTTTATGCCGACTGACAACGAGATCATATCATTGGAGAATGATGTGATTGGACATTCCTCGAAGGATTGCAACATGGTTAAGTCATATAGTTCATTGTTACAACAGCTATACCTAGACTCCTTCTCCTTCGACCGTGAGATCATATTACTCATTGTTTCCCAAGGCTGCTTAGACTGCATCAAGCGCCACTTGGTAATACAGTGGTCATAAAGGTGTATGTTGGGTATTTGGAAGGAACATTTGATGACATGTGACTGCAAGACCAGGATTTGTTCACCCACATGATGGGTAAAGATACATACGGCCGGCTTGGTGAGATTACATCCATAAATGTTGCAACATGTGACTCGGTCACGAGGATGTAATATCGCGGTAACAAGAAAATAGAACTTGTTGTGAACGAGATTGAACAAGATATGGGATACCAATGATCGAATCTCGGACAAGTCGTATCGAGAAACAAAAGGAAGAGGATGCTACATTTAGCGGTTCAAACGACATTGTCATCAGGAATGCATAGGGGTCACATGGACATCCCTGTTCCCTTTGTTGATCATTGATACAGATCATGTCTAGAGCATTCCTGAGCCGTGAGAGGATACACTTAAGGGTACGACGAGAGCGATCATTCGTAAGACGGAAGCACAGTAAAGAAAGAGAGAAACCGGAATCGTTCCGCAGAGAGATCCGAAGTTGTTCGGAGAAAGAATAAAGGAAAAGACCCGGAAAAGTGTTTTCGGATAAATGGGAATTTGAATATATATTTATTATAGGTTAAGTATGAATTAATATATTCTAAATAATATTTAAGTTAAGATTTATAAAAGCAACTTTCATATTAGCCAAAAATCCCGGAGGGAATTAGCCTAAGAGAAAATCTGCTGGAAGAAGAAAAAGGAAAAGAAAACAGCCCACATGGGTGGCGGATAATATCCGTCGCACTGGGCAAGCGCCAGCTGGCCTCCGCCGCAGCCAGGCCAGCTCAACCCGGCCCAAGTGGGGCTCGCGGGGAGCTGCCTGGTGGGCAGGCCGCCGCTAGGCCACGGCCAGAGACGGCCCAAGCGGGGGCAGCGGGGAGTGGGCTGCGGATAGGCTGCATCCGCTCGCGGGCCACCATGCTAGGCCGGCCCACCCAGGCTGGGCGACAGCCGCTAGGGCAAGCTGGGTCGTTGGCGCGGGGCAGGCCCACCCGGGGTTGCCTGGCCCTAGCAGGCCGCCGCCACGCAGGAGGGAAGCTGAGCGCAGGGTGGGCCGCGGCCAGGGCCCACTCGGCCAACACTACCTTTGCTGCTGTTTTGTCTGCTTGGGATGGATTTGGCCCATGCGGCTGTTCCGAATTTCTGTTGATATTTTCCTTTATCAATTAGTCCCACATGGCTTCGCCTTTGAGAAAGGTACATCCCCTTAGCCTATATGAAAGGGTGCCCATGGGTGAGATTAAACACACAACTTGAGAAGTCCTTTGGTTGACTTTCTCCCTCCCTCTCTCTATACCTTGTGACCATGGCCCCAATTCTGGGCTGTGCGATCAAGGCACACCTGCAGTACACCGTTGCACCACAGGGATTCCTAGCTGGATATCAACTTGCGCACTCCCGGCGGGATCAGGGAGCCAGAGGTCTCATCGTGCAACCGATGTGGACGAAGAAACGAGGCGTAACACTTGGGGCACTTGATTGCCGTGAGCCGGAGCTGCTGCAGGATGGAGAAGGAGCAAGGGGTGACCTACGAGGAGCTTCACGACCTTGAGGTCAGCTACGAGTATGACTACTTCAACCATGTTCCCCGCGGAACGTTAACCGCGTACGGTCTACAAGGGTATGTATTCTACGCATGGGCCGTTACGGCATTACTACATAGATAGATCCTAGGCAGTTTTGGGGTTCCATCGTAGGAAAATTTTTGTTTTCTTCTGCGATCCCCTTCAACTTCTCCATTGCTCATCCTTTTAATTTACTTTCCCAAAATTTATTTTGGGATTTCTATTTCGGTGCCCTTGATTCATTAGTTCTACTCAGTTTTCCCCAGCCGCTTAGTTTTTCCTCACTTTTGCCTCCTTGTACGAAACTCTCACATGGTCTGAAACTCGCCGTCCGTCAGCCTTGCCGTTACGTGCTGACAAGTGGGGCCGCGTTCATTTGGGTCCCGTAGTGGAACCTCGCAGTTACGCGCTGATGAGTAGGGTCGCATTCTGTCGGGTCCTGTAGTGTACCCTTACCATTATATGCTGACAAGTGGGGCCGCGTTCAGTCGATTCTCGTAGTGGACACCTCTCTCAACTTATCCATGTGAGCGCCGGACCCATAGCTTATCCACGTGAGCGCCTGACCCACAGCTTACCCAGGTTGGCATTGCAAGATGGGACCCCGAGCCAGCCCCGTGCCCACGCCCTTTGTCTAGCTTCATTTTCATATAGTGAAATGTAATGCATATATGAAAAATATACGAAAATTATACACCTTTGAACTCTTTTAAATCGCACTTAGGACATGATAATGTTGTGCTAATAAAATCTTGATCATTTATCATTTCCATGGAGTGAAATATAATGCATAAACTTTAGTATACAAAAATTATACACCTTTGAACTCTTTGAAATCGCACTTAATACGTGATAATGCCGTGCTAATAAAATCACTTGTCATTTCCGTGGAGTGAAATATAAAGCACAAACTTGCATATGTGAAAATTATAAACCTTTGAACACTTTTAAATCACACTTAATACGTGAGAATGATGTGCTAACAAAATTTTGAGAATTATTATTTCTCCCCCATTTTCATAGAGTGGAATGTAATGCATAAACTTGCATATACAAAGTTTATACACCTTTGAACTCTTTGAAATCACACTTAATACATGATAATGTTGTGCTAAGAAAATCTTGAGAGATTATCATTTTCATATAGTGGAATGTAATGCATAAACTTGCATATATGAAGTTTATACACCTTTGGACTCTTTGAAATCGCACTTAGGTCATGATAATGTTGTGCTAATAAAATCCTAATCATTTATCATTTCCATGTAGTGAAATATAATGCATAAACTTGCGTATACGAAAATTTTAAACTTTGAACACTTTGAAATCACACTTAATAACGAGATAGTGATTTTAAACTTGTGTATAGCAAAATTTAGAGAGATTATCATTTTCTCCCCCCATTTTTATATAGTGGAATGTAATGCATAAACTTGCATATACGAAAATTATACACATTTGAACTCTTTGAAATCACACCGAATACATGATAATATTGTGCTAAGAAAATCTTGAGAGATTATCATTTTCATAGAGTGGAATGTAATGCACAAATTATACACCTTCAAACACGTTCCCTTCAAATTATATTCAAGATCATTTGTTTATGGAGTTAAAGTATCGGTGGAAAACTCGTTATTTTGCATGGATAGAGGGGTGCCCCCCAATAGCTATAGGGGTTATCATGTCTGCTAGATCATAGAGGATCAATGGTTGGTGGGAACGATCCGCGTGACAACTGTCTCAACCAATCAGAGGGTAGCAGCGAAGATGAGCACAAGTGAGAGAGATTGATACTAAGAGAGAGGAAAACTGAGTAGCACTTAAGAACCAACGGCAAAACTGAGTAGAAATTAAAAACCAAGGGCAAGACTGACAAAGGGATTCAGATAGAAAATAGAAAAAGATTTAAAAAATAGAAAATGCGTCTTTCATACAATAAAATACATATTGGCATATATCAAACTATTTGCAATTCAAATATACACCAGTTTGACAATTATTGCCTCATTTAGACAAACTGTGTTTTGAGGAGGGATGTTTTGGGAAGAGGCTTGAGTAGAAAGCCATGAACCTTCATAGATAGTTGGTGACATGGGTATACCCTACAGGTACTCGAGTTTGGTATATACGGTCCAAATACGTACAAGCCCACGGTGTCGCCAAGGCCCAAACAAAGGACTCGAGTAACTTACAGACTCTCGATTGCTTGAAGAACAAGAAGAAATTAAAAATAGAAAGTTTGAAGGGGAAGAACCCTAACTTGTAACCGACTCGACCTGCTACCCGAGACCTAGCCTATCTATATAAAGGCTAGGAGGGGGCAGCGAGGAGGACACACGCAACCCTAGTTTCCACAACCCTCGCCAGATTGCATCTGCGCATCATTGTAACTTTCGATTCCTTCAATAATTCCACGAGCAGACAAGCAGGAGTAGGGACCTCTGCGAGGCCTGAACCTGGGTAAATCTTTGTCCCCTATGTGCTTGTTTGCTAGCCGATAGATGTCTCTAGCACTCCCTCCTTCTCCAAAACCCAAGTCCATAACAATGGGCATTGATGAGTTAATCCCTCGTCAATTGGCGCCATCTGTGGGAATTGGGAGTCCTGATGTTGCAGATTCTTCGGCCCCATCAACTGCGATCTACAACTCCGCAACAGCGGAGATTCGCCAGCTCTTCGGCGTGTTCGACTTCACCGTCCACACGCCGGCCACTCGCCTGGCCTTCGAGTCCGTAGGCGACGGAATCAGCCTGGCAATCGGGAGCTTCCGCTTCCAAGTTGGTCAGATGGGCACGCTTCGCATGCCCGATCAGCCGACAGCACCGGTGATTGCCCCAGCATCATGGTTCCCTCCATCGATCGGCACCCTCAGCGAGCTCAACGCCCCGACAGCAGTCGAGAATACGGTCAGCGACAGTAGTCGCGACTCCGATCTGAGCGATCTGGCCACTGAAGATGGAACCTACGGTTCCAGATCTGAAAGTTGTGGAAGCAACAGCTTCCCCAATCACTTCATGTGCGCCGTCATCAACGCAGGCGACACCTCTGCCAATCGCGACAACGGTGGCAACCATGGTAATGGCACTGATCCACCCAACGCCGGTAACGGTGGCAATGGTGGCAACAGCGGTAACGGTGGCAATCGCGCCTCCATCAACAATGGAGGAGCAGTCAAACCTCCCAGCATAATCAATGAGAAAACTGGCGAACGCGTCGTGATCAAGCTCAACGAGCAAGAGTGGGATCGCTGCCGCGAGGCCTTACGAGGCACTCCTCTACCCTTCGGGTCCCCGCAAGAACTGCTGATGGGCTATCACTGGCTCCTGAAGGAAGAATTCAAGCGCCAACTTCAAACAATCGCACAACTTGAAGCGCGGAAAAAGGCAGCGGACGAATCGAGCCTTCGTCGCGCTGGGCTCTCCTCCTACGGGGGATCCTCCTCAAGGGGCAACGAGTACCTCGCCAAGAAGAGGCAATCGCGGATGGCTCATCTCACCGAGCAAGAACGCATAGAAGCCACGAAAGTTCTCGACTTTGGCTCTATGACAGTCAACATGAGAGGCAACGTGGTCCCTAGGACGCCGCAGGCTACGGTGACAGCAGCCACCATGTACCTCCTCAATAACCAGCCGCCAGCTGGAGATCCCCGAACTGCCATGCACCGATCTACGATCGCGGGCTTGGGATTAATAGAGGACGCCCTCGACAAGGAGCCAACACCATACCCAAAAAAGGGCAAAGCGCTAGCAAAGCGCCACTCCTCGCCCTCATCCAGTGATGACAGTCACGACCTGTCTCGGCGCCGCCGCTCACGGTGACATGACCGTGACTATGATGCGCGCGGCGACCTCACGCAGCGCAAGATAGACAAATCAAGAGCACGACGTGCTCGGTCGACTGACACGGAAGAAGAAGATGGGGAGCTCTGCGGCGCCAGATGCTTCAGCAGATCCATTAGGTAGAAGCGAATGCCCAAAGGGTTTAAACTCCCGTCGAAGAACCCGAAGTTTGACGGCCTACAGGACCCCAAGATCTGGCTGGAGGACCACATCTCTTCCGTCGGACTCCACGGAGGCAGTCGAAGCACTGCCATGCAATGCTTGCAGCTACAGCTGCAGGTCGCCGCCCGAGCATGGCTCAATAACCTCCCACGCGGATCCATTCGCAGTTGAGATGAGCTGGTTTACAGTTTCATGCGCAACTTTAAGGGCACGTACAAGCGGCCCGCATCAATCGAAGAGCTGAGATGCTGCCAACAAAGATCTAGCGAATCGCTGTGCTCCTACATCCAAAGGTGGTCCATCATCAAGAACTCCACGGAGAACATCTCGGAAGACCGCGCGATTGATGCATTCAACGGTGGTGTCCGCCGCCTAGAACTCAGGGAGGAGCTGGGCCGCTCAAAGCCCCAGACCATTGACCACCTGATGGAGATCGCGAATCGATGGGCCGATGGAGAAGGCTCGGTAAAGAATCGTGCTCACTCCGACGAGGAGGCAGAACTTGAACGCAGACACGACCGCCGAGGCAAGCGTCGCATGCGCATCTACGATGACCGCGACGATGTCAACATGGTTGCGACCGGCTACGCCGATAGACGCGAGGATAACCGCAACAGCGGATAATGTAGCGGCGGCTACCGCGACTTCGGGAAAACCACGCAAGTATGGCAACACCGCACTCGTGATGAGGCACCCGCGAGCTCCATCGAGGACAAACTGTCCGGGCCATGCACGGTACACTTCTACATCGACAAGCATGATGGCAAGAGAAAGTCCAGCCACCTCCTCAAGGACTGCCGCGAGTTCCTCAAGCTACATGAGGGATTGATTCGGATGAACCACCATGCAGTCGAAAGAGGCTACGGAGCCGCTCCAGGCGCCGTGGCACATGGCGCACCGCCACCACCACCTGGGCCACCCCCGAACGGAGCCGCACCGGACCAGCATCACGGAGGCGAACCATACCCACGGGCCATGGGCACCATGATGATCCAGAAGGGACGCCCCTCCAACAGGGTGTAGAAGGCCATCACTCGCCAAGTCAACTTGGCCACGCACTCGCCACCATCCACCACTAAGTACCTTAGTGGAAGCGAGTCATGCATCACCTTCGACAAGCGCGACCACCCACCTCAGATACCCCGTCCAGGTCATTGCCTCCTCATACTCGAGGCGCAAATTGGAGGCTTCGACATGAGCCACGTCTTCATGGATGGTGGAAGCGGCATCAACCTCATATTCGTGAGTACCTTGCGAGCAATGAGAATCCCTTTAACCTTCCTGGAGGCATCGGACACAATGTTCCACGGCATTGTCCTAGGGAAAGGCGTATATCCCCTGGGCAAAATCAACCTCGACGTCATCTTCGGTACCCCGAAGAACTTCCGGCGTGAGCGCATCGACTTTGAGGTCGTCGGCTGGCCCTCACAGTACCACTGCATCCTCGGGCGCGTCGCATTCACTAGGTTCATGGCAGTGCCCTACTATGCCTACCTGCAGATGAAAATGCAAGGTCCCAATGGCGTCATCACAATCAATGGGAGCTTTGAGCGATCTGACAGTTGCGACAGGGAATTCAACAGAATCTCCCAGTCCTTCGGCATGCAGGAGGAACTCGCGAGATTAAAAGAGACGACAAACAATAGTATGCCTCCCCTAAGCAGGCCAAGCTCACCTGATCTCTCCATCGACTCATCTGTGCACACAAAGAAAGTGCAGGTCCATCCATCGGATCCCGCCAAGATGAACCTCATCGCCAACAACTTGAGTCCCGCATAGGAACTCGCGCTCGTCGAATTCCTCCGTGAGCACTGGGAAATTTTTGCCTGGTGTCCAGCGGACATGCCAGGAGTTCCTAGGGAATTTGCCGAGCACGCACTCAACGTCAACCCCAACGCAAGGCCAGTCAAGCAAACAATTAGGCGATTGTCTGAGCCACGAGAGCATGCAGTTGGAATGGATATCAACAGACTCCTTGAGGCCAAGTTCATACGCGAGATCAAGGAAAGCACTTGGCTCGCCAACACGGTGCTGGTACCAAAAAAGGACACGGATATCCTATGGATGTGCGTGGACTTCACTTCTCTTAACAAGCACTGCCCAAATGATCACTTCCCGCTGCCACGGATCGACGAGATCATCGACTCCACCGCGGGATGCGAGCGCCTCTGCTTCCTCGACGCCTACTCAGGCTATAATCAAATTCGAATGAAGGAGGAAGATCAAGAGAAACAGCGTTTACAACGCCCTTTGGTGTGTTCTGCTACAACACAATGCCCTTCGGGCTAAAAAACGCGGGAGCCACCTACCAGCGGTGCATGCAGGCTTGCCTCAAGGAACAACTGGGTCGCAACATCCAAGTCTATGTCGAGGACATAGTAATCAAGGCCAAGGAGGAAGCCTCTCTAATCGACAATTTGCGTGAAACCTTCTCCAACCTCGACCACTACCGGATCAAGCTCAATCCAGACAAATGCGCCTTCGGTGTACCATCTGGGCAGCTACTCGGATATCTCATCTCTGCGAGGGGAATCGAGGCGAACCCGAAGAAGATAAGAGGCGTCCGGCAACTGGCCAGACGAATCGCGGCCCTCAGTCGATTTATCAGTCGGATGGGTGAAAAGGCACTGCCCTTCTACCAGCTCCTCCGCAAAGCTGAAAAATTCAAGTGGACCAACGAAGCGCAAGAAGCATTCGAAGATCTCAAGCGCCTGCTATCCACTTCGTCAGTGCTGGTGACTCCACGAGAAAGGGAACCACTGTTGCTGTACATCTCCGCCACCAACTAGGTGGTCAGCACAGTGCTCGTCGTCGAGCAAGCTGAGGAAAACAAGGTCCACGGCGTACAACGCCGAGTATACTACCTCAGCGAGGTCCTCACGCCAACAAAACAGCGGTACCCGCACTACCAGAAGCTGGCGTACGGCATCTTTATGACCGCCCGGCGACTGCGCCACTACTTCTAGGAACACCTAATCGTGGTAGTCAATGATGCTCCGTTGGGACATATCCTCAATAACCCCGACGCCACGGGGCGAGTCGCGCTTTGGGGAATAGAGTTTTCTCCACGAGACATCACATACGAAAAGCGTGACGCAATCAAGTCGCAAGTTCTCTCGGACTTCCTCGTGCACTGGATGGAGAACCAGCTCCCGGACAAGCCAGATATGTCCTACCTCTGGACAGTGCACTTCGATGGGTCCAAGTGGAAAGACGGAGCAGGCGCAGGTGTCATACTGACATCACCTCAAGGGGACAAGCTGAAGTATATCCTGCGAATGCAGTTCACAGCCTCAAACAACGAGGCTGAATACGAGGCCCTATTGCACGGGATGAGGATGGCAAAAGCCTGCGGCGCTAAGAGGCTCATCATATACGGCGACTCCAAGTTGGTCTTCAACCAATCAATGCATGAGTGCGACGCACTGAACGCCAAGAGGTCGCGTACCGTGACCTCTACGATACACTCGAAGGAGACTTCGATGGTTGCAAGTTGCGACACGTAGGTCGCGAAAGCAATGAAGAGGCGGACGCACTCGCCAACATAGGCTCTACCTGCGCCCCCATACCACCCGGGGTATTTCTCGAGCGCATATGCGAACGCTCCATCAAGCCAAAGGCCGCAGAGAAGAAAACAAGCGCAGCAACGGACTCGGGGGCTACGCCACCCAATGAGCCAATGGCACTCAATGACTTGGAGCTGGACACAAGACTCGAGGGACCAATGAGCGTCATGATGATTGAACAATCCTGGACACAGCCGTACATCACGTACCTCCTCAGCAAGAGGCTCCCGGACGATCCAACAGATGCACGGCACATCACGTGGCGGTCCAAGGAATTCGTCGTTATCAACGGCGAATTGTATAAACGTAGCATCACAGGATTACTCCAACGATGCGTCTCCCTGGCCGATGGAAAAGCAGTTCTCCTTGACATCCATGAAGGGACCTGCGGGCACCACGCCGGCAGTCACGCCCTCGTTGCCAAAGCTCTACGAGCTGGATTTTACTGGCCCACGGCCATGCGCGACGCCAAGGACATAGTCCAAAAATGCAATGCTTGCCAGCAATTTGTGGACAAGCCACATGCACCAGGCGCAGAGCTACGGCCAATCCCATTGGCCTGGCCCTTCGCACAATGGGGGCTCGACATGGTCGGCAAACTTCCAAGGTCCTCACGAGGAGGTTACGTCTACCTCTTGGCCGCAGTCGACAAATTCACCAAGTGGATGGAGGCCATGCCAGTGACCAACAAATCAGGGCTCAGTGCAGTCAAGTTCTTCGAGTCCATCGTCTACCGCTTTGGAGTGCCACACAGCATCATCACCGACAACGGGACAAACTTCACATCCAAGGAGTTCCAAGAATTCTGTGAGAACCTGGGGATCAACATCAGCTACGCCTCAGTAGCGCATCCACAGACCAACGGTCAGGTGGAAAAAGCAAATGGGCTCGTCTACAACGGCATCAAGAAGCGTCTCCTCCGACCACTCAAACAAGCCGCGGGTTGCTGGCCGGATGAACTACAATCCGTACTCTGGAGCCTACATACAACTCCAAACAGTGCCACGGGCTACGCGCCATTCTTTATGTGCACGGAGCAGAGGCAGTGCTACCCGCCGAAGTACGGTACAAGGCGCCACACGTGGTCGCCTACAACGAACAGGAGTCATCCCTCACACTCAAAAACTCCGTCGACCTCCTTGACGAAGCAAGAGAAATCGCCAAAGAAAGATCCACGATCTACCAGCAGAACCTGCGCAACTACCACAGTAGGAGGCTTCGCCCCATATCCTTCGTCGAAGGTGACCTGGTCCTACGACTGAAGCAGCAGGGGCATCTCAACCTCGAGTTCCCCTGGGAAGGAGCGTACGTGATTACAGACGTAATCCCAGGTGGCACCTATCGCCTTCAAGATTTAGAGACAGGAGTGACATACTCCAACCCCTAGAACGTCGCACAGCTGCGACGCATCTACCCTTAGTCGTTTTTACTTTTACATTGCAAATAAGGCTACTTAGCCACACATTGTACCTCGCACTGTTCTTCGAATAAATAAAGCGAAGTGCCCCAAAACTCTGAGTTCTCCTTTACTTTCCCAATCTATATACTCGGGGGCTGCGCCACCCTATGCACATCTGTTCTTCGAACCAAAACGCGATATCCTGAGTAGCTGGTACATCAATCAAAACCCTTAACACAACATCAACCCAGCTGCAACGCACCTGACAGGTTGACAAGGGACTGAGATACAAACATGACCAGGCTAACGAAAAAGACTCGCATAGTGCCACGCATTTCATAATAACAAAGCTCTTTATACGCATTCGACAAATAAATTATCTACAACATTTATACGAACTTTACAACACAAGTAAACTTCCGTGCAGCATACAAACTAAGGCTACTATTGCAGAAGAAGAACATTGGTTTGTTCCTCAAAGAAGTCAACGATCTCTTCTGCTGGGCGGTCCACCACTTGATAGTGTGGCACCATATTCCAAGCAGAACCTGCTGGTGGCGCAGGCAAGCCAGACGCAATTTCCGCAACATCCACGTCAGGCCTGTGCAGTCGCAACATTGACAAAGCAGCCTTAGCACCGGCCACCAACTGTTGCCTAACGCATTCGAGAACCGCGGACAGATCTTCAAACTTGGCTAAGAGGGCCAGCAAGCTTGATGGAGTATCATCCAGCAGGAACATCACCTGATAAATGTTCTTCAAGCATGACTGCGACTTCTTCAGAAAGAACAGCACTCGCGATGCACGATCCTGCAGGGTCGCCTGCGCAGTCGCACGATCAGGATCTACCTAGAAGTATCCACTCTCTTGAAGTTGCTCCTGGGTAAGATCATGCAGGCGAATGGCAATTCTATCCTTCTCCTCCTGCGGATGACGCGCGTTAACAACTACACGAAGCAGCAACAGCAGCATGAGTACAACGTTCCACTGCGTGTGACTACAAGGAAAAGATGAGAACAAGCAAACTAACACTTGAATTGGTCGCCTAGCTGCGTCACCTCGCCAAGCAGATATCGCTCTCGGGCGGCGGCTTTTTCCACCTTCGACTTCCACACGTCCACATTACCGTGGAGCACGGGCAACTCACGCTCCAGCTGCTTCATGTGGTCACGCAGTCACGAAAGCAAGGACAGCTCATCTACCCTGAGCACGGCGGTGCCACGGTGTCATCAAGAGTTGGCGAGTCCTGGGTTCCCCTCATAGGACCACTCGATGTACCCTACCACAAGTCAAGATAGAAGGAAATAAGACGACCAAATCAACACAAAGACAAAAGGGTCAGATGCATTCAAGACCAGCATAAGTATCAGCAGATACACTCGCCAGCAGGCATGTTCTTCAACAAAAGGACATAAACTAATTAACTATTACAAAGCTAACTAAGGAGCAGCTGGCTTCTTCGACTTCGACGGCTTCGGGGGCTTCATCAAGTCCATGGCAGTGTCAGACACCACTGACTTTCTGCTGGCCCCTGACGCCGAAGCTTTCGTCGCCTTCTTGGCACGTTGGAGCTCCTCGGAGTACTTGGCAACATTATTTATCAGATGATCCTCGTATTTGCCAAAGGCAGCCGCGAAGGGAGCGAAGCTGCTGACCATCGGTGTTAACAGACATCGCCTTCGACACCGCGGCAGGATCAACCTCGACTCCGTGGGCCTGCACCATGGCAAGCGACATGGACGTGCCAGCCACGCGGAGTGAGTTCTTGTAGCTGGAGGGTACACCTCCGGCGAGTGACTTCACCAGCTCGTCTATATTATCGATTAGCTCCGCCTTGGGCATCAACTCCTCCCGGAGGCGACTGAGGGCGCCCTTGGCCTTGGAAAGTGTATCCTGGACGGCGGCGCTACGGTCCTCGACTACCGACAGCGCACCCGCCAGAGCGTCATCATGACGAAGGGCCTGCGGGTCGAAGCTCAAATCGCCAGCATCTGTACATAAACCCACACATGGACAAAAAACATCAGTGCCACCAGCAAAAACATTAGAAGTAGAGAAGGATAACAATATCCACAAGCAAAAGTACTTGAGAGAGCCTTGGCGATTCAGAATAGTTGTTCGTCGAACAACTTTTCCCTTGCCGCAAAGGAGGCACGCAGATCCTCTTCATGCTTCCGCGCCTCGTCACGCGCTGCGATTGCCTCGTCGCGACCCTTCACAGCCGCGGCAAGTGTCTTCTCCAAGGTGGCGGCGTTACGCAATAAGGCATTTTGTTTAGCTACATGACACGCAAAAGGTGATTAGCAGTCGACTATATCAAAAGGAGAAGACGAAGAAGAATAAGTGTAGAACACTCACTTTCAACCACGCGGTGACGCGTCTCTAGCATCGCATGCTGGCGGCCCATCGCCATCACTTGTTCTGCCAAGTGCGCAGCTTCCTTCACAAGGAGCTGTCGCACAAACAAGGAATCAGTAAGAGGCAACAGATAATGTCAACTACAAAACTAAAAAAGAACAAAAGCTATACTTACATGGTCCTCCAGTGACTCCGAAGATGTCTGTTGTACCGTCATCCGGGCAACCATTCGATGCTCTCCTCCACGAGGAGAACTGGAAGAGTTCTGCCCGGAGTGGGCCGCCAATGGAGGGGAAGGAGCGCGCTCGACCTCTTTCTTGGCCCTTGAGGTTGCGACTCCTGATTCCTTCAAAAATTGGACGTCGCTAGAAGATGACGACGCCTCTTGACTACAAGACAAAACCTACATTGAGAAAGGGCAAACTCTGGGACAAGCCAACAAAGGCACAACAGAAAACTTACCAGTCAAACTTGTCAAAATCAAATGTGGCCTCCACTGACTACGACGAAGACTCCTTAGGCAATCGTATCTTCTTGCGAGAAGACGATGCCACAGCCCTCATAGGAACGGCAGGAATTGGCGACTCCACACCAATGTTCGTACCTTCCGGAGTCGAACGAGACGACGCGTCGGAGTCCTTACTACGCGAACGCTTGCGAGTGTTCGGACTATCGGACTCAGGGGCTTCCTCGTCCACATCAGAAGGGACAGTCGACTCAGACTCATCCTCTTCCAAGGATTCGCGAGGAATAATCCCCTCAGGGAGAGGGGGCATACAAGGCGACACCGCCCAATCCTGTGTATAGACAAAGAAATTCAGCAAAAAAGCAAGTAAGCAACAGAAAAGCAATCGACAAAATAAGCTACTGCGTAGCACAACTATACCTCTGGAGGAGGATTCGAAGCATCAAAGGGAGGAACAACTGGCTCACTGGGAAGCACATCCTTGACGGTGTACTTCATGACCAGTCGAACCCTCTTGTCCACCTCACTCGCGGACATGCCATCGGCAGACACGCAAGTGGCATCATCAGCGCCAGCCCATTGAAACATGGGGTGGACTCTGGCTTGCAGAGGCTGGACGCGACGGCGCAGCCAAGTGCGGATGAGAGCGCAGCTTCCCTCCTCTTTGCCTATGCGACTCTCGAGGTCGCAGACGCGTTGATATAGCACGTCTATCTCCGCGAGCTCGCCAGGCATGACTACGTTCTTCCAGGAGTGCATCCTCCTGCACGGCGTCGCGGGATCGAAGGGCGCGAGTCCAAAGTGCTCACCATTGGCCTTCTGATCGCGGATGTAGAACCATTTGTCCCTCCACCCTTGGACGGATGCCGTGAGCTTGATGTCGAAGTAGGTGGCGGATGGGTCGACGTGGATTCTGCAACCACCTACATCGTAAACTAAAGAGCCAGATGTAGACTGGCGCTTCAATTTGAAGATGCGCTTGAAAAGGCCTAAGTGTGGCTCGATTCCGAGCCAGCACTCGCTGAGTGTGATGAAGCAAGAGATGTGGAGGATCGAATTTGGGGACAGCTGATGGAGCTGGAGCCCGTAGAAACAAAGAAGACCCCTAAAAAAGGGGTGAAGAGGCAAGGAGAAACCGCGAATGATGAATGCTAGAAACATCACTCGAATACCAGCGGGAGGAGCAGGAATGGTCTCACCGCTGGGGACGCGCGCATCGGCGACTTTGGCGTACAGCACTCCATCTTGGCAAATAAGACGGAGATTAGACGCCTTCATGATGGAAGGGCGCCGCGCACCATTTGTGACGCGGGTGCCCGCGACCTTCTTCTTCCCGCCGGTGGCGGTGCTGGTGCTTGCAGCAGCGGAGCCGCCGTTCTTCTTCGCCGCGGCAACAGTGGCTGCGGAATCAGCAGCAGTGCCTCCCTTCTTCTTCCCCATTGCACGACGGTGATGCGAGCCAAGAAAGTAGCTCGGAAACGAGCGGAGCTGGTCCAGCGTCGTGGAGGAAACGGGCGTAGAGAAAAGCAGAGGAGCAGCAGCAATGGTGATGGCAGCAAGGATGAATGAGAATAGATGGGAAAAATTACCGTCGCAGCGCCGCTACTTAACTCCTGGAAGAGGCGATCCAAAGGCTTAGAAAAACCCTATTGGACGCGTGGCACACATCGTGTTGGACACGTGGAGAAGGGGAAGCGCGAACCGTCCCTCCACTACTCCCATTACCCACGAAAATCGAGGAGGCGCAGTTAAAATAAAGATTACGCACGCCCAGTCAAATCAAAGTCAGAAAGTGGGACCCACTGCTCGTCACGTCCCGTCAAACTCGCTCACGCTGGCAACTGAGGTCATCCAAGCGTTAGCACTGACGTCATCAAAGCTACGCAGCGGACAACTTCGACTACTTTAGTCCTTGCTAGAGTCTTCGACTCCACCAAGCACTCGGGGGCTACTCCCATAGGGAGCACTGGCCGTGCACCCTATGATTTTTTTTTCTTTTTGCAGGAACATGGACAATCAGAAGCAAACCCAAACAATTCGAAATACGATTCGACTATGGACATGGGTTACTCCCATAGGGAGAGCTGGAAAAATTCGACTGAAACAAGCAAGCAAAAGACGACGACAGTCCTAAAAGTTCTTTAGTCCCTGCCTGAGTCTTCGACTCAACCAGGCACTCGGGGGCTACTCCCATAGGGAGCACTGGTCGCTCACCCTATGATTATTTATACAGAAAATTGTGTGTTGATAACATCCACACTCGAAGCTCATGGCGACACCGCCTCATAATTTCTCCTACAAAGAGACCGCGTCTCCTGGGTCACCCGAATCGTCTCCGCGATGATAAAATTCGGATGCCGCACTTACAGCGTGAAGGTAAGACCTGAATAAGGCCTGGTAACGCATTTAGTTGCGCACTACCAGAAATGTATCCGTGCCTACAGGTACGATGAACATGCCTTGACGGACGCGTCGAGTGCTCACACCCATATCACTGGAATTCGACTCCTGTAAGACCTCCGCGGCCTGAGTTGAATTATACCAGCACTTTTCCGAATTCGAGTCCGGGGACTCGAGATCGAGTAGATTACGTTGTTTCACCCTAAGGTGGTTAACTGATACCGATACTTCGGTTATATCAGGCACGTATATCAACAATCCCTATGACACAAATAAAAGCAGTCGAAATGCACTCGTTCAGGCACTCGAAGTCTTCAAAAAGTCCCCAGTCGAATCTGCGATTCCACTGGACACTCGGGGGCTACTGACATGGGTATACCCTATAGGTACTCGAGCTTGGCATATACGGTCCAAATACGTACAGGCCCACGGTGTCTCCAAGGCCCAAACAAAGGACTCAAGTAACTTACAGACTCTCGATTGCTTGAAGAACAAGAAGAAGTTAAAAATAGAAAGTTTGAAGGGGAACAACCCTAACTTGTAACCGACTCGACCTGCTACCCGAGACCTAACCTATCTATATAAAGGCTAGGAGGGGGCGACGAGGAGGACACACGCAACCCTAGTTTCCACAACCCACGCCAGATTGCATCTGTGCATCATTGTAACTTTCGATTCCTTCGATAATTCCACGAGCAGACAAGCATGAGTAGGGACCTCTGCGAGGCCTGAACCTGGGTAAATCTTTGTCCCCTGTGTGCTTGTTTGCTAGCCGATAGATGTCTCCAGCACTCCCTCCTTCTCCAAAACCCAAGTCCATAACAATGGGCATTCATGAGTTAAACCCTCGTCCGTTGGTGATTTGAGAAGTGATGATTTAGGTTAAAACTTGGTTTATATGCATTTATTATGGTGGAAGGTCACATAATAAGACTCCCTGGGTAGATGCCACTATGTTTTGCTCTTTTTGAATTTGTTGTGCATAAAATGACTCAATTAGCTAGCGAAAACCTATTCGTTGACTCTCTGTTGACCAGCCACTAGAGGGTAAAACTGAGTATATTGCACACGACAGTGTTAGTACTGGAGGGAAAAACTGAGTACAACCAAACTGTCAGTGTTACACTCGAGGGTAAAAATGAGCACAACTAAGTCGCCAGGGTTAGACACGAGGGAAAAAACGTGCCTAATGGTACGCGTGTGCGGTGCACGGGGAGGTAGCAGACACGTGTGGCCAGTAGCGTACGCGGTTATGCGGTGCATGGTGGTGCAACAAAATGTCGCTTCCCTTCTCCTTTAATAGAGGCCTCCTCACTCGCACTCATCACTCACTCGATCACTCAACCATCTCCACTGTCCGATCACCTTCTGAAAACCCCCAAGAAAACCCCAACCATGCGGGTGATGGACAAGAATGGTGCGGTGGCCATCAGCGCCTCAAAGGCCGCCGACGAGGAGGCCCCCGTCCCCGTACAGGCCCCCGTCCAGGCATCGAAGGTAGTCGTTGTCCCCATCCTCGCATCTTCCATAGCCACCGGCGAGGAGGCCCTCGCTGGTCTTGGGAAGATCCCGCTCGGTTGGGATCCCTACGAGGAGGTTGATTACATAAGGCTGGAGAACCCCTACGACACCAGGGTTTTTTCCCCTTCCCTTGTTCTTCCCTCGTTCCCATCGTTGGATGCTAGATCGTATGTTATTAGGGCTCGGCTGTTCGTATTTTTACAGTAGGTAATCCTCTTGTGTTATATCTCGTATTTCAATGAATCCCCCTGTTCGTATTTGAACCCCCTATTTGTAGTTGGAATCAGTATTCAATTTGGTTTGAGATTTGGTGAATAATCAAGAGATCTCAATCGGTTAATTTATGCAAATAATTAATTCTGATAATCAAAGTATCTCAATCATGTCCTTATTGCATTCTACTGTTTTTCCAACAGGAGGATAGCAATGACGTCCGCAGAGATGACGAGTCCAAGGACACCTAGACTCGTCATGTGTTGAGGAGGCTGCAGTCCGGCTAGTACAACAACTTCTTTGTCGGTGACATGTACAGGTGCCCCTTATGCCCCACTAGGAGGCTCCGGGCCATGGACTTCAACTACCTCGTAAATCGTGCCGAGGACATGAGGACCTGCGACGAGTCTGTAAACGTCCATGGCTTCATAGCCAAGCACCAGACGCTCGTTATTCACCTCTGCAACCTCCAGAAGGTGGCTATCGAGGAGGGTCGGATGCCCCAGATCAAGCCCAAGGCTCCCAAGGTCAAGGGACTAGGCACCAAGAAGTGGAGGAGGTGCCAGAGGGAGGAGGCAGAGGCCCTCCTAGCAGAGGCCATGATGGGCCAATGATCTGCTGCTGCTGTAAATTAGCTTCCTTTGTCTTGTCTATGTTGAACTTGTCTGCTGCTACTACTGAGCAGCCTAATTGTTGAACCTCGTTAAGTACCGTACTATATAACCTATATTAGCTGCTTTATCTACATCTGCTCTGTTTACTGAATTTATTTATGGTGCTGGTTAGATTTGCTGCTCTGGATTTGCTACCAAATTGAGGGAAAACAAGGGCACAAAGAAAAATGAATGAAGAGAGAAGCTGCTCCAGATTCGCTACCTTTTTTGGCAAAAAACAAAACTATTAGCGAGGGAGGGGACAAGGCACTCTTAAAAAGGCCAATCATAAAAATAACAAAAAAAGAAAACTTCCAATTTAGGCGACAAGGCGTACGTAACCACCAAACGCGCCCATATGGTCCCACACCACGTCCCCCATAATCAGTGAGAGATGGATGGCTAGACTGTTGTGTATCCTGGCCCCACCTATCAGCATGTAACGGTCGAGGCGACGTAACATAATGCTCAACGCACGACCTGCCCCAGCGCGGTCCCACTGGTCAGCATGTAATGGTTAAGCCTTTGACCTGACGGCATCCCCCCGTCTGAGCACATGTGAGGGTTTCGGAATGGAGGGAGGGAAAAGTGAGGAAAAACTAAGCGGCTGGGGAAAACTGAGTACAGCTAACAAAACAAGGGCATGCAAATTGAAATTCCTTTTATTTTTAGTTGAAATACTAAATTAATTATTATAAAACAATTGCTAAATTTATTTTACATGTTAAAAGGATACAAAGGTGTCCTCAAACTGAATAGTATTAGAAAGCATATGGAGCACACCACAAAATATAAAATCATTAACTTTTAAGTCTAACTTTCTTCCTATGCATTTGCATTTTGTATATGAATAAATTGCAAAAACTTTGAGACATATAATGCATATAATAATAAGTATCTTGCATTTTAAACAAATTAGAAACATAAAAAGGGCTCTTATATCTTTCTCGTTCATAATATTTGCAAGCATAAAAAATAAACCCAACAACATAGTTTTGAAAAAGAATGGCCACTTAAAGACAAGTCATCTAATGATGATAATGGATCATGTAACTCAATTATATCACTTTCATCCAACAATATATTAGATACAATTTTTCCACAAAGAGGACTATCAAGCAATAAAGAATCATCATCATTTGCAATTATGTAAGAAGGGTTGTTCATGGAATTTCTGTGTTACCACTGTTAGGAGTAGGAGATGGGTAGCTACTCCATTCTTCCTCCACTTGTTCTTCCTTTTCCTCTTATTGGGGTTGCACGGGCATCCCTAAGCTTATGATTTTATCATCCTCTTCCTACAAAACATTAGTGCTCTCTTGGGAAGCAATTCCCCTCTTATTAAAGTCAAGAACATACATTTCTATGAAGTTGGTTATGCAATAATCAATGATAAGAGTGATCACAGATTTAAATTTACTATCTATAGTGCTAGTTTCATGTTCATCAATGAAGGTTTCTAATTCATAAGCTTCCATAAAAGTAACAAATTCCTCTACATATTCCGTCCCTAAATGAGCATAATCACCTCTATGGTAAGATGCTATAACATATTCTTCATGAAACATACATTGAAACTCAAAGTGTATACAACAATGTTTAGAGAAACAAGTTTGATCATAATGTTCAAGCAACTTACTAGCAATAGAATTTAGTTGTTTCAAGAAGTATTCTAGTATTATCCCTTCTCTCGATTTTCTATGTTTCTTAGCAATCTTATCAACATTCAAGTACATAAAAAAAGTTTCATTTATATCTATACTTGTGCTTATAAAAGGAGTATTTTTTGATAGTTTCCATTTTTTTGAGTTTTAGTTTTATATGTTACTCCCTGTGTTCCAAAACATAAGATGTTTTAGCTTTTGTGAAGCGAATGTATCTAGATGCCTTTTATACATTCGCTTCACAAAAACTAAAACATCTTAAATTTTTAAATGTAGGGAGTAGTTTCTAAAAAATAAACTAGCAATGCAAACAATAATAGAAGCCTAGCACAATGCTCCTCGGCAACAGCGCCAAAAAAGTGCTTGATAATCCCCAAGGGCATGGAACCACTATAATACAATTTGATAACTATTTGAGTCAAACCCACGAGGAGTTGAAGGTAAACTATCTATTCTCTAAATCCCTATAACCAACTTATATGGCCTCCTATGCAAAGAAATGAACGAGAAGTGTAAGGTACTTTTTACTTCTAACTAGAAACGATAAAGTGTTGAAAGTAATAACAGGAAGTAAACTATTGCAAATAAAAGTAACAACAAGAAAACTGGAAGCAAGTAACTCAAAGGAGAAAGTGTTTAGGCAAATTGTTATTTCATTCATTTGGTTGTCACAATTAGTGAAGCACATGTATAGTATTTTTATTGTTTGTTCTAGAGAGGAGCCATAAAGAGGTGCAGCCATGTTACTGAGCAAATACACAACTAATGATTTCTCTCAAGGCCATTTTCATGAGCGAACAAAGCATTCATGAATACATAAAGTTCAACCACAACATAAAGTTCTAAGGTCCCCATAACTTATCCTTCGTTAGTTAACCATGAATTAACATAGCATGCATACTTAAGATTTGGGACATAGTTTCTGTCAATCTTCGGTCGTCCCTCCTCCTATCAACATGCAATGGTGACAACCTTATGCATCCCCCAACATATGTGTGCCCTTATATATTAGTAACTAAGACCAACAAAGAAGAAAACATATACTTGTATGCAACCAATCAATGAACTATTTCACAATTGCCATAAACATATCACTACTCAAAAATAGTTATAGAGATACAACAGATCATGGGAAAACACTAAATTGCATCAAACATCATGTTTTCCAAGATATTACAGCAGAGGGATGGATAGGATATCGTTGTAGATATTCATGATGATCACGTCGGAGGGGGGTGTAGGCAACCAGAGGCGATTCTAGCAATTGTCTCCCCCTCTGATCTCCGTTGCCGATAGCCTATAGACTCCCTGTTTTGTGGTTTTTGATCTTTGCCTCTAATAGCTATGAGATTCGACACATTTTTGATGGCTTTTATTGATGGTTTTCTCCCGGATTTGATTGTTTTCTGCTTTACCTAACGCTAATACTTCGGTAGCGAAGAAAACTTGGATTTTAATGTGTGTTTCAGGTTCTGGACATCAACAGAAGGATTTAACTAGAGAAATAAAATATTCTGGAGAAAACAAGCAAGTCCCAATTTGGAAGCATGCGAGGGGAGATCACATATGGTTTAACGACCAACTATACGGTGGGAATGACCGTATAGTTCCCACCATATAGTTGTTGCTGCCTCTGTCTTGTCAAAAGGGAGAACTTCCGTGAAGGGACGAGGAATGAAAACACAACGCAGCGGCCACCACACCATGCAGAAGGGAGAAAGAAGGGATCTGGAGAAGAAGGAGAAGACATTCTCCATCTCGCTCCACGATCTTTGACCTCCTAGCCAGTACACCTCCATAGCCACTACTTGTACTTGAGAGAGAGAGGGATCTCCACCTTGCAAGACTAGGATTTGAGATTGTTTCTTCCCATCTTGAATTGTGTTGGATATTTTTCTATTCTTATTGTGGATCTCCACGGTAATACCAAGATGAATTCCCTTTATTTGATTATATTGATGATCCGTTCTTCTCTCATGTGTGAGTAATTCCCTTGGGCATGGGAGATGTAGGGGATTGGTGAGATGTGATGTGCCTTCATATATTTTCCATTACTATTGTGATTGATTCTAATTACTATATTATGTGTGCTTGACTATCTATGGGATGCTTAATGCTTGTTGTCCAATTAAGGGCCCAGACAAGATGATACCTTGTTCTACGCAGATAAGATCTTGCTCGCTAGTGGACCAGCAACCCCTGGGTAACACAAGGATATCAATGGAAAGCTAGTTGGCTCGAGGATAACGAGTAACCACTATGCTTATTGCATTAGTCCAATCCAAGGAGCTTAATCGCTAAGCGACCTGAAGGGTCTTAATCGTCTAGTGTCTGACCATGGTTTTGGTAGCAGGCTAGTAGGATTATTGAAGTTGGGATGACATCTACCAAGAGAAGTTCCGGCTAATTATGGGTTGCTCACCTACACATATATCTATAAGATTATAATTTTTACATTCATATTCGTCCACCTGGCACATCCACTATCACCATGAACTGAATTTCCCCGGGCCTTCTTTCACCATCTGCAGAAACCAACAACCAAACAAAGTCATTCTTTACTTTTATGCATTTTATTTCTAAAGTTTAAATTTCAGTTTTATTTAAATCTATCGCATTTAATCAAAACCCATTCTTATTTCAATGCTTGTAGTCAATTCACTCGAAGAATTGTGGAAACTTCGGGTGTGATAGCGACTTCACCAATAAACACTTACCTTTGGGCTCCCTGTGGGATCGATATCTGAACTTCGAAACTAGCTAAAAATGATCTGTGCACTTGCAGACATCAAACTATTTTCTGACGCTGTCGCCGAGGAGCTAAGTGCTAAGTGTTTGTCTTTTGACATTTCAGGTGTTGCTAAAACGAAATGTTCTCCTTAGGAGACAAAGAGTCTACATGTTCTGGTAGGACCTACCTGCCGGATTATATTGAGCGCGTGCCTGCTCAGAGGCACGAAGAAATTATTGAAAAACTTTTAAGATCAAATAAAGTTGAAAGTTGAAAACCTGATTGATATTATGGAAATCATGTCTATTTATAGGACAACTCCTTTGTAACCTGAGAAAACTCTCAGGGAATACAGTGCTCTAAGTTCTGAATTTCTTAAACAACCAATAGAGTTCCCTAATCCTAGAGTTAGAGAAAATCGATTTGATGGTAGAATTATTATAATTTTGCAGGAAAAAGCTTTCACTGGAAGGGAAGATGAAGATCCAGGAAGGAATATAAGAGAGTTTGACGATGTGATAACATCGCTTGGACCAAAAGGTTTCCCAAGAGACTTCTCTCATCTTACATTATTTCGATGATCTCTTAAAGGTAAAGCTCTAGACTGGTTATATTCTCTCCCTCGCCATTACATTAAATGTTGGGAAAACTGCATTACTAAATTCATAAACAGGTTTCTTCCTTTTAAAAAGGTAATTGAACTAAGAAAGAACATAGGCAACTTAGTCAGAAAATGGGAAAAAACTACCCACAAGCATGGGAAAGATTATTTGGGATGATCAATAGTATTCATAATCATGGCTATTCTGAACTAACAATTTGCCATTTATTTTACCATGGTCTCAATACTCAATGTAGACAATTGCTTGACTTCTTAGTAGGAGGATCAATAAATACCTTAACTATTACAGAATGTTTGGAATTAATGTCTACTAGGGCTAAGAATGATTCTCTATATAATCCTGATTTTGGCATTAAGCCGGAAAAAGGGATGCTTCGAATAACTCATGATCTTATGCCTGAGGTACGTAAAACTATGAAAGAAAAAGGTATACCTTCTGAAATTGCTAAAGAAAACAAAGAGGATTTGTTACAAGTCTTAACTGAAGAAGATGAAACTATAAAAGTTTTTCAAGAATTAAAACATCGACAACTAAAATCTCATAATAACTTGCATAAGCATTTCCAAAAACACAAAAAGATTTAGGCAAAACTCACTAAAAATTATGATGAGGTTGGCCAAGAAATAAAACTATTTCATAAGTATCTTAGTATGATTGAAACCCAGTGCAAACAAATAGCATCTGGTTATAAAAAAATTCTTCGTGCTGACAAATATATTTCTGTTTCTACTAATGTTGTCACAAGAAGGGGAGCAGTTGTTACAGGCCCCTTAGGACCACCGAAATACGAAGCTGAACAGGAGCGTAAGGAAAAAAGCCTTTCTTGAAGAAAGGCAAGAATATGATACGTTGGTGGATCCTCCAGATGAAACTGGAACGCAGGAGCAAACCCAGGAGGATCACAATGATGCACATGAATATCACTACGACTATGATGTAGAAACAGTTGATCAAAGAGAAGGTAAAGAAACAAGTAAGTAAGATGAAGTTGTTTTAGTAGAGAAGAATAAAAGAAATAAGCAACAACAAAAGAAAGCAACAAAAGAGCCTGACCCCTCGAAAAAAGTAAAATACAAGAGTAATTCAGGTGAGAAAAAACTTCCTTATCCAGATCGAAAAAAGAAAGCACCGGATGAGGTAATTTATAATTCTTTTACAAAGGCACTTAGGGAGCTTCGTCTGGAAATTCCATTTGCGGATGCAATCAAAGTCCCTACTTATGGTAAATTTCTTCATGATATTCTTGGTAGAAAGAAAGAAATAACCGAAACTATTGCTATGGTAACTAGCTACCCTACTAACGGGAAGCTATTATCTAAGTCTAGAGATCTCGGAATACCAACTATATCATGCTCGATAGGTAAAATAGATATTCATAATGCCTTGTGTGATCTAGGAGCAGGAGTTAGTGTAATGCCATACTCCATTTATAAAAGATTGGGATTAGGGGAGTATTCTCCTACTACTATCACTTTATAGATGGCTGACAAGTCCACTAAACAACCTGTTGGTATGATTGAGGATGCCTTACTTAGGATAGCCGAGCATGTTATTCCCACTGATTTTATCATTCTTGAAATGCCAGAAGATGAAAGATTATCTATAATACTTGGAAGACCCTTCCTCAATACTACAGGAGTGTCAGTAGATTGTGCGGAAGGGAAGATAATCTTCAATGTTTATGATGCTGAAATTATCCAGTATTTTCCAAAGAAGCTAGAAGTAGGGGAAAGATATGTTCCGCTGGCAAAACGAGTTCATGTGATAAGTTCTATTGATAAGGGGCAACCAAAGGTAAGTATTCGAGAAGAGAGAAAAGGTTGAGTTATTCAACCACTCTAACTAAAAGCTTAATGGGAGCCAACCCATTTTAGTCAATTTAGTAGATTAGAGAATAAAAAGTTTATCGTTGTCAACACCCGTATTTTTAATCCCAGATGCCCGTTATGCCATACCTCGCAATCCTAGGATTACCATTTTTGCGAGATATAACAGATTGGATATCACAGTACATCATCCATTACAAACCATACATAAGGTCTTACACAAATAAGGATCTCATGATCCAGTCTTAATACAACAAGCAGCAGAAATGAAAGATAAGCGTAGCGGTGGGGTCCATCTTCAGGGGCACAGGTAATCCTGACGAAGGCAGATAATCCTAGTTATCATAGCCGTCTTGCTGGCCATCATCTTGATAGTCTCCTTCATAGTCTGGCCATGAGAATAGCCAGGGACAAAAGCCATCAGTACTCTATAAGTACTTGCAAACTACCACTAACAAGTAAATATAGTGCTAAGTTAAAGTGCTAACTCTATGTTTAACTATAAAGTTAAGTTTGAAACCTAAGCTGGGTTCAGAAGCAAAGAAAGATAAAATAAAGTTCTAGAATCACCTAAGTTGGGAATCTAATATCATAAACACAACCTGTTGTGGTCAAGTCAAGATTCATCATTCATTTCAAGTTATTTGGAAAACATCTGACAACGAAACAGTATGGCCATTCCAACTGTGCATAACCGCGGACGTGGCTAGTCGAATAGTTTGACACTCTGTAGAGGTGGTACACTTTCACCACAAGATTCGATACATCTGTCAGGGATAACCCTGAATCATCATACTTAGTATGTAGATAATCAAACATAACTTTCCCTTTACACACCCTAGTATAAGCACCTCTCCTATGAGCATGGCCTCCCAACGATGACCATCAGTCATCTTGGGCACTACATAGGTGGACATCATGAGAGGTAGCCTCAGCTCAAACCTCTCCCGTGAGGGAACTAATACTAATGCATATAAATTTCCAGGTAAGCCTTACCCAATTCAGGTAGTGTGGTTGTACAGTAAATTTGGAATGGTATCGCATCCGAATCCAACCATCGGTTTTATAAAAGGTTTAAGGTTCATGCCTCATCATTTCACCATCATAAACCATTTGTGTTTCTCAACACATGTCAAAACATCTCAATAGAATGACTCATCATTCCAAGGTTTTCATAATTCATTTTCACCAAGTGTTCCCATCTAAAGTGACTCAAGTTTTTGATCTACTCTAAACTACTAAGTTAAGAGTGTTCACTAAGGTGTAAAAGATGGGTTCAATCTCATGCCATAGAATGACATCTAAAGGGTTCTGAATAGGTCAAGTTTTATACTCTTTATGCTACCTTCAAAACAAGTAAAGAACTTTGTGTGTAAACTAAGGGAAGTAAAACTTGTAAATAAGACTTGGGGTAAGTAATAGTCAAAGTGGTATGACTCAAGAATGCCTATAGCATCTTGGATCAAGTTAACTAGCTTAATTCCAGTTTACTACAATAGCTTGCCTTGGTTGGCGCAGCGGTTGAAGTTTTCTTCTTGTTCTTGGTAGAGCTCCTCCTCCTCGTAGACTTGGTCGGTACTATCGTCTATAAATACATACGGAGTACACAATCACCAAACAATACTTAACTAGTCTAAATAGCATTGTCAGACACATATTTGATGATCTATTATCATCACAAGCATCCCAAGTTTAATTCACTAGTTTCATTCTTTTTAATTTAGAAAAGTAATTTCTACTCATTAAAAAATATTAACTAAGATTTAATATTCTCCATTTAAAATATGGGATCATATTTACACATGTCATCACCACATATCTTAACACATGGGAATGTGATTTAAATGCTGGACTACATTTAAATAGGTCTAGGTTTAATAAATAAATGATTTAAAGTGACTAGAAATGCCTATATAGCATTATTTTGGTACTAGTCCAAAGTCACTGCATGTAAACCTTAATATTATTACATATTTAGATAGCTATGATGAAATGTGATTTTTTAGAGTTGGAATCAACTCAAAACCTATCTTGGTTGATTTTATAAAAATGTTGCAAGGTGCAAATGCTTCTGTTTTGTTATTTTTATTAGGAGAGATCTATAACAGTAATTGAATTAAATCTAACGGGCTTGGAAAGATCATTTTAATACCTTTTTGGAAAAATTAGTTTCATGCAATTTGGATTTGTCAAACTCTCTGAATTGATTTTCAAACTTAGAGACAGAACTAAGTTAAACTAAAAAGGAAAAATCATAATTCAAACTAACTGGGTCGCGCGGGAAACGCTAACGGGCCGGCCCAGTGTCACTCTACGACGTTGGGCTCAAATGACAGGGGGGTCCACAAGTCAGTGGCTCATAACACGCGAAGCGGTACGGGGTGATGTGGGCCGTTAGATTAGAACTGGGATCTACGGCTGGGGATCGTCGTCGACGACGAACAGGTCGCCGGCGAGCTCGAACCCTAGCGGCTTGGTGGGGGTGCATAGGGGGCGTACCAGGACTCCAGCGATGATGGCGAGCCGGGAAAACGAACTGGTGGTTGACGGCGAGCTCAGGGATGGTCGAGGAAGTGAATCTAGGTACCACAGTATTCCTTCTTCATCTTCAGTGAATCTAGGTACCTTTCCTGTACCAATACGACATTTGATTCCGTTGATACTTTCATTCCCCTTCTGGGCTTCCTTGATTGGGCTAATCAAAGTGGGTTGAAGTTCAATGCTAGCTAAGAATCCTTTGCTAACTAATTCAGTCCTGAACTGCTCTAACTCTTCATACAAACTTGGTTGCTTCTCCTTGATCATGGTGTTAAGCCTACACGGCAATCGGCTAAGAGCATCCGCTACCACATTGGCTTTGTCGGGGTGATAGTGAATGTCAAGGTCATAATCCTTGATTAACTCTATCCATCTCCTTTGTCTCATATTCAGCTCCTTCTGAGTGAAGATATACTTCAAGCTCTTATGATCTGAGTAAATCTCACAGTGATTACCCATCAGATAATGACGCCATGTCTTCAATGCTAGAACCACAGCTGCTAGCTCAAGGTCATGGTCCGGATAGTTCTGCTCATGCTGCTTCAGTTGTCGAGATAGATACGCGATGAATTTGCCTTCTTGCATCAATACACATCCTAGACCAATCTTGGATGCATCACAATATACATCAAACGGCTTTTTGATGTCTGGCATGATCAAAATTGGGGCTGATATCAATCTCTTCTTCAGTTCCTGAAAACTGGCTTCACATTTGTCGGTCCATTCAAACTTCTTGTCCTTCTTTAACAATTGAGTCATGGGTTTGGCGATGCTCGAGAATCCTTCTACGAACTTGCGGTAGTATCCCTCTAATCCGAGAAATGCACGGACTTGGGTTTGAGTGGTTGGGGCTTCCCATTCTTTGACATCTTTGATCTTGGCGGGATCAACAGAGACTCCTCCAGCAACCAAAGGTAAGTATTCGAGAAGAGAGAAAAGGTTGAGTTATTCAACCACTCTAACTAAAAGCTTAATGGGAGCCAACCCATTTTCGTCAATTTAGTAGATTAGAGAATAAAAAGTTCATCGTTGTCAACACCCGGATTTTTAATCCCAGATACGACATTTTTAGAGAACTGGGATCTACGGCTGGGGATCGTCGTCGACGACGAACAGGTCGCCGGCGAGCTAGAACCCTAGCGGCTCGGTGGGGGTGCATAGGGGGTGTACCAGGGCTCCAGCAACGACAGCAAGGCGGGCAAACGAACTGGTGGTCGACGGCGAGCTCAGGGATGGTCCAAGCTACTGTGGGGGTGGTCGCAATCAGCGGCGCCCTTCTCCTCCAGAGGCGGCCTGCTCCGGTGCAATTCCGGCGAGCTGCTGCTCCCCTTGCTCCGGGTAGTGGTGTGGGACGGTCAGTGAGGTGAGGGGAGTGTAGTGGTGTGCTTCAAACTGCTGGGAGTGGCCTCCTTTTATGGGCTCGACGGCGAGACCAAGAGGGATGGGCAGGCGACGGTGGCGACATGGCTACGGGCGGCTAGAAGCATGGCTCAGGGTGGCGATCGACAGGCGGTCTCCTGGCGGTGCTCTAGGAAGTGAATGCGGGCTTAGGGGCGGTGGTATGCGGTCGGGACGCTCTGAGCGGCAGAGGCGGTGGTGTCCACGGCGAGCAGTGGCTGTGGTGCGTTGGGCGGCGAACGGGCGTGTCCGTCGTGTTCCCTGGGTCGTGGTGGAGCGGTAGGCGCGGGCTGCGGTCGAGCGGCGGCTTGCGCACGCGTGCCGGGTGCAGCGCTCTGGCTCGTGCTCGGCTTGGTGCGATGGCACTAGGCGCGTGCTCTCCTTGGTGGTCCACTGCTAGGCTTGGCCCGGGCAGGGGACAGAGGGTGGTGGTGAGGTGCTGGCTATCTCCTAGACATGGCGAGAGAGAGGGAGGTGGTCTGCTGGGGCGAGCGAATGGTCGGCCGGCGAGGGATGGCTCGACATGGCATGGCACTGCCACTAGGGGTGTAGGGGATGGGTGCTAAGGGCTTGGTTTGAACAAGAGGGGACAAGGAGATTAAATGGGGATCAAATTGGGGCAAAACCCTGTTCAAAACAGTGAGCCGCCTGCGCTCAGTGCACCGCCCGCTCCTGACCCGTAGAGCCCTCGCCTTGCCGCGCCTTTAAGCCCCAGAGCACAGCTAGGGGACAGAGAATCCATTGCCACCCGCAGTCATGCCTCTACCCCACCGTAGCCATGTCGCCACTGTCGACCGCCCATCCCGCTCGGTCTCACCGCCAAGCCTATAAAAGGAGCCCTCCCCAGCCTCTCCTCTCCACACCATTCCACTCCCCTCACCTCTCTGAACCACACCCACCTATAGCCGGAGCAAGGCCAGCTCTTCCTCGCCAGAATTGGAGCCGGAGCAGCCGCGGCAGGAGGAGAAGGGCATCGTTGATTACGACCGCCCCAAGCTCCGCCGCGACCACGCCTTGCCTCGCCGTCATCTTCCACGTCGTTTGCCCACCTCGCCGACCCTGCTGGAGCCCTGGTACGCCCCCAGCAGACACCCACCGAGCCGCTAGGGTTCGAGCTCGCCGGCGACCTGTTCGTCGTCGACGACGACCCTCAGCCGTAGATCTAGATTCTAATCCTACGGCCCATAGCACGCGTACCGTTTCGCGTGTTAAGTGCCGCTGACAAGTGGGACCCCCCTGTCAGCTGAGCCCCGCACCGCGGAGCGCCACTGGGCCGGCCCATTTCTTTTCCCGCGCTAGCCTACACATTCAAATCGGGATTTTTCTTTTTAGTTGAATCTAGTTTCTGTCCCATTTTTCAAAATTCAATTATGTGAGTTTGACAAATCCAAATTGTATGAAAATAATTTTGTCTGAAAGTTACTAAGATAATCCATCCAAGCCCATTGGATTTAATTCAATTAGAGTTATAGATCTCTCCTAATAAAAATAAGAAGACAGAAGCATTTGTAACTTGCAACATTTTTATAAAATCAACCAAGTTAGCTTTTGAGTTGATTCCAACTCTCACATTTCATCATATCTAGCTAACCATGTAATAATATTAAGGTTTACATGCAGTGAATTTGGACTAGTACCAAAATAATGCTATATAGGCATTTCTAGTCACTTTAAATCATTAAATAATGAACTTAAACTAAAGTAATATTGATCCAACCTTTAAATCTCATTCCCACATGTTAGAATATGTGGAGAGGACATGTGTCCACATGAGCCCATATTTTGGTGGTGAATATTAAATTTTAGTTAATATTTCAATGAGTAGAAATTACTTTTCTAAAATAAAAAGGATGAAACTATGGAATTAAACTTGTGATGCTTGTGATGATAATAGATCATCAAATGTGTGTCTTAGAATGCTACTTAGCTTAGTTAAGTATTGTTTGGTGATTGTGCACTCCCTATGTATTTATAGACGATAGTATCGACCAAGCTTTCGAGGAGGAGGAGTTCTACCAAGAAGAAGAAGAAGAAGAAAACTTCAACCACTTCACCAACCAAGGCAAGCTACTATTAGCAAGCTAGCACTATCCAAGATTAACCCTTGCAAGTTAGTACTTGCAAGTGTAGTACTTAACCAACCAGAATCAAACTAGATGGTTTAGCAAAGATGCCTTAAGCATGCTTTGATCACACCCCTTATTAACTAATAGTACCCCAAGTCTTAGTTACAAGTTTTACCCTCTTAGGTTATACAAAGTTCTTTACTTGTTTTGAAGGTAGCATAAAAAGTATAAAACTTGAGCTATTTAGAAACCTTTGGATGTCATCCTATGGCATGAGATTGAACCCATCTTTACCACCTTAGTGAACACTCTTAACTTAGTAGTTTAGATTAGCTCAAAAACTTGAGTCACTTTAGATGGGAATAATTGGTGAAAATGAATTATGAAAACCTTGGGATGATGAGTCACTCCATTGAGATGTTTTGACATGTGTTGAGAAACACAAAGGGTTGATGATGATCAAAATGTTGAGGCATGAGCCTTAACCCTTTTATAAAACTGATGGTTGGATTCGGATGCCATACCATTCCAAATTTACCGTACAACCACATTACCTGAATTGGGTAAGGCTTAGCTGGAAATTTATATGCATTAGTATTAGTTCCCTCACAGGAGAGGTTTGAGCTGAGGCTACCTCTCAATGTTGTCCACCTATGCAGTGCCCAAGATGACTGATGGTCATGGTTGGGAGGCCATGCTCATAGGAGAGGTGCTTATACTAGGGTGTGTAAAGGGAAGGTTATGTTTGATTATCTTCATACTAAGTATGATGATTCAGGGTTATCCCTGACAGATGTATCAAATCTTGTGGTGGCCAACAGGACGGCTATGATAACTAGGACCATCTGCCTTCGTCAGCATTACTTGTGCCCCTGAAGATGGACCCCACCGTACGCTTATCTTTAATTTCCGCTGCTTGTTGTATTAAGACTGGATCATGATATCCTTATTTGTGTAAGACCTTATGTATGGTTTGTAATGGATGATGTAATGTGATATCCAATCCGTTATGTCTCGCAAAAATGGTAATCCTGGGATTGCGAGGTATGGTATAACGGGCATCTGGGATTAAAAATCCGGGTGTTGACAAGTTGGTATCAGAGCCATCCTGACCATAGGTGACCCTAGTTAGAATGGACGTCAAACAAAAACTTAGTTTCAAAACCAAATTGAGTATTTATGAAAAACCATCTCCTCTCTTACCCTTGTGGATTCTTTCTCAAAAATTCATGTTCCTCAAAATTCTTCCACTACTAATTAAAATTTGACACACTTGATCACTTCACTAACTTTCTCATCCTTAATTCTTGTAGATGGAGACTCAGTTCAGCAAGTTTTACCAGTTGGGAAACGGAGGTCAGCTGATCTTCAAGAGGGATCTGTATTCACTGTCAGAGTTACTGGGACGCCCGCACCCGGAGTTTCTTGGAGCTCAACTTCCAAGACCCCTAGGAGGAGACCTACAGTGGCTAGTCACCGCAGATCTTAGAGGAAGCATGGAAGCGCCAACTTCTGGAAGGATTCAGTTCTCTGCGAGAGAGAACAACTGGCTAGATGGATTAGCCTAGGCAATGCATGAAGCTCTCGCACGTCTATGTGCACTTAGCGTCAACAAGACCCAAGGAACCCGTTTTGCTCACTATGCAAGACGTGATTTCATGGGAATGCCAATGGAGATGCCGGGCCACCCCGAGTTGAGACGTCAAGTGGAGAACCTTGACTTCTTGCTGCATGACAGACAGCAGGAACTGGACAATGCCAGAGAGTTACCCAACCATAACCGTGCCATTGCCGACCAGAAGGCCTAGACTTTCGCACTGCTTGTCCAAGACCGTCAGTATCTTCGCCGCCAGCGTGCCAAGAAGGATAGCACCATCGCCCGTCTTCGCAAGAAGGTGGCCGACCACGAGAAGACCGTCAAGGAGCAGGAAGCTTAGCTTGCAGCAAAGGAAGAAGAAGGTGAAGGTGAAGACATCCAGGGAAACATGGACTCTTACCTCAGCAACGATGATGATTTTCTGGCAAAGGATGCTGTGGACTTCTACACTGACGATGAGGACTCAGACTTCATCGACGATGAGTAGATGCACTAGAGCACTGTCGTAGCATGAGATGTATCGATCTCACTGTATCTTAGCTTGCAGAATGGTTCTTCAAACCATCTGTTTTCCCTTTGATTGTTGTGGTGTGTGTTGTATCGTGTGCTTGCTTGCATGAATGAAAATGAAGTTAGTTGAAAAACCTGAGTCTAACTCAAAGTTTTAGCTTTGAAAACCCAAAACCCTGAACCTTAGAATTTCCCTCTTATCCCTATATCTATCTCAATCTTCAGATGACTCGTGGAAACCAAGGAGGGAGCAGCTTGTCGCAAGACCCAATGTTGTAGATCTTGCAGAATCTCATAGCAGACCGTGAAGCAAGCAGGGCAGAACGCCAAGCCAACTTAGCAACACTTCAACAGATCGCCCAGATGGCTCTCAACAACCAAGGGCATGGAAATCAGGATCACCAGGGATCCAAACTCAAAAACTTTCAGAACACTAATCCCCCAATCTTCAACCAATCTAAAAACCCATTAGATGCTGATGACTGGTTACAGACCATGGAGAACAACTTAGAAGTTGCTAGAGTTGATGAAAATGAGAAAGTTCTCTTCGCCACCCACTATCTGGCAGGAGATGCAAGAGCTTGGTGGAATAGCATCCGCAATATGAACCATGGTCAAGTGATGACATGGGAAGCATTCAAAGTCAAGTTCAGCCGCACCCATGTGCCGCAAGGTCTAGTCAACCAGATGAGAGATGAGTTCCGCGAATTGAAGCAAGGAAGAATGACTATGGTGGAGTACCGTGACAGATTCCTGTCACTTGCCAGATATGCACCTGATGAGATCAACACGGAGGCCAAGAAGAAGGAAAGATTCTTGAACGGACTGCATGATGAGATGCAGACTGTCCTAGTCAACATCCGTTTCAATGATCTCGAAGAGCTAGTCGACTCTGCCATCCAGATGGAAGGGAAGATTAACCAGGCAAACGACAATCACAAGCGTCGTATGATGCAGCAGTCTGGATCCAATAGTCACTAGAAGTACCGTCCCAACCCTTCACTAGGATATGCACCAAGGAACAACTGACCCCCAAATTCTCGCCCAAGCTACCCCAACCGTAGCGGAGGCAATGTGAAGTCCGGAGGAAACAATCACAACTCCGATAATGCCAACAATTTCAACCGTGCACCTCCCAAGAACCACAACAACAACAACAACAACAACACTGCACCCAGAACTGGCAGCAATGCTGTGCCTGTCGCAGTCAAGGACAAGTCCCATATCACCTGTTTTGAGTGTGGAGTGAAGGGTCACTACTCCAATGAGTGTCCCAAGAAGACTGCAGCCAATGCCAATGTGAATGCCCCAGCTCAGCAGCAGCGCCGCGTTCAGCCAGGAAGGAGATTTTCCCCAGGGAACCCTCACAACCGCAATGGCCGTCTCTTCCACATGAATGCAGAAGAAGCCCAGGAAGCGCCAGATGTAGTGCTGGGTATGTTTTCTGTCAACTCAATTTTAGCAAGAGTATTGTTTGATTCGGGAGCATCGCATTCATTTGTCACCGAAGAATTTGCGTGCACTAGTAAGACTCGTCCAACCAACCTGAAGCATGTCATGATAGTTCAAATCCCCGGTTTAACAAGCTAGAAAAATTTGCAAAGCTGTACCTATCAGAATACATGGGATAGATTTTTATGCCAACCTAATTGTACTTGGAACCAAAGGATTGGAAGTAGTACTAGGTATGGACTGGATGTCAAGGCATAAAGGATTGATAGACTGTGCTAAGAAAACCATCACCATGACCAGTAGTTCTGGAGTAACAGTAGAGCATATCTCTGAAACCTTACCCTGTCAATTCAAGTGCAACCAGAGTGTAGCCTTGCCCACCATAGACCAAGTCAGAGTAGTCTGTGAATACCCCGACGTATTCCCAGATGAATTGCTAGGTATGCCCCCGGATAGGGATATTGAGTTCATTATTGAACTAATCCCCAGAACCGGACCTATAGCCCAGAGACCCTAGAGCATGAACCCATCAGAGTTAGTGGAACTGAAGAAGCAGTTGGATGCTATGCTAGCCAAAGGTTTAATTCAACCAAGTGCATCACCAGGGAGATCACCAGTGTTATTTGTCGACAAGAAAGATGGAGGCAACCGTCTGTGCACAGATTACCGAAAGTTGAATGATGTCACCATCAAGAACAAGTACCCCTTGCCAAAGATAGAGGATCTATTTGATCAGTTGACTGGAGCCCAGGTATTCTCAAAGATTGATCTTAGGACTGGTTATCACCAACTTAAGATTCGTGCAACGGATATTCTGAAGATCGCCTTTACTACTCACTATGGTTTATACGAGTATACAGTTATGTCTTTTGGATTTACCAATGCCCCTGCTTATTTCATGAATCTCATGAATAAGATCTTTATGAATTTCCTAGATAAGTTTGTAGTTGTGTTTATCGATGACATCCTTGTCTACTCCAAGTCAGAAGAAGAGCATGAGCAACATCTGAGAGTTATCCTAGAAACCCTAAGAGAGCATCAGTTATATGCCAAGTTCAGCAAGTGTGAGTTTTGGTTGAAAGAAGTAGGATTCCTAGGACATATTGTGTCTGCCGGAGGAGTCTCTGTTGATCCCGCCAAGATCAAAGATGTCGATGAATGGGAAGCCCCAGCCACTCAAACCCAAGTCCGTGCATTTCTCAGATTAGCGGGGTATGACCGCAAGTTCGTAGAAGGATTCTCGAGCATAGCCCGACCAATGACCCAATTGTTGAAGAAGGATAAGAAGTTTGAATGGACAGACAAATGTGAAGCCAGTTTCCAAGAGCTGAAGAAGAGATTGATATCAGCCCCAATTTTGGTCATGCCAGACATCAAGAAGCCCTTTGATGTATATTGTGACACATCCAAGATTAGTCTAGGATGTGCATTGATGCAAGAAGGAAAAGTCATCGCGTATCTGTCTCAACAACTGAAGCAGCATGAGCAGAACTATCCGACCCATGATCTTGAGCTAGCAGCTGTAGTTCTAGCACTAAAGACATGGCGTCATTATTATATGGGTAATCGCTGTGAGATTTACTCAGATCATAAGATCTTGAAGTATATCTTCACTCAGAAGGAGCTAAATATGAGGCAAAGGAGATGGATAGAGTTAATCAAGGATTATGACCTTGACATTCACTATCACCCCGGCAAAGCCAATGTGGTAGCAGATGCTCTTAGCAGATTGCCGTGTAGGCTTAACACCATGATCAAGGAGAAGCAATCAAGATTATATGAAGAGTTGGAGCAGTTCAGGACTGAATTAGTTAGCAAAGGATTCCTAGCTAGCATTGAACTTCAACCCACGTTGATTAGCCAAATCAAGGAAGCCCAGAAGGGAAATGAGAGTATCGACGGAATCAAACGTCGTATCGGTACAGGAAAGGTACCTGGATTCACCGAAGACGAAGAAGGAGTACTGTGGTACAAAGGACGTATCTGTGTTCTAGCAGATTCAGAGCTGAAGGAAGTTATCATGAACGAAGCTCATGATACTCTTTATTCTATCCACCCCGGAGGAACAAAGATGTATCAGGATTTGAAAGAGCAATTTTGGTGGCACAAGATGAAGAGAGAGATTAGAAGCTACATCGTCAAATGTGACATCTGTCAAAGAGTCAAAGCAGAGCACCAGAGACCTGCAGGACTGTTGCAACCATTGCAGATTCCGGAATGGAAGTGGGATTCTGTCGGAATGGACTTTATCACCGGTTTACCTACTTCTAGTAGGGGAAATGACTCAATCTGGGTCATAGTTGATAGACTGTCCAAGGTAGCCCACTTTATACCTGACAAGACCACTTACCAGAGTGCAAAGTTAGCAGAGCTATACATTGCTAGGATTGTTAGTCTACATGGAACCCCCAAGACCATCGTATCAGATAGAGGAACCCAGTTTACCTCAAGATTTTGGCAGAAAGTGCAGGAAGGTTTAGGAACCAAGTTGAACTTCAGTACCGCATATCACCCGCAAACAGATGGACAGACTGAGAGAGTGAACCAAATCCTAGAGGATATGCTTAGAGCGTGTGTGTTGGAATATGGATCAAAATGGAAAGACTGCCTGCCTTTCGCAGAATTCTCATACAACAACAGTTATCAAGCTAGTTTGTAGATGGCACCATTTGAATTCCTATACGAAAGAAAGTGTCGTACCCCTTTGAATTGGACACAAGTAGGAGAGAGTCAGATCTTCGGACCCGATATTCTCCGCGAAGCAGAAGAGAAAGTTCACAAAGTCCGTGAGCACATCAAGACCCGCCCAGTCCAGACAAAAGAGTTATGCTGACAAGAGAAGGAGAGACCTGACTTTCAATGTCGGAGATTTTGTATATCTCAAGGTTTCACCCTTGAAGGGAACTCAACGCTTTAGTCTGAAGGGAAAGTTAGCCCCTAGATATATCGAACCTTTCAAGATTATGAACCGTCAAGGAGAAGTATCGTATCAGCTGGAACTGCCTAAAGAGATGTCAGCCATCCACAATGTGTTCCATATCTCGTTACTTCGCAAATGTCTGGAAGTGCCCGAGAAGACAGAAGTTTTCAAGAACATCGATCACAGAGCTGTGGAAATCAACAAGGACCTGACCTATCGAGAAGTACCCATCCGTATCTTAGAAGAAGCCTACAGAACCACCAGGACCAGGAGTATCAAGTTTCTCAAGATTTAGTGGAGCAACCATACCGAGGAGGAAGCCACTTGGGAGCGAGAAGATTACATTAGGACAGAGTTCCCAGATCTCTATAGTTCCTAGTTTTCTTTGTAAATCTTGGGACGAGATTTTGTTTAGGGGGGAAGGTTTGTAACATCCCAAAACTTCAATCCAAGCTTATCAAGATCAAATCAATCAAAATTGGGGTTAACAAAAACTTTTCCAAATTTAAAATGAAAGCATTCATATATGTGTGCATTTAAAATAGGAGTTGTTTTGAATTGCCATGGTTGTGTGATCCAATGCTTGTAAAATGTTTGTTAGGTGATTTAAACATCATCTACATCATTCCCAAACTTTTCCTAAAGAAAATCAAATCAAAAAGAATTAAAAAGGAGGAATGGTCATTTTGGCAAATTTAACTCTCATGCCTACTTTGGCTATTCCTAGTACTCAAAACTTAAGAGAAACAACTATTGATCTTTGCACCCCTTGCTAGTACACATAATGAGGTACCGAGGCCCACCTTTTGATCTGCTAAAAACATTCCGTTAACTATTTTAAATGATAGTTTAAAATTGAATCTATTGCATATTCATAGATCACCCCTATTTCAAAAACCATCTTTTTGAGCTCCACTTTCAAAACCCTTGCAACCAGAGACTACCTATCACTAGTGGAGATCACTCAACAATTTTGAAACCAAAATTCAAAACTTTTTCTCTTTCGGCCATTTCATCAAATAGGTGGCTGACACAAATCTTGCCAAATTCAAAACACTATAGTGTGCAGTGATTTTTGTCACCATTTGGGCCGAACTCGGTACCCTTGTCCCCCCAGCTAAAACCCCGGCCCTAGCTCTCTCTCCCTCTCCCCTAGTTGCTGCAGTGCCAAGCCGCCCGATGCCATGCGCCAGGTCGACCATGGATAGCTCGCACCAAGTCATCATGTGCTCTCCTTCGCCCGCTGGCAGACAGGCGCCATCACACCGCACCGCCTCGACCAGCCCCCGACCAAAATCGAGCGGAGGACTAGCCCCAGTTGCTCGCGCCCATGCCTCTGTCCGCCATGCCGATCACCCCGGAGCGCCGCGCCCGCTAGAGCAGCACCGGCCTCGCCAAGCCCTAGCCTTGTGTGGCAGCAACCGCAACAGGCCCAACAACCGCCTAGACATCCTCGTTCGCAGCCTCGCGACCAGCAGCCCGGAGGAACCGTGCTGAACACCGCCGCCCGCGCTCAGTGCACCGCCCGCTCCCGACCCGTAGAGCCCTCGCCTTGTCGCGCCTTTAAGCCCCAGAGCACCGCCAGGGGACAGAGAACCCATCGCCACCCGCAGCCATGCCTCTACCTCGCCGTAACCATGTCGCCACCGTCGACCGCCCATCCCGCTCGGTCTCATCGCCGAGCCTATAAAAGGAGCCCTCCCTAGCCTCACCTCTCCACACCATTCCACTCCCCTCACCTCTCTGAACCTCACCCACCTATAGCCAGAGCAAGGCGAGCTCTGCCTCACCGGAATTGGAGCCGGAACAGCCGCGGTAGGAGGAGAAGGGCGCCGTTGATTGCGACCGCCCTAAGCTCCGCCACGACCACGCCTCGCCTCGCCGTCGTCTTCCACACAATTTGCCCGCCTCGCCGTCCTCGCTGGAGCCCTGGTACGCCCCCAGCAGACCCCCACCGAGCTGCTAGGGTTCGAGCTCGCCAGCGACCTGTTCGTCGTTGACGACGACCCTCAGCCGTAGATCTAGCTTCTAATCCTATGGCCCACAGCGCGCATACCGTTTCGCGTGTTAAGTGTCGCTGACAAGCGGGACCCCCTGTCAGCTGAGCCCCGCGTCGCGGAGCGCCACTGGGCCGGCCCATTTCTTTTCCCGCGTTAGCCCACACATTTAAATCGGGATTTTTCTTTTTAGTTGAATCTAGTTTCTGTCCCGTTTTTCAAAATTCAATTCTGTGAGTTTGACAAATCCAAATTGTATGAAACTAATTTTTTCTGAAAGGTATTAAGATAATCCATCCAATACCATTGGATTTAATTCAATTAGAGTTATAGATCTCTCCAAATAAAAATAAGAAGACAGAAGCATTTGCAACTTGCAACATTTTTATAAAATCAACCAAGTTAGCTTTTGAGTTGATTCCAACTTGCAAAAATCAAATTTCATCATATCTAGCTAACCATGTAATAATATTAATGTTTACATGCAGTGACTTTGGACTAGTACCAAATTACTGCTATATAGGCATTTCTAGTCACTTTAAATCATTAAATAATGAACATAAACTAAAGTAATATTGATCCAACCTTTAAATCTCATTCCCACATGTTAGAATATGTGGAGAGGACATGTGTCCACATGAGCCCATATTTTGGTGGTGAATATTAAATTTTAGTTAATATTTCAATGAGTAGAAATTACTTTTCTAAAATAAAAAGGATGAAACTATGGAATTAAACTTGTGATGCTTGTGATGATAATAGATCATCAAATGTGTGTCTTAGAATGCTACTTAGCTTAGTTAGGTATTGTTTGGTGATTGTGCACTCCCTATGTATTTATAGACGATAGTATCGACCAAGCTTTCGAGGAGGAGGAGTTCTAGCAAGAAGAAGAAGAAGAAGAAAACTTCAACCACTGCACCAACTAAGGCAAGCTACTATTAGCAAGCTAGCACTATCCAAGATTAACTCTTGCAAGTTAGTACTTGCAAGTGTAGTACTTAACCAACCAGAATCAAACTAGATGGTTTAGCAAAGATGCCTTAAGCATGCTTTGATCACACCCCTTATTAACTAATAGTACCCCAAGTCTTAGTTACAAGTTTTACCCTCTTAGGTTATACAAAGTTCTTTACTTGTTTTGATGGTAGCATAAAAAGTATAAAACTTGACATATTTAGAACCCTTTAGATGTCATTCTATGGCATGAGATTGAACCCATCTTTACCACCTTAGTGAACACTCTTAACTTAGTAGTTTAGATTAGCTCAAAAACTTGAGTCACTTTAGATGGGAATAATTGGTGAAAATGAATTATGAAATCCTTGGAATGATGAGTCACTCCATTGAGATTTTTTGACATGTGTTGAGAAACACAAAGGGTTGATGATGATGAAAATGTTGAGGCATGAGCCTTAACCCTTTTATAAAACTGATGGTTGGATTCAGATGCCATACCATTCCAAATTTACCGTACAACCACATTACCTAAATTGGGTAAGGCTTAGCTGGAAATTTATATGCATTAGTATTAGTTCCCTCATGGGAGAGGTTTGAGCTGAGGCTACCTCTCAATGTTGTCCACCTATGCAGTGCCCAAGATGACTGATGGTCATGGTTGGGAGGCCATGCTCATAGGAGAGGTGCTTATACTAGGGTGTGTAAAGGGAAGGTTATGTTTGATTATCTACATACTAAGTATGATGATTCAGGGTTATCCCTGATAGATGTATCAAATCTTGTGGTGAAAGTGTACCACCTCTGGAGAGTGTGAAACTATTTGAATAGCCGCGTCCGTGGTTATGGACAGTTGGAATGGCCATACTGTCTCATTGTTAGATGTTTTCTAAATACTTTGAAAGGAATGATGAATCTTGACTTGACCACAACATGGTTGTGTTTATGACAATAGTTTCCCCAACTTAAGTGATTCTAGAGTTTTATGTTATCTTTCTTTGCTTCATAACTCAGCTTAGGTTTCAAACTTAACTTGATAGTTAGATATAGAGTTAGCACTTTAACTTAGATTTATAATACTTGTTAGTGGTAGTTTGCGAGTACTTAAAGAGTACTCATGGCTTTTGTCCCTGGCTATTATTATGGCCAGACTATGAAGGAGACTATCAGGATGATGGCCAACAGGACGGCTATGATAACTAGGACCATTTGCCTTTGTCAGCATTGCCTGTGCCCCTGAAGATGGACCCCACCGCTACGCTTATCTTTTATTTCCGCTGCTTGTTGTATTAAGACTACATCATGAGATCCTTATTTGTGTAAGACCTTATGTATGGTTTGTAATGGATGATGTACTTTGATATCCAATCCGTTATGTCTCGCAAAAATGGTAATCCTGGGATTGCGAGGTATGGCATAACGGGCATCTGGGATTAAAAATCCGGGTGTTGACAATTTGATCCGGCCGTATAGTTCCGCCTGTATAGATGTTTCCCTGTATAAAGAAAACCTAGTTGGCGGCACCGCCACAACTATACGGGTGGAGCACCATCACCCGCCCGTATAGCTCCGGCCGTATAGTCCGGTGCGACCACAAAATCGCACCAGGATGGCTAGGTCTTCCTCCTCTCCTCATTATTTCTCTCATATTCTCTCTCCAAACCTCTCAAAATCCACCTAGAACTCTTGTTTCCTCGCGCATTTCGTTCGTTTGAGTGGGGGAATCAATAGATCAGTATGTTTCTCTCCCTATCCATGCTTTATTTTCAGATTTCCATGGTTGAAACTCTTACATTGATCTAGTGGATGAATTCAAGCTTATTTACTTTTGCCTATTAATTTCTCATGTTAGGATTGAATTTTTCCACGTAGAATCATTCATATATTATATAGAAACTATGTGCCTACGGTTTTATGGTGAAATTTTTCAGTGCATCACGATGAACAAAATCGGTAGCCTTTTCTGTTCACGCAATCGCCAACAGGGAGAGGGCTCAAGTTCGGGAGCCCGAGCCTCGCGCAACTCCAATATGGACATTGTCACATCAAGGAGGGTGATGCCCACACGTCGGGCCGACCACAACTTTTTCATCACGGCGGGGTTGAAGACGGACTTTGACCTCATGTGCAGCAGGTTGGGGTTGGCGGTGATCAGCTTCGCAAGCCACGACACCTACGCCTAGCTCACCCATGAGTTCCTTGCCTCCTTCTATGACAACCACAAGGAGAAAGGTAACATGTGCACTATCAGCTTCAACATGAACCGACAACACTATGATATAAGCTTCAAACAATTCTACAATGCCTTTAGCCTCCCTCGTACTGGGAGCCCAATATTACTAAACTCTACAACATCACGAGTGGAGAGACCTGGGAGGTTATTTCTGTTAATGGTGGCTATCACTTCTATCAGAATAAGATGTCCACCATTCAAAATCCAACCATTCGCTACTTTGCTTTGTTCCTCGCCAACACGATGTTGGGAAGGGTTGATACTAGTTCCATGGCCAATGCGGACATGGCAATGATCACCAAGGCCCTCTTCCCCAATGCCACACAAAGCCCCTGTCCTGTATCTCTACTCATCCAGCACTTCATGACCAGAGCAACAAGAACAAAGGTGATATTCACATTGGTGGATCGGTAACCCACCTTGCCTATGCATTGAACATTGTACTACCTGGTATGGAACCTGATGATGGATCCAAACTTATGGATGTCAAATATTTGACTGCTTGTGGCTTCCTTGGTGTTTACCAAGCTAACCGGAGGTTCCGAGCATATCAATTTAGTTATCTTGATGATACACAGGTTGAGCAGGTTCAGTTGCCATGCCCCGAGGTCTTCTCAATTGTGGAGAAGGACACTTGGATCCTCAACAAGGACCAAGTCATGGAGATCCTAGCCGATCGGGATGAGGAGGAGGAGGATGAAGGGAAGAAGGATGAGCAGGAGCAGGAGAAGGAGGGAGAGCAGAGGCACAAACTGCTTGGGTAGGACAGTAGCAGCAGCAACCAGGAGGAGCCTGGGAACTGTGGCCTAACCAGCCACAACAGGGGTACGACTACGTCCCCTATTAGGAGTTCCACCAGCTCAACCAGCGTGTTGGGGAGATCGACCACACTCTGCAGGATGTGAATGAAGATGTGAACACTTTGACTCACAACTTCAGTCACTTCATGCCTCACTTCCCTGACTTCTACCAGCAGTACCCGCACCAGCCGCCAAATGATGGCAACAACTGAGCATGGCAATAGCCTAAGCTTGGGGAAGTTTGAAAACCTCCAAAACTTTGCATTCATGTTCTTATTTCTTATTTTGGTTTATTTTCTTCAAAAATTGCATGTTTATTTTCAGTTTTGCATTCCTAAATCAAAAATACAAAAAAAATAGTTGTAATCTTATTTGCAAGTTTGTTTCTTTGTTTCTCTCGGAGATTTCTTGATTTCAGGTGATTTGGCAATATGAAAATATAGGAGAGGTTCGACTCGAATACAAGAACAAAGCAAGCAAGAGGAGGTATCACATTCCTTTCATCCCACTCCTTGCAACCTTAAATTGTTCCTACAAATATTTACTTGCTTGCACTGGAGTCACTCCCCACTTAGCTTGTTATCCTACAAATTCTATTCCTTTGCTAGTGTCTCCTTTTTAGCTTTGAAACAATGAGCAATGAACTTGGTTAAAATACTTCCTACATTTTTACAACAAGAAAAAGCATCTGAAAGATTACTTGAGTCCATGTTTAGCTCAAAGAATTTGATTTTAGAACTACTCCATCCCAATTGTGCTTAATGTAAATAGACTCGATAGTACCCTTGATTGAAATTGTTTGATTAAATGGATGCCTCGAAGTAGTAGAAATTATGCCACTACTTTTTCTAATAATTACCGTAAGATATTTCTTTACACGTGTCATTACAACTTAGTCGTACTCCATGGGGAACTATTAACTCCGCTGGCCAACGAACGATCTAAATGTGGGAAACCACTTGATTTCAGCTATTGAGTTATGTAAATGTCTGTAGCAGCAATGCTATGACGTGTAAAAATTTTAGTCTCCTCGTGGTTTCTTATTCCAAGTGAAGTTGTAGTACTCCTCTAACCCATTATTGCTCAACATTATTTATTGGCATGGTCACGAGTGCACAACACAACCCCAATTAACATGTTAAAAATAGTGGCATGATTTCCATATGAAAGAGCTGAAGTTTTTGAAAGACAAGTGAAAGAAAAAGGTGCTTTGAGAGTCTTGAAATTTTTACATGGGAGTAGATGAGTTATTCTTAAATTAAATATTTTGATGCCAACTTGAGTACTATTAATTGATTGATTGAGAAAGAACAAAAAGTTTTCATCTCTCAACAAAGAGATGCACCAAAAGAATTTGTCTCACCTTCCTATCTAAAACTTCTGACGCTTGCTTGGGCATATGATTTATTTGCTAGCAAGATATACGTGGTTAGGAAGTGGACTCAGTGAAATCTTATGAATACTTGTATGATCATATTTAAGATTGCAGGAATTGTGAAAAAAAGAATTTGACACCAATTCAAACTTGTGAGTTCCTTTACTCCCAGTCTCAAATCTCTGCTATTCTTCCTTATTTCCTTGTCACTCAAGGGCGAGCAACATCTAAGCTTGGGGGACTTGATAGCTGTGAGATTCGACACATTTTATGGCTTTCATTGATGGTTTTCTCCTGGATATTTTCTAGCTTTACCTAATGCTAATAATTCGGTAGCGAAGAAAACTTGGATTTTAATGTGTGTTTCAGGTTATGGACATCAACAGAAAGATTTCACTAGATAAATACAATATTCTGGAGAAAACAAGAAAGTCCCAATTTGGAAGCACGTGTGAGGAGCTCATAGATGGTTTAATGACCAAATATACGGCGGGAATGACCGTATAGTTCCCGCTGTATAGCTGCCACAACCTATGTCTTGTCAAAAGGGACAACTTCTGTGAAGGGACGGGGGACGAAAACACAACGCAGCAGCCGCCACACCACCCAGAAGGGAGAAAGAAGGGATCCGGAGAAGAAGGAGAAGAAGTTCTTCATCTCGCTCCATGATCTTCGACCTCCTAGCCAATACACCTCCATAGCCACTACTTGTACTTGAGAGAGAGATAGGGATCTCCACCTTGCAAGACTAGGGTTTGAGATTGTTTCTTCCCATCTTGAATTGTGTTGGATATTTTTCTATTCTTATTGTGGATCTCGATGGTAATACCAAGACGAATTCCCTTTATTTGATTATATTGATGATCCGTTCTTCTCTCATGTATGAGTAATTCCCTTAGGCGTGGGAGATGTAGGGGATTGGTGAGATCTTATGTGCCTTCATATATTTTCCATTAGAATTGTGATTGATTATAATTACTATATTATGTGTTCTTGACTATCTGTGGGATGCTTAATATGTGTTGTCCAATTAAGGGCCCAGACAACATGATACCTTGTTCTACGCAGATAAGATCTTGCCCGCTAGTGGACTGGCGACTCCTGGGTGACACGGGGATATCAATGGAAAGCTAGTTAACTCGAGGATAACAAGTAACCACTGTGCTTATTGCATTAGTCCGGTCCAAGGAGCTTAATCGCTAAGCGACCTGAAGGGTCTTAATCGTCTAGTGTATGACCATGGTTTTGGTAGCAAGCTAGTAGAATTATTGAAGTTGGGATGAAATCTACCAAGAGGAGTTCCGGCTAATTATGGGTTGCTCGCCTACACATATATCTATAAGATTATAATTGTTACATTCATATTCATCCACCTGGCACATTCACTATCACCATGAACTGAATTTCCCCGCGCGTTCTTTCACCATCTGCAGACACCAACAACCAAACAACGTCGTTCTTTACTTTTATGCATTTTATTTCTAAAGTTTAAATTTTAGTTTTATTTAAATCTATCGCATTTAATCAAAACCCCATTCTTATTTCAACGCTTGCAGTAAATTCACTCGAAGACCTATGAAAACTCGGGTGTGACAGAGACTTCACCAATAAACACTTACCTTTGGGCTCCCCGTGGGATCGATATCTGAACTTCGAAACTAGCTACAAATGATATGTGCACTTGCAGACATCAGCCTCCGTCTAGTCTTCAATCACATCGAAGACCCTTTTTATAGAAGGCTTTAGGTCAAGATAAAGAGGATGGCAGTGTAATTGATGGCATCCGAACTACGAAGCCCTAACAAGGTGCGTGGAGTGGCCCACTATGGTGACAGTGCCATTGGTCCTCTTTCCTAGCCCATGAGGCCCCTGGTGACCTCCTGGTGCACTAGCTGCTTCCCTTCAGAAAAAATACTCCTCTAAAAATCACCATGCCATTTGACTTTGTTTATGTCCTTGAACGATAAAAATACAGAAAACATGGTTTTGCTATCCTACAAAGTTATAAACCAAATAAAGGGGATTATTGGTAAATCCCCATAAATCAATGTTAAACATGAATATTACATCATATAAGTTACAAATATGTAGGAACATGTATCAATAAACTACAAAGTTCATGTATGCATTTTACATGCATTAGCGAGCCATATCCTGAAGTTCCACTACCGTGGATGTCGTAGGCTATCCATCAAGGTTTTTGTAACATCCCAAAACTTTAATCAAGGTTATCAAAGTTCTAATCACCCAATTTAGGGTTAACAATTTTTTTTTAATAAAATGAATATGAATGCATGTGTGTTTGCATTAGTGTAGAATTGAGTGTATATGCCATGTTTGATTGTTCTAAAGGTTGTGAAATGGTTTAAAGGTGAATGATACATCATCTAGACCATTTAAAAACAAAATATAAAGAGAAAGAAATCAAATATGAATAAATAAAGCAAATGGTCATTTTGACCAAAATCAACCACTAGGCCACTTTAGGTGTTCCTAGAAGAAGATTTCCAACAGAAACTATTCTATTTCCTTTCACCCCTTTCTAGACCAAGTGAAAGTGTATCAAGGCCCACTTCAAAAACTTACCAAAACATCTAGAAAATCAATTTAATGGACAATGGAAAATTGAATCCAATTCATATGTTCAAATCACACTTTTTCAAAAACCTACCAAATTAGTTCACCTTGACAACCCCAAGAAAACCTAGTCTCTCAAGCTTAATCTAAGATCACTCAAAAAATTTGAATCAAAAATTCAAAAGAAAGTTTCATGCGGCCATTTCATCAAACACTTGGCATGCACAGAATAATCACTAGCCTAACTTCACTATTTGGTACAGTGATCATCGACCAATTGATCTCCCTCTTAACCCCCTTGTCCCCCTGAGTGTCTAGCAGCAGCAGACCAGCACCCCCTTCACTGTTTACACAGTGGAGCACCGCCATTTTGTGGTCATCGTCGGCCGACCATGGCCAGCTCACACCAGACAGCCCCGTGCCTACCCAGCATGTCCAGGAGCATCCCCACACCCTACCGCCACTCCCTGTCCAGGCCACATCCCTAGCCGAGCCGTGGACCACACTAGCACCGCCGCGCACCGCCTCTCGGCGCCGTGTCTAGAGCGCGCCAGTGCGCCATGCCCGACCAGCCCCACTAGCTCGTGCCTTGCCCTCACCGTGCGTGTAGCCTCGCCATGATCACCCCACCCAGGTAGACACCCCCGTTCGCCGCCGCACGACCCGCAGCTGTCGCACGCCGCCGCAAACACCACCGCCTCCGCTTAGAGCGCCGCATGCGCCAGACCAAACCAAGCTGCCCCACACCGCGCCATTATGTCCATGAGAACCGCCAGGGAGCACCGCACCATCCTACACCCTCGTCAATGCCTTTAGCTCTCTGTCCCGCCCTCGCTGGAGACGCTAGCCTGCACCGTTCTATCCCCTCGTCGAGCTATAAAAGGAGGCCACCCTAGCCTCCATTCCTCACACCATTCGACTCCCCACTCCTCACTGACCTTCCCCACCTCTCCCCGGAGCAAGGCGAGCACCACCGCGCCGGAATTTCACCAGAGTCCGCCGCTGCTGGGGGAGAAGGGCGCCGTCGATTCCGGTGACCCTAAGCACTGCCGTGACTGCGCCTCGCCTCGCCGTCGTTTTCCCTTGTCGCTGACCCTAGCTGAAGCCCAGGTGAGCCCCACGAGACACCCACCGCCGCGTTAGGTTTAGCTCGTCGTCGGAGTTGTTCGTCGTCGACGATGACCCTCAGCCATTGGATTAGAATTAGATCGTAGCGCCCAGATTGAAAGATACCGTTTCGCGTAGAGAGAGTCACTGAATAGTGGACCCCCTCTGTCAGCCGTACGCTGCGCTACGCTTTGCAGTTGGGCTGGCCCATTTAACCTTCCCGCCGAGGCCTGGAAATTCAAATATTGATTTGCCAATTTAATTGAAATCCTATTCTATCCACTTATTCAAAAATCATTTCAGAGAGTTTCACTTAACCAAATTGCATGATTCAATTTTTTTTAGAAAAGGTAATTAAAATATATATCCAAGCCCGTTTGATTTAAATCATTTGGAGTTAGATATAATTTATAGCAATAATAACAAGGCAGATACTTTTGCAACTTCAAACATTTTTGAAAAATCAACCATAATAGCTTTTGAGTTGATTCCAACTCTAAAAAATCACATTTGATAATATCTATCCGAATATGTAAAAATATTTAGGTTTGCATGCTGTGACATTGGACTAGTACCAAAAGAATTCTATTAGGGCATTTCTAGTCACTTCAAATCTATTAACTGATAATCTTAAACTTTATAAAATGTGACCAACCCTTTAAACCACATTCCCATGTATTAGAATATATGGTGATGACATGTGTCAACATGATCCCATATTTTATTTGGAGAATATTAAATCTTAATTAATTTCAATGAGTAGAAATTAATTTTCTCAAATAAATTAAATAAAACTAGTTCTTTAATTCATGTGATGATTGTGATGATGCTAGATCATCACGTGTGAGCCTTAGTGTGCTAAATAGATTATATAAGTACTGTTTGGTGATTGTATAGCCCGTATTCTTTTATAGACAATAGTACCGACCAAGGATAACGAGGAGGAGGAGTTCTACCCCGAAGAAGACGAAGAAAGCTTCAATCACTGCACCAATCAAGGCAAGCCATCACTAATTGCAAGATAACCCAAGCAAGATTCATTAGGCATGCTTTGGTTATGTACCTTTGATTTATACCCATCCCAAGTTTTACTTGCAATCTTTACTCTTTTACTTTACCAAAGTTCTTACTTTTAGAATGCTTTTGTGAGAGTTTGGGAAGTAGTATAGATAGCATAAAGAGTATAACACTATGGCTATACTAGATGTCATTCTATGGCATGAGATTGAAGATTAGCATCCCTCATTAGTGAACACACTTAACCTTAGTGGCTAGTGTTAAGCATAAAACTTGATCACTTTAGATGGAAATACTTGGTGAAAATGCTTATGAAAACCTTGGAATGATGAGTCATTATATTGAGATGTTTTGACATGTGTTGAGAAACACAAATGGTTTTGATGATGAAAATGTTGAGGCATGAGGCTTAGCCCTTTACAAAACTGATGGTTGGGTTCGGATGCGATACCATTTAAATTTTACCGTACAACCACAATACCTGAATTGGGTAAGGCTTAGCCAGAAGTTTATATGCATTAGTATGGGTTCCCTCGCGAAGGAGGTTTGAGCTAAGGCTACCTCTTGATGATGTCCACCTATGAATTACCCAGGATGGCAGATGGCCATGGTTGGGAGGCCAAGCTCATAGGGGAGATGCCTATACTATAGTGTGTAATTGAAAGGTTATGATTGATTATCCGCATACTAAGTATGATGATTCAGGGTTATCCCTGATGGATGTATCGAATTTTGTGGTGAAAGTGTATCACCTCTAGAGAGTGTCAAACTATTCGAATAGCCACGTCCGCGGTCATGGACAGTTGGAGTGGCCATACTGTTCTATCGTCAGATGTTTTCCAAATGAATTGTCAAGTGAAACATGATTTTGACTTGACCACAATAGGGTTGTGAATATGAAAACTAGTTTCCCAACTTAAGTGGTTTTAGAACATTAAGTTAACTTTCTTTTTTTCTGAACTCAGTTTAGATAAATCTGGCTTTTTGCAAATAAACTTAGAGCTTAGGATTCCTACGAGAACTACCTTACTTGTTAGTGATAGTTTGCGAGTACTTAAAGAGTACTCATGGCTTTGTCCCTGGCTATTCCTGTGGCCAGACTATGAAGAGGACTATCAGGAGGATGGACAACATGATGGTTACGACAAGTAGGATCATCTCCCATCGTCAGCATTGCCTGTGACATTGAAGATGGAGCCCACTACTACGCATATTATTCCGCTGCTTGTTTGTATTAAGGCTGGATCATGAGATCCATTATTTATATAAGACCTTATTATGGTTTGTAATGGATGATGTACTATGATATCCAATCTGTTATGTCTCGCAAAAATGGTAATCCTGGGATTGCGATGTATGGCATAATAGGCATCTGGGATTAAAAATCCGGGTGTTGACAAGTTGGTATTAGAGCCATCCTGACCATAGGAGACCCTAGTTAGAATGGACATCCGAGCAAAAACTTAGTTTCAAAACAAATGAAGTGAGTATTTATGAAAACATATTCTCACTCTTATTGTTGATTCTTTCAAAAAAAATCATGTTCCTCAAAAATTCTTACATTACTCCATAAAATTTGACACACTTGATCACCTCACTAACTTACTCATCCTAAATTCTTATAGATAGAAGTTCAGTATTGCATGTTTTACCAGTTGGGCAACGGAGGCCAACTGTTCTTTGAGAGGGATATTGATGCACTATCAGAGTATCCTGAGCGCCCGCATCCGGAATTCTTTGGTGCCCAACTCAAGGATTTCCCAGGAGGAGATCTACAATGGCTGATAGTTGTAGATCTTCGAGGGAAGATGGAAGCACCCCTTTCTGAGAAGATTCAATTCACCGTGAGAGAAAACAACTAGCTAGATGGATTAGCCAGGCCTATGCATGAAGCTCTTTCCCGTCTGTGTGGGCAAAATATCAACTTGATCCAGGGAAGTCTCTTTGCTCACTATGCAAGGCGTGATTCTATGGGAATGCCATTGGAGATGCCAAGTCAACCGGAGATGAAGCGCCAAGTGGAGAATCTTTACTTCCTGCTGTATGATAGACAAAAGGAATTGGACAATGCTCAAGCCTACGCCAACCACAACCTTGCCATCGCCACCAAGAAGGACCAGACTCTCGCCATGCTCGTCAAGGATCACCAATCACTTCATCGTCAACACGAGAAGAAGGATCGCACCATCGCTCGTCTTCGCAAGAAGGTGGCCGACCTCAAGAAGACCATCCGTGAGAAAGAAATCCAGCTAGAAGCAAAATAAGAAGAGGAAGAAGGTGAAGACATCCAGGGAGATATTCACTCGTACCTTAGTGATGACAATGATTATCTAGAGGATGATGCCATGGATTTCTACACCGATGATGATGACTCCAACTTCATTGATGATGAGTAGATGCACTTGATCACAATCATAGGAAGGAGTTGTATCGGTCCCACTATATCTTAGTTCATAGAATGGTTCTTAAAACCATCGGTTTTCCATTTTTGTTGTGGTGTGTGTTTGTATTGTGTGATTGAATGAATGAATGAGAAGAAGTTAGTTTGCAAAACCTGAGTAGAACTCAAAGTTTAAAGCTTTTGAAAACAAGACCATGAACCTTATAACTTTCCCTCTTAGCCCTTTATCTATCTCAATCTTTAGATGACTCGTGGAAATCCCGGAGGAAGCAGCTCATCGCAGGACCCGATGCTGCAGATTTTGTAGATGCTAGTTTCCAACCGTGAAGCTAGTAGAGCAGAGCGCCAAGCCAACCTAGCAACCCTTCAACAGATAGCTTAGATGCCCCACAATAATCAAGGCCAAGGAAATCAGGATCATCATGGATTCAAGCTTAAGAACTTTCACGATACCAATCCCCTTATCTTTAACAAATCTGAGGATCCCTTAGATGCTGATGACTGGCTACAGACAATGGAGAATAATCTGGAAGTCACAGGAGTTGACGCCAATGAGAAGGTACTATTTTCCACCCACTATCTGACAGGAGATGCAAGAGCCTGGTGGAATAGCACCCGTACTATAAACCATGGTCAAGTGATGGCTTGGGAAGCTTTCAAGATCAAGTTTAGCCGCACCCATGTGCCACAAGGTTTAGTCACCAGAATGAGAGATGAGTTCAGGGAACTGAAGCAAGGAAGAATGACGGTAGTTGAGTATTATGACAAATTTCTGTCCCTCACTAGGTATGCCCCTGATGAGATCAACACTAAAGCCAAGAAGAAGGAGAGATTCCTGAATGGACTGCATGATGAGATGCAGACTGTCTTAGTCAACATCCGTTTTGACGACCTAGAAGAGCTAGTCGACTCTGCCATCCAGATGGAAGGGAAGATCAACCAAGCCAATGACAATCGCAAGCCCAGGATGATGCACCATACTGGGTCCCACAAGACCCAGATGTATCGCCCCAACCCGTCTGTAGGATATGCCCCAAGGAACAATAGACCCCCAATGTCCCGTCCAAGCTACCCCAATCGTAGCGGAGGAAACCACAACAACAACCCCGACAACTCCCACAACTTCAATCGTGCACCGCCCAAGTGTAACAACAACAACAATAATATTGCCCCAAGGACTAGAAGCAATGTTGTGCCTGTTGCAGCCAAAGACAAGTCTCAGATTACTTGCTTTGAATGTGGAGTCAAGGGTCACTACTCCAACGAGTGTCCCAAGAAGATTTCAGCCACCACCAATGTGAATGCCCCAGCTCAGCAGCAACGCCGTGTTCAGCCTGGAAGTAGATTTGCCCTAGGGAACTCTCTCAACCGCACCGGCCGTCTGTTCCACATGAATGCTGAAGAAGCCCAGGAAGCACCAGATGTCGTGTTGGGTATGTTTTTTGTTAACTCAGTACTTGCAAGAGTGTTGTTTGATTCTGGAGCATCGCACTCATTTTTTACAGAAGAATTTGCATGCACTAGTAGTTTAACCAACAAAACTGAAGCATGTTATGATAGTTCAAATTCCTGGTTCACCCACCAAAGCTAGAAAAATTTGCAAGGCTGTACCTATCAGAATCCATGGGATAGATTTTTATGCCAATCTAATAGTACTTGGAACCAAAGGTTTGGAAGTAGTACTAGGAATGGATTGGATGTCGAAACATAAAGGATTGATCGACTGTGCCAAGAAAGCCATAACCATGACCAGTAGCTCTAGAGTATCAGTAGAGCATGTATCTGAAACCTTGCCCCGTCAATTCAAATGCAACAAGAGTCTAGCCCTACCAACCATAGACCAAGTCAGAGTAGTCTGTGAATACCCTGACGTATTCCTAGATGAATTGCCCGGTATGCCCCTAGATCAGGATATCGAGTTCATTATTGAACTAATTCCTGGAACTGGACCCATAGCTCAAAGACCTTATAGTATGAACCCATCTGAACTAGTGGAGCTGAAGAAGCAACTTGATGTTATGCTGGATAAAGGTTTGATTCAACCAAGCGCATCGCCATGGAGATCACCCATTTTGTTTGTGGACAAGAAAGATGGAGGTAACCGTTTGTGCACTGATTACCGGAAGCTGAATGATGTCACCATCAAGAACAAGTACCCACTGCCAAATATAGAGGATATGTTTGATCAGTTGACTGGTGCTAGAGTGTTTTATAAGATTGATCTTAGAACTAGTTAGCACCAACTCAAGATTCATGCAACGAATATTCCAAAGACCACCTTTACCACCAGATATGGATTGTATGAGTATAGGGTCATGTCTTTTGGATTAACCAATGCCCCCACTTATTTCATGAATATCATGAATAAGATCTTTATGAATTTCCTGGATAAGTTTGTTGTTGTTTTTATCGACGACATTCTAATCTATTCCAAGTCAGAAGAAGACCATGAGCAACGCCTGAGAACCATCCTTGAAACCCTTAGAGTGCATCAGTTGTATGCCAAGTTTAGCAAATGTGAGCTTTGGCTGAAAGAAGAAGGATTCCTCGGACATATTTGTAGCATCCCATCTGTCTAACATATGTAATGCTACATGGTCTAGTAATATAGTGGCTACTTCCTACATATAATTGTTGCATCATAATTATATCATGCTCATGTCATCATGCCTCCTTGCATTTGAGCATCATATAAAACCCTTTTCCATTTTGGTTCTTCTCTCATATGCATTATTAATTGTATTTGGCTCTTGATGAATGGTATTTGACTCTTGATAAATGCTTGATGCCCAAATTGAGTTGGGGGCATATCTTTTATTCAGCTCCATCACCTTTTCTTTGTCACCACCTTATAATTCCACCATCCTAATTACCCATGAGTTTTTACTTTCTTTTGGCTTTAAATCTAGCTCATGTGGGTTGGGATGAATCCAATTTTATTTTCCTTTAGCTTGGCCTTACTCCATATTTTGGAATGCATGTGTATAAATGCCATGATCATTATTTTGTTTTCACAAGATAAAACCTAGCATTTAATGCTTTTGCATGGGCCATGCAGTTCTCATCATCATTTCCCTCCTTTTTGGTTTTTCTTGTATTCTTGAAAGTGGAGCATGGTTCTTTGTGAATCCATTCATTTTGGCTCTATTCTTTTGCTCTTACCATAAAACCCACCACTTGATCTCTTCTCCTTGCCATGTGCATCAAAACATCACCTCTCACCACCTCCACCCTCATCACCCCTCAAATGTGTATGTGTCATGCATGATCATGGGAGGTCCTTCCATATCCATCTTTCCCTTATACTTTATCATGCCATGCTTATACCCCATCTAAACCCTAACCCTCATCATCCATGCCATCACACATACTCAATGGGTCTTATTAGATCATACCCTCAAAACCCCAAAACCCTGACCTCACCTCTCCTCTCATCTCACTCCCCATGTCACCCCTTACCCTAACCGAGGCCCTCTCCCTCTCTCTACCAGCAAGGGCCCACCTAGCCCTCTCTACCTCATGCGATCTACCCCCAACCCCTACCTAACCCTAGACCGAGCCATGCCACCCCGAGCCTCCCCTCTGGGCCCTCACTTTTTCTCTCTCTCGCTCGCTGCCAAGCAGCCCCACCAGCCCGAGCCTAGCCTCTCTCCCGACCGAGCCCCACCTGCAGCTTCCTGCCAGGCCTCCCCATGCCTAGCACGTGAGGAAGGAGGGAAAGGTGACCACCCGAGCCACCTTTACTCCACCGATTCCCCACGGCGTCTCCCCTCTCCCTCTCTGCTTTATCTCCTTCCCCACGCCTCCTCTGCATCCCCAGATCCCCAGGGCCTCGCCCTTCTCCTACCCACCACCTGCCGCTACCCCTCTCTCCTCCATTGTCGTCCACAGTCGGCCTCCTCCTTCTCCTCTACAAATAGCCGGTGGCGTGGCGATCCTGGTTGTCGAGGAAGTCCGAGGCAGACCACTGCCTCACCCCGTACACCGCAACAAGGAGGAGAAGGCCCAGACACGCCGCACACTGATGCGCCCGAAGGAAACCCTAGCTCCGGCCGGCGTCTGCGTCCTCGCCGATCCGCCGCTCCCCGGCCCGAACCGACCCCACTGACGCACATGCGGTGAGCCCATCTCCCTCCTAGACATCCCCTCTCTCTCCCGGGTCCACTGTTCTCGCCGGACCACCCGTCGAGCGAGCTCTGTGCGGCGAGCTCGCGAGCGTGTCCTCGCCGGCGCGGTGCGGAAGCCTTACCTAGCCGCGCAGCAGCAAGCCAGCAACAACCCTCCCCTAGCCCAGCGGTAGCCGCCGCCGCGCGCACGCTGCGACGCGAGTTCGATCCCCCGCGCCGCACTCGGCGCTGTCGAGCACCATCCCCTTGTCAAAATTCAGAGAAGATCCACAGTACCGCGCCCCTTTTTGCACATACCCCCCTGTGGCTTTTGCTGCTCAACCCGCGGTACACCAGGCCCCACCGGTTAGCCCCTTCGAACTTTTTAAAGAAAAGCACCCGCGTTTTCGTATTGCCTAACCCGCGCTACCAACCGGACCCACCTCTTAGCCGTGGTTGCAATCTTACGAAAAGGCACCCGGTCTTTCCGTTTCTCAACCCGCAGTCCCTCCATGCCGAGCCCGGCCCACCTCTGTCATGTGGGCCTGCGGTGCATCAGGCCCCACCTGTCGGTGGCTAGGGGCTAGCTGTGGCTGAGTAGAAAAAGTCGGCCCGCTTTCCTGTTTTAATTAAAATGAATTTACAGAAATGTTTTAATACAAATCTAAATCTGTTTTTAATAACTTTTGATTTGTAAATCCAAATAATACAAATGATATATGTTTTTGAATCAGAAAAATGTGAGGAATTCAAATATGCTATTCAAAATAATGTTTGACCACTTTAAATTTTCGAGATGATTAAAATTACAATAAAATGCCCTTTTCTTAATAAATTAATAACTTTAATTCTACAACTCCAAATTCGACAAATAATATGTCTAAACCAATCAGCGCGACGAGCCCGTTCTATCTATGAATTCCTTGTTCTGAATTGAAGCATGCATCATGACATCATTAAAAATCAGAACTGTTTATGGCAATAAAACTTGACCACATAAATAATAAAATGCTTTATGCTTGTACCCCACACCTCACCATGCCATGCTACATTATTGCCATGTAAATTGTGCATCATTCATCATGGCATGCTTGTCTTCTTGTCGCATTTTTGATTCATATGATTGTGCACTTTATTTATGTTGGACCTTGATTGTTTGGTTCTTCTACGAATAGACGCCCAGCAGGAGAATTATCAGGAATCACAGGAGTTCTACCCAAATCCATCTCTCGCTTCAACTGAGCTGCCAGGCAAGCACTACCACATGCTTGCATACATATAGTACCTATTGCCTCTATCTTATTCTTGCATCATTGAGTCGCGATTGCATTAAATTGAATCCCAAGTACTGCATAGCCTTTACTTTTAAACCCCACCGAAGCTTGTTCCTCCTCCCATGAGCCATTACTACATGAGTTGTTTGAGCCATGCAAGTCGTAGAAAAGCATGTGTACGGTATGTGAGTGTCTGATGGATAACGAGGTACCTAAACAACTTAACCGGAGTAGTAATGGGTTAACTAATGAAAGAGGCACCGATGAGCAATATCTATTATTTGGTTTTTCATGCTCACTTGTGTCCCGTAGGACCCCGAGTACTTGATTCCTGTTCCTTGTTTATTCGCACTATCCACATCCGGGAGGCCTTATGGACCCCCCTGAGCCAGAGCTTGATTCATTTCTATTTCTTGGGGCCACAAACTAGTTTGGGGTTTTATTACTATCCTGTACTTATGCCATGCTTTAATGTTTATTTACGATTGTGCGTGGAGCACCTGTACTGTTTTGGATCGTGACACGTTTTCGCTGTATCGACAAGCCCAGTCACACTTTCGGGTTCCCAGTCGTTTACCATCGTCCACACAAACCCTGGGTCCGTTCCGGAGCCGGACAACTTTGTTGCGGGTAGCTTAGTGGGGTGGCCCCCCTGAAATATTGCTGAATCCTGTGATCGCTTTGTCGTGAATGCCTCGTTGGGTTTTGAGTTGGTTTTTCCGAGGTTGATCGAGTGTGTGTTGCTATTTGTGCACCCCTGCAGGGTAAATCTTTTCTGAAAGCCGTGTCCGCGGTTATGGACGACTTGGAGCACAGTTTCTCGATCATAGACAAGTTTAACTAAAGTACCGCTTTTAATTGGACTAAATACCTGACTAGTAAATAGTGCAATACTCATGTAATGCTTAATAAAAGTGCCAATGGAGGGAATGTTCGTCTGCTTTCTCGTTGGTAAGTGAGAAGGAGGATGGATCTGTTACTTTATACTGTTATAACTGTTGTTCCTAATTAACGGATATCCGCCTATCATTGGTTAGGCGGATGGTTAGCGAGTATCTATAGACTTGTTAGCTATTATCTTTTGCTGCAATTGCGTCATCCCAGGTATATGTCCCCTTTAGAGGCATAAAGACATGCTGAGTACCCCTAGGGTCTCACACGATAAATTGTTTGGTTCAGATGAACAGGTGTATTCCCAAGATGGATACTAGGTGGAGGAGACAGATGATGTTGGCAACGATCACGCAGTGTAGAGATTCCGGGGATGGGGATCCGCGAGATCTGTGGGCGGGATGGTTTCATTTATGTGGCATCTTATGCCAATTTGCTTCTTATCCGTACCCGGATCTTGTTTTCCGCTTCCGCCTGATACTCTGATGTTTGATGTATGAGGAGCTATCCTAAACTATTATCTCTATCAAGGATATTTGGATCTTGCCGTATGACGTTGCAATATTTCTATTTCTTTTAGATGGAATGGCTCTGTGAACAGTTGTATGGTGGCTTGCATACATACTCACTTGTGTATGTAGTTTATCCCTTCGCCTGCTGATTACGCCGCTCGTTCTTGTCCCGATGTTCTGAAAGTGGTTAGGACGACCGAAAGGTCTACCTGTGAGTGGCCCTTGGGTCCCACCATACTATTTTAACCACTCTCGCTCATCCATGCATGCAACTAAGAGCGTAATTCACCGAGGTAGTTACAATTGGTATCAGAGCCATCCCGCCCTTCAGGGTCTCAGCCAAATGGTCATTGTCAGTCTAGCAAATACTTTTGGTAGCTATGTATACTAGGGAAAAACAAAAACGTGAGAGTAGGACTGCTTCCATTTTCTTCTTACCCACCCACCCACCCTTTTCTAGTAAGGAAGTGTAACATTTTCAATCCTCTTCTAAAAATTCAAACTAGGATTCACGTGTTCTGGGTTCCGTAGTACCATAGGTTGTGTGTGTGTGGGTGTGTGTGTGTGTGTGTGAATTCCTTGTCTATCTGTTGCATCCAAATGTTATCTCTATCTACCTTTTGGTTATCAACTGTTGGTACATTCCATACCGACGGGCCTTTGTAAACCGACGCGATCTTTCTGATTCGTTGTATACCGGTGCGATCTGTCTTACTCCTTATTATCTGACGTTATCTTGTTTGGGGTGTTCGTTTCCGTAGTTACTAATCTTTAGGGTCATCTTAAAAAGAAGGTGTTGGGTTATATGTTTTACTGATTCATGTGCGGAGTAATGATTTGAGTGCGGGATGGAGTTGCGACCATACCACTACTCTTATCATTCGCTCTTGTATATTGAATTGGTAGAGTTACTAATCTTGATTCGTTAAGTGGTTTTGCGCATATAGTGGTATTTTAATGCCGAAATTTGCGGAAAAATTTTCTTTGTTAGTTTGTGTACCACACTCCTTGTTCAGTCGTGTGCGATATGCTTAAGATCTTCTAGGTGCTTTGAACTTTGTTCATATTTTAATATCATCTTAGTGAATTGTATCCTTTAATCTTGGTTAATTCCATTTTGGTACTATTTTGGATTATTATCATTCTCCATTATGGTACTGACTTGTATTTTATATCAATCACAGGATGGCACTACCACGCCGTTCTGAGGAGGACATACCACCTGAACTAGGGGCTGCATTGGCAAGTATTGCTAATGCCTTGGGAACTATGCAGCAGAACCATCAGCGCTTTGAAGAAAGCGTGAGGAGGAATGAGTTTGTTCCGCTACCTCCACCTCCCAAGCAAGGAGACATCAAGAGTTGTCTGAAGTTCAACCCACACCAATTTGAGGTGTCTGATCAGCCACTTGACGCTGATGATTGGTTGCGTGATATGTCAAGGTTGCTGATGACTGTGGATGTTCCTGAGCAAGAATGGGTAAAATGTGCCACGCACCTTCTGAAGGGAGATGCAGCTCTATGGTGGGAAAATTACCTGAAGGCAGACCACTCTGGTTTTCAGCCTACTTGGGAGCAATTCACTGCGGCTTTCAAAGAGCAATATCAGTCAGAAATTGTCATGGAAAGGATGAAGGAAGTGTTTCTCAACCTCAAGCAGGGCAATGACAATGTCAATACCTATATCAGAAACTTCATGAACCTTTCTCGGTATGGTGGCGATGAGATCTCTGATGACAAGAAGAAGCAAAAGAGGTTCAGGCAAGGGCTCAATGCATCAATCAAATATGCAATCACTCATGCAAGGCCAGGGTCTTTTCTGGAACTCCAACATACAGCTCTGCAGGAAGAAGCAAGTAGGAAAGTGTTTGAGGAGTCCAAGAAACACAGCCGCGATGCAGCAAGCTCTTCAGCTATGACAGCTCCTTCTAAGCGCCGTGTGTGGGTTCCTAACACTCCACCGTCGCTCCCGGCTCCACCAAGACCGTCAAGCTACGCGGCAAGGCCACCAAACTCCTTCACTGCGGCTCCTAGGGGCTACAACCACAACTACCCTGGAGCGCCTGGCGGAGTCCCTGGCTACGCTGCTCCACGTCCACCTGGTGCTTGCTACACTTGTGGAAACACTAGGCATCAGCACTAGAATTGTCCAATGAACAACAAAGCTCTTCCTCCACCACCTCCAAGACCTGCGGCAAGTTCTTCTATGGTTCGTGCACCTCCACCTCGGGCTCTCAACATCAACACCAAGCCCGGGTCTACAGTTGCTCGTGCCAACTGTGTCAACGCCGCTCAAGCTGAGCATGCACCTAGAGTTGTGATGGGTATGCTTCCTGTTAACTCAGTCCCTGCACGAGTTATGTTTGATTCTGGTGCTTCGCATTCTTTTGTTTCTCACAAGTTTGCGCATGAGCATGATCTGGCTATGGTTCCCTTATTGCATCGTCTTGTGGTACAATCTCCTGGGTCAAACATGAGGGCTGCTCATATCAGCCATGGCAATCAAATTGAGATTGGTGGCTCTTTGTTTCAGGCTTCCTTAATTATTCTGGGTAATTCTGACATTGATGTTCTCTTGGGCATGGATTGGTTAACAGCAAATGTAGTTGTGATTGATTGTGTTGAACGCTCTGTTTCTCTGAAAATTCCTGAAGGCCATATAGTCTATTCTCCAAGTCTGACTCCTGCAATTCAGCTTTTCTCTTTGGTGGCTCTGAATGATGATGCTATGGAAGCTATTCAGAGTGTTCCGGTGGTCTGTGAGTTCCCAGATGTCTTTCCTGAAGAGTTGCCAGGTATGCCTTCGGATTGTGAGGTCGAGTTTGTGATTGAACTTGAACCTGGTACCGCTCCTATCTGCAAGCGGCCTTATAAAATGGGTCCTGCTGGGTTGGCTGAACTAAAACGTCAGCTTGATGAACAAGAGAGGTTGGTTTCATTCAGCACAGTACCTCTTCTTGGGGTAGCCCAACCATCTTTGTGAAGAAGCGAGACAAGACTGATAGACTTTGTGTTGACTATCGGGCGCTCAATGCTAAAACCATCAAGAATAAATATCCCCTTCCGCGGATTAATGATCTTTTCGATCAGCTAGCTGGAGCTGTGGTACTCTCTAAGCTTGATTTGAGAAGTGGATATCATCAAATAAAGATTTGCAAGGAAGATAATCCCAAAACAGCTTTCACCACCCGCTATGGCCTGTACGAGTACACGGTCATGTCTTTCGGTCTCACCAATGCACCTGCCACCTTCTCGAGGCTTATGAACTCGGTTTTCATGGAGTATCTTGATAAGTTCATTGTAGTCTATCTGGATGACATTCTAGTCTATTCTAAGTCAAAGGAAGAACATGAAGAACACCTTCGGTGTGTCCTAAACAAGCTTCGTGAGAACCGCCTGTATGCAAAGTTCTCCAAGTGTTAGTTCTGGCTGCCTCAAGTCACCTATCTTGGTCACGTCATCTCTGCCAAGGGCATTGCCGTCAACCCAGAAACTATTAAGACAATTGTTGACTGGCTTCCACCCAAAAATGTCAAAGAAGTCCAGAGTTTCCTTGGTTTGGCTAGTTACTATCGTCGCTTCGTTCAGAACTTCTCGAAGATTGCGAAACCTCTTACCGATCACCTCAAGAAAGGCAAGAAATACCTTTGGACTCCTGCATGTCAAGCAAGCTTTGAAACACTCAAAGAGAAGCTCACTTCCACACCAGTCTTGATTCCTCCAGATACATCAAAGCCTTTCCAGATATTCTGTGATGCCTCATTGCAAGGATTGGGTGCGGTCCTTATGGAAGAAAAACAAGTTGTTGCTTATTTGAAGACGCATGAGATCAACTATCCCACACATGACCTCGAACTCGCAGCAGTTGTCTTTGCTTTGAAAGTATGGAGGCACTACTTGCTTGGCAACCGTTGTGAGATCTTTTCTGATCACAAGAGTCTGAAGTATATCTTCACATAGCCTAATCTCAACCTTTGTGAGAGAAGGTGGATTGAAGCAATTAATGATTTCGATTTGACCATCAACTACACTCCGGGAAAAGCTAATGTCATGGCCGATGCTCTCAGCCGAAAAGCTTATGTCAACAACCTCATGGTGGAAGAACAACAGCCTCTCTTATGCGAGGAGTTCCGCAAGCTCAACCTTGAAATTGTGGATCAAGGGTATCTTCTGAACCTTCTGGCAACCCCACTCTTGGAAGAAAAAGTTCGCTCCATTCAACTTGGTGATCCTTACACTAAAAAGATCATCTCCAACATTCAGCTTCCGAAGTATGAGTCTTTCCACGTTGACGACCAAGGCACTCTTTTCTTTGAACACCGGATGTTTGTTCTGAACTACCCGGGTTTAAGAGAGCAAGTTCTCAAGGAGGCGCATGATTCTGTTCTTTCTATCCACCCTGGCAGCACTAAGATGTACATGGACTTGAAAACACAATATTGGTGGCGTGGGTTGAAACGATATTGTGCCAAGTATGTCTCGAAATGTGATGTCTGCCGCAGAGTTAAAGCTGTCCATCAAAAACCTTCCGGTCTTCTACAGCCATTGAAACCTCCGGAATGGAAATGGGAGAAAGTAGAGATGGACTTCATAACTGGTTTTCCAAGGTCGCAGAAGGGCAACAATGCAATCTTTGTTGTCATCGACAGGCTTTCTAAAGTGGCTCACTTCTTTGCCATCAAGGAAACAATTTCTGCAATTCAGTTGGTTGAGCTCTATATCAACAGAATTGTCTCTCTGTATGGGGTTCCTCTTGAGATCAGTTCAGACTGTGGAAGCATCTTCACTTCCAAGTTCTGGGGAAGTTTCCAAAATGCTTTGGGAACAAAATTGAACTTCAGCACAGCTTACCAACCTCAGTCGCAAGGACAAGTTGAAAGGATCAATCAAATTCTAGAAGATATGCTCCGTGCGTGCGTTATCTCCTTCGGCATGAAGTGGGAAGAATGTCTTCCTTATGCTGAATTCTCTTACAACAACAGCTTTCAGAAAAGTCTAAAGATGGCACCATTTGAGGTTCTCTATGGTCGCAAATGCAGAACTCCGATTAGTGGGTCGGGCGCAGGAGAAAGAACATTGTTTGGCCCCGACATTGTAACTCAAGCGGAGGAGAAGGTTCACATCATTCTTGAAAACCTGAAGGTTGCTCAAAGTCGCCAGAAGAGCAACTATGACAGAAAGCACACGGACATGGAGTATGTCCCTGGTGATCTCGTTTACCTTCGTGTCACTCCCATGAGAGGCACGCACCGCTTTGGTATCAAAGGAAAGCTGGCTCCTAGATACGTCGGTCCTTTCAAAATTCGTGGAAGAAGAGGAGAAGTTTCTTATGCTCTTGAGCTCCCTGAAAAACTCAAGGTCCATGATGTTTTCCATATCTCTCAACTCAAGAAGTGCTTCAAGGATCCCGGCAGGACCGTGGACCATGAACTCATCAATCTCCAAGAAGATCCGTCTTATCAAGAACACCCCATAAAAATCCTAGAAGTCACAGAAAGAAGGACTCGCAACAAGTCCATCAAGTTCTGCAAGGTGTAGTGGTCGCACCATTCCGTTGATGAAGCCACTTGGGAACGCGAGGATGAGCTCCGTGCCAAGTATCCCACCCTCTTCGTGTCTTCTTCTTATTCCTAGAATCTCGGGGCGAGATTCCTGTTTAGTGGGGAAGAGTTGTAGCATCCCATCTGTCTAACATATGTAATGCTACATGGTCTAGTAATATAATGGCTACTTCCTACATATAATTGTTGCATCATAATTATATCATGCTCATGTCATCATGCCTCCTTGCATTTGAGTATCATATAAAACCCTTTTCCATTTTGGTTCTTCTCTCATAGGCATTATTAATTGTATTTGGCTCTTGATGAATGGTATTTGACTCTTGATAAATGCTTGATGCCCAAATTGAGTTGGGGGCATATCTTTTATTCAACTCCATCACCTTTGAATGTGGAGTCAAGGGTCACTACTCCAACGAGTGTCCCAAGAAGATTTCAGCCACCACCAATGTGAATGCCCCAGCTCAGCAGCAACGCCGTGTTCAGCCTGGAAGTAGATTTGCCCTAGGGAATTCTCTCAACCGCACCGGCCGCCTGTTCCACATGAATGCTGAAGAAGCCGAGGAAGCACCAGATGTCGTGTTGGGTATGTTTTTTGTTAAATCAGTACTTGCAAGAGTGTTGTTTGATTCTGGAGCATCGCACTCATTTTTTACAGAAGAATTTGCATGCACTAGTAGTTCAACCAACAAAACTGAAGCATGTTATGATAGTTCAAATTCCTAGTTCACCCACCAAAGCTAGAAAAATTTGCAAGGCTATACCTATCAGAATCCATGGGATAGATTTTTATGCCAATCTAATAGTACTTGGAACCAAAGGTTTGGAAGTAGTACTAGGAATGGATTGGATGTCGAAACATAAAGGATTGATCGACTGTGCCAAGAAAGCCATAACCATGACCAGTAGCTCTGGAGTATCAGTAGAGCATGTATCTGAAACCTTGCCCCGTCAATTCAAATGCAACAAGAGTCTAGCCCTACCAACCATAGAACAAGTCCGAGTAGTATGTTTGATAGAGGATATGTTTGATCAGTTGACTGGTGCTAGAGTGTTTTATAAGATTGATCTTAGAACTAGTTATCACCAACTCAAGATTCATGCAATGGTTATTCCAAAGACCACCTTTACCACCAGATATGGATTGTATGAGTATAGGGTCATGTCTTTTGGATTAACCAATGCCCCCACTTATTTCTTGAATCTCATGAATAAGATCTTTATGAATTTCCTGGATAAGTTTGTCGTTGTTTTCATCGACGACATTCTAATCTATTCCAAGTCAGGAGAAGACCATGAGAAACGCTTGAGAACCATCCTTGAAACCCTTAGAGCGCATCAGTTGTATGCCAAGTTTAGAAAATGTGAGCTTTGGCTAAAAGAAGAAGGATTCCTCGGACATATTTGCAGCATCCCATCTGTCTAACATATGTAATGCTACATGGTCTAGTAATATACTGGCTACTTCCTACATATAATTGTTGCATCATAATTATATCATGCTCATGTCATCATGCCTCCTTGCATTTGAGCATCATATAAAACCCTTTTCCATTTTGGTTCTTCTCTCATAGGCATTATTAATTGTATTTGGCTCTTGATGAATGGTATTTGACTCTTGATAAATGCTTGATGCCCAAATTGAGTTGGGGCATATCTTTTATTCAACTCCATCACCTTTTCTTTGTCACCACCTTATAATTCCACCATCCTAATTACCCATGAGTTTTTACTTTCTTTTGGCTTTTAATCTAGCTCATGTGGGTTGGGATGAATCCAATTTTATTTTCATTTAGCTTGGCCTTACTCCATATTTTGGAATGCATGTGTATAAATGCCATGATCATTATTTTGTTTTCACAAGATAAAACCTAGCATTTAATGCTTTTGCATGGGCCATGCAGTTCTCATCATCATTTCCCTCCTTTTTGGTTTTTCTTGTATTCTTGAAAGTGGAGCATGGTTCTTTGTGAATCCATTCATTTTGGCTCTATTCTTTTGCTCTTACCATAAAACCCACCACTTGATCTCTTCTCCTTGCCATGTGCATCAAAACCTCACCTCTCACCACCTCCACCCTCATCACCCCTCAAATGTGTATGTGTCATGCATGATCATGGGAGGTCCTTCCATATCCATCTTTCCCTTATACTTGATCATGCCATGCTTATACCCCATCTAAAACCTAACCCTCATCATCCATGCCATCACACATACTCAATGGGTCTTATTAGATCATACCCTCAAAACCCCAAAAACCTGACCTCACCTCTCCTCTCATCTCACTCCCCATGCCACCCCTTACCCTAACCGAGGACCTCTCCCTCTCTCTGCCAGCAAGGGCCCACCTAGCCCCTCTCTACCCCATGCGAGCTACCCCCAACCCCTACCTAACCCTAGACCGAGCCATGCCACCCCGAGCCTCCCCTCTCGGCCCTCACTTTTTCTCTCTCTCGCTCGCTGCCAAGCAGCCCCACCAGCCCGAGCCTAGCCTCTCTCCCGACCGAGCCCCACCTGCAGCTTCCTGCCAGGCCTCCCCATGCCTAGCACGTGAGGAAGGAGGGAAAGGTGACCACCCGAGCCACCTTTACTCTACCGATTCCCCACGGCGTCTCCCCTCTCCCTCTCTACTTTATCTCCTTCCCCACGCGTCCTCTGCATCCCCAGATCCCCAGGGCCTCGCCCTTCTCCTACCCACCACCTGCCGCTACCCCTCTCTCCTCCGTTGCCGTCCACAGTCGGCCTCCTCCTTCTCCTCTACAAACAGCCGGTGGCGTGGCGATCTTGGTTGTCGAGGAAGTCCGAGGCGGACCACTGCCTCACCCCGTACACCGCAACAAGGAGGAGAAGGCCCAGACACACCGCACACTGACGCGCCCGAAGGAAACCCTAGCTTCGGCCGGCGTCTGCGTCCTCGCCGATCCGCCGCTCCCCGGCCCGAACCGACCCCACTGACGCACTCGCGGTGAGCCCACCTCCCTTCTAGACATCCCCTCTCCCTCCTGGTTCCACTGTTCTCGCCGGACCACCCGTCGAGCGCCCTTTGTGCGGCGAGCTCGCGAGCGTGTCCTCGCCGGCGCGCTGCGGAAGCCTTACCTAGCCACGCAGCAGCAACCCAGCGACAACCCTCCCCTAGCCCAGCGGTAGCCGCCGCCGCGCGCGCGCTGCGATGCAAGTTTGATCCCCCGCGCCGCGCTCGGCTCTGTAGAGCACCATCCCCTCGTCAAAGAAATTCAGAGAAGATCCACAGTACAACGCCCCTTTTTGCACATACCCCCTGCGCCTTTTGCTGCTCAACCTGCGGTACACCAGGCCCCACAGGTCAGCCCCTTCGAACTTTTTACAGAAAAGCTCCCGCGTTTTCGTATTCCCTAACCCGCGCTACCAACCGGACCCACCTGTCAGCCGCGGTTGCAATCTTACGAAAAGGCACCCGGTCTTTCCGTTTCTCAACCCACAGTCCCTCCATGCCGAGCCCGGCCCACCTCTGTCGCGTGGGCCTGCGGTGAATCAGGCCCCACCTGTCTGTGGCTAGGGCTAGCTGCGGCTGAGTAGAAAAAGTCGGCCCGCTTTTCTGTTTTAATTAAAATGAATTTACAGAAATGTTTTAATATAAATCCAAATCTGTTTTTAATAACTTTTGATTTGAAAATCCAAATAATACAATTATATATGTTTTTGAATCAGCAAAATGTGAGGAATTCAAATATGCTATTCAAAATAATATTTGACCACTTTAAATTTTCGAGATGATTAAAATTACAATAAAATGCCCTTTTCTTAATAAACTAATAACTTTAATTCTACAACTCCAAATTCAACAAATAATATGTCCAAATCGATCAGCGCGACGAGCCTGTTCTATCTATGCATTCCTTATTCTGAATTGAAGCATGCATCATGACATCATTAAAAATCAGAATTGTTTATGGCAATAAAACTTGACCACATAAATAATAAAATGCTTTATTCTTGTACCCCACACCTCACCATGCCATGCTACATTATTGCCATGTAAATTGTGTATCATTCATCATGGCATGCTTGTCTGCTTGTCGCATTTTTGATTCATATGATTGTGCACTTTATTTATGTTGGCCCTTGCTTGTTTGGTTCTTCTACGAATAGACGCCGAGAATTATCAGCAATCATAGGAGTTCTACCCAGATCCATCTCTCGCTTCAACTGAGCTGCCAGGCAAGCACTACCACATGCTTGCATACATATAGTACCTATTGCCTCTATCTTATTCTTGCATCATTGAGTCGCGATTGCATTAAATTGAATCCCAAGTACTGCATAGCCTTTACTTTTAAACCCCACCGAAGCTTGTTCCTCCATCCCATGAGCCATTACTACAGAAGTTGTTTGAGCCATGCGAGTCGTAGAAAAGCATGTGTAGGGTATGTGAGTGTCTGATGGATAAGGAGGTACCTAAACAACTTAACCGGAGTAGTAATGGGTTAACTAATGAAAGAGGCACCGGTGAGCAATATCTGTTATTTGGTTTTTCATGCTCACTTGTGTCACGTAGGACCCCGAGTACTTGATTCCTGTTCCTTGTTTATTCACACTATCCACATCCGAGAGGCCATATGGACCCCCCTGAGCCAGAGCTTGATTCATTTCTATTTCTTGGGGCCACAAACTAGTTTGGGGTTTTATTACTATCATGTACTTATGCCATGCTTTACTGTTTATTTACGATTATGCGTGGAGCACCTATACTGTTTTGGATCGTAACACGTTTTAGCTCTATCGACAAGCCCAGTCATACTTTCGGGTTCCTAGTCGTTTGCCGCCGTCCACACAAACCCTGGGTCCGTTCTGGAGCCGGCCATCTTCGTTGCGGGTAGCTTAGTGGGGTGGCCCCCTGAAATATTTCTGAATCCTGTGATCGCTTTGTCGTGAATTCCTCGTTGGGTTTTGAGTTGGTTTTTCCAAGGTTGATCGAGTGTGTGTTGCTATTTGTGCACCCCTGCAGGGTAAATCTTTCTGAAAGCCGTGTCCACGATTATGGACGACTTGGAGCACAGTTTCTCGATCATAGACAAGCATAACTAAAGTACCGCTTTTAATCTGACTAAGTACCTGATTAGTAAATAGTGCAATACTCATGGAATGGTTAATAAAACTACCAACAGATGGGTTGTTCGTCCGTTTTCTCGTTGGTAAGCGAGAAAGAGGATGGATATGTTAATTATACTGTTATAACTGTTGTTACTAATTAACGGACATCCGTCTATCATTGGTTAGGCGGATGGTTAGCGAGTATCTATAGCCTTGTTAGTTATTATCTTTTGCTGCAATTGCGTCACCCCAGGTATATGTCCCCTTTCGAGGCATAAAGATTTGCTGAGTACCCCTAGGGTCTCACACGATAAATTGTTTGATTCGGATGAACAAGTGTATTCGCAAGATGGATACTGGGTGGAGGATACGGATGTTGTTGGCAAAGATCACGCGGTGTAGATATTCCGGGAACGGGGATCCGTGAGATCTGTGGGCGGGATGTGTTTATTTATGTGGAATCTTAGGCCAATTTGCTTCTTATCCGTACTCGGATCTTGTTTTCCGCTTCCGCCTGATACTCTGATGTTTGATGTATGAGGAGCTATCCTAAACTATTATCTCTATCAAGGATATTTGGATCTTGCCGTATGACGTTGCAATATTTCTATTTCTTTTAGATGGAATGGCTCTGTGAATAGTTGTATGGTGGATGGCATACATACTCACTTGTGTATGTAGTTGATCCCTTCGCCTGCCGATTACGCCGCTCGTTCTTGTCCCGATGTTCTGAAAGTGGTTAGGACGGCCGAAAGGTCTACCTGTGAGTGGCCCCTAGGTCCCACCGTACTATTTTAACCACTCTCGCTCATCCATGCATGCAACTAAGAGCGTAATTCACCGAGGTAGTTACAATATTGTGTCAGCAGGAGGAGTCACTATTGATCCCGCCAAGATCAAAGATGTTGAAGAATGGAAAGCCCCAACCACTCAAACCCACGTTCGTGCATTTCTCGGATTAGCGGGATATTAGCGTAAGTTCGTTGAAGGATTTTCGAGTATCGCAAAACCAATGACCCAATTGTTGAAGAAAGATAAGAAGTTTGAATGGACCGAAAAATATGAAGCAAGTTTTTAAGAACTCAAGAAGAGATTGATTTCAGCCCCAATATTGATTATGCCAGATATCAAGAAGCCGTTTGATGTGTATTGTGATGCATCCAAGATTGGCCTCGGATGTGTGTTGATGCAAGAAGGCAAAGTCATAACATATTTGTCAAGACAACTGAAGCAGCATGAGCAAAACTACCCTACCCATGATCTTGAGCTAGCAGCTGTAGTTTTAGCCTTGAAGACATGGCATCATTACCTGATGGGTAATCGCTGTGAGATTTATTTGGATCACAAGAGCTTGAAGTATATTTTCACTTAGAAGGAGTTGAATATGACGCAAAGGAGATGGATAGAGCTAATCAAGGATAATGACCTTGACATTCACTATCACCCCGGCAAAGCCAATGTGGTAGCGGATGCTCTTAGAAGATTGCCGTGTAGATTAAACACCATGATTAAAGAAACCCAACCAAGTTTGCATGAGGAGTTGGAGCAGTTTAGAACATAGCTAGTTAGCAAAGGATTTTTAGCTAGCATTGAACTTCAACCCACGTTGATCAGTCAGATCAAGGAAGCCTAGAAGGGAAATGCAAGTACCGACAGAATCAAATGTCGTATTGGTACATGAAAGGTACCCGGATTCACCAAAGATGAAGAAGGAGCTTTGTGGTACAAAGGACGTATCTGTGTGCCAGCAGATTCAGAGCTGAAGCAAGTTATCATGCAGGAAGCTCATGATACTCTTTATTCTATCCACCCCAAAGGAACAAAGATGTATCAAGATTTGAAGGAGCAATTTTGGTGGCACAAGATGTAGAAAGAAATCGGAAGCTACATAGCCAAGTGTGATATGTGTCAGAGAGTCAAAGCGGAACATCAAAGACCCGTAGTACTGTTGCAACCATTGCAGATTCCGGAATGGAAATGGGATTCCGTCGAAATAGACTTTATCACCGGATTGCCTACTTCTAGTAGGGGAAATGACTCTATTTGGGTCATAGTTGATAGACTGTCCAAGGTAGCCCATTTCATACCTGTCAAGACAACCTACTAGAGTTCGAAGCTAGCAGAGTTGTACGTTGCTAGAATTGTCAGTTTGCATGGAACCCCTAAGACCATAGTGTCAGATCGAGGAACCCAATTTACCTCAAGATTTTGGAAGAAAGTCCAAGAAGGTTTAGGAACCAAGTTGAATTTCAGCACAGCTTATCACCCGCAGACCGATGGACAGACTGCAAGAGTCAACCAAATCTTAGAAGACATGTTGAGAGCTTATGTGCTAGAATATGGATCAAAATGGGAAGATTGTCTGCCTTTCACAAAATTCTCATACAACAATAGTTATCAAGACAGTTTGAAAATGGCCCCATTTAAGTTCTTATATGGAAGGAAGTGTCGTACCCCTTTGAATTGGTCGCAAGTAGGATAGAGTCAGATTTTTGGACCCGATATCATACGAGACGCTAAAGAGAAGGTTCACAAAGTCCGTGAGCACCTCAGGACCGCCCAATCCAGACAGAAGAGTTATGCTGACAAGAGACGTAGAGACTTTACTTTCAATGTCGGAGATTTTGTGTATCTCAAAGTTTCGCCTTTGAAGGGAATGCAGCGTTTTCAGCTGAAAGGAAAGTTAGCCCCCGTATATATTGGACCCTTCAAGATTCTGAATCGTCGAGGAGAAGTATCCTATCAACTAGAACTGCTAGAGGAGATGTCAGCCATCCATAATGTGTTCCATATCTCGTTACTTCGCAAATGTTTGCAAGTTCTGGAGAAGACAGAAGTGTTCAAGAACATCGATCACCGAGCCATTGATATCAATAAGGATCTGACGTATCGTGAAGTGCCCATTCGTATCTTAGAAGAAGATTTCAGGACTACCAGGACCCAGAGTATCAAATTTCTCAAGATCCAATGGAGCAACCATACCGAAGAAGAAGCTACTTGGGAGCGAGAACATTATATTAGGACTGAGTTTCTAGATCTCTTTAGTTACTAGTTTTTCTTAAATCTCGGGACAAGATTTTGTTTAAGGAGAGAAGGTTTGAAACATCCCAAAACTTTAATCAAGGTTATCAAAGTTCTAATCACCCAATTTAGGGTTAACAAAAACTTTTTAATAAAATGAATATGAATGCATGTGTGTTTGCATTAGTGTAGAATTAAGTGTATATGCCATGTTTGATTGTTCTAAAGGTTGTGAAATGGTTTAAAGGTGAATGACACATCATCTAGACCATTTAAAAACAAAATCCAAAGAGTAAGAAATGAAATATGAATAAATAAAGCAAATGGTCATTTTGACCAAAATCAACCACTAGGCCACTTTAGGTGTTCCTAGAAGAAGATTTCCAACAGAAACTATTCTATTTCTTTTCACCCCTTGCTAGACCAAGTGAAAGTGTATCAAGGCCCACTTTACAAACTTACAAAAACATCTAGCAAATTAATTTAATGGACAATAGAAAATTAAATCCAATTCATATGTTAGGATCACACTTTTTCAAAAACCTACCAAATCAGTTCACCTTGACAATCCCAAGCAAACCTAGTCTCTCAAGCTTAATCTAAGATCACTCAAAAAATTTGAATCAAAACTTCAAAAGAAAGTTTCACGCGGCCATTTCATCAAACACTTGGCATGCACAGAATAATCACTAACCTAACTTCACTATTTGGTACAGTGATCATCGACCAATTGATCTCCCTCTTAACCCCCTTGTCCCCCTGAGTGTCTAGCAGCAGCAGACCAGCACCCCCCTGAGCGCCGCCGGTTTGTGGTCATCGCCGGCCGACCACGGCTAGCTCGCACCAGACAGCCCCGCACCCACCCAACATGTCCAGGAGCATCACCGCACCCTACCACCACTCCCTGTCCAGGCCACAGCCCCAGCCGAGCCGTGGACCACACTAGCATCGTCGCGCACCACCTCTCTGCGTCGTGTCCAGAGCACGCCAGTGCGCCGTGCCCGACCAGCCCCGCCAGCTCGCGCCTTGCCCTCACCGCGCACGCGCAGCCTCGCCATGATCACCCCACCCGGTAGACACCCCCGTTCGCCACCGCGTAACCCGCAGCTGCCGCACGCTGCCGCAAACACCATTGCCTCCGCTCAGAGCACCGCACACGCCAGACCAAACCAAGTCACCCCACGCCGTGCCATTAAGTCTGTGAGAACCGCCAGGGAGCACCGCACCATCCTACATCCTCGCCCATGCCTTTAGCTCTCTGTGTCACCCTCGCGGGAGACGCCAGCCCGCACCGTTATGTCCCCTTGTCGAGTTATAAAAGGAGGCCACCCAGCCTCCATTCCTCACACCATTCGACTCCCCACTCCTCACTGACCTTCCCCACCTCTCCCCAGAGCAAGGCGAGCACCACCGCGCCGGAATTTCACCAGAGTCCGCTGCTGCTGGAGGAGAAGGGCACCGTCGATTCCGGTCACCCCAAGCCCTACCATGAGCGCGCCTCGCCTCGCCATCGTCTACCATGTTGTTTGCCCCTGTCGCCGACCCTAGCTGGAGCCCAGGTGAGCCCCGCGAGACCCCCACCACCACGTTAGGTTTAGCTCGTTGCCGGAGCTGTTCGTCATCGACGACAACCCTCATCCATTGGATTAGAATTATATCGTAGCGCCCAGATTGAAAGATACCATTTCGCGTAGACTGAGTCACTGACCAGTGGACCCCCTCTGTCAGCCGCATGCTGCGCTACGCTGTGTAGTTGGGCCGGCCCGTTTAACCGTCCCGCCCAGGCCTGGAAATTCAAATATTGATTTTCCAATTTAATTGAAATCCTATTCTGTCCACTTATTCAAAAATCATTTTAGAGAGTTTCACTTAACCAAATTGCATGATTCAAATTTTTCTAGAAAAGGTAATTAAAATATCTATCCAAGCCCGTTCGATTTAAATCATTTGGAGTTAGAGATAATCTATAGCAATAATAACAAGGCAGAGACTTTTGCAACTTCAAACATTTTTGAAAAATCAACCATAATAGCTTTTGAGTTCATTCCAACTATCAAAAATAACATGTGATAATATCTATCTAAATATGTAAAAATATTTAGGTTTGCATGCTGTGACATTGGACTAGTACCAAAAGAATGCTATTAGGGCATTTCTAGTCACTTTAAATCTACTAAATGATAATCTTAAACTTTATAAAATGTGACCAACCCTTTAAATCACATTCCCATGTATTAGAATATGTGGTGATGACATGTGTCAACATGATCCCATATTTTATTTGGAGAATATTAAATCTTAATTAAATTCAATGAGTAGAAATTACTTTTCTCAAATAAACTAAATAAAACTAGTTCTTTAATTCATGTGATGATGCTAGATCATCAAGTGTGAGCCTTAGTGTGCTAAATATATTGGTTAAGTATTGTTTGGTGATTGTGTACCCCGTATTCTTTTATAGACGATAGTACCGACCAAGGATACGAGGAGGAGGAGTTCTACCCCAAAGAAGACGAAGAAAAATTTAATCACTGCACCAATCAAGGCAAGCCATCACTAATTGCAAGATAACCCAAGAAAGATGCATTAGGCATGCTTTGGTTATGTACCTTTGATTTATACCCATCCCAAGTTTTACTTGCAAGCTTTACTCTTTTACTTTACCAAAGTTCTTACTTTTAGAATGCTTTTGTGAGAGTTTGGAAAGTAGTATAGATAGCATAAAGAGTATAAAACTAGGCCTATACTAGATGTCATTCTATGGCATGAGATTGAAGATTAGCATCCCTCATTAGTGAACACTCTTAACCTTAGTGTCTAGTGCTAAGTATAAAACTTGATCATTTTAGATGGGAATACTTAGTGAAAATGCTTATGAAAACCTTGGAATGATGAGTCATTCTATTGAGATGTTTTGACATGTGTTGAGAAACACAAATGGTTTTTATGATGAAAATGTTGAGGCATGAGCATTAGCCCTTTATAAAACTGATGGTTGGGTTCGGATGTGATACCATTCCAATTTTACCGTACAACCAAAATACCTGAATTGGGTAAGGCTTAGCCGGAAGTTTATATGCATTAGTATGGGTTCCCTCGCGGAGGAGGTTTGAGCTGAGGCTACCGCTTGAGGATGTCCACCTATGAAGTGCCCAGGATGGAAGATGGCCATGGCTGGGAGGCCAAGCTCATAGGGGAGGTGCTTATACTAGAGTGTGTAATTAAAAGGTTATGATTGATTATTCGCATACTAAGTATGATGATTCAGGGTTATCCCTGACGGATGTATCGAATTTTGTGGTGAAAGTGTACCACCTCTGGAGAGTGTCAAACTATTTGAATAGCCGCGTCCGCGGTCATGGATAGTTGGAGTGGTCATACTGTTCCGTCGTCAGATGTTTTCCAAATGACTTGTGAAGTGAAACATGATTTTGACTTGACCACAACAGGGTTGTGAATATGAAAACTAGGTTCCCAACTTAAGTGGTTTTAGAACATTAAGTTAACTTCCTTTGCTTCTGAACTTAGTTTAGATAAATCTAGCTTGTTGCAAATAAACTTAGAGCTTAGGATTCCTACTAGAACTACCTTACTTGTTAGTGATAGTTGGCGAGTACTTAAAGAGTACTCGTGGCTTTGTCCCTGGCTATTCCCATTGCCATACTATGAAGAGTACTATCAGAAGGATGGATAGTAGGAAGGCTACGACAACTAGGATCATCTCCCATCGTCAGCATTGCCTGTGACACTAAAGATGGAGCCCACTACTACGCTTATTATTCCACTGCTTGTTTGTATTACGACTAGATCATGAGATCCTTTATTTGTGTAAGACCTTATTATGGTTTTTAATGGATGATGTACTATGATATCCAATTTGTTATGTCTCGCAAAAATGGTAATCCTGAGATTGCGATGTATGGCATAACAGGCATCTGGGATTAAAAATCCGGATGTTGACAGCTTTTTATAGAGCCTTGTGTCGCCCTCTCTACCGTGTCCTGATCATGAGCAGCAAAGATGGCGTAAGCTACGAGTGGTGAAGCCAATAGTCATGGGAATGCAACACTGGTCTATCCCATTCATTTGTCGTGCTATGATCGGTTAGGCTGCCATGGAGAAAGTACTGAGAAGCCCCCTCTGCTTTTTTCGTGTATACTCCCCTACAATTCAATCATGCTTAGGGAGTACTTAGGCCATCTTTTGTTAATCATACTTTTAATCTCTCTATGCCGTGGAGTAAAGAGTAATCATGTTTGCTTGGGAATATGAGATACTTAGTTTTTTTATGGTCGGCTTTGTCATTGTGCATGTGCTTATAGAGGATCTTGAAATCTAGTCCTGCTGGGATCAACATAGAATGTACAGCGAGGCACGCACTCGCCTGTATGTGGGCTTGACCAACCTCCTCCATGCTTTCCGCGGGGCGCTGCGTTTGCAGATCTGGTGTGCAGCCCCCAGCCACCAGACATGACGATGATGATGAAGATGCTGGAAAAAAATGCAAGAATGGTTGCACCCCCAACATGGCATGCCAAATGTCGTGTACGGGAACACAAAAGTCAGTTATTTTGCATACCCCCTTTATTTGTTTGGTAGTAAGGTGGCAAGCACTTCCAAGGTTTCTCCTCCTCACCAAGAACACACAAGGATTTTACCCAAGTTTAGGATGTATAGAGACTAACGTCCGTACGTCATGCATGCCTGACCATATAGAGGATGAAGTGTGTTACAATGGCTATAAAGAGAGAGGATCCCTTGCCAGGTACCTAGGAAAGGGATGAACTACTACTCCCGTTGGTGGCTCACTGGGATCTTCTCTCTATCCTTACTCTATTTTCCTCTCTACCCTCTCCCGTTTCTTCCACCTTCCGATACCCTCTCCTCTCGTCCATGGTCCTCCTTTTATAGTTCTAGGGGATACCACAATGGCCTAGGATTTCTATACAACACACAACTAGCAGACAAAGTGTTGTGGCATTTATTGGCCCCATCTTCTCTGACAAGTGTGAACCGGGAGCCACCTTCAACCAATCCCTAGATTGCTAGGATACATGGTGCCAAGCTTTATCAGGTTGATCCCATGGAGTGTTGTATTGGCTCATGGATTTTCCTAATGGGTATTGTCCTTCTTGCGGGGCCCATTGTGAATTGTCTGCAATACTCCAAAATGCGGCCAAGACATTTGTCACTACTTACGTATTCTTCTCGGGTCTCTAGCTGTGGTAATGCCTTGAGTCACGCGGCCAACCAGAAAGGTTGCTGGTTCTATGATGACACGGCCTGTGTGAAATAAGGATGTCATATACCTCAATTCTCGTCGATACTACAATTCCTAGAGTTGCTTACTTTAAATGAATTGCTGCGTCAATTTTTCCACCGTGCTGGATTTTTGAACTTAGAAAGCTAGTAGTACTATTGTATTAATTATTATTCAATAGGGCTAGAGAGTGATATTCTACTTGATTCTAAAGTGTTTTCCTACTTCATTCTGTAGTACTACTCTCGGTGGTGGACTTTGGTTGTTTTTGTTTGAGTTGCAGCTGTTGAAAAACAACTGTAGGAAAGCAGCTGTAGGAAGATGCTCCTGAAGCAGAGATTTGGTGTTTGGCAAGAGTCTTTTGATGGCTGATGTTTCTGGTTTTACGATTGAAAAGTATGGAATGGCCCTAAATGCTGAAGAATTTGTAGAAATGATGATTCCAATCGAATTAGCTAATTCTGACTTTTAACATAACAAACATACTTAAGAGATGAACCATGTACATACATATTCGATTGTCATGACATGGCTATCATCCGTGTAAAAAACAAATAAAAAAAGAGGACATGGCTGTCGGGCTCGATCCCGAGAAAACCAGCTCGAGCCAGGGCATTGTAGATGGTCAGGACCTCGAGGATGGCAATAGAGATCCTTCTCGTTGGGTTTGGTTGGGTCAAAGCCAGTAGGGTAGGAGCTGTCAAGGTCGGAGTTGTGTTGTCGATTCAAGGAACGCTCTAAGTTGGGGAGGTAGGGAATAGAGCGGGTGAGGAGAAATTGCATAGTGGCGGTGGAAGCTGCTGTCTCCCACCGGCAATGGGGACGAGGCTGACTTGCCGTGGGCCAGGTGGTCCCAGTCGATTGGGAGTAGGGGAGGTCCCGAACAGCGGGGTGAGGAGATTGGATGGCGGGGATAGCGGAGGGCAGCTTCTCTAGCGTCCGGCAGCGAGGAAGGGATGCGGCGGGAAGGGTGGCGGGTGGAGTTGGGAGCGATCTCGGGGGTGGGGAAAATGGCCAGGATGAGGCGTCGAGCTGGGTACTGACCCATGGATGGGCTTGGTGGCAGGTAGCGTAAGTATTTGAACTCTAGAGGGCATTTCCGTTTGTTGCAACTCAGGAAGCGAATGAGAAGCACCCGAAGAACCTCCATCCCAGCTTTCGACCGGCCGCGCTCGCTAGTGCATTTTCTATCCCATCTTATCCACGACACTGTTGTATTTTTGCCTGTTTGTTTCACTAACGATTCTAGACCGCAACAGATGATGTAGAATCACAAACAAATAGAGCATTTGTCTCGTGAAGGTGCTCCAAGTCTGTTCTTCTACTCCATAGGTCTGTATATTAAACATTATTGTTTATGTGGATGACTATGTGTCCATTTTACTTGTACTGTCTACTTGACTTGTATTTGAACCATGAAGTAGTGTTTCAACCATGTAATTCATGAATTATCAGAGGAATGTTTGAACTATGTGTGATTTATATATTTTCCATGATGGACTATGTGGTATATTTGATGGATCAAGGACAACATGACGCAAAACTACCACATCTGGGACAGCATTCGCACATAACTACTGATGACCCACAAGTATAGGGGATCGCAACAGTCTTCGAGGGAAGTAAAACCCAATTTATTGATTTGACACAAGGGGAGCCAAAGAATATTTATAAGCCTTAACAACTGAGTTGTCAATTCAGCTGCACCTGGAATCAGTCTTGCTCGCAGTAGTTTATCAGTAGCAACCGTTTTGTAATAGTAATAGCAAAGTAATAGGAGTAGTAAAAGTAAAGACAGTAGTAGCAATTGCAGTAAACAGTAGGATTAAAGTGCGGTAGGCATAGGGATGGATGGACGGGCATTGCATAGACAAGACAATTCATGTAATAATCAAGACACAGGGCATTTGCAGAAAAATAAGATAAAGCATCCAAGTACTAAATGATCATAGGCATGTGTTCCATATATAGTCATACATGCTCACCATGAGAACTTGCACTACAACTTTTGTCCTGCCAGCCCGTTGCAACGGGGCCTCAAGGGAATCTACTGGCAATTAAGGTGCTCCTTTTAATAAAGCACCGGAGCAAAGCATTAACACTCCGTGAACACACGTGACATCCCCTCCAGTTATGCCGATTTCTGTCACTTCAGGGCCTCGGGTTTCGAACAATAATGTGTGTATACAACTTGCAGGTAAGATCATAAACAATACTATCATCATGAATCAATAAGATGTTTAGATCTGAAATCATGGCACTCGGGCCCTAGTGACAAGAATTAAGCATAACAAGTTGCAACAATGTCAAAAAGCACTAACAATAGATACTAGGCACCTAACAATCTGATGAAATTACATGAACAATCTCATCCAATCCCTACCATCCCCATAGCCTACTTCAGGGGATTACTCACTCATGGATGGGGGAATCATGGATGGTTGATGAAGAAGCGATGGTGATGATGATGGCGGTGATCTCCTCCAATTCCCCGTCCCAACAGGGTGCCAGAACGGAGTTTCTGGTTCCGAATCACAGTATCTGGCGGTGGCGGTGTAGCGGAACTCTATCTAGAAAAAACATCGAACCCCCCTCTATTTTTAGGCCAGAGGGCTTATATAGGCGAAAGGAGAGGTCGAGGCGGAGACCGAGGCAGCCACACCACCTCCTTGAGCGGCCTGGCCTGGCCCGGGCGGCCAGGTGGTGTGGGCCCCTCGTGGCCCCACTCCGTCTCGTCTTCTGGCTTCGTGAGTCTTCTGGTAAAATAGGAGTTTTGCGATATTTTCTGGGATTTTTCCTGAAAGTTGATTTCCTACACAAAAACGAGACACCAAAGCAATTCTGCTGAAAACAGAGTTAGTCTGCATTAGTTGTATCCAAATCACACAAATTAGAGAAGAAACAATAGCAAAAGTGTTTAGGAAAGTAGATACATTTTGGAAGTATCAACTCCCCCAAGCTTAGCCTATTTCTTGTCCTCAAGCAATTTAGTTGAAAACTGAGTGCGATAAAAGAAACTTTCACGAACACATTTGCTTCATAAGATGTATATATTCTCAACATATGATCAAATACTTAGGCAATTAATAATAAAGAGTATGCAAATAAGTTTGCCCAGTAGTCATGCAAACTATGAAGAGATTTCAACCCAATAATAATAAACAACATGACACATAAGTATATGCAAGATTGTAATGCTCATAAGAAGATATGATAAAGTGGTATCTCGCTTGCCTTTCTTTTTGAAGCAAAACATAAATGCCAAGGCACCTCTGAAGTTTAAGTGAAGACTAGAAGTAAAAATATCAAAGATTACAAGCGTCAAAGTTATATCACAACTAATCGTGTTTTGGGACAAGCACATTACACTAAGAATGATAGATATGCTCCCAGGAAGGTGCTCAAAGAATAAATGGTGACTCAACATAAAGGTGAAAGAAAAGATTTGAAAAGTTTGAAAGGCTTCCAAGTGTTGAAAGTATGGTACTCATTAGCTTTGAGCTCTCATTGCCCCTATCATAAGCATCTTTAGGTGATTAAGGTTAAAGTGAACAAATATGAGGATATGCTTGACAAGTTATAAGTCGAAAATCTCATGCCCCTTGCCTACAAGTCCCGGACCTCATGCAACTCAACTTTAGTCACAAGCAAGTTCTTGTCATTGTAAGTACATGTGTATCATGGAGAACCGCCAAAGGGAGCTATCACATATCAAAATGACAAGGCAGCAGACAATGAGCATCTCGGTGATCTTTTTATTTGCTATTTGCTAGGTTTTTATTGAGGATGCTTCACAGAATGTTCACTATGGTTATGCTGCAAGTTTCCACCATGCTTAGGCATGTCTTAGGCTAGCCACCCAGGCATTTCTCTAACACATATACAAACTCCATGAGCTTACAAGTTCCCCTTTTATTTCACACCGCCAGGATACATAAAGAAAAGAACATGATATCAACTAAATAATAAGTGAAATGTTGAAAATGTTCCCCATGACAACATGGTTCTGCTAATTCTCAACTTATAGAGTGCAAGCATATACGCAACATAGATGGATGCAATGGTTCAAGTTTATTAAGTGCAAGAAAGTAAAGTGTGCCATTAAGTTTGTGAGAGCTTTACTAACTAATTTTCACATAACAAGCAAACATTTTTATTGGAAGAAAACAAAGCATAATAAATACGCAACGAGTAGCAAAGATGCTAATAGGTAGATATGGTGGACTCTTTTTGACCATCTTGGTTTTGGGGAGTTGGATGCACAAGTAAAGTACTCAGCGCAAGTGAAGGCTAGCAAAGAGAAAGGGAGCGACAATCGTGAGAGCAGTAACTGTGATAATCATGCTTGCAACAAAACAAAATTAATAGTAGCATAAAAGTGACACAAGAACTCTGAGTCAAAATAAATCATCGAGGCTTAACTAACATTTTGTTTAGTCATATGGATGCGTGAGCATGTGCTAAGTCAATTCAAATTAAACATTCAGAGGAGGATACCACAATGTCATACCAAGTTATGAATAGAACAATGCAAGCAAACATTTATATGACATGCTACAAACTATTAGTGGATTGGAACTGATCATAAGAGAGCAAGAACTACTAAGCATCCATTAAATACATACACCTTAGATGAACAGACTAAGTATGATCGCAATGATGAGTATATGTACGAAAATGAAAGCAAATAGAGTTCATACCAGCCTGTCACCACACCTTGAGTTGTCGTAAATCATCATTTCCTTTCACTTGTGTGACTTGAATAATAAGATAAAACCAAACTCCAAGGAGTCACGGAGGACTGATGAGCCCTGCAATGATCTTTACAAAACCAGAGAAGAACCACAAATATTTTTGGGTTTTCGATTTTTAAAGACAAGAACCAAAAGAAAGAACGAACGAAGCAAAAATCTTTTTGGGTTTTTCGAATAATCGAATCAAAGCTAAAAAGGATGAAGAAAACCAAGGCTAAAACATAAATAAGCAAACAGAGCAAAATTACGAAAATATTTTTGGTCTTTTGTGTTTTGGAAGGCAGAAATAAAGCGAGAACAAAAACTAAAAATAAAACGAAACATGGATATGCAAAGTATCGACAGAACATGATATGTAGATGAGTGCGATGTCGGTATACCTCCCCCAAGCTTAGGATTTTGGCCTAAGTGGGGATCAATCCCAAGCTGGCCTGGACGGAGCTCCTCCATGGTATGAAGAAGAAGTGCCTTCGTCCAGATATGAACTCGAGGGCGTCCCAGCATAGTGCATAGAGTAGTCGTAAGAGGGTGCATCCCCCTGGTGCTGCTCGTGGAAACGAAGCAAGCGGAGCTACTCGTCCACCTCCTCCTTGGAGCGCGACCATGACATCCTGCAAATACTGAACAAAGTGGATAGTGGCAAAGTAATTTCCCTCTCATCTCCATCTGTAAACAACATCTGTAAACTAAACACTCTGTACTAGAGTCAGTAGTAACAACGTGAAGTGTTTTCATAGCAGCAAGATCAAGCCTTTGTGGTGTCAGCACAGTATCATTAGGATTAAAATAAAGTTCTGAAGCAACAACCATGCGTGCAGCGATGATGCCCCCATAAATGGGTCCTCTAGCAGCTAGACGGTGAGCAACGAGAGAACCAAGATTATACTTGGTTGTATTATTAAGTGCAGCACCAAGAAAAGCTAAATGATAATTAGAAATATTACTAGTGTTCTCCCTACCAAGAATGCTAGTGGCAAGATAATAAGCAAACTATCTAAGAGTTGGGAGTTGAATGTTCCTTATCTTCCCGTGCTGAGCTGTGCGGTCATCATCATTTGTTACACTTGGTAGAGCTCCAACAAGTCAGCAAGTCGACCTTGGATCTTCTTTACTGTCCCAGTCATGCCAATGCCTATAATGCTGCAAAATCTTTCCAATGGCATGATAATAGGCATATTATAAATTTTGAACGAAACAGTTGACTTATAAGGGGTGTTAGTGAAAGTGAAACTTTCAACAAAAGTTTTGGTGAGCACGGCATATTTCTCACTCTCATCCTGCATGTAAGTGGTTAGACCAACCCTTTGAACAAGAAGTAAGAAATCATCAAGGATCCCTGCAACTTGCAAAAAGGCAAAACATTGCAAGGTAGATGGGTAAGCATCTCCCTCATTGCCAAAGCACGGTGCAATATGATCTTCATTATATGATGTCCTAAATTGAGAAGATGATCTCGAAGGCCTTGCCCTCCTAGGTGTGTCTCTCTCAAATACTTCTCCAAAAGTATGGTTGTCCATCTCCCCTATTTCTAAAATTTTAGACAACCATCACAAATAATAATTGCAAAGTGATTATATAATGAAAGGAACTACTTATAGGGACTTGCAAGGGGGCTAAACATGCATCAAAACAATTTCTCTAAGCATAGAACAAGCATGCAAGCTCACATTACCTGTCACCTACAGTAGCAAAATACTCAAGATATAATATACCAATAAAAAATCTAGTTGGACAAGCGGAGGAGTACATACCGGAGAACAAATGCTCCAAATTTCAGCAGCAAAGGTGGGTTCAGCAAGGATATTGAAAATCACGAGCAAGAACATCAAGAACTCGAGTTTGAGCAATGAACTGGTATTTTCTCGGGAGAGAGAGAAGTGGCAGGTGGAAGAATAAGTGGAGGGCCAAGCTTAGCACACAACATGGCCAGGTGCGCCCTTGGTGTGGCCGTGCCACCAAGTGGTGTGCCTGAATGGTGGGCCCCCTGGGTCACTCCAGGTACTTCTCTGCCCCTTTTTGATGTAAAAATTTAATATGAATTTTCTAGAATTTTCTGAGAAACTTTATTTTTGAGCAATTTTCTGGTATTGATGAATGATTTTCTGGAAAAAAGATGATTTTGGAATGATGTAGTAACAAAACAAAACTAAAACTTCAAAAGTTCTAAGACACTCCAATATGCAAGTAATAAGCAATAGAAAAGTAAACTAAGTGAAAACAAAAATTAAAATGGATAAAATAAAAGTAAGCAAAGTTAATCATGGTGAAAACATTGTATCGTTCATTAAAATCCCTTTGTTAACAAGGTTGATCAGGTCTTGTTACCAAAAAAAAATTATATGAAACAAAACTTTGCATTCCACAAAATGATTATGTTACCTCAACCTTGATAGCAATAGTCCCAATCATAATATTTCATAGTTTTCTCGTGGTATGGGACAATATATTTCTCCAACTTGGATACCCTTAATATTTTCAATTAAATTTATTCAATAAGTCCTATCAATCTTCTTGGGGAAATAGACAGTATGTTCCTTCTCATTAACATTAAAAGTTACCTTTCCTTGATTATAATTAATGATAGCACCTGCAGTATTAAGAAAAGGTCTCCCAAGAATAATAGACATATTATCATCTTCAGGCATTTCAAGCACAACAAAGTCAGTTAATATCAAGCAATTATGAGCCACTTGAACAGGAACATCCTCACATATATCAACAGGAATGGTAGAAGATTTATCAGCCATTTGCAAAGATATATCAGTTGGGTATTAATTTCTCCAATTGAAGTCTCTTATAGAGAGAAAAAGGCATAACACTAACTCCTGCTCCCAAATCACACAAAGCAGTTCTAACATAACTATTTTTAATAGAACATGGAATAGTTGGAATCCCTGGGTCTCCAAGTTTCTTTGAAACCTTACCATTAAAAGAATAATTAGCAAGCAAAGTAGAAATTTTCTCATTAGGGATCTTCCTTTTATTAGAGACAATATCCTTCATATACTTTGAATAAGGAGGCAATTTAATATCACCAGTCAAAGGAATTTGCAAAAATAAAGGTTTCATCCACTCACAAAACTTATTATAGTGTCCGTCTTCCTTTGGCTTGTGTTTCTTATCAAGTAAAGGCATTGGTTTTTGAACTCAGGGCTCTCTTTCACTACCATGTTTATTAGCAACAAAATCTTCCTTAGTGTACTTAGTATTCTTAGTGTGCCTTTCAGGTTCTTATTCATTTTCTTCTTTATCAGGAGCATCATTTTTCTCATTACCACTCTCAGTGTCAGCATCAGAAGCAGATATACTATTAGGATGTTTAGCAGGTTCAGAAGATTCTACAACTGTTTTATGTTTTTTTCTCTTAGAAGAAGTACCCCTATTTTCAGCTTGTTGAGAATCTTGCTCCATTCTTTTAGGATGTCCCTCAGGATATAAAGGATCCTGAGTGAGAGCACCACTCCTAGTTCTAATTTCATAAGCATGTAGTTCTTTAGAAGCATTAACTAGCAAAACTTTTTGTACTTTAGTAAGCTGATCAATTTGAGTTTGAACCATTTGGAAATGTTTAACAAGCATTTTAACATCATTGAAGGTTCTTTCCACAATATCTCTCAACTCATTAATAGCTCTAGAGTTTTCCATTAAATGATTCTGCACTCTCTTATTAAAATTATCTTGCTTAACAACAAAGATATCAAATTCTTCTAAGCATTGATCGGGAGGTTTAGAATAAGGAATAGCACCTTCATCAAAATGTTGGAGAGAGTGTACCTCAATAGTGGATGTGTGGGAGATTGGCTTACATAATTCTTCTATAGGAGGTAAATTCTTCACATCTTTAGATTTAATACCCTTCTCCTTAAGACATTCCTTAGCTTCCTTCATCACTTCATAATTTAGTTCAATGACTCCCCTTTCCTTTGGTGTTGGTGTTCAGGCACAATTGGCTCAGATGTAGTTGACTCAGGTGAAGTCCAGTCATCATAATTCTTGCTTATTTTAGCCATTAATTCCTAAGATTCTTCAGGAATTCTCTTCCTGAAAACACAATCAGCAAAACTATCCAGGTGTGTCCTAGATTCATCAGTTAGTCCATTATAATATATGTCAAGAAGCTCATTTTTTAGGTAATGGACATCCAGGATGTGCGTGAATCAAATCACAAAACCTTGCCCATGATTCAGGCATTTTCTCCTCTCCCCCCTGTTTAAAGTCAAAAATTTCCTGCAAATGGGATGTCGAGCCATAGGAGGAAAATATTTCTAAAATAAAGTATCAATCAAGAAATCAGGGCTATCAATAGATCTAGGAGGTAGATTCTTAAAACAAGCTTTAGCTTCTCCTTTTAGTGAAAAAGGGAAAATTTTAGCAACAAAGTAGGTGCGCATCTTAATATCATTAGAAAATAAGCTACTCATGGTAGAAAGCTTAGTCATATGTGCTACATCACTTTCATTTTCAGTTCCACAAAAAGGTTCTTTATCAACAATGGTTATGTAAGATAAATCAAGAGAGAAATCATAATCCTTACCATTAATGTTTATGGGAGATGTAGCAAACTTAGCATTAGGAGATAATTTATGTCTAATAGTATGTCTCTCAAGAAGACAATCTGATGAAATTACATGAACAATCTCATCCAATCCCTACCATCCCCATAGCCTACTACGGGGGATTACTCACTCATGGATGGGGGAATCATGGATGGTTGATGGAGAAGCGACGGTGATGATGATGGCGGTGATCTCCTCCAATTCCTCGTCCTGGCAGGGTGCCAGAACGGACTTTCTGGTTCCGAATCACGGTATCTGGCGGTGGCGGCGTAGCAGAACTCTATCTGGAAAAACATCGAACCCCCTCTGTTTTTAGGTCAGAGGGCTTATATAGGAGAAAGGAGAGGTCGAGGCGGAGACCGAGGCGGCCACACCACCTCCTTGCGCGGCCTGGCCTGGCCCGTGTGGCCAGGTGGTGTGGGCCCCTCGTGGCCCCACTCTGTCTCGTCTTCTGGCTTCGTGAGTCTTCTGGTAAAATAGGAGTTTTGTGATATTTTCCGGGATTTTTCCTGAAAGTTGATTTCCTGCACAAAAACGAGACACCAAACCAATTCTGCTGAAAACAACGTTAGTCCGCATTAGTTGTATCCAAATCACACAAATTAGAGAAGAAACAATAGCAAAAGTGTTCGGGAAAGTAGATACGTTTTGGACGTATCAACTATTGATTTTTCCTTTTATATGAAACCTACTAACACTAAGGCAGGTGTGTGACACATAACTCGATTTAGCCGTTTTGATTGGTTTTCTGACATCTTTGCCTCATTATCAGGTACACATGGTAAGGGACAACAGATCCGCAGTAGACCGGACGTCTCCCATGCTTAAGTTTTATTTGGGCCATAAGCTGGGTCCCACCATTCATGCTATAGCGAAATGAAATTCTCACAATGCTTAAGAACGATCTAGATCTTAAGCTGGAGCCCACAACCATGTTTATTTTTCTTATCCAGCCAGTTTGCTCTTCTCTTTGCACGAAAAGAAATCAAAGAACTGCCATGTGATAGAGGAAAAGAGAGAGGAAATATTGTTTTCTACTTCCTATGGGCCTTACCGCTATGGGAGACCTCTAGTTTTCTAGCTTAAGAACGGAGCTCACAATGTGTGAAGTTTCCTAAGGTTGGCATTAGAGTCCTTATGGCCGACCTTATTTCAACATTGGAGACGCACTTAGGTCTTTGCTCTAACAGTGTTTTTCCAATAGTTTTTATAGCTCAACTCTCTCTCCCAGAGGCTGTGGGACTATGGCGAATCTAGGCGGCGAGCATTTCTATAGTGGCAGTATGGTCTGTGTATGTTGTGCTTCATGTTTTTTCCATTGCTACGCGATATTGCCTCTCAACATGACTCAACCTGAGAGGCTAAGAGCTTCTCCACTCGGCCACCCTAAAGGTCCCCCGAATGGATATTGGTGGTACCGGCACCGAAAATCTTGCCCAACCAGACAACCAATTCCAAAATCACGATGTTGTAGCCTATTCTGTTATTCGGTGCACCTAGGTCGAACCCAACCAATGGGGAGGGGGGAAGCGAGGGAGCCATATGGGCGAGAAAACACATAGAACAACGTGGGTCCTCCCTGGCAGTGAGAGAGACATGCCTTGTCTCCTGAGACCTACTGGTCAAGCAACGTGGCACTGTCGATTTCCATGCAGTAGCAAAATTTTGTGCCATCGCGTTCCTGCCATTTCCTTCCCGCCCTTTCCACCGCTTCACGCACTCGTCTTCTCGACCTTTCCTGATATATCTAGACTCGGCCGCCATTGTCATTGTAGATCTACACTTTTCTCTCTTGACATGGCCTCTCCTCACCGATTAACTCTCACCTATGCAGAGGCGGAGGCGCTACGTCCCTCCAACTACCCCTGCTCACCGGGCTACTGATGCCCTCCGAGTGGAGGTTGAGCGTCACAGGCATGTTGGTCCCTCTCGTGCCTCAAGGTGCAGCTAGCCAGACAGCCATCATGAACCACTCTTACCACGAGCTCACCGTAGAGTAGAGGATGGATCCCCGGTGGGATTCTGACTACAACGCGACCAAGAACATATTCTTCACCAATCAATGGGATAGGGAGCTCGACAGGTACGAGGGGATGGCCCGCTTCCTGTGAATAACAATGAGGTCGGCCGCTGGCTATGGTGGGGTGGCTTGAACCTCTCTATTGTGATGGACTACATTGTCATAGGCAATTACCAACACCTACGATACTCGCTGAAATAGCATGTGTGCCCCCATGCATGGTTTTGGTAATTAATGACAATCTCTATGGACTAATGTTTGCATTGGGTTGCACTTGTAGGAATTTTCCATTGGCATCGCTTGGACCATGTGTTGGCTTCAAGGTTAAAGAAATTAAGAACAATAAGTAATTTCCAAGTAGTTTGGTCCTATTAGAATCATGTTGAAGAATGAAGATGACCCAAGGTTGATCAAGTCGAAGAATGGATCAACACTCAATGAGAAATGAAGTTGTGCAAGTTCAAGATGCGCCATCTCTAGAAGATCACATGCTTAGAGCTTTCCATCCTTGGTGATCATGGATCGATGAAGACAAGTTCAAAGAAGAGGTTTCCCCATGGTGTATGGGGAAGCAATTCATTGGTCTTTACCAAGCAAGCGCGAGGAAGACAAATCAAGAAAGGCATTCCATCTTGGGGAGGACAAGATCGTCTACATCAAGCTTAAGTGGAATGCTCAAGGCAAAGGTATGATCTTGATAGGTTTCCCTTTTGCCGGTCTCATGTTGTTAGTTGGGAGACCCGGTTTAGGATAGATAGTCGTACTATCAAGAGGGGCTCTCGAGTGAGTAACTTGATCGTATCTTATGGAGAGAGGTAAAACCTTTGCATAATTAGCATCATATTTCTTGGTTGTTGTTTGGATATTATCCATGTGAGGTTCTAGAGATTGTGGTTATCTTCATAACAAGCTCTAGTTCATCAAAAACGGATTTCGGAAGAATATCTTATTGTGGCTTTTATCTTGGAGGTTTTCTGGCTCCACACCTTGGGAGATTTATCACTTCTTTATTCATGGTATCTGATCCCTTGGTGATACCCAATATTTCTGGGTGGTCCACACCTTGCATTTTTTATCTTGAAGGTTCTACACGTTGTTATTTTTACAACAAAATTGGTTTCGTCCCATTCAGAGTTTGGTTGTTCAAGTTATTGTCCTTATTTCTGCCAGAATTGTATGTGTCGACCAGTAGTACCGGAATTTTTTCTATAGTACCGCTCGGCGGTGGTACCGGCCTTGCCTGAACCCAGCAGCGAGCTGGGGATCCTCCTCTAGAGAATCTAGTACCGCCTCCCAGTACTACCGTAGTTCTACGGTAGTACCTCTCCACAATCCAGCTCTACCAGTGATGTGGTCGTATCGCTCTAGGATGCAGCACTATCGGTGGTCACAGGGCAGGCTCAGCCACCTTGTGTTCCCCGCTGGCTCACCTGGATGTACCATCTGGTACCAGGCCGGTAATACCGGCATGTCCGGTAGTACCGCTGCCTGCTGACTTGTGTAATAACGAGCTCGTTGGGGAACCCCAAGAGGAAGGTATAATGAGCACAGCAGTAAGTTTCCCTCAGTTATGAAACCAAGGTTATCGAACTAGTAGGAGCAAGGAAACACCTCCAAGGTGTTGCAAGCTGGCCTTTGGCAGACGCACTACCAGTGCTAGCAGCAACGTGGAAACCTGCACAACACAACCACAGAACTTTGCCCCCAACTTACAGTGAGGTTGTCAATCTCACCGGTTTTGCTGAAACCAAAGGATTAAACGTATTGTGTGGAAGAAAGTAATAGTTTGTAGAAAGTAAAAAGAAAGCAGCAAATAGTTGTAGATTGATGGTAAAAGAAAGGACCGGGGTCCATAGTTTACTAGTGGTGGCTCTCCTTAATATATATGACATGTTGGGTGAACAAATTACAACGGGGCAATTGACAAACACCGATAAAGCATACATGCATATACTAATCATCTTGACTCCTTTGAGATTTGATTAGGCATTACAACATTATATATAGACCATAATCCAACTGCATCTATGACTAATAATCCACCTTCAGGTTATCATCCAAACCCCCTCCAGTATTAAGTTGCAAGCAACAGATAATTGCATTACGCATTGCGTGTAAAGTAAACAATACGATTGTTCTATGAACAGAGGATTGTTTTTTTCTCCCTAGTAGCAACAACACAACTAGTACCTTAGAGATTTCTGTCACTTCCCTAGATTACTAGAGGCATGAAGCCACTATCGAGCATAAATACTAACTCTTGGAGCTGCTAGCATCTACTTGGCCAAGATAGCTACTAACAATGGAAAGCATGCAAGATCACAAATAACAAAGACATGATAAAATCAAAAATCAATCTGAAATAGCATCTCAATATCCATCGGATCCACGCAAACACAACATGTAGGATTACAAATAGATGATCTTGATCATGAACGGAGCTCACAAGACCTAAACATGATAGAACAAAGGAGAAGAACCAGCCATCTAGCTACTACATGGACCCGTAGTCTAAGGATGAACTACACACGCATCAGACCGGAGGCTTGCATGGTGATGACGAAGGCCTCTAGGGTGAATTATCCCCTCCGACAGGGTGCCGGGAAGAGCTTCAGATCCCTCCCGATCTAGGGATGGAGATGATGGCGGCTACAGACTCTTTCGTTGAATTTTGATCAGGTACTTAGGGTTTCTGTATCGGAGGCATCTTATAGGCGAAAGGGGAGGCCAAGGGGGTGCTCTAGGCGGCTATACCACCCCCTGGCGTGGGCCAAGCCTGGCCGCGCGACCAGGTGGTGTGGCTGGCTCCTGGCCCCTCTCCGTCTCGTATTCTGGCTCCGTGTCCCCCTCGGTGAAAAACTGACTTTGGCTTTTGTTCCGTCCAATTCCGAGAATATTCATTTTCTGACTTTCCTGGAACCAAAAACAGGCAACTGGCACTGTGGCATCTTGTTAATATGTTAGTCCAAGAAAGTGTATAAAAAGTACTCCAAAGTGTGGACAAAACATAAGAAAGTAGATAAAACCAAAGATGGAACATCAAAAATTATGGATACGTTAGCAACGTATCAACATCCCCAAGCTTAACTCCTGCTCGTCCCCGAGTAGGTAAGTGATAAAAAGAAAGAATAATTTTTGAGGTGACATACACCATCATAAACTTGATCAAAGTATTTGTAAAACATTGATAGCTAGGATCATAGTACTTCAATCATAACATGAAAGATAAAGTTCTAACAATAAGACATAGCAACTATGTTGCAACATGAAAAGGCACAAACAAAAGATTCATGAATAACAATGCTTTGCAAGACGTTTGTTTGTTTCACATAAAGAAATCATAGCATAGTGGCATTCAGCTTGTCCCTCATAGAGTAGCAAACATAAATGCATAGGACACCTTCAAAGTTCATAAGAGTGACTAGATAAAAATATTTTAAGAACAAGCAATATCAAAATTATGCATCAATCAACAAGTCTTGGGACAATATACATAGAACTAAGAATGGCCATTATGCTCTCTCGATAGGTGCATAAAGATAGAAGGTGGGGACTCAACATAAAAGTAGAAGAAAGGCCTTCATAGAAGGAAGTAGCGATTCAAGTTTCATAAAGAGCTTCCAAAAATTATGGTACTTATTAGCTTTTAGCTCTCATTGCCCCTATCATAAGCATCTTGAAGTGATTAAGGTTAAAGTGAACAAACTATGAGTATATGCATGACAAAGTATAAGTTGGAAATCTAATGTCCCTTGAATACGAGGGCCGCTCCTCATGCTACTCAAGTTTAGTTACCGGTAAGTTCTTGTCATTGTAAGTACATGTGTATCATAGAGAACCGCCAACGGGGTACCCCTTTCCCAATGATATGGAAGGATCCCCATATCAAAATGACAAGGCAAGCAGACAACGAGCATCTCAGCAATCTTCTTATTTACCATGGGAAAATGGTGCTTTTTTCTCTCTTTCCTCTTTTCTCATATCTCTTTTTTTCTTTTTCTCTTTTTTCTCAATATCTGACTCTTTTTTATAAGAAGAATGCTTCATAGACAGCTCACTATGGTTACGCTGCAGGTTTCCACCATGACAGCATGGATTAGACCGGCGGCCCAGGCGTTTATCTAACACACATACATAACTCCATGGACTTACAAGCTCCCCTTTCATTTCACACCGACGACATCCATAGACAAAAGACAATGATATCAACTAGGTACAAAGTACAAGTGCAATGTTGAAAGTGTTCCCCATGACAGCATGGTTCTGCTAATCCCCAACATATAAGTGCAAGAATATACAACATAGATGACACAATGGTTCAAGTTTATTAAGGGCAAGAAAAGTAAAGTGTTCCATCAAGTTCGTGAGAGCTTTAATCAATAGTTTTCTCATAACAAGTTTAATTCGGAAGGTAGATAAAACATGAATATACTTGGAATAGAAAATGCTAATGTGTAGGTATGGTGGACTCTTTGGAATAACTTGGTTTTAGGAGTTGGATGCACGAGTGGAACTCATAATTCTTTATGGAGGCTAGCAAAAGACTGGGAGCGACCGACTAAGAGAGCAATAATGGCCATAATCATGCAGAGCGACAAAACATCATTAATCAAAGCATAAAGTGATATTACTAGTCGAAAACTAAAGGATCATAAAGTCTTATGGTGACTTGAGATAGTCATAAGATGGTGTGAGCATGCGCCAAGTCAACCCAAATAAAGCATGAAAGGAGAATACCACAATTCTATGCTTTAATATGCTAAAACAACGCATGATTCTTCAAAGGCACATTAAGCAATCTCAATTGTTTATAACATGTAATGCTATAGCAAAAATCACTAAGCATAAATCCAAAACAATATCAAGCATGGCATGACAAAGCATAGCCCACAGTTAAAAACAAACTCCTTTTACCACTTAAGCATGAACTTTTCCTACTCTTTTCCAATCCAAACCAAACTATTGGAAAACCAATGCATGAAAGAGGGGGTCCAACCAATTTATTCAAGCAAACTAAGAAAACCAAGCAAACGAAAACAAAAAAAAAATGAAGACGCTCCAAGAACAACACAACTGTGCATGAAACAATAAAAATGAAATATTTGGAAGAAACCTAGGATTTTTATTGATGGAGAAGGGGATGCCTTGGGCATCCCCAAGCTTTGAAGCTTCTACTTATTGGATACTTATTGGGGTGACACAGGGTGGCATCCCCAAGCTTGAGCTTTAGTCCATTATTCATCTCATTACATCATTCTCTCCATACACCTGCAATTTTTCCTTCATACAAAACTTCACACAATCTTTATTAGCAACATTACTACACTCGAGATAATAAGTCTTTAGGTTCAGTTTCAACAGCAATAAAACTTCCATTAATACACAAGCTACTGTAGCACTTCCCTCAAAAAGCTCAATTCCCCAAAAGAACTCAAAAAGGAACCAACAAGAAGCAAATGCAAATAATGGCAGAAATCTGTCAAAACAGACCAGTAGGTAAAAACCAATTTTTTCGAAGACCTTATATTGCTCAAATAAAAAAGTATTGAACTAACGAAAGTTAGATAACAACCTGGGGCAGCAGCACAAAAATTCACGCCTCAAAACGACATACAGAGATTTTACACGAATGTTTACGGTGAAGCACAAAAATCTGTTTCGGGACAGCACCTTTCCCAATCATTACTTCCCTCTCATTAGAGGTTACTCTTGGCACAAAAAGCAAATAAAAAAGATAATCAGTGGTTATTATAGAGGTAATAACTTCCAAGACTCATCTAAAACTTTTGGGTTATCTCCCAATAAGTACTTTTCTTTAATGCCTTTAAGTTAGGCATAAGAAGCAAGAAAAAGAATCAAGTGTTCTCAAATGAAGAAGCATTAAGAGCAAATTTTGTTTTCATAGGAGAGGAAAAAGAAATCTTCTCTCTCTTCTTAGGGAAGTGTTCTATACCTTTCTTGACTGGAAGTTGATATTTAATGGTGCCTTCTTTCATATCAATAATGGCACCAACAGTTCTAAGAAAAGGTCTTCCCAAAGTAATAGGACAAGAAGCATTGCATTCAACATCCAAAACATAGAAATCAACACGGACATAGGCATTGTTAACCATAATAAGAACATCATTAATACTCCCCATGAGTTTCTTTTTAGCATTATCATCAAGTGGGACATTCAAATAACAATCTTCCAATGGTGGCAAATCAACCATATCATAAATCCTTCTAGGCATAATAGAAGCACTACTATCAAGATCACATAAAGCTTTGAAATCAAAATTATTCACTTTCATATTAATGATGGGTTGCCAACCATCTTCTTGTTTCATAGGAATAGAAGCTTTATGTTTCATATTTTCTTCTTTAATTTTTATGAGAGCATCAGTAATGTGTTTTGTAAAGGCCATATTCATAGCACTAGCATTAGGAATTTTAGCAAGCTTTTGTAGGAACTTAATAACTTCATAGATATTGCAACCATCAAGATCAAAATCATAATTATCATCTAAAGTAGTAGAGCTATTACTAGCCTCAACACTAGTGGCAGTGATAGTAGAAACACTAATGTTTCTGGCAATTTCATCTTCTCTTTCCCACTTAGCATGCAATTCAGCTAATAGGCTAACATTTTGATCAATTCTAACTTGTATGGCATTAGTAGAAGCAAAGAGATTATCAATAGTTTCAGGTTTAGCAGCTATTTTATTCAAAGAAGATTGAGCTTCAGCCAATGATGCTATATTTCTTTCAGCATTAGAGAGTTTTTCCTCAATAGTTTTATTGAAAGCAGTTCATTTACTAATAAAGTCTTTAAGCATAACTTCAAGTTCAGAGGGAGCACTCCTATTATTGTTGTAGAAATTTCCATAAACATTACCATTGTTGGGAGAATATGGCTTATAATTGTTGTTACCAAAATTATTCCTGTAGGCATTGTTGCTAAAATTGTTATTTCTTATAAAGTTCACATCAACTTGCTCTTCTTGAGCAACCAAAGAGGCTAAGGGAACATGATTTGGATCAATATGAGCCTTCCCATTAACAAGCATAGACATAATAACATCATTTTTATCACTCAAGGATGAGGTTTCTTCAATAGAATTTATATTCTTACCTTGGGGAGATCTCTCAGTATGCCATTCAGAATAGTTAACCATCATATTATCCAGAAGCTTTGTTGCGGCACCCAAAGTAATGATCATAAAGGTATCTCCAGTAGCAGAATCCAGTAGATTTCTTGAAGAATAGTTCAATCCTGCATAAAAGGTTTGGATAATCATCCAAGCAGTTAGTCCATGAGTGGGACAATTCTTTACCAAAGATTTCATTCTTTCCCAAGCTTGAGAAACATGTTCATTATCAGATTGTTTAAATTTCATTATTTCACTTCTCATAGATATAATCTTAGTAGGAGGATATTATTTTCCAATGAAAGCATCTTTGCATTTAGTCCAAGAATCAATACTATTTCTAGTTAGGGATTGCAACCATTCTTTAGCTTTTCCTCTCAAAGAGAAAGGAAACAATTTAAGCTTAATAATATCTCCATCTATATCCCTATGCTTTTGCATCTCACAAAGTTAAACAAAGTCATTTAGATGAGCAGCAGCATCTTCATTACCAATACGAGAAAATTGTTCTCTCATAACAAGATTGAGTAAAGCAGGTTTAATTTCAAAGAAAGTAGCTTCAAGAACAGGTGGAGCAATAGGTGTGCACATGAAATCATTGTTGTTGGTGCTAGTGAAGTAACACAACTTAGTGTTTTCAAAAGTAGTCATTTTTTTGTGTTTTTAATAAAGAAAGCAAACTAGTAAAACTAATTTTTTGTGTGTTTTTGTTAAAGAAACAAGCAAACAAAGAAGAAATAAACTAAGCAAAACAAAAAACAACAAAGTAAAGAGATTGGTTCTGAGGGAGTCCCCTTGTGAAGATGTCCTTGACTCCCCGGCAACGGCGCCAGAAAAGTACTTCCTAACTCGTGTAATAACGAGCTCATTGGGGAACCCCAAGAGGAAGGTATGATGAGCACAGCAGTAAGTCTCCCTCAGTTATGAAACCAAGGTTATCGAACCAGTAGGAGATGGGAAACACCTCCAAGGTGTTGCTAGCTGGCCTTTGGCAGGGCACACTACCGATGCTAGCAGCAACGTGGAAACCTGCATAACACAACCACATAAATTTTCCCCCAACTTACAGTGAGGTTGTCAATCTCACCGGTTAAAAACAAAGGATTAAACGTATTTTGTGGAAGAAAGTAATAGTTTGCAGAAAGTAAACATAAAGCAATAAATAGTTGTAGATTGATGGTAAAAGAAAGGACTGGGGTCCATAGTTCACTAGTGGTGACTCTCCTTAAGATAGATGACATGTTGGGTGAACAAATTATAGCAGGGCAATTGACAAACATCGAGAAAGCATACATGCATATACTAATCATCTTGACTCCTTTGAGATTTGATTGGGCATTAAAACATTATACATAGACCATAATCCAATTGCATATATGACTAATAATCCACCTTCAGGTTATCATCCGAACCCCCTCCAGTATTAAGTTGCAAGCAATAGATAATTGCATTACGCATTGCGTGTAAAGTAAACAATACGATTGTTCTATGAACAAAGGATTGTTGTTTTCTCCCTAGTAGCAACAACACATCTAGTACCTTAGAGATTTCTGTCACATCCCCAGATTACTAGAGGCATGAACCCACTATCGACCATAAATACTAACTCTTGGAGCTGCTAGCATCTACTTGGCCAAGATAGCTACTAACAACGAAAAGCATGCAAGATCACAAATAACAAAGACATGATTGATTCAATAATCAATCTGAAATAGCATCTCAATATCCATCGGATCCCCCCAAACACAACATGTAGGATTACAAATAGATGATCTTGATCATGAACGGAGCTCACAAGATCTAAACATGATAGCACAAAGGAGAAGAGCCAGCCATCTAGCTACTACATGGACCCGTAGTCCAAGGATGTATTACTCACGCATCACACCGGAGGCTTGCATGGTGATGAAGAAGGCCTCCAGGTGAATTCTCCCCTCCGGTAGTGTGCCGGGAAGAGATTCAGATCCCTCCCAATCTAGGGATGGAGATGACGGTAGCTACAGACTCTTTCGTGGAATTTTGATCAAGTACTTAGGGTTTTTGTATCGGAGGCATCTTATAGGTGAAAGGGGAGGCCGAGGGGGTTCCCTAGGCGGCCAGACCACCCCCTGGCGCGGGCCAGTCCTGGCCACGTGGCCAGGTGGTGTGGCTGGCCCCTGGCCCCTCTCCGTCTCATATTCCGGCTCTGTGTCCCCCTCGGTGAAAACTGACTTTGGCTTTTGTCCCGTCTAATTCTGAGAATATTCATTTTCTGACTTTCCTGGAACCAAAAACAGTAGAAAACAGGCAACTGGCACTGTGGCATCTTTTTAATAGGCTAGTCCAAGAAAGTATATAAAAATTACTCCAAAGCGTGGACAAAACATAACAAAGTAGATAAAACCAAGCATGGAACATCAAAAATTATGGATACGTTAGCAACGTATCACTGCCTACCCTGGTAGTACTAGCCATCATAGGCTCATAACAGGCAGATTCCCCGCCCCCTTTAGAAGGGGCCCTTCTTCTCCATTGGTCCTCACGTTCTTGAGATCCTATTTCCTCTCCATTGTTGACCCTCTGAATCTTGCCTACTCCATCTTCCTCCCATGATTTTTGCTTCTATTTGACGGAGACGAGAGAGGAGATCTAGATCTACAACTCCACCAATCTATCTCTCCTCTAAGTGAGGGGAACATATTGGGATCTAGATCTTGGATACTTTTGTGGTTTACCTCTTTTGTTCTTCGTATCTTATTCCCACAATAGCTTTTGTAGGTTTGGTGGAATTTTGGAGTGCAGGAATTGCAATTGCATTAGGTGCATCGGTTTGAGTTCTTTTCAGAGGATTTGGGTTGTGAAATCAAGAAGCTTGTTACTCATGGGTTCTTGAAATCCTAGATGGTTAAGTGGGATTTTGTGGTGAGTTCTTGGGGCCTCCAATTAAGTTGTGGAGCTCTCTCCAAGCTAGTGGCCTTGGTGATGATTCTTGGGAGCCTCCAATTAAGTTGTGAAGATTTACCCAAGCTTGTATGAGTTTGGTGACCACCCTCAAGTGTCCCATAGTAGATCAGGTGCTTTCAGTGTGGCGGGTGCTCGGGAGAATAGGGTGATGCATTTTGTGGCATTGGTGGTCTTAGTACCACCCGCCCTCCAACGGAGACGTACTTTCCCCTCAAAAGGAAAGAAGTGCGTGATACATCATCGCCTCTGCATGCCTCGATTCTCTATACCCGAGCTCTTTACTTATGCACTTTATATTGTGATAGCCTTCATGCTTGAAGTATTATTTTGATATCACCTTGTTTTTTGTCTTGCTTAGAATAAGTTGTTGGGGCAGATAGGTGAAACATAGTATATATAGGTTTTGTGTGTGGCAAATTATATTCCGCATTTTTAAGCTCTTCTTGTAAAAGTTTTAAATTGCTTATTCACCCTCTCTAGGCGGCACATGTGTCCTTTCACTCGCACATTCAACCACCGCCACAGAGACAGAAGCAGGGAAGAACTGGCCGTGGGTGCGGTGGCGGTGCCATCAGGGACCCCTCATCCCCGCACGACCACCTTCATGATATGCATCCAAGAATAGAGTGACAGGTACGTCCAGAGTACGCCTTGGTCGTGCACCAGTTCAGGCGAGCCGATGACCCCATGGAGTATCCAAGCCAGTATGCTGCTGTGCGCGCCTCCTTGGAGCCCTTTTCGCCGACACTAGTGGACTACATGTTGGCCTGGTAGGAGAAGGATGAGCAGGCTAATCGTGCGAGCAGTGGAAACGATAGGCCAGGGTTGCAGCCACTGCGGTCACCGATCCCCACAACGTGTGCATAACGGTGACGACCACCCCTTCAAGCTATAGTGTGCCGGAGCAGGCCAGAGGTTCCAACAGTGTGCACCGAGCCACAACGACAATGACTACGAATATGATGACAAAGAAATCTATTGCAGGGTTAGGCAGGAATACGACTACTTAATTTTCCTATTTTCTAAACCACATATGTAAAATATCACCGAATGTTTAATTTTTATGATGTGTTTGTTAAAATTTTAGAACTTTAAAAATTAAATTGCCTTGTATGGAGGCCACAACTAGGATCCAACATCCCCCATTTCCGTGTCTGTGCTAGCAGCCCCCATAAGGCTCAACAAATGGCTACACAGGGCTGAGTGGAAGTTCTCTAACAATACTATATGCAGAGTTAAGGGCATCTCCAGTGGATCAACCCATTCGACCACGGGTTGTACGAATCGGTCCACGTGGACACTCGGTAGGGGAAACCCGCCCCAGCAGCGTAACCCATTCAACCATGCGTGTCCGGGACGATCAATTTCTCGCCCAAAAATGGGCTAGCAATGCGTCGTCGTAGATGAGTCGCAGATGCCCGTATGAGTCATGGACGCCGCGCGCGTTTGATTATGTCTACGTCTCAGCCTAGCGGCCCCACATGGTAGTGTCACATTAATTGTTAGTAAAGACTGCTTCATTAATTAATTGTTCCAATGATTACAAGGAACCAGACTATGATGGCGGCAATCCAAAAACTTGCATGTTGTCATGCCCTACTACCTATGACGCTGATGATCCAAAAAATTTCTTACCGTCATGCCCTACGCTGATGGTGTCTCCATCTACTACTCGGTGTCAGCGGGACCCTCGCTTTTTCCGCCTTTCCCGGTGTGGCACGACGATCTGGCGATGTCGTAGCGTGCCCTTCGGATGATGGTGGAGGCCACGTCAATCCCAACCTACAAGGTCGTCTGCTTTACGGTCGCACGGTGTCGGCACCTCACGCACCTACGTGCCGAAGAGACGCGTTGTGACCATCTCCTCATCTCCGCATCCTCCTTCAGGTGATGATGCACGAGTGCCCGCTCCACTGTGGCCCCTTTGTAGCCTGGGCCATGCACGTACAGGCGATGCTTTGGCCGACCTAGCCTCGAGGATGACCTCTAGGACCTCCCGCTTTGCCGCCATGAGCTTGTAGACTTTGGTGTCGCGCTTGGTGTTGGCGAAGGAGGTGAGAAGAACCCGCTGACATCCGACACGCCGACCTTGTCATCGAGGTTGTCGGAGACATGTCCCACAAAGGACCAGGGGTTCAACGAGCCCTGAGTTCAGGAGGGGGATGAATCACGTGTTTTGAGCGGCTCAATGACGGTGAAGACAGCGGCGCACGCACACGACGGAGAAGTTGACATGGGTTTTTTACCCAGTTTCGGGACCCTCCTGATGAGGTAAAACCCCTACTCCTGCTTGGTTGTATTGCTCGCTATGCTTCGTGAGGGTATAATGGAGAACCAATGTCTAGGGTTACTGTTCTAGGATAAGACCCCCTTCCAAGGTAGAGGAAGGCCTCCTTTTATAGGGCGGTCGGGCCTCTTCCCCCCACACTAACGCCTCTTAAGGACCCGGTCTACCAACCTACTTTTGGTTTACTCGGTCCTCCTTGCCTTGGTCGCTCGCCGGTCCTTCATAAAGCCAGTCCACCTAATGCCAGCCTTCACTTCCGGCGTCACGCTTGTCCCGTTAGCACCAAAAGTGGCAAGGGGCAGTTGTCCTAGATTTACTAATGTCCTTGGTGTCTTTGCCCTAGTCGGTGCATGATCCCTCCTTGCTTTCCCGAGGCGACCCGGTCTACCCTCTAGGTTCTTGTCTGTACCGTGGCAGGGTGGCAGGTGCGCCACATGCCTTGACCCTCTCGAGGCCTCCTCGGAGGCCCGGGAGGGACGGACCTCATGAGGTGGCGTCGAGGGAGTAAAATACACCCTCCATAGGCGCCAGCCTCGACCTCCCTCGCGAGGCCCTTTGCGAGACTTGCTGACACAGGAAACAGAGGTGATCCCATAAGTAGGCCCGTCGCCCGCAGGATCGAGGTACCTCGGATACCAGGACTCCGATAGTAGCCCCGACGCTCTTGCTGTGCACGCGTCCTTTCGTAGGAACAAAGGGTCAAGGGCCCCAACTGGTCGGAGGGCCCCACCCTAGGGATGGTTACGCAGCGTCCAGCTCCCTGGATGCATATCCGTCGTGCACTCGAATCATCGGGCCCTTGGGGCCATCGGGGAGAGAAAATATTTCCCCGCCTGTGGAACTACTTCCCATGATGCGACAATTCATTGTGGGCGTCTGTGGCCCGCACTTCGTGTCTGTCATAATGATGTCGTCTTCCACCTTGTTAAATCGGGATTCAGGCGCGGTGCCTCCTTACCGACCCCATTCTCCCTGACTCACTGATCTTTCTTGTTCACTCTAGAGCACTAAAAACCCCCTTTCTCCCATGGCGCCCGAGAGGCTCTCCGCAGGCGAGAAGGGAAAAGCACTAGCGATGGACGAGGCAGAGTCTCCGCGTGTGAAGCGTGGTCGTGGGAGGCCTCGCGGCAGCGGCTTCGGGGGTCATGGTGGTCGCTTGTTGACCATTAGGGCCTCCCCTTATGCCCGGGCCATCATGTCCGTGGAGGAGGAGACAGCATTGCCGCGCGGTCAGGGGCGGCCATGTGGGCTCAGGCGGGCACGACGCGGGGGCGTGTTGAGGGGATTGGGAGCATCCTGGAACCTGCACTAATCCCCTCTCCACCATCCCCGTCGGTCGTGATCGAGATCAAGGAAAACCCCGAGCCCCCTCGGGTCATCGACTTCATCCTTCTCCTCAAGAACCCCGACTGGTTCATTCAGGTGTGGCTCTTGCAGCCCTTCGCGCTAGGCATGTCTAACGAGCTCGCCTTGGAGGTGCTTCCGTTCCACTCTGGTGGCCACGATAGGTGGGAAGTGAGCATAGAGGTTCATTCGCCTAGGGAGATGTACTTCACCGACGGCTGGGCTCGCTTCCTCTCGGAGCACGACGTTCGGTAGGGCTCAGTGCTCCGGTTCCACTATGCCCACGGGGCCTTCTCGGTGGCTATCTACGACCCGCTGATGTGCCGTGTGGCCTACCCGAGCCACCTTAGGTAGGATGGGGTCGCGCCACTGCTTGAGCCGACATCGTGCCGTGGGGAACGCCGGTCGCTCGGTAGTCTTTGCCGTGTTCTGATGATATTTTGCCTTCCGTGTGTGTATGTAATGAACTCCTCTAACTGCTTCCCCTCACAGCTATCTTCTCTAATGCATGTTGTTGGGCACGGGCATCCCCTGAGTCTGGGTAGCTCTGTCATGAGGTAGGGGGTGCTTCAAGGGATACCACGAACGAGTCACTTACCGCCACCGCGGGCTTCGACCTTGTCTCCCTGGTCCCCTCCTGCCGCTGGTCGTATCGTGGCTCAGGGGCCGCGGGGGGCCCTGTCGAGGAGCTCGTAATGCACCGGGGAAGATGCTCTCATGAGGCATCTCGTGGGACTCTAGAGGGGGAGACCACAAGGAACCCGTTAGCCCTCCTCATCACTGAGGGGACCATAGGTCAGGGGTGAATCTTGGTCGCCGGTTGGGGATACCCCATGCGAATGCTCTGAGGGCCTCTTGAGGGGAGGAAATACGGTAACATTTGGCCCATTCGTCCCTTGAGTCAAAGACTGCATGGCAAAGCATGAGCTTGTCATGGGCTCTCGAAGGTTTCTCGCAAGGGCTTTGAGTGCCGAGAGACACAGGTGTTTCAATGCTTGGGCTAGCCTTTAAGTTCAGAGCTCGACACTTTAGCCCCTGGGTTGACGGGGGGCGACCCTTTAGAGAACCATGCACTATGGGTGAGTTGTCTTGCTGCCGCAGGCACCCCCTTCAAGCTCTAGGAACCGTAGGTGAGGTGACTCATCCCTGGAGCAGGTCCATAAGTCAGAGCTTGATACCTTAGTGTTTTGGGGATGACCCTAGGTAGGGTCAAGCTATGGTATAAGTACAGAGTCCACCGAGGTATAAGTCAGATGAGGTATATAAGGGTCGGCCAAGTAACAGCTGAGTTGTCCAAGGACGGATTGGCCCGACGAGACATATGTCGACATGTCATCTATATTGTTTTCTATGTGGAGGTACTATCCAGGCCGAGTCATCTGAGCAAGGCCGAGTCAGGGGTTGGCGTGCTCAGGAAGGAGAGAGCCAACCCCAAGGTTAGTTCTTTTCTCTCTCCTGGAATTCCTAGGGAGACAAGCACTAAGGACAAGGGCCTCTAGAATGAGGTATGGGAGAAGGTTCACAGACGTGAAAGTGTTTGACCGTTGGAGGTCAAACAACATGGACTGTGAGCACTTGTCGTGCAGATGCTGGTGACTAAGGAAAGGAGCACACCGAACTACTATTTTGGGATAAGCATATCCTAGGAATATTTGGGCCACGTATGCCCTAGATGTAACCTAGCGACCCCTTTATAAGGTGATCCAGGGCCTCCAAGGGGAGGGTGAGTCCATTAGCAGTATGTGTAAACTATGGAGGGAGAGAGAGGCAGAAGCACTTCATATTCTTCCTCCTCTCGATACATCTCCAGGAGCACTTGTACTAGTCTAGAGATCATCATATAAGATCTAGACCAGGAGTAGAGGTTTTATCTCAACAGGAGAGCCTCGAACCTAGGTATATCGTGTGTTAGAGTGTGTTCTTCGTGTGTGGAACCACCACACTATCCCTCCCCGGATACCATTAGAGTCCATATGGTCCCATCTTTAGCCTACCCATGGCATCTACCATGACACCACCATGACACTTGGCGCCCACCATGGGGCCACCGGCGGCGCTAGCTGGTGTTTTCATCCGAATGGGAAACTTCATCCCACAGGGGGAGCGTATTGTCTCTGGCTTGGTTCAGCGATTCGGCTCGTTGGACTTCGTCAGCGACAATGTGGGCAACTTCGGCGACCACCCTCTCCCACACAATGGCAAGTTTGTCAGCTTCAGTCCGCACCAGCTCTACGTCGCAGTCGACGTCTCCTGCGCATTCCTGTAGCGAGTCATTGTGGCGGTAGATCCTCCTCTCTGCGTGGCTCATGGTCCGTGGATCACTCTCCCTTCTAGCTGCGTCAAGGTGATGATGACCGCGCCAGGGACTGGCACAAGCAAGGATCCAGTCGAGGAAGGGGAGACAACTCCCGAGGTAGCTCGTTCGAGGTTCCCTAATAGGCCCCATAATATCATTCAACAAGCCATAGATAGTTTAACTACTCTAGTGCTCAATAGTAGATCCGACTCGGGCACAAGACGAGCTGGAAGAGACTCAGTAGAAATTGCTAGAGGGGGCCAAGAAAGCAGTTGCGGCTCAGCAGGCGTTGAACATCACCCTGCATGAGTACAACATGGACAATAAGATTAACACTAGTTCGACTCGTATGGATGATGTAAAGAGTAGAGGGAAAAACCTTATCAAGGAGATAGATATGGAATGTGCTCCAAGGCTAGTAGTTTTGGGTGAGCCATAGTCTATAGGCTTGCCGAGGTATAGTACCCCAGCAAAGAACTTCAGAGCCGCAGATGCGGCAGCTACCGAGATACCTGGTTTATCCAGCGAGGCACGGCAAAGGCAGCAGGAAAGAGTCATAGAGCTGGTGCACATTGCAAATCTACAGAATGAGGAACTGCTCAGGAATAACTCGGCGAGAGTAGGTTGCTCTCTTGTTGTTCATTTGGCTGGGGGCACTCCTGCAAGATCAGCCGGGGCAGCATCATCACCTGGTGTAGGAAGAGAGGAGGTTGTAACCTCTGGTAGAGGGAACAAGTAGATGGTACCTTACGACCCGAAGGTGGCCGGGAAAGGCAAAGTAGTACAGGGCAATGCCGGTCAGGGAAGTGTTAGCCGAGGTAATGGTGGCAAGGGAATCTCGGCCAAGACAATGGGAGTAAACAAAATGCTGGGCGCTGCAATCCCGGCCAGCGTAACTCAGCTAGAGTAGGGCAATATATCCCGCAGCAACACCAGTAGCAGAACACACCTTGTCAAGAGCAAGGTGCTAGACCAGACATGCAACAATAATATGCTCATCCGACGCAAAACAGATACAATTATGGTTATTTAGCTATGGACAATGACGGTTTTCCTAGGCTAGATCATCATACGATGAGAAATGTAATGGGATCTAGACTAGGAAATAGGAACTTGCAGCCAAATGATGCAAGGTTGAAGCTGGACATAATTTATATATCGGAATGGATGGAAGGACAAGGTCCTCCAGGTCCTACGTGTTTTGGACCGCGGATTATGAGAGAGCCACCTGTGCCGAACTTTTAGTTAGCCAGGGGACAAAGACATATGACGGAAACACCAAGCTGCAAGATTGGCTGATTGATTATGCCACCGCTATGCACATCGCACAGGGAAATCTCAGATGGGCGGTGAGGTATGGTCCTCAGATGATGGAAGGGCCAGCAAGGGTTGGGCTGAATAATCTGCTGGCATGGAGTATCAACTGTTGGCTAGATTTTGAGGAGATGTTCATCAGTAACTTCACCAGTACATACAAGAGACCAAACAAGCCACAACACTTGGCAATGTGTAAGCAAAGGCCGTATGAGACTTACCGAGAGTTTTTGACTCAGTGGTGTACCTTACGCAACTCATGTGAAGGAGTAATCGAGTCATAGGAATTGCGTGGTTTGCACAAGGGTGCAGACATGCAAGTGTACTGTGGCAAAGGCTACATATATATATACCGACCACGTTGGCTGAAACTATCAAGATTGCAGATTCATATGCCACTACAAGAAACATTGGCTTTTACAACGGACGATTTTCATGGTTGAATGCTCGTTTTTCGTGGCTAAAAAGTCTTCAATGATGGATGCCCATCATGGTAAAAGCCCCATCACAAAAGAATCTACCACGGTTTTTTCTAACCATGGTGGATCCCACCCTTCAACCATGAAAACTTGTTCCGTCGTAGATCTGTTCACCAGCCGCGTTGACTGGTGACCTCATGCAAAATGCCACGTGGCAAACATCGTTAACGCCCAGGTACTGCTATTAATGGCCACTGAAACCATGGTAGAAGTCAGGCCCAGCCAAGGCCTGCTAATAATTAAGTGGGTTGGCTCATTAGGAGATCCCAATAAGATTATGGCCCATTACTATTTTGTCTGACACTATTTGAAATGGGCCCGAAAGATGCGACCAGCAGCGGCCCGTGAATGTCAGGCCCGTTACTGTTTCGGCCTACAGAAGCCCACACTGTTCGAATACTGTGCGGCCCGTTAACAGCCTGCGTCAAGTAGGCCCGATACCGTTAAGGCCCACGGTCAGCCCGTCACTATTCGCACAGCTCGTTCTGTCCTGGGCCACCTACAAATGGCCCACTTTTGAGAAGGTCTGTATTGTTCTGCCCTTTTACTATTCTAGCTCGTTACTGTTCTGGTTGTCTACTATTCATGTCATTACTATTGTGGTCCTTTACTGTTTGTTACTGTGTTGGTTTCCACTGTTCTGGCCTACTGTCCATGCCTGTTACTATTATGGCCTATTACTTTTCTAGTCTGTTATTGTTCTAGCTTGTTACTGTGCTGGGTTGCCACTGTTCTGGTCCGCTGATGTTTTGGCCTGCTACTGTTTTGGCATGTTTCTGTTTTAGCCTGTTACTCTTTCGCCGGTAACTGTTTTAGACTGTTACTCCCTCCGTCCCAAAATAAGTGATGTGAGTTTGTCTAGATTCACATGTATCTAGACATGTTTTAGTATATAGATACATCCGAATCTAGACAAATCCAAGTCACTTATTTTAGGACGGAGGGAGTACTATTTTGGCCTATTACTATTTTGGCCTTTTAATGTTTTGGCATGTTACTGTTTTGGCATGTTACTGTTTTGGCCTGTTACTGTTCTATCCACTTACCGTTGCTGTTTTGGTCATTATAAAGACCATGCAAATATCATAAAAGGAGTATATATAGTTAGCATATTTTACTGTTCATGGAAGGCGCTATACAAGAAGGGCAAATAACAAAACTCTATACAGTTACCTGATCGACCTGGCTAGCGCAGTTATGGTACCGCCATGCGTGGACGATGTTAACTAAATGCCTAAATGGCCTATGCGAGTTATCTAGATATTACATCAGCTGCAAAATTCTTAAAAATATTACATAATATGAACAAAAGGGAAAGAAAATTCAGCATTTTAGTTGCGAATCAAGTTGATAGCAGAGTCCTCAATTTGCTTTCTCAATCCATCAACTGCATCTCCCTTTGAGTGTGACAACTACATTAGAAAACCACCTTGAGACATGATCTTGCAGTCCCCTCTTTGGTGGCGATAGCAATAATTGCAGTCTGAAACTAAGTAATAACAAGTTAATACAGCAAACAAGACAAACTACTCATAGCTAAGAATGAACCAAATAGGAATTATAACTACATAATACGAACTTGTAGAGCAGGAATGCAAACCATGAATGAACTATATAGTAGAGGATAGTTATGTCGTTGCCTAGGACCCAGAACCAGATACGAGATATAATTGTCTGGCTTGTGAACCTATAGAACAGGACAAATAAACATTAGAAAAGTATGCCAACAACGAAATGAGTAATCAAACAAAATGTTTCTTAGAATTTTAGTATAAACTAGCCAGGTCATTTTAGCAAATATATATGGAAGTAGTGGTATCTCCTAGAATGTAAGAGACGTTGGGTGACTTGGAATTTGCGGTGAGGTACACAATGGCATGCAATTACTGTCATAGCTAAGAATGAACCACATAGGAATTATAACTGTAGCATACCAGAACTTGTCAAGCAGGAATGGAAAACAAGAATGAACTATATAGTAAAGAATAATTATGCCGTTGATTAGGACGAACTAGCACCAGATACATAAAATACATAATGGCATCGCTGGTGGACCTATAGGCTGTGTAAACCAACATGTTTAGTGTTGCCTTTTTGAGCTCTACGCAAAGAAAAGAAAATAGTCAGTGTTGCAGCTTTTGGAGAACCAGATGGAAACAACAAAATTATAATCGAACTAGTACGGAGAGTTTGAATGGGTAATACAGGATAGCAGAACAATGCCAGGGAGGTAATTATAGAAGGAACTTAGCTCAGGAATAACCAGATAGAGTCAGTAACTGTAGAGCAGGGAATCCACACTAATATTTTACACTGACAATACATTTTGCACAAACTACACAATAGCAGGCAATTACTAGTGTACGGAGCAGCTAAGATAAAAACATGTGCATGACAATATAACATACATGTGCATGACTTGAAATTTGTTGAGCAGCGAATGCAAACCAACATGTCTAATGACCTTGTATGTACTAGCACAAAGAACAGGCGTGCCCAGTGACTTGTATGTACTAGGACGATTACAAAGATGCAGTTCACTATGATAGGCTTGAACCTGCTATACCACTGACAAAACAAAAACGGGTTGGAGATTTGGTTACCTTGGTCAGAGAGGCGTCTAAGCATCGTCGATACTGCGCGAGTGACGTCCAGGTCACCAAGGATGTTGCGGTTGCGGTGGCTGTTAGCGTCGGGGAAGCAGATCTTGGGTGGTCGATGCCGGTGCAGTCAACATCGACGACTGTGTAGCTGGTTTGGAGTAGTGGACATGGAACTTGTTGAACTAGATCCCGTATGGTCGACAACGGTGAAGCTGCTCCAGTATGGATGGGTAGCTTTCGGCGGTGGTGAATCAGAGCGTGGGCGGTCGACAACGCCATAGGTGTGTTCAGCGAGACCACAACTCTAGTGGAGTGGTAGAGAGACCCGGTGAACTAGATTCGATGGGGTGGGCGTCGATGAAGCGACTCCGGTAGTAGTGGAATTGCCGCCGGGCAGTGCACGCGGTGGTCATGGAGGTGAGGGCGTGGGAGAGAAGTCTGCGATTTTGGGAGGGCCAGCTAGAAAAACTGCACGAATCGGGACTATGGAGGTGAACAGAAAAATAATTTCGATCGTGCCCCCAAGCTACCGGCTTTAGCATGCCCATAGGGCGTCTGAACAATGGGTAGAATGGGAAATTTAAAGTAAAAAGTTTTTGAAATGGAAGGGTGTGAAATGCTTCAAAGTCAGTGTGTTATTTGGCCGCTCGACAGAGATTTTGAATTTGGCTACCGGCCAAATAATAATAATAGAAAAGTGGTACTCCCCGGTGGGAGCCTTCGCCTCAAAGTTTTTGAAATAGTGGGGCGGGAAATGCTTCAAAGTCGTTGTTTGATTTTGCCGCTCCACGGAGATTTTGAATTTGGCTATTGGCCAAATAATAATTAATAGAAAAGTGGTACTCCCCGGAGGGAGATTTGGTGTCAAAGTTTTTGAAACAGTGGGGCGGGAAATGCTTCAAAGTCGGTTTTGATTTTGTCGCTCGACAGAGATGTTGAATCTGACTACCGGCCAAATAATAACTAATAGAAAAGTGGTACTCCCTGGTGAGATATTTGGCCTCAAAGTTTTTCAAACGGTGGGGTGGGAAATGCTTCAAAGTTAGTGTTTGATTTTGCCGCTCGACAGAGATTTTGAATTTGGCTACCAGCCAAATAATAATAACAGAAAAATATTACTCCTTGGTGGGAGATTTTGCCACAAAGTTTTTGAAACGGTGGGGCAGGAAATGCTTCAAGTTTGGTGTGTGATTTTTTCACTCGATTGAAATTTTGAATTTGGCTATTGGCCAAATAATAATAGAAAAAAGCTAGTAGATTGTACGCTATCTGTCCAGGAATTCAAGTCCTAGAGTCACATCAACAAATCATCGATGAGCATAATAATTGCACGGACTGATATTTTGAATTTGGCTAGCGTCCAAGCAATATTTGGATAAAAGGTGTACTCATTATTTAGGAATTGAAGGCCGAGAGTGACATTAACTTATCATCCATAACGAAAATTGGATAACCCCGATTCAAATAGGGTTGGCTACAGGTTTTACCGCTCGACTGAGATTTTTTAATTTCGTTAATGGTACTCCTTCAGTATGAATTTAAGGCTAATTCACATCAACTGAACATCAAAATACTGACCATATTGGCAAATAAATTGGATACATAATATCCGATTCAAATGGGGTAGCCGGTAGGATTTGTCGATGGACTGAGATTTTGAATTTGGCGGTTGTCCAAAGAAGAAAAAACCTTTGTGAGGTTCATGAATCCAAGGCTAAGAGAGTGAGATTAGGGCACATGATTTTTTTGCATCGATCATACGGTAAATAGATAAAAGCATGCGAAACAAATACTCCCTCCGTTATTGTTACATGGCCCCAAGTACAGGTTTTAGCATCTCCTCATTCAATTTAATATGTAAGGTTATAAGTTGGTAGACATGGGTGAGAGAAGAAAAGCTAATATAGAGAAACATGCTGACAATACATTTAACCTATATATGAACAAATCTTACAAGTTGGAATGGCTTATTACACATCATATATATTGTAGTAAAAGTATAGCTATCTGATCATACTAATAAGAATTTTATCACTAGCACGCAATAACAGGAACATGCCAACATGGCATCTGCCTGTTTCTTCATCACCGGGTGCATGATATTGATGACTGCTAGTGCACAGATTGTTTGTAGCTAATTTTGAAATAAAGATATCGATCCCACAGGGAACAGTAGGCGAAAGACTAAAATGCTTTTAACTATAACTGAACGAAGTAATTAAAAATAACTTTAAGATGCAAGTAAAGTAGAGTTATTTTTGGGTTTTTGGTTGAACAAGGTGATTTTAAAGTAAATCAAAACTTAATGCAGAAAGTAAGAATCGCGTGTGTAATAGAACTTTGCAACTACAATAGGGAAAAGGCGTTCTCAAGGAATAGTGGATACACCGCTAGCAATTTAGACCAAGTAATTGAGATTATTATAACGAATATTCTCATAATGTGTATGTAGGTGGGAGGAGCTCCATATATGGACTAATAGCCAGCAACCGCTGCACACATGATGCTCATAACCACAGTAGACAACAATCGACATCGATCGAATTACTGCGCTATTAAGGGATTTCTCCCATGGCATGGATATGGCTTTGTGAGTTCTCCTTGATTCCCCAAGTTAGTACGTAAAGAATGATAATAGCTTTATAGTCATAGTAAGTGCTATCATCCCTCCGTCTACCAATAAGTAATCACCATCATCGAATCCCCATAAGAGGCAAATGTTAAGGAGGTGCACAACTCCCAACATCAAGATGAAGACAATTAACACGTACACATAATGATGTATAACATAATAATCTCTATCTCATCTCAATCATATGCTAGGGTTTCTCCATCTCCCCAAGAACTAGAGATCTACTCAGACATGGAGGCAATCAACATCATAGTAATGGTATTAGAAACAATCATAGATGAATAGTACTTGTATAAATCCACAACGAGTACGGGAATTACAACAAGATCTAGACAAGATGTAGATGGGATGGATGGAGATGGTGGTGATGCAGTGGTGGATGATCGAGATCGATGCCTTAGCCTCCCGGATCTGCGTAGGGCAAAGATGGATCCCTTGCGGATGAGTTCCCCCTCCAGATGCCTTCTGGAGGTGAGGTTTCGGTGATTTTTGGGTGTTCTGTATGTCGTCTCATCGAACCAATTGTACGGGGTGATACTATTTGACGAGGCGGAGGGGGCACTAACTATATGGCGGGAGCTATACGACCGAAAAAGTTGCTCCGGTCGTATAGTTGGTCATTGGACTCTCTGCCTCTCTTGTTCGCTTCTGGTTTTCTTCTGATATTATTAATATTTCGCAAATAAGCGATTTACGTTGTTTTTGACTCCTTTTTTCCACAGTACAACTCCTCCAATAATTGTATCCATTGGATCCATCATCTGTCCTGATCCTGGTGAAAACAGACATAAAATGTGCGCGCGAGCGCCGTAAAATTCCAAGATCCTACATATACAATGCAAAATAATAATGTAAAACATGATGAAAATATGCACTCATCAACTTCCCCAAGCTTAGACTCTTGCTCATCCTGAGCAAGTTTTTAGCTTAATGGATGTGATCCTCATATTCATGAAGCTGAGTCAATAAAATAAATGAGGCAGATGCAGCATGTGTTTATGATATATGATACATAGGAATAAGATCATGAGTAGTATCTCACTCGAACCATCTAAATAGTACTAGCAGGCTTCCACACCTTAGTGACGAACAGTTCATAAAAGATGAATCTCAGAATGATGTAAAAGTATTCGGTTTGACCGAATGAGTTTAGCGAGGTAGTCCCAAGTGTTCCTAGAATCAACGTATTCACTTGGGATTCAAAATGTCAGAAGTGTATCTTTGTCAATCTACAATGCAGTGGTATATGCCTATTTTCTCTTTGCACACTCGCTCCTTTTCTTCTTCTTTTTCTTTCTTTTGTATACATGCTCACACTTTTGTTTAAGTGTTGTGCAAAGGAGCTAGCCATACGTTCCACTTCATGTAGGGATTTCCAAGTTTAACGATCTCAATTATCAAATTTCAATTATATATGAAGCATTCTTATGACTTGAAGATTCGACCTCGACCTGTTCTCACTCTATTTTGATAACACTTTCATTTTCCTTTGTTCAAGGTTTCTTATTCAATTTAACTGTATAGATAATTTTTTCTTTGTAAATCAAACCATAGCCTTACAGCATATTGACCAAATTATCTTTAGGTGTTCCATTAATACCAATAATGTGGAAGACTCCTATTGCTATCATCAAGTGCAAGTAAAGTTATACTCAAGCCATTCATATATCAATAAAATAAACAAAAACTCAAAATTTCTCCATATATAATAATAAACTCGAAATTTCATAAAAGGGATCGACTATTCCTGAAGGGAATCCTAATGATGCAAACTTTATTTGTAGTTTTGAACTAATGCAAAAACGATAATATAAAACTTGTAAGAAAGATTACAAGGTCTTTAAAGATCTCCCCAAGCTTGGAATCAAGCCAGGCAGGATCAATTAACTCCTTGTTGGTGCCTATTCCTCCTCCTGGGTAGAAAGAGCGCCGCCTTCTTCTTTCACGTTGCCCTCTTTAACTATGCTTGCAAAGCAAATGCTGAGCTCGGCCATGTCGTATTGGAGCTTCAACATTTTCCTCTTGAGGAATTTCTTCTCATCTGTCAACTCAGAGACTGTTTTAATTAAGAAACCAACTCTACCATCTATGTCATCGACCTTCTTCTCAAGGTCTTTGCTCATCATCCAGTAGGAGTCAATCCCTTCTCCAATTGTTTCAACGCATGCCTTAGAAGCATTTTCTAACTCATAGATCTCATCATGAATCTCATCTTGCCGCACCTTCTTAGGTTTAAGAGGTGATGGACCAAGAGGAGGTTTATAATAGGATCCTATGCTGTAACGATAATGATTAGGGAGGTACTCATCCTTGTTCCTTCTCCGCTCAGCTTGTCTCATCATCTCCATCCTTTGCGGGAACATGTCCTCCCAATTTGGGAGAGGCTTTGTCTCCGGGCCGGATGATGACGGCGATCCTTTTGGTTCTACTTCTTTGATCCTCTTCATGGGCTTCTCTTCTTTCTTCTTCCAGATCTTGTTGATGTGGAAGGGCTGCATGGCTTCATTGCACGGATGTTGATAAAGGGGCTTGTATAGGGATGCTGAAGATCTTTCGAGGCTAGAGGATGTGGCTCTGCGAAAACTTAATGAAAAAGATTAGATGCGATCAGCTTTAAAAGGAGGGGTCAAAAACCCTAGTCGCCTTGCATAACGAGCAACTATATGGGCGCAGCCCGTATAGCTCCTGCCATATAGTAGTGAACCGACTATAGATTAGATCTACGGTGGAACTTAACTATACGGGTGGAATTTTTAATTCCGACCGTATAGTTGGTCATTAAACTCTCTATATCCTACATAAATTTTTTTGGAGAAGGGTCGACAACTATACGACCGTGAATATATGGATAGGATTTTTAATTCCGGCCGTATAGTTGTTTGTTAAAGTCTTAGTAATCCAAAAATTATTTTGTCAAAGGCGTTGACAACTATATGACCGAAACTATACGGGCGGAATTTTTTATTCCGGCCATATAGTTGGTCGTTAAACTCTCAGTACCTTTTGTGGATGGAAGTGTTGACATTGCAACAACTATACGGCCAGAACTATACGGGTGGAATTTTTAATCCCGCCGAATAGTTGGTCATTAAACCTTCTGTGTCCACTAAAAATTTTCTGCTTCTCCAAGTATTCTTTATTTATCTGGAACTTAACGAAATATCGAGTTTTGATAGAGAAATGGCAGCTTATATTTTCGACCAATTTTGGCATCACCAATCTTCCTTCTTCTCTGCTAGAGCATCAATTGTTTCTCATTTAACACAATACTCAAACTAGACTTTAACTAAAAATTTAAAAACTTACTCCAACCTTTATTTCACATGGGTTGCCTCTCATGAAGCGCTATTTTATGGTGAATAGCTTGACCGTGGTACCGCTCATTCCGTCTCGAGTCCATTCTTCTTGTAATTGCCGTTCTTCGTATATCTTCGCTTTATCACTTCTTCGGGGGTGCTCAATTATATGGTGATTGCACTTATATCTTATTTTACCTGATAATGCTTCAAGCGTTGTCCATTTACCACCCATGCAAGAGAGGGTGTTTTCCCTTTGAGCTTTACTGCTCCTGATGAATAAGACTCTTCAACTACATATGGACCTTCCCACTTTGATCTGAGTTTTTCTGGAAACAACTTAAGACGAGAATTATAGAGAAACACTTTATCTCCACTTTTAAAAGTCTTATTCTCTATTTTTCTATCATGCCATCTTTTCACTTTTTCCTTAAAAAATCTAGCATTCTCATACGATTCACTTCTAAACTCATCTAAAGCATGAATATCTAATAAACACTTCTCTCCTGCTGCCTTGAGATCATAATTTAGATTCTTGATTGCCCCAAAAGCTTTATGTTCCATTTCTAAAGGTAAATGGCATGCCTTACCGTACACCAACTTATAAGGAGTCATACCCATTGGATTTTTAAACGCAATACGGTACGCCTATAGAGTGTCATTTAATCTGTATGACCAATCCTTTCTTGATTTGTGCATCGTCTTCTCAAGTATGGTCTTCGGTTCTCTATTAGAGAGTTCCACTTGACCACTTATTTGGGGATGATATGGTGAAGCAACACGGTGAGTTACTCCATAATTGTTGAGGATTTTCCTAAAAGTCCCATTCATAAAATGAGAACCACCATCAATAATTAAAAATATAGGAAGTCCAAACTTGGGGAATATGACATCCTTGATCATCTTCACTTAGGTAGCTTCATCTGCATGATTTGTTGGGATAGCTTCAACCCATTTTGTAACATAGTCAATAGCAACAAGAATATGAGTATAACCATTAGACTCTATAAATGGTCCCATGTAATCCATTCCCCGTACATCAAAGGGTTCAATTATGAGAATATAATTCATTGCCATTTCTTGTCTCCTACCTATATCACCTCTTCTTTGGAACGCATCGCAGTATTCCACATACCTGTTTGCATCCTTGAGCAAGGTGGGCCAATAGAATTCGGATTGAAGTACCATTGCAGTAGTTCTCTTACCTGCATGATGCCCTCCATATGGACTGTCATGACAAGCTTTCAATATCGCATTTGTTTCATGGTTAGGAACACACTTCCAAATCATTTCGTCAAGTCCATGATGATATTGAGACGGATCATCCCAAAAGTAATATTTAAGATCATTAAAGAATTTCATTCTTTGATTTCTTGACATACCAGGAGGTATGAATTTTGTCGCTAGACAGTTAGCATAATCTGCATACCATGGATCAACAATTTCTACCTTTGCTAAATATTCTCCCAGAAATGATTCATTAATAGGTACGGGGTCACTAATTATTGCCTGCATCCTAGAGAGATGATCTGCTACTGGATTATCCTTACCCCTCCTATCTACTATTTGAAAATCGTATTCTTATAGTAATAAAACCCACCTAATCAACCTAGGATTAGCATCTTGTGTCACAAGGAGGTGACGCAAAGCTTGGTGATCCGTATGAATTATTACCTTAGAATTAATTATGTAAGATATAAATTTGTCACAAGCAAAAATTATGGCTAGAAACTCTTTTTTCTCTAGTAGCATAATGTTTCTGAATCTTATTAAGAGGTCTACTAGTGTAATAAATAACATTCAAATTCTTTCCATCTCACTGTCCCAAAACAGCCCCTAAAGCATAGTCACTAGCATCACACATGATTTCAAAAGGTTCATCCCACTTTGGAGATTGCATGATAGGTGATGAAACTAGTTTCTCCTTAAGGTTCTCAAAAGCTGCAATGCATTCATGATCTAAATAGAATGGAGTTTCTTTATCAAGCAGATTGGTGAGGGGCATATCTAGTTTAGCAAAATATTTTATAAACGCTTATAAAAACCTACATGTCCCAGAAACATCTTTAAGTTTTTAATGTCCTGAGGTATTGGAAGATTCTCTATAGCATTTCTATTAGTTTTGTTTATTTCTATTCCCTTCTCCAAAATTTTGTGCCCAAAAACTTTACCTTCTCTTTCCATGAAACGACATTGTTCCCAATTCAAAACCAAGTTTGATTACCTGCATCTCTGCAAAACTTCGGTCAGATTGTAGAGGCAATTATCAAAAGTTGTTCCACAAACAACAAAATCATTTGTTAGAACTTCCATAGTCTTCTCAACAAAATCATCAAAAATCTTTAGAACACATTCCTGAAAAGTTGTTGCTGCATTACATAAGCCAAATGGAATTAATCTATAAGCATATGTTCCATAAGGACAAGTGGAAGTTCTTTTCTCTTGATCTTCTGGTTGTATGGAAATTTGAGAATATCTAGAATAACTATCAAGAAAACAAAAACAAGAATTATTACTAAGTCTTTCTAAAATTTTATCCATGAATGGTATAGGTTTATGATTTTTTGTGTCTCGCGGTTTATCTTCCTAAAATCAATGCACATACGATATCCTAAAATTGGCCTTACAGGAACTAGCTCACCATTCTCATTCAAAGCAGCATCAAGACCACCTTGCCTTGGTATACAATGAGCTGGGCTAACCCACTTGTCAAAAATAGGATATATTATGCCAGCATCTAGTAAGCATATAACTTCTTTTCTTACTAATTCCTTCATTTTAGGATTAAACCTTCTTTGTGTATCCACTATAGGTTCAGTATCATCAAGCATGGTAATCTTCTGTGTTACGATAGATGGATCTATTCCTTTAATATCACTTAATGTATATCCAAAGGCTTCACGATGCTTATCCAAAACTGAAATAAGTTTATTTGTTTCATTTTCTGATAGATTCTTGCTAATAATGGCAGGACATTTATTTTCATTATCTAAAAATTCATACCTCATATTGTCTAGAAGTTTTTTCAATTCTATTGGTAGAGGCTCATCATCTCCTATTCTTACCAGTTCTTCGTA